>CM031238.1:362257848-363457848 GCA_018340775.1 Taxus wallichiana var. yunnanensis
CGAAATGGGCTATGTCTCGTAGAGCTATGAAGGGCATAGTTGTAGCTTTGTTAGACATATGCAATACTTTTATCCCATGTATGTGGATGTTTGGAGTGAAGCACAAAGTTATACTATGGCTCTAGTCGATAAATTTTCTGCCCAAAAATTTGGTGAGCCCAAAAATGTTGTATAAACCCTAAAAAATGCAAAGTATAGAAGCTGTTAAAAAAATGCTAGAAATAGAATTTGAGAACTTTCTTTGAAAATAAGCAAAAAGATAAATTTTAAGAATTTCCAAAAATAAATCTTTGTAAGCTGTGTTCTAGATCATTTATCTTTCCTTAAGAATTAAAGGGAAATGTTTCATCAATGGGATTCAATGGCTGGAATCTAAGACATACATGAAATGGATTATGTCTCTTAGAGTTATTGGGAGCTCATTTGTAGCTATGTTGTACATATACAAGACCTACATCTCAGGTACATGGATGTTTGGAGTGAAATAAGAAGTTAGAAAGTGTTTCCGATCAATAAATATCTTGCCCAAAATTTTGCTAAGCCTAAAAATGCTCTGAGCACCCTTAAAATGCAAAATACAAAAGATGCTAAAAACTGCTTGAAATAGACTTTCAAGACTTTCCCTAAAAATGTCAAAAATAGAAATTCTAAGACTTTTCAAAAATATATCTTTAAAATCCCTGTTTTAGAATATTTTTCTTTCATTAAGAAAATGGAAATGTTGCATAATGAGATTCAATGGTTGGAATCCAAGACCTTCCTGAAATGGGCTATGTTTTGTAGAGTTATGAAGAGCTTGTTTTAAGCTATGTTGGACATATGCAAAAATTTCATTCCATGTACGTGGATGTTTGGAGTGAAGCACAAAGTTAGATTGTGGCTACATTTGATAAATACCTAGCGCAATATTTTGTTAATCACAAAAATGCCCGAAGACCCTAAAAATGGAAAATACAAAAGTTGTAAAAAACTACCATAATAGACTATCAGGACTTTCCCTGAAATCAACCGAAAATAGAAATTTTAAGACTTTCTAAAAATAGATTTTTGGAAGCCTAGTTTTGGATCATTGGTCTTTCCTTAAGAGATGATCAGAAATGTTATATCAATGATAGCTAATGGCTAGAATCGAAGACAAACCTGAAATTGGCTGTCATGTAGAGTTATGAAGAGTGCAGTTATAGCTATGTTGGACATATGTAAGACTTTCATCCCTTGTACGTCGATGTTTGGAGTGAAGCAAAAATTTATACTACTTCTATAGACGATAAATATCATGCCCAAAAAATTTTCTAAGCCAAAAAATTCTTCGAGACCCTAAAAATATAAAATACAAAAGATGCTAAAAACTGCTAGAAATAGACATTCAAGAATTTCCTTGACAACTACCAAAAAGAGAAATTTTAGGACTTTACAAAATATATTCTTGGAAGCCCTGTTATAAATCATCTCGTATTTTCTTAAGAAGGAAGGGACATTCTACATCAATTGGAGCCAATGGTTAGGTCCAAGACACACCTTAAATGGGTTGTCACATAGAGCTATGAAAAGCTTTGGTTGTAGTTATATTTCACATATGCAAGACTTTCATCGATGAACGTGGATGTTTGGAGTGAAACACAAATTTATATTGTGGCTTTGATCAATAATTAACTTACCCAAAAAAATTTCTAAGCCCTAAAATGCTTCCAAGACCGTAATAGATGTAAAATACAAAATTTTCTACAAACTGCCAAAAATACATTTTCATGACTTTCCCTGAAAACTGTAAAAAAATATAAATTTTAAGTCTTTTAAAAAATAGATCTTTGGAAGCCCTGTTGTGGATCATACATATTTCCTTAAGAATTAAAGGGAAATACTACATTAATGGGAGCCAATGGCTGAAATCCAAGACATACCTGAAATGGGTTGTCCCGTAGAGTTATGAATAGTTTGGTTGTAGCTATGTTGAATATATGCAAGACTTTAAACCTATGTACGTGGGTGTTTAAAGTATGACACATAGTTAGAATGCAACTCCACTCGCTTAATATCCTCCCCAAATTTTTGGTAAGCCCTAAAATGGTCTAAAGTCCCTAAAAAATGCAAAATACAAAAACTTTTAAAAGCGCCATAAATAGAGTCTCAGGACTTTCCGTGAAAACTACCAAAAATATAAATTTTAAGACTTTCAAAAAATAGATTTTTGAAATCCATGTTCTAGATAATTCTTCTTTCCTTACAAAGAAAAAATAAATGCTACATCAATGGTATCTAATCGCCGGGATCTAAAACATACTTGAAATGGACTATCTCGTAGTGCTTTGAAAAGCTCATTTGTATCTATATAAGACATATAGAAGAATTTCGTCCCATGTACGTGGATGTTTGGAGTGAAACACGAAGTTAGATTATGGCTCCGGTCGATAAATATCCTTCCCAAAATTTTGGTAAGACCAAAAATGCTCTGAAGACCCTAAAAATGCAAAATACAAAAACTACTAAACACTATCAAAAATACACTTTCACGACTTTCCTTGAAAGTTATCAAAAAATGGAAATTTTAAGACTTTCCAAAAATATATATTTAGAAACCTTTTTCTGAATCATTCCTCTTTGCTTAAGAAGCAAATTGAAATGCTACATCAATGGGAGACAATGTCTAGAACTTGAGACATTCCTAAAGTGGGTTGTCCCGTGGTGTTATGAAGAGCTTAGTTGTATCTATGTTAGACATATAAGAATTTCATCCCATGTACGTGGATATTTAAAGTAAATCATGAGGTTGTACTAAGGCTCTAATCATTAAATATTCTTCCCAAAAGTTTTCTAAGCCCAAAAATGTTTTGAAGACCCTAAAAATGCAAATTTCAAAAGCTGCTAAATAATGCCATAAATAGACTTTTACGATTTTCCCTAAAAACTTACAAAAATAGAAATTTTAAGACTTTTCAAAAATATATATTTGGAAGGCATGTTCGGATAATTTAACTTTAATTAAGAAGCAAAGGGAAATGCCACATCAATGGGAGCCAATGGCTAGAATCTAAGACATACCTGAAATGGGCTATTTCTCGTAGAGCTATGAAAATCTCGGTTGTAGCTATGTTGGACATATGCGAAAATTCCACCCCATGTGGAGTGAAACATGAAGTCAGACTATGGATCCAATCAATAAATATCCAACCCAACATTTTTCTAACCCCAAACATGTAAAATACTGAAGTTACTTAAAAATGCGAGAAATAGACTTTTAGAGATTTCCCTGAAAAGTACAAAAATAGAAGTTTTAAGAATTTTAAAAAATATATCTTTGGAATCACTGTTCGAGATCATTTTTCTTTCCTTAAGAATAAAATTGAAATGCTACATATATGGGAACCAATGGCTGGAGTCCATGACATACCTAAAATGAGTTATGTCCTTTAGAGCTATGAAGAGCTCCGTTGTAGCTATATTGGACATATGCAAGAATTTCATCCCATGTACATGGATGTTTGGAGTGAAGCATAAAGTTATACCACATCTCCAATCGATAAATTTCCTTCTTAAAATTTTGTTAAGCCAAAAATACTCCGAAGACCCTAAAAAATGCAAAATACAAAAGCTGCTAAAAGTTTCATAAATAGACTTTCAAGAATTTCCCTGATAACTGCTAAAAATATAAATTTACTTTCCAAAAAGAGATATTTGGAATCCCTATTCTAGATCATTTGTATTTCAATAATAAGCAAAGGGAAATGTTACATCAATGACAGCCAATAGTTGTAATCCAAGACAGACCTGAAATGCATTGTCCCGTAGAGCTATGAAGAGCTCGATTTTAGCTATGTTAGACATATGCAAGACTTTCATCCTATGTACATGGATGTTTGGAGTGAAGCAAAAATTTATAATGTGACTCTACTTAAAAATAACCTTCTCAAAATCTTGCTAAGTGCAAAAATGCTCTGAAGAGCCTCAAAACTATAAAATACAAAAGATGCTAAAAACTGTTAGAAATAAACTTTCAGGACTTTCCCTGAAAAACAGCCAAAAATAGAAAATTTAAGACTTTCAAAAAATAGATCTTTGTAATCCTTATTATGGATCATTTGTATTTCCTTATGAAGTAAAGTAAAATTCTATATCAATGGGAGCCAATGGCTAGAATCCAAGACATACCTGAAAGGGCTTTGTCCCGTAGAGCTATGAAGAACTCGATTGTTGCTAAGTTGAACCTATGTAAGACTTTCATCCCATGTATATGGGTGTTTGAAGTGAATCAAAAAATTAGAACGTGCCTCATGTCGATAAATATCTTACCCAAAAATTTTCTAAGCCCAAAAAATGCTCTAAGGACCATAAAAAATGCAAACTACAAAAGCTACTAAAAATCGCTAGAAATAGATCGTTGGAAGCCCTCTTCTACATCATTCATCTTTCCTTAAGAAAGTAAAGTAAAATGCTACATCAATGGGAGCCAATGGCTAGAATCTAAGACATACTTGAAATGGGTTGTTTCGTAGAACTATGAAGAACTCAGTCGTAGGTATGTTGAACATATGCAAGAGTTTCATCCCATGTACATACATGTTTGGTGTGAAACAAGAAGTTATAATAAAACTTTAGTTGATAAATATCACGCCCAAAATTTTGCTAAGCCAAAAAATGCAAAATATAAAATATGCTAAAAAATGCCAAAAATAGACTTTCATGACTTTCCCTGAAAACTACCAAAAATAGTCTTTTCTTAAGAATTAAATGGAAATGATACATCAATGGGATCCAATGGATTGAATCCAATACATACTTATAATGGGCCTTATCTTGTAGAGCTATTAAGAGCTCGGTTATAGCTATGTTAGACATATGCAAGACTTTCATCCAATGTATGAGTATGTTTGGAGTGAAACACAAATTCCGACTATGGCTCCAGTTGATAAATATCATGCCCAAAATTTTGCTAAGCCCAAAATTTCTCCAAAGACCGTAAAAAATGTACAATACAAAAGCTACTAAAAACTGTCAGAAATAGACTTTTAAGACATTCCTTAAAAACTGCCAAAAATATAAATTTTAAAACGTTCCAAAAATAGATCTTTGTAAGCCTTATTTTGGATCATTCGTCTTTTCTTAATATGCAAGGGGAAATGCTACATCAATGGGAGCCAATGTCTGGAATCCAAGACATACTTGAAATGGTTTGTTCCGTTGAGCTATGAAGAACTATGGTGTAGCTATGTTGGACATATGGAAGAATTTCATGCATGCACATTAGTGTTTAGAGTGAAGCATGAAGTTAGACTATGGCTATGATTGATATATCTTGCCCAAAATTTTGTTAAGCCCAAAAATGCTAGGAAGATCCTTAAAAATGTAAAATATACATTAAAAACTACTAGAAATAGGCTTTCAAGACATTCCTTGAAAAATGTCGAAAATAGAAATATCTTTCCAAAAAGAAATATTTGGAAGCTTTGTTTTAGATCATTGATATTTCCTTAAGAACCAATGGGAAATGCTACATAAATGGGAGTGAATGGTTAGAATCCAAGTCATACCTAAAAATGGTTGTCCTATAGAGCTATGAAAATACCAGTTCTAACTATTTTTGACATATGAAAGACTTTCATCCCATGCATGTGGATGTTTGGAGTGAAGCATGGAATTATACTGCGGCTGCGGCTGATAAATATCCTAGCCAAAAATTTTCTAACCCAAAAAATTCTCTGAAGACCTAAACAATATAAAATACAAAAGATACTAAAAATCGATGAGAAATAGACTTTTAAGACTTTCCCTAAAAATGACTAATTTTTTTAAAATTTCAAAAATAGATTTTTAGAAGCCCTGTCTGGATAATTCATCTTTCCTTAAGAAGCAAAGGAAAATGTTACATCAATTTGAGCCAACAAATGGAATCCAAGACATACTTGAAATGGACTATGTCTTGTAAAGCTATGAAGAGCTCAATTGTAGCTATGTTGGACATATGAACGACTTTCAACCCTTGTATGTGGATGTTTGTAGTGAAGCGTGAAGCTATACTTGTGGCTCGATTGATAAATAATCTACCCAAAAATTTACTAGTCCAAAAATGCTCCAAAGAACCTCAAAAAAGCAAAATACAAAAGCTGCTAAAAACTACTAGAAATAAAATTTCATGACTTTCCCCGAAAACTACCAAAAATAGATTTTTTTAATACTTTCCAAAAATAGAAATTTGGAAGCCCTAATCTAATTCATTTGTCTTTTCTTAGTAAGAAAAGACAAATTCTACATCATTGGGAGCTAATGGTTGTAATCCAAGACATACCTGAAATATGTTATGTCCCGTAGAGCTATGAAGAGCTTGGTTGTAACTATGTTGGACATATGCAAAACTTTCAACCCATGTACATGGATGTTTGGAGTGAATCAGGAATTTAGGATTTGGCTTTGGTCAATTTATATTATGCCCAAAATTTTGCTAGGCCCAAAAATGCTCTGAAGACCCTCAAAAATGCAAAGTACAAAAAATGCTAAAAACTGCCAAAAATATACTTTTAGGACTTTCCCTGAAAACTAACGAAATATAAATTTATAGAATTTCCAAAAATAGATATTTGGAAGCCTTTGTTCTAGATCATTTGTCTTTGCTTAAGAAGAAAAGAGAAATGATAAATTAATGCAAGCTAATGGATGCAATCCAAGACATACCGAAATGGGCTAGCTCGTAGAACTATGAAGATCTTGGTTGTAGCTATGTTAGACACATGCAAGAATTTCATCCCATGTATGTGGATGTTTGGAGTGAAACACGAAGTTAAGAGTGCAGCGTTGGTCGATTAATATCGTACCCAAAACAATTCTACGCCTAAAATTTCTCTAAAGACCCCAGTAAAATGTAAAATACAAAAAGCTTCTAAAAGATGTCGAAATAGACTTTAGGACTTTCCCTAAAAATTGCCAAAAATAAAAAATTTATGACTTTCCAAAAATAGATCTTTGCAAACCCTGTTCTGTATCATTTTCCCTTTCTTAATAAACAAACATAAAAGCTACATCAAAGGGAGCAAATGATTGGATTTCAAGACATACCATAAATGGGCTATGTCACGTAGAGGTATGAAGAGCTCGATTGTAGCTATGTTGGACATATGCGCAAGACTTTTATCCCATGCACATGGATGTTGGAGTGAATGAAAAAAGTTAGACTGTAGCTCAAAACGATAAAAATCTTGCCCAAATTTTTGTTAAGACCAAAAATTCTCCAAAGATCCTTAAAAATTTAAAATACAAAAGTTGCTAAAAACTTCCAGAAAAAGATTTTCAGGACTTTTGTTGAAAACTGAGAAAATAGAAATTTTAAGAGTTTCCAAAAATGGATTTTTGAAGCCTTGTTTTGGATCATTTGTCTTTACTTAGTAAGTGAAGAGAAATGCTACATCAATGGGAGCCAATGGTTGGAATGTAATACATACCTTAGATGGATTGTCCCGTAAGAGCTATGAAGAGCTCGATTATAGCTATGTTGGACATATCAAAGAATTTCATCCCATGTATGTGGATGCTTAGAGTGAAGCACTAAGTTAGACTCCAGATCTGGGTGATAAATGTACTTTCAAAAAAATTTCTAAGCCCAAAAATAATTTGAAGACCTTAAAAGTGAAAACTACAAAAGTTGTTATAAACTGTTAGAAATAGACTTTAAGGGCTTTCCCTAAAAACTATTTAAAAAAAAAAACTTTCCAAAAATAGATCTTTGGAAGCCTTATTTTGGATCATATTTAATACTTTCAATGCATGCACATAGATTTTTTGAGTGAATAACAAAGTTAGACTATGGCTTCAGTCAATAAATATCCTACTAAGAATTTTACTACGCCCAAAAATGCTCCAAAGACCCTAAAAAATACAAAATATAAAAACTGCTAAAAATTACCAGAAATAGACTTTCAAGACATTCCCTAAAAAGCTGTGAAAATAGAAATTTTAAGATGTTCCAAAATTGATCTTTGGAAGCTTTATTTTGAATCATTTGTTTTTTTTCTTGAAGCAAAGGTAAATGCTACATCAATGGGAGCCAATAGTTGGACTTCAAGACATACCTAAAATGGGCTATGTCCATAGAGCTTTGAGGATCTCGATTGTAGATATGTTGGAAATAATACTTTCATCCTGTGGTCGTGGATGTTTGGAGTGAAGCATGATGTTAGAATATGGCTCTAGTCGATAAATATCCAAAATTAGAAATTTATGACTTTCCAAAAATAGATCTTTGGAAGCCCCATTTTAGATCATTTGTCTTTCCTTGAGGATTCAAGAGAAATGGTACATCAATGGGAACCAATTCCTATAATACAAGACATATCTAAAATGGGCTATGTTCCGTAGAGCTAAGAAGATCTCAATTATAGTTATTCTCAGTTGTAGCTATGTTAGACATATGCATGAATTTCAACTCGTGTACGTGGATGTTTGGAGTGAATCTTGAACTTAGACATTGGCTTTAGTCGACAAATATACAACAACAAAAAATTATAAGAAAAACAATGCACCAAAGACCCTAAAAAATTCAAAAATACAAAAGCTGCTAGAAACTGCCAGAAATAAACTTTCAGGATTTTCCTTCAAAATTGCTAAAAATAGAAATTTTAAGACTTTTCAAAAATAGATGTTTGGAAGCCCCGTTTTGCATCATTCATCTTTCTTTAAGAATAAATAGGAAATGCTACATCAATGGGAGAAAATGGCTAAAATCAAAGACATACTTGAAATGGGTTATGTCTTGTAGAGCTATGAAGAGCTCAGGTGTAGCTATGTTGGACATATGTAAGACTTTCATCCCATGTACTAGATGTTTAGAGTGAAACAAAAAGTTAGACTACAGATACGATTGATAAATATCTTGCTCAAAGTTTTGCTCAGCTGAAAAATGCTCTGAAGACCTTTAAAATGTAAAATATATAAGCTGTCAGAAATAGACTTTTAGGACTTTCACTAAAAACTGCTAAAAATTGAAAGTTTAAGACTTTCTAAAAATAGATCTTTGGAATTCCTGTTCTGGATCAATCTTCTTTTTTTAACAAGAAAAATGAAATGCTACATCAATGGGAGCCAATGGCTGGAATACAAGACATATCTGAAATAGGTTGGCCCATAGAGCTATGAAGAGTTTGGTTGTAACTATGTTGGACATGCAAGAATTTCGTCCCATATACATGTATATTTGGAGTGAAACACAAAGTTATATTACAACACAACTTGATTATTATCCTGCCCAAAATGTTTCTAATCCCAAAAATGCTAGGAAGACCCTAAAAAAGCAAAATACAAAAGTTGTTAAAAGCATAGAAATAGACTTTTAACTTTCCTCGAAAACTTTCAAAAATGGAAATTTTAAGACTTTCTAAAATAGATATTTATAAGCCATGTTACGGATCCTTTGTATTTTCTTAAGAAGAAAACCAAAATAATATGGCAATGGGAGTCAATGGAGTGAATCCTAGATATACTTGAAATGGGCTATATGTTGTCAGAGCTATTAAGAACTCGATTATAGCTATGTTAGACATATGTAAGAATTTCATCCCATGTAAGTGGATGTTTGGAGTGAGTGACAAAGTTAGATTCTAACTCTGGTTGATAAAAATACTGCCCAAAATTTTGCTAAGCCAAAAAAATGCTCTTAAGATATACACAAATGCAAAATACAAAAGCTTCTAAAAACTGTCAGAAATAGAATTTCAAGACTCTCCCTAAAAACTGGCAAAAAAAGAAATTTTAAGACTTTCCAGTAATAGATATTTGGAATCCCTATTCTAGATCACTCTTCTTTCCTTCAGAATCAAATGGAAATTCTACATTAATAGAAGCCAATGGATGGAATGTAAGACATCCCTGAAATGTGTTATGTCTCATAGAGCTATGAAGAGCTCGGTTATAGTTATGTTGCACATATGCATGAATTTCATCCCATGTAAATGGATGTTTGAAGTGAATCATGAAGTTAGACTGCGGCTCCGGTTGAAAAATATCCTACACAAAATTTTACTAAGCATAAAAATGCTCCGAAGACACTAAAATGCAAAATACAAAACCTACTAAAACCTACCAGAAATAGACTTTTAGGACTTTCCATGAAAATTGTAAAAAATAGAAATCTTAATATTTTCCAAGAAAATATATTTTGAAACCCTTTTCTAAACCATTCATCTTTCCTTTGAAAGCAAAGGGAAATGCCACATCAATGGGGGCAAATGGTCGATATCCAATACATACTTGAAACGGGTTGTCCCATAGAACTATAAAGAGCTCAGTTATATCTGTGTTGGACATATGCAAGTGTTTCTTCCCATGTACGTGGATGTTTAGAGTGAAGCATGAAGTTATACTGAGGCTCCGGTTGATATATATCCTGCCCAAAAATTTTCTAAGCCTAAAAATGCTCTGATGACCCTCACAAATCTAAAATACAAAAATCTAGTAAAAGCATAAAGAAATAGACTTTACACACTTTCCATGAAAATTGCCAAAAATATAAATCTTAATAATTTCCAAAAATTATCTTTGGAAACTTTGTTTAAGATCATTCGTCTTTCTTTAAGAAGTAAAAGGAAATGCTACATCAATGCGATCTTATGGCCAAAATCTAAGACATACCTGAAATGGGTTGTCTCATAGAGCTATGAATATCTTGGTTGTTGTTATGTTGGAAATATGCAAGATTTTCATTCCATATACGTGGATGTTTGGAATGAAACATGAAGTTAGATTATGGATCTAGTCGATAAATATCGTGCCTAAAATTTTGTTAAGCACAAAAATGCTTTGAAGACCCTAAAAATGTAAAATACAAAAGTTGCTAAAAATTGTCAGAAATAGACTTTTAGGACTTTCCTTTAAGATTACCAAAAATAGAAATTTTAATACTTTCCAAAAAAAGATATTAAAAATCCATGTTTTTGATCATTTGTATTTCCTCAATAATTGAAGGGAAATGCTACATCAATGGGAGCCAATGGATCGAATCTAAGACATACATGGAATGGGCTATGTCCCATAGAGCTATGAATAGCTCGGTTGTAGCTGTGTTAGACATATGAACGATCTTAAACCCATGTAGGTATATGTTTTGAGTAAAGCACGATGTTAGAATGCGACTTAAATCAATTAATATCCTTCCCAAAAATGCTCAAGACCCTAAAAAATAAAAAATACAAAAGATCCTAAAAACTATTAGAAATAGACTTTCACGACTTTCCATAATAACATACAAAAATATAAATCACAAAACTTTCCAAAAATATATCTTTGGAAGCCTTGTTCTAGATCATTCATCTTTCCTTTATAAACAAAGGGAAATGCTACATCAATGGTAGCCAATGGTCGATATCTAAGACATACCGAAATGGGGTGTTTTCAGTAGAGCTATGAAGAGCTCGATTGTAACTATGTTGGACATATGCAAGACTTTCATCCCATTTACGTGGATGTTTGGAGTGAAGAAAAATTTATACTACAAATTCGATTGATATATATCTTACGTAAAATTTGTTAAGCCAAAAATGATTCAAAGACCCTAAAAAAAGTAAAATACAAAAACTCGCTAAAAATACTAAAAACAACAAGAAATAGACTTTCGGGGCTTTCCATGAAAATTGTCAAAAATAGAAATCTTAATAATTTTGAAAAATAAATCTTTGCGATCCATGTTCTAGATCATTCATCTTTCCTTACGAAGTAAAGAGAAATGCTACATCAATGGTATCCAATGGTTGAAATCCAAGACATAATTAAAATGGGTTGTCCCATAGAGCTATTAAAAAATCGGTTATAGCTATGAAGGAATTATGCAAGACTTTCATCCCATGTATGTGGATTTTTGGAGTGAAGCAAAAAGTTAGACTGCGGCTTTGGTCAATAAATATCCCGCCCAAATTTTTTACTAAGCACAAAACTTCTCCATAGACCTTGAATAATGCAAAATACAAAAGATGATAAAAACTATCAAAAATAAACTTTCAAGACTTTCCCTGAAAACTACAAAAAATAGAAATTTTAAGACTTTCAAAATATAAATATTTGGAAGCCTTGTTCTGGATCATTTGTCTTTTGTTAAGAAGCAAAGGGAAATGCTACATCAATGGGAGCCAATGGCTGGAATCCAAGACATACCTGAAATGGGCTATGTCTCGTAGACATATGAAGAGCTTGATTGTAGCTGTGTTGGACACAAACAAGACTTTTATCCCATATATGTGGATGTGTGGAGTGAAGCTCAAAGTTAGACTGTAGCTTCGGTCAATAATTATACTACATAATTTTTTTAAGCCCAAAAATGCTCCGAAGACCCTAAAAAATGTAAAATACAAAAGTCGCTAAAAGCGCTAGAAATTGACTTTAGCGCTTTCCTTGAAAAAGCTGCTAAAATAGAAATTTTCAAACTTTACAAAATAGATTTTGGAATCCCTATTCGGATCATTCTTATTTCCTTAAGAAGCTAAGGGAAATGCTATATCAATGGACTCCAATGGTGGAATCAAAGAAATACCTCGAAGCGGGTTATATCGTAGAGCTTTGAAGAGCTACCTTGTAGCTATGTTGGACATATGTAAAACATTCATCCCATGTACGTGGATGTTTGGATTGAAGCATGAAGTTAAAGCGTGGCTCTAATTGATAAATATCCTTTCCAAAATTTTGATAAGCCCAAAATTGATCGATGACCCTTAAAAATACAAACTCGTAAAACTTATTAAAAGCGCCAAAAAAAAGAGTTTCAGGACTTTCTTTGAAAACTACAAAAATAGAAATTTTAAGAATTTATGAAAAAGGAAATAATACATCAATAAGAACCAATGGTTGGAATCTAAGACATGCTTAAAATGGGCTATCTTGTACAGCTAAGGAGCTCGGTTGTAGCTATGTGGGACATATGCAATAATTTTGTCCCATGTACGTGGATGTTTGGAGTGAAGCATGAAGTTAGATCTGTGTCTCGAATGATAAATAGCCTACCCAAAAATGCTCCAAATACCCTAAAAAAATACAAAATACAAAGGCTACTAAAAACTGTTAGAAATAGACTTTTAGGATTTACCCTGAAATTTTTTCAAAAACAACAATTTTAAAGACTTTCCTAAAATACATATTTTGAATCCTTATTCTAGATCATTCATATTTTCTTAAGAAACAAAGTTAAATGCTACATCAATGGGAGCCAATGGATGGAATCCAAGACATACCTAAAATGGGCTATGTCCCGTAGAGATTTGAAGAGCTCGATCGTAACAATGCTAGACATATGGAAGACTTTAATCCCATGTACATGGATGTTTTGAGTGAATAATGAAGTTATAATTCAGCTCCTATCATTAAATATCCTGACCAAAATTTTCTTATCCCAAAAATTCTTCGAAGACCCTAAAAATGCAATATACGAAAGCTGCTAAAAACTGCCAAAATAGACTTTCAAGACTTTCCCAAAAAAATTGCCAAAATATAAATTTTAAGACTTTCTAATAATATATCTTTAGAAGCCTTGTTCTAGATCAATCATCTTTCCTTAAGAAGAAAAGTGAAGTTCTACATCAATGGGAGCCAATAGTTGGAATCCTAGATGTACCTGATATGGGATATGTCTTGTAGAGCTATGAAGAGCTCAGTTGTACCTATGTTGGACATATGCAAGAATTTCATCCCATGTATGTGAATGTTTAGAATGAAGCACAAATTTAGATTGTAGTTTTGATCAATAAATATTTTTCTCAAAATTTTGGTAAGCCAAAAAATGCTCCGAAGACCCTAAAAATGTAAAATACATAAGTTGTTAAAAAATGCTATAAATAGACATTCATGAATTTCCCTTAAAACTTCCCAAAATAGAAATTTAAAGACTTTATAAAAATAGATCTTTGGAAGCCTTATTGTGGATCACTATTCTTTCCTTGATAAGCAAAGGGAAATGCTATATAAATGGGAGCCAATGGCTGGAATCTAACACACCTAAAATGGGTTATAGCACGTAGAGGTATGAAGAGCCCGATTGTAGCTATGTTTAACATATGCAAGAATTTCATCCTATGAATGTTAGACTATGCCTATGGCCGATATATATCATGTTCAATAAAAAATTAAGCCCAAAAATGCATCAAAGACCCTAAAAATGCAAAATACAATAGACTTTCAGATCCTTTCCCGAAAATTGACATAAATAGAAATTTTAAGACTTTCCAAAAAATAGCTTTGGAAGGCTTATTCGGATCATTTGCTTTTCATTAAGAAAACAAAGGGAAATGATACATCAATGGAAACCAATACATTGAACCCAAGACATAACTTAAATGGGCTATGGCCCGTAAAGCTATGAAGAGCTAAGTTCTAGCTATGTTGCACATATGCAAGACTTTCAAACCGTGTACATGGATGTTTAGAGTTAAGAACAAAGTTAGGTTGCATCTCTGGTCAATCAATATCCTTCCCAAAAGAAATTTAGGCCCGAAAATGCTCTGAATACCCTAAAAATGTAAAATAGAAAAGCTACTAAAAACTACCAGAAAATAGACATTTAAAACTTTCCCTCGAAAAATTGTAAAAATAGAAATTTTTATACATTCCAAAAATAGATCTTTGGAAGCACTATTTTGGATCATTTTCCTTTCCTTAAGAAGAAAATGGAAATGCTACATTAATGGGAGCCAATGGTTGGAATTGAAGACATACTTGAACAGAGCTATGTCTCGTATAGCTATGAAGAGCTCGATTGTAGCTATGTTAGACATTCATAAGACTTTCATTTCATATACATGGATGTTTGGAGTAAAAAAAAATTTATACTTTGGCTCTGGTAAATAAATATCTTTCCCAAAAAAATTTAAGCCCAAAATCCTCGAAGGCCATAAAATGTAAAATACAAAAGCGCTTAAAAGCTGTCAAAAATAGACTTTCATGAATTTTTGTGAAAAATGTCAAAAATCTAGATTTTAAGAGCTTCCAAAAATAAATGTTTAGATGTTCAATTATGGATAATTCATTTTACTTTAACAAGTAAAGGGAAATGCTATATCAATGGGAGCTAATGGCTCGAGTCCAAGATATACCTTAAATGGGTTGAGTTTTGTATAACTATGAAGATCTCAGTTGTATCTATAATAGACATATGCAAGAATTGTATCTTACATACATGATGTTTGGAGTGTATCAAGAAGTTGGACTCTAACTCCTGTTGATAAATATCCTACTCAAAATTTTGCTAAGCGCAAAAATGCTCCGAAGACCCTAAAAAATGCAAAATACAAAAGCTGCTAAAAACTGCCAGAAATAGATTTTCAGGATTTTTTCTGAAAACTACCAAAAATAGAAATTTCAAGACTTTCCAAGAATAAATATTTTGAATACTTGTTATGGATCATTTATCTTCGCTTAAAAAGAAAAGGGAAATGTTACATAAATGTGAGAAAATGGATGGAATCCAATAATACCTAAAATGGGCTATGTTCGAACAACTATAAAGAGATTGATTGTAGCTATGTTGGAAATATGTAAGACTTTCATCTTATGTATGTGGATGTTTGGTGTAAAGCATGGAGTTAGAATGCAGCTCCGATTGATAAATATCTTGCCCAATTATTTGCTAAGCCCAAAAATACTCCAAAGACCCTTAAAAATGGAAAATACAAAAGTCGCTAAAAACTACTAGAATTAGATTTTCAAAACTTTCCTTGAAAACAACCAAAATAGAAATTTTAATACTTTCCAAAAAATATTTGGAAGCCATATTATGGATCATTTGTCTACCATTAAGAACCAAAAGGAAATGTTGCATCAATGGGAGAAAATGGTCGGAATCTAGGACATACCTGAAATGGGTTGTCCCGTAGAGCTCGGTTATAGATATGTAGGACATATGCAAGACATTCATCTCATGTACATGGATTTTTTGACTGAAGAAAAAATTCACATTGTGGCTCTAATGTATAAATATCCTACTCAAAATTTTACTAAACCCAAAAATGCCCTGAAGACCCTAAAAAAATACAAAATATAAAAGATGCTAGAAATGCCAAAAAATAGACTTTGGGACTTTCCTTGAAAACGCCAAACATAGAAATTTTAACTTTCCCAATACAAATATTTGAAATCCATGTTTAGGTTCATTCATATTTCCTTAAAAGCAAAGGAAAATGTGACATCAATGGGAGACAATGGATGGAATCCAAGACATACCCGAAATGGGCTATGTTCTGTAGACCTATG
This sequence comes from Taxus wallichiana var. yunnanensis, assembly GCA_018340775.1. Taxonomy (NCBI): domain Eukaryota; kingdom Viridiplantae; phylum Streptophyta; class Pinopsida; order Cupressales; family Taxaceae; genus Taxus; species Taxus wallichiana. The sequence goes on from CM031238.1 coordinate 362,274,052, forward strand.
AAGAGATCGATTGTAGATATGTTGGAAATATGCAAGACTTTTATCCCATATACGTGGATGTTTTAAGTGAATAAATAAATACTATTGTGGCTTTGGTCGATACTTATTCTACCCAAAAAAATTTAAAGCCCAAAAATGCTCCAAAGACCCTAAAAATCAAAATACAAAAGTGTTAAAAACAACATGAAATCGACTTTTAACTTTTCCTAAAAATGGCAAAAATAGAAATTTTAAAATTTTCCAAAATATATCTTTAGAATCTCTTTTCTTGATCATTTGTATTTCCTTAAGAAGCAAAGGGAAATTCTACATCAATGGGAGCCAATGGCTGAAATCCAAGCATACCTGAAATGGGCTATATCTCGTAGAGTTATGAAGAGATCAATTGTAGCTTTGTTGGACATATACAAGGCATTTACCCTATGTACGTGGCTATATGTAGTAAAGCACAAAATTAGATTGTGACTTCATTCCATAATATCCTACCCAAATTTTTTCTAAGCCAAAATATTCTTTGAAGACCCTCAAAAATGCAAAAGACATAACTACTAAAAATTATCAGAAATAGACTTTCAGGACTTTCCCCAAAAATTGCCAAAAATAGAAATTTTAAGACTTTTCAAAAATATATCTTTACAAGCCCTGTTATGGATCATTTTAATTTCCTTAATAAGGAAAGAGAAATGCTACATCAATGGGAGCTAATGGTTGGCATCCAAGACATGCCTAAAATGATGTCCCCTATAACTATGCGAAGCTTGATTGTAGCTAAGTAAGACATATGCAACACTTTCCTCTAGTGTACGTGGATGTTTGGAGTAAAGCATGAAGTTAGAATGTAGCTTTCGCCGATAAATATCCTACCCAAAAATTCTCCGAAGACCCTCTAAAATGAAAAATACAAAAACTGATAAAAACTTGTCAGAAATAAACTTTAAGAACTTTCCCTGAAAACTACCAAAAATAACAATTTTAAAACTTTCTAAAAATAGTTTTTTGGAATCCCTATTCTAGATCATTCATCTTTTGTTAAGAAGCAAAGGGAAATGCTACATCAATGAGAGACAATGATTGGAATCTAAGACATACTTGAAATGGTCTATGGCCCGTAGAGATATAAAGAGCTCGATTGTATCTATGTTGGAAATATAAAAGAATTTCATCCCATGTTTGTGGATGTTTGAAGTGAAGCACGAAGTTAGATTTGTGACTGTGATCAATAAATATTTTACCCAAATAGAAATTTTAAGACTTTCGAAAAATAGATTTTGGAAGCCCTTTTCTGGATCATTCATCTTTCTTTAAGAAGCAAAGGTAAATGTTACATCAATGGGAGAAAATGGATTGAATGCAAGACATACCCCAAATGAGCTATGTCCCGTAAAGTTCTAAAGAGCTTAGTTGTAGCTACGTTGCACATATGCAAGACTTTCATCACATGTACGGGGTTTGGAATGAAGCACGAAGTGAGACTACAACTCTAGTTGATAATTATATTGACCAAAATTTTGCTAAGCCCAAAAATGATCGAAGAATCTCAAAAATACAAAATACAAAAGCTACAAAAAACCTCTAGAATAGACTTTCAGGACTTTCCATGAAAATTGCCAAAAACATAAATTTTAAGACTTTACAAAATGATTTTTTAGAATACCTACTTTGTATCATTCATCTTTCCTTAAAAAGGAAAGAGAAATGCTACATCAATGGGAGGCAATGACTTAAATCCAAGACACACCCGAAAATGGCTATGACCTGTAGAGCTATGAAGAACTCGAGTTAGAGCTATGTTGGACATATGTAATATTTTAGTCCTACGTATGTGGATGTTTGGAGTGAAGTACAATATTAGATTGTGGCTCGGTCGGTACACACCCCAAAATTTTACTAAGCCCAAAAATACTCCGAAGACCCTCGAAAATACAAAATTAAAAACCTTTCAAAAGCGGCCGTAAATAGACTTTCAAGACTTTCCCTGAAAACTTCCGAAACTAGAAATTTTAAGACTTACAAGAAATATTTCTCTAGAAGCCCCATTAAATATCATGTGTCTTTCCTTAAGAAGAAAATGGAAATGCTAGATCAATGGGAGCCAATGGGTAGAATCCAATACATACTTGAAATGGGATACGTCCCATGAAGTTGTGAAGAGTTTGGTTGTAGCTATATTGGACATATGTAATACTTACATTCCATGTACATCGATGTTTGAAGTGAAGCACAAAGTTAGATGTGGCTATGGTAAAAGAAAAATCTTCCCAAATTTTTTTCTAAGCCTATAAATGCTCCAAAGATCCTAAAAAATACAAAAGCTACTAAAAACTGTCGGAAATAGACTTTTAGAACTTTCCTTGAAAACTTACAAAAATAGAAATTTTAAGACTTTCCAACAATAGATCTTTAGAATCCCTGATCTAGATCATTTTTCTTTCCTTAAGAAGAAAAGGTAAATGTTTCATCAATGGGGGTCAATGGCTGGAATCTAAGACATACGTGAAATGAGCTATGTCATGTAGATCCATGAAGAGCTCGGTTGTAGCTATGTTGGACATATGCAAGACTTTCAGCCTATGTACGTGGATGTTTGGAGTAAAGCATGAAGTTACATGCAACTCCAGTTTATAAATATCCTTCCCAAAAAAATTCTAAGCACAAAAATGCTCAAAAGACCCTACAAAATGTAAAATACTAAAGCCGCTAAAAAATGCAAGAAATATAATTTCAAAACTTTCCCTGAAAACTACAAAAATAGAAATATTAAGAGTTTCCAAAAATAGATCTTTGGAAGCCTGTTTAAGATCATTTGTCTTTCCTTATGAACAAAGGAAAATTCTACATCAATGTGAGCCAGTGGATGGAATCCAAAACATACCTGAAATTGACTATATCCCATAGAGTTATGAAGAGTTCAGTTGTAACTATGTTGCACATATGCCAAATTTTCATCCCATGTACATGAATATTTGTAGTGAAGCAGAAAGTTATATTACATTTCCGGTCGATAAATATATTGCACAAAATTTCACTAAGCCAAAAAATGCTTTGAAGACCCTAAAAATTCAAATACAAAAGCTACTAAAAATTGTCGAGAAATAGATTTTAGGACTCCTTGAAAACTACCAAAAATAGAAATATTAAGACTTTCTAACAATAGATATTTAGAAGCCATGTTCTTTATCATTCACCTTTCCTTAAGAAGTAAAGGAGATGTTACTTCAGTGGGAGCCAATGGTTGGAATCCAAGACATACCTGAAATGGGCCATGTCTCGTAGACCTATAAAGATGTCAGTTGTAGCTATGTTAGACATATGCAAGAATTTCATCCCATGTACATGGATGTTTAGAGTGAAGCAAAAAGTTAGAATGTAGTTCTAGTTGATACATATCCTGTCAAAAATTTTACTAAGCCCAAAAATGCTCCAATGACCCTAAAAATGCAAAATACAAAAGTTGTTAACAATTGCTAGAAATAAACATTCAGTACTTTCCCTTAAAACTGTCAAAAATATAAATTTAAGAACTTTTCAGAGATAGATCTTTGGAAGCCCTATTCTTGATCATTCTTCTTTCCTTAAGAAGCAAAGGGAAATGCTACATCAATGGGAGCCAATGGCTATAATACAAGACATACCCGAAACAGGCCATGTCCCATATATCTATGAAGAGCTCAGTTGTAGCTATGTTGGACATATGCAAGACTTTCATCCCATGTACTTGGTTTTTTGGAGTGAAGAAAAAAGTTAGAATATGGCTACGGTCCATAAATATCCCGCCCAAAATTTTGCTAAGACTAAAAATTCTTCGAAGAACCTAAAAATGGAAAATAAAAAAAGTCGCTAAAAACTACAAGAAATAGAATTTTAGGATTTTAACTAAAAATTGCCAAAAATAGAAATTTAAGACTTTAAAAAAAATAGAAACCTTTTTTTCTTGATCATCCATCTTTCTTGAAGAAACAATGTGAAATGATACATGAAACAAAGGGAAATGATATATCAATGGAACCAATAGTTGGATCACAAGACATACCTTAAATGGGTTGTCGAGTAGAGCTATAAAAAACTTGGTTGTAGCTATGTTAAAAATATGTAAGAATTTAATACCATGTAAGGGGATTTTTCTAATACCAAAAATGCTCCAAATACCCTAAAAATGCAATATAAAAAAGATGCTAAAAGTTGTCAGAGATAGACTTTCAGGGCTTTCCCTGAAAAATGCAAAAATATAAATTTTAAGGATTTCCAAAAATAGATCTTTGGAATCCCTATTCTATATCATTCATCTTTTCTTAAGAAGTAAAACTAAATGGTACATCAATGTGAGCCAATGGTTGAAATCCAAGACATACTTGAAATGGGCTATGTCTGATAGAGGTATGAAGAACTCAGTTATAGCTATGCTAGACATATGAAAGGCTTTCATCTCATGTACGTGGATGTTTGGAGTGAATGAAAAAGTTAGACTATGGCTTTGATCGATAAAAATCAAGCCCAAAATTTTTCTTAAGCCTAAAATGCTTTGACAATACCAAAAATGCAAAATACAAAACCGCTAAAAATGCAAGAAATAGACTTTCAGGACTTTCCCTTAAAACTGCCAAAAATATATATTTTATGACTTTCGAAAAATAGATTTCTAGAAGCCTTATTATGAATGATTTCCCTTTCCTTAAGAAGCAAACGAAAATGCAACATCAATGGGAGCCAATGGTTAGTATCCAAGACACACCTGAAATGGGTTATCATGTAGAGCTATGAAAAGCTCATTTGTAGCTATGTTGGACATATGTAATACTTTCATTCCATGTACATGGATGTTTGGAGTGAAACACAAAGTTAGACTACAACTCCAGTTAGTAAATATCCTTCCCAAAAAATTTCTAAGCCCAAAACTGCTCCGAAGACTCTAAAAAATGCAAAATACAAAAGCTACTAAAAACTACAAGAAATAGACTTTTAGGATTTTCTATGAAAATTGTCAAAAATAGAAATCTTAAGACTTTATAAAATATATCTTTAGAATCCCTATTCTAGATCCTTTATCTTTCCTTAAGAAGCATAGGGAAATACTACATCAATGGGATACTGCGACTGGAGTCCAGGACATACCTGAAATGGGTTATCCCGTAAAGCTATGAAGAGCTCAGTTGTAGCTACGTTAGAAATATGCAAGACTTCTATCCCATATACGTGGATGTTTGGAGTGAAGCAAAAAGTTAAACTACATCTCTAGTCAATAAATATTCTCGCCTAAAATTTTGCTAAGCCCAAAAATGCTCCTAGTACCCTAACAAACTAAAATACAAAAAACAGCTAAAAATTGTCAAAAATAGAAATGTTGAAGACTTTCTAAAATAAGATAATTGGAATCCCTGTTCTAAATCATTCACCTTTCCTTAAGAATAAAACGGAAATATTACATCAATGGGAGCCAATGGCTGGAATCTGACATACTTGAAATGGGTTGTCTTTTAGAGCTATGAAGAGCTCGATTGTAGCTATACTAGACATATGAAAGACTTTCATTGCATGTATGTGGATGTTTAGAGTGAAGCACAGAATTATACTGCAAATTTAGCAGATTAATAATGTTTCCAAAATTTTGTTATGCCCAAAAATGCTTCGAAGACTGTAAAAAATGTAAAATACAAAAGCTGTTAAAAATTACTAGAAATAGACTTTCAAGAATTTCCTTGAAAAGTGTAAAAAACAAGAAATTTTAAGACTTTCCAAAAACAGATATTTGGAATCCCTATTTCGGATTATTTTTCTTTCCTTAGGAAGCAAAGAGAAATGCTACATCGATGGGGGCCAATGGCTAGAATGTAATACATACCTTAAATGGGCTATGTCCTGTAGAGATATAAAGAGCTCGATTGTAGCTATGTTGAATATATGCAATACTTTCATCCCATGTATGTGGATATTGGAGTGAATCACGAAGTTATACTGCGGCTTCAGATGATATATATCCTGTCCAAAAGTTTGCTAAGCTAAAAAATAATTCAGAGATGGTCATGACTTTTCAGAAATATAAATTACAAAATATAAAAGCTACTAAAAACTGCCAAAAATAGACTCTCTCTAAAAACTACTAAAAATAGAAATTTTAAGACTTTTCAAAAATTGATCTTTGAAAGCTCTGATCTGTATCTTTCATATTTCCTTACGAAGCAAAGGAAAATGCTACATCAATGGGAGCTAACGGCTCCAAGACATATTATAAATGGGTTATGTCCCGTAAAGCTATGAAGACCTTGGTTGTAGCTATGTTGGACATTTAATGCAAGAATTTTAACTCATGTACATGGATGTTTGGAGTTAAGTACTAAGTTAGGTTGCGTATTCGATGGAAAAATAAACTATCCAAATGTAAAATACAAAAGCTGCTAAAAACTACCAGAAATAAACTTTCAGGATTTTCTCCAAAAATTGCCAAAAATAGAAATTTTAAGAATTTCCAAAAATATACCTTTGGATTCCTCGTTTAGATCATTTTCCTTTTCTTAAGAATAAAAAGGAAATGCTTCATCAATGGGATCCAATGACAGGATTCCAAGACATACCTGAAATGATTTGTTCAGTAGAGCTATGAAGAGCTCAGTTGTAGTTATGTTGGACATATGCAAGATTTTCTTCCTATGTACATGGATGTTTGGAGTGAAACGCTAAGTTAGACTATGGATCCTATTGATTAATATCCTTCCCAAAAAAATTCTTAGCTCAAAAATGCTCAAGACCCTCAATGATGCAAAATACAAAAATGGCTTAGAACTACAAGAAATAGAGTTTCAAGACTTTCCGTCAAGTATAAGGAGAATTTGTCCAAATTAGGTAAGGCCTAAATTGGAATTTATGAAATCACGGGAGTTTTTCTTGATTTTCATGGAGGTTTTAGGTCATGGTTATAGTGAAGAAGTGCAGAGTGGCATATTTATGAAGACTATTTTTTGGCGCAGTTTAAAGAAATCTTTAGTAAAAATGAGATTCCAATATATTTCCATTGGTATATCAAAATTGAATATTGGATATGATATGTAAAAGTTATGATGTGATCTTTTAAGGTCAAGTTTAGAGGATATTTATTCTAGGAGGGTGTTATGTGCTACATGAGGTAAAATAATGAATCTATGTTATTAATGATTGGTGAAGGTTTTTTAGGGCTTATCCATCATTTTAAAGTTTTATCCATGCCTTTTTCAAAGTGTGGAATTGTGTTTTTGTGTGATGGAGCATGTCTAGATAATTGCGAGTTCTTTAGTCCGTGAAGGGATAAAAAGCAATTTGCAGAGATGGGATTGGGTGGAGGTATTCCCGTTAGAGATGGATTGAGTTATTATATGTTTTGGAAAGGTAATTTAGAGAAATTTATAATTAAGTATGTCTTGAGTCTTGGTGAAGTCATTTTATGTGTCTTTCTTGTTGATTTTTGAAGAAGTTTGTAGTTATTATTTTAGAACATGGTTGTTCTTGTTGAAAGATTGAGTTAGTTGAAGCATGAGATGGATGAGTTGATTCTTTATCATAGAAAGTGAAGAAGATTGTATTAGGCACCTAATCGATCCATTTAGAGTTCTTGGAATTGACATAAAAGCGTTTTTATCAACTGATTTTGGAAAATAAGTTTTTGGAAATTTTGATTTGGCGAAGACAAAATTAGATGTGGTTTGAGTAGGTTGATGTTTCATGAGCTTTAACTTATTTAAGAGTGTTTTAAAGGTTCTTAAATTTCCATAAATTTTTCACATGCCATATTTGATTTCATTTTTAAAGGTCTCGAGGCCTAAAGACATATTCAAAGTTGTTAGAAACAACTATTTGGTAAAAGTAATGAGCCCGCACCCATTAAATGAAATAATTTGATTGGTTAAAGAAATTTGCAGTCATGATAGATGTTTAAATGATATATTACTCATTTTTGGTTAGTATGGGAGCTTGAGTAAGTATGGTTTTCGAATGAGTGGATTTTTTTTCTTTCTAATAACATGGTTTTTAGGCTTGTTGGTGCACGATAAGTAGTTTTTTGGATAGGCCAACATACTTGGGTCATACGTGACCTTTGTAATGAGTTTATTTGAATGATGTTAAGGTTTATGGGTCTAATTTATTATTAGCGACCAACCTCATTTGGGTTGCAGAGAAGAATTTCATATAAAAGTGAAGTTTGAGCTCCATTTAAGAGGTAGTCTTGCATGGGGTGAAAAGTGTGACCCATGGGTGAGTATGAAACATGTATAGATGCATGATTTTAAGTTTTAGAAGGTACATGACATGATTAAGATTGATGGAGAGGATGTGTACATATTTTTGAAGAAAAATTAGTTCATAAAGACCTAGAGAGAACATGTTGAAGAAGGTATGTTTGAGAGAGGGTTTGAAGGAATTTGGAATTGAAATTTGGGATTACTATCACCTGCGGTATCAGTATATTTTCATTGCTCATACTTTTGTAAATTTATTATGATGATTCATATTCATATAATTCTCTTGTTTTGAGTCATATCAACAAGAGTTTAGGGATTGGTGCTCCTTGTGGGGTTGGTGCTTCACTAAAGAGTTATCTTGTGATGTGTAATATTCACTTGAGCTCTTTGTTGCATGTAATATCAATAAAGGTTTAGGGTTTGGTGCTCTTTGTGGGGTTTGTTCCTCACTAAAAAATCTTATAGGATGTGTAATATTTTTCAAGTTCTTGTTTGAGTAAAATAAGAAATGGTTTCAAGTGGGTTTTCTTACCCTTGATGGTTTCCCACTTATATCCGGTGTCTTGTGTTATCTCATTTGATTATTTTACATGTGATTATTTATTGCACACATAATAAGTTTACATGGTCTATGGATATTGAATGGTTAATTTGAATGATGAGTATAAGCAATGGAAAAAGAAATTGTAATTGTGTTTTCAACAAAAGTTACAAAATGAAATTTTACCATTTCTTTATTTAACATACATGCACAATGAAATGAGGTCTTATTGTTTTAATAGTACAATATGTACTATTGTTAAACTAATATACATTTATATTCCCATCATAATTGCACATTTTCAATTTGTAACATTAAACTTAGATTTCCGTCATTCGTTTTAAACCTACTTATGTTACTCTACAACTGCCACATTAGTGTAAACAAGGTCAACAAAAGATATGCTGACATGTTTTTCCCTAAGACTAACATTTTTTCACAAAGATAAAATTTTCCATCTACAAGAAATTTAAACACTTTGACAAAAAAAAAAAAAAAAGATTAAAAATCACAGATGCAATTTCCTTTCATTGTCAAACTAGAGAGATAAAGGGAGATGAGAGAGATAGAGAGAAGAGCCACATTTCCCACATGTTATTTTGACCAAAGAAGAAACATAAAAGAGTTAAATAATGTCAAATAATAGCCTTGATATACTTTTGAGTAAGCTATTTAGATAGGACAAGGTTATGTGATATTTTTTTAATATTGCAGCAAGTTTATATGAATGTCCCATGTAGCCAAAGTGGCCTAGAAACTGGGTTACAAATACCATTTTTTCGAACTCAAACACACCATGAGTAGAGTTTCATGTATTATCTTATCTAGAGGAAGTTTTAAGAAGTTGATGGAACTTATATTTTGCAACTAATGTTCAAATGGAGGCCACTTGTTTGGAGCTACTTGTCATGATCATGTCAATTCAACTTATTGTCAAACAACCAGAGGCCAACAAAATCCCCTTGCTACAAAAGCTTTCAAGGCACGATTCTATCAAAACTAAAGTTTGACTATGATTTTATTGCATAAAATACTAGAGGTATGAGGTAATAGAAACTTTGTTTCTCAATGCGGTACTAAAGCCATAAGCTAAACCTAAATGGAATTATTAACTCGCTACATCTCTCCAACTCTGTGATATTGATGAGTGGACTCTTAGATGCGTGAAAAAATTTCAAATGAATATTTACAAACATTATAGGGATTAATGTGGCATATCACATCACTAGTTAATATATTTATGGCATCTTTTCTGATCGCGATATTTGGAGGGGTGTTTTACGCGTCTAAGAAAAATTATGTTTTATTAAATTTTGTAAGAGTACAAGCATACAAATATCATGAAGTCTCAAGTTCATTTTTTTCATTTGGAAGGTTTTCATTATTGTAACCCATTGTCTACGTTTAAATAGTTATAAGGAGTGATTCCAAGAAATAATTACACTCAAAGTAATTCCTTCAACTACGCAACCATAAGGTAAATTTAATGTTTTTGAGCTAAAACACATTTCCATATTTTATACCAAAGCTATAGTTATTTATTTTTTTAATTTTTTTGTATAAATTTCCAACCAAAGAGAAAATGAAATACTATCAAAGATAAAACATGCTAAAACTAGAGAAAAAACCATGCATGTCTTAGTCGAAGTGAGGGTACGAGAGGTGCTCTAGTAAACTCCAAATTTCTTCCAAGACACCGTGATATAGTACAACATATAGTCAACAAATCTCATACCTTTAATATGATTCCACATCTTTTTAAAAACTATCTATTTTTTTTATCACCCGTATCATTTGAACCTAACTTCACTTGTCAATGTCAACTTCTACATAGATATTTAGGGGATGAACATAAGTTACTACATTTTAAAAAATGCATTATGACTATAAATAATTATAATCCTATATTTATGATCTAAATCCACCAAGAAACCACTTCCACATATCCACCACAGGTTTATCTAGCATCTCCATAGTAAAATGTAGGGTGTTCTTAAGATAGAAAACATGGAACATAAGGTCAACCACACACACATAATGATCATTTGCAGGTGTAATGCAATAAGGATTTCTCATTTGATGAGTACATACAACCCTCATCCACTAAACCTGTAGGGTTAAATGCTCATAGATCATAAGTAAGGGTTGTGAACTTTGGCTTACACCTGTCCATTTATTTTGCTTGAAATTTTTTGAATCCATTTTATCAATATCAATTTTCATGTAGCCTCCAATCACTGAATTTCCCATGGCATACACTTGTTTTTTCTTTTTTTAGTTATTTTCTATTTGAGGAGTTGTATCTAATTGTTCACATGCCTTACATAAACTCCCACCATGCACTGTAATAAAACACAAATTTTTCCTCAAGACATCCATGCTACTATTAAACGTCCAAAAAAAAAATCCACGTAGTCCACTACTTGTTTAGTTGGTAAACTAATGATAAAGTTTAGAGATTCTTCAAGACACCATGAATTTCCATGCATTTCAACAACTAGAAAAATCCACGAAACCAAAACAAGTTTAATATGATCATTGATGCTAGAGTTTAGATATTCATGGAATATTTTTTAGGGCATCACTATCTAATCCCAAAATCTCCATTTTTAATGAAATCAAGTAGAAGACAGGAAAAAAAATGATATAGGGGATGTGGCTTAAGCAATGCCATTTTCATTTGCTTGAAAGTTTCCAAAGTCCTTTCAACCAACAAAATATATTTTCAATACAAATGTTTATCGGGTAATTTACATCTTCAACATATAAAAACATTTCTCTATCCTTTGCTAAGGGCGAAGTGTATGTCTCCAAAGTGTTTTATATACATATCTACCATGCTATAAGCTCTCATTTTTGGCATAGGTGAGAAGGGAAAGCAAAAAAAAATGTGTAGAGTATGATTTTGATGGAACCCAAATAATTTGATGAAAATTTTCTTATCCATTCATCCTAATGGATCGCCAAACATTTTTCATGATTTCATTTTGTACCCAAAAATAAGACAAAACTAACACAACAATGAGGAAGGTGGATAGGATGGGTTGTAAGCTTTGTACTTGTAGCTTTAAACATGTCTACATCGGTTAGAAATATGTAAGCAATTACTAAAGGGGGTTTGTGTTAAGCCAAATGAACTTTCTAGCATCAACTACCATCACTTCCTCCATCCAAAACCACATGAAATTCATGTAAAACATGTTCTCCACTTGTTTTGTTTATTTTTTTGTATATATTTTTAATTTTACTTAGTATTAACATATATAGGTATTATACTTTAAAAATTGATAATAATAACATTATTATTATTATCATGATCTAATTTCTTATTAATATTCCCAAAACTATGATATAACAAAGAATGTGACACCAAGACACTAGTAGAGCCGGATGAAATGTGCAATAGAGATAAGGTAATGGTATTACATTTATGAAAAATGATTGCATCCAGTGAAACCCTGAATTAATTATCAATGAACACTTTCCTTATGCTTGTTGATAGGGTGTGTCATAGAAAGGCATTAAATCCCCCTCCCCTTATAAGAGCATAATTCTCAGTGTGACATAACATCAAGGTTATAAATGTGATAGGTAATCATGAATAAGGAGGAGATGCATGATGAAAAATGTCAATACAAATGGATCTTGTCACCCAAAAGAAACCAAAAAGGAATAAGAAGAGTTATATATATATATATATATTTATATATATATATAAAATTTCTTATGTTCTTGTTAGGTTAATTAATTATACATAATATAAATTGATTATTTAATTAATTTTACTAATTAAATAATGTTGTTATATGGTTTTATCAACCATATTTGTCTTTTATTTTCACATGTATAATTGCTATAAAAATTATGTACTTCTCGGATGTAATATTGGAAGTAGTTGTGAGTTTAGTTTTACCCATGCAACATATTTCTTTGTCTGCACATGGTTGTTCAATTCCTATAAGAATTACAACACTCCATTGTATTTTGGATTGATTTCACATTAATAAAATCTACATGCTTCCATTCTTGTTTTGTGAAATTACATTTGGTTTCAAAGCAGAGTGAAGGATATTGGAGGATTACAATAGAGTTTGAGGAGCATTGGAGAAGCTTGTGCAAGAAAAAGAGAGCCAGAGTTTCCTCTGCAACTTTCCAGCCCCATCCCCTGCAATACCACCATCAAATTCTACAAAACCACCTTTATTCATTGTAATTAAGGTTGAGGAGGATAGAATTCACCAAGGAAGAGATTACAAGCTCAAAGGAAGAAAAATGATCTAAGGTGCCATACACACTCAAAACCGCCTTCATTCTCGCCAAAACCATCTATCATTTTTTCTCTTTGCTGGAATTTTTGCTCAAAACCACCTTTCCAAAACCATGGTTTTTTGAAGAGGTATGGTTTTACAGTTTAAAAGTGTTTAATTACATTTTGCTCTTTACTTGTACTTGTTTAGCTTAGCCGCCCAAGTGGCTAGCATAACTTTTGTAAGACACTTCCCATCAAGAGAGGTCAAGGGGTCAAATCCCCCTACCTCACCCACTACCAAATTTAGTGAAAAATTTAGTGGTTTTGCTAACTTTAGCAAAAAATTCAAATTTAGTTATAACTAACTAAATTTAGCGAGAAAAACCCTATTTTAGGGGGAAAAAATTTTCTCCACTCTGCATATTTTCGCATTCTAAGCACATTCTTCCAAAGGATGGCTACCTAAAAATTTCATTTTGAGCTAGTTTTTACAGTTTTTTTCTTAGTAAAATGTATTGGGCTCCACAGCCACAAGGCCCGCAAAACAATTTTTTTACTGGCATTCAATTTTTTTATAAATTTTTGAATTTAAATGCATCTTTGTAATATATTGTACTAATTTGCGAGGTTGCCATAAGTCAGCTACAAACTTTGTAATTGATTAGAAACCCATGTAATTGTAATAAAAATAGCAAAAAAACTAGTTCAGTAACACTCACGAGATCCTAGATCTCATTCGCAGAGTGTTCGGTATATACAGCACCTCTGGGAAGCGCTTATGGGTAAATTCATCATGACTACTACTGCACTTAATTCCCAATATAGATGCAACAACGTCGTCTATGCATCATCCATATAAATCGATGGGGAGTAATAAAGTTACGATGTACACACTATGAGCCATCCCATGCATGCGTGAACGATTGCATGACATAAATCCACACCGAGAAATTATCCAAGTATATAGAAAATTTATGTGCTCGTATGAGAATATTTATTTGAGCCCGTGTCAATAATCGCACATTGCACCCCTTTGATATTGTCTTAGTACCATGTATTGAATTCTTTCACGTACGTTAACGTATCTTTCGCGTAGCGTCGTGTATATAGTAAAGGCGAACATCTTCCACGTACCACCGTATATCGAATCGACGGTATATAGATTGGGAGACCTTATACTTGGAGTGATAAGAGCCAAACCCACATCGGTGATTTTTGCAAAATGGGCACCAATGCCCCCAAATTTTTTCTTTTGGATTCACAATTACTCGGAAGAAACAACTATGCTGCATGGAAGATTAAAATTAAGACACAACTTGAGTTTGAAGAAATTTGGCCTGCTATGAATGGTACTTTGACCAGATTAACTACTGATACAACACAACAACGACAATTTGATAAAGTAGATCAGAAGGCCAAACTCATCATCTTGTTTAGAGTGTCTGATGATGTGCAACCCCACATTCAAGATGTCAAAACAATAAAATAAGCGTGGGATAAGCTAAGCATAGTATACAAGGCCAAGAACAAGAAAGTTATATTGAATTTGTAGAGTCAGTTACATACATTGAAGTTCAAACAGAATGATAAAATCAAAGCTTTCTTAAGAAGAGTTACAGAGTTGAGGGCTTCACTTCTAGCCCTGGGAGAAGTGGTTTCAGATGATGCTCTCATTCCCATTGTTCTAATAGCACTCCCCTCTTCTTACCGCATTTTTGTTACAACACTAAACATGTCAGATACGACCGTTAGTTTTGATGAATTGGTAAATTTACTGCAATAAGAGGAAGCCATACATAATAAGGATGATGAAAAGGAGTAGGAACTTTCTTCACATCAGAAATGGAAAGGTAAAGGAAAACCTAATTCCTATCAAAAATCCCAAAATCAAAATTAGTATCAAGGGGAAAGACAACTGAAGAAGCAATGCCAAATCTATAAAAGAGGCTATGACCTACAAGAATGTTTGTATAATACTTACAAGAAAGGTTCATCAAGCAACTCTGGACCTCCAAAACAATCTCACAAGGGATATTCTAACTATAATCAAGGGAAGAGAAAGGGGAACTAGAAAAGAAGATCCCATCAGCAAGGAAATATTGTTAAGCAACAAGAACAGTCAAACAATGAAGACTACTTGTTCACTGCTCGATCAAGTGAACCATCCACGTCATCTAGTGATGTTTGGTATATTGATTCGGGGGCCACTCGACACATAACTAGCCATGGTGACTGGTTTATTTCAATGAGGGACACACTATCGAAAAATCATGTTTCGTTGGGAGATGATTCTTCATATATAGTTCAGGGGATTGGGAACATTTCTCTACCCCTTGGTTCACGCAATTGCATACTATCAGATGTCTTATACATCCCTGGGTTCACAAAGAATTTGCTTTCAGTTAGTCAACTCCTTGATCACAACCTAAAAATTGACTTTGATAGTCATTCCGGAAAGAAAACATGTTTAATTCAAGATAAATCATGAGGCTCAAAAATAGTTGCAAAATCCTCCAATGTGGGACGCATGTTCCAACTTGATTTTATTCATAGAGACGATCAAGAACTTGTGGCTAAGAACTCTACCTCAGCATAGTTGTGGCATCAGAGACTTGGTCATGTAAGTTTCAAGTATCTTGAGACACTTCACCAACGCAATATGGTACATGGGCTACCATCTCTTCAGAAGGATACAGACAAGTGTCCTCACTGTCTAGCAAGAAAACAACATAGAGCTTCATTCCAAAAGAGTACATATCGAGAGAGCATGGTAAGCTTGATTTGGTTCAGACCGATCTTTGCGGTCCGATGCAACCAAGTCATTCTAGATTTTAGTACTTCATGCTATGTGTTGATGATTATTCAAGGAAAATGTGGATTTTTTATCTTCACAAGAAAAGTGAAGCTTTTGAAACTTTCAAGAAGTTCAAAGTAGCAGTCGAGAATGAAACTGGTTGTCACATCAAAACTCTCCACTCAAATCGAGGGGGGAATTCAAAAATAATGAGTTCAAAGACTACCTACAAACTCATGGGATTTGTCGACAAATGCCTCCTTCATGAATACCACAACAAAATGGTGTTGTTGAGAGAAGAAATTGTACTTTCATGGAAATGGTGTGATGCATGATCGATGAATCTAGACTTGCAAAGACATTCTGAGCGAAGTACCAAAGACAACAGTGTATTTATTGAACAGAGTTCCCATAGTTACTCTTGATGGAGTAACACCACAAGAAGCATGGTCAAAACGGAAACCATCTATTGCACACCTTAGAGTATTTCGGTGCAAAACAAGTATGCACATACCCAAGAAGAACATAAAGAAATTGGACATGAAGTCACAGAAACTCATCTTCATTGGGTATAGTGAAGATAATCTTGGGTACAAATTAATGGATCCTAAGACCAGAAAAGTCTACACCAGTAGAGATGTTGAATTTTTTGAGAAGAAGGAAGCAGAGTCTCCTCCTCTAGAATCACCAGATATAGATTTTTCTCCGGTTGTAAAAATTGAAGCTGATGTTCCCTCAAAAGATGAAAGAAACGATGGGGATGATGGTGTTAATCAGTTAGAACCAAAACCCATGGGAATAGTTCTAGTGTATTCCCAAGTGGTGTACTAGCACATTACGAGATGCAAGAATGGATGCTCCACCAAATACATCCACCCCTGGACCACGGACTCATAGTAAAGCAAGAGAAGAAGTTAACTTTGATTTGATGAGTAGAGTTATTGAATCGATGAGCCCTCTACGGTCAATAAGCCCTACGGTCAAAATCTTGGAAAGATGCCATGGATTTTGAATATCTATCGCTGATGAAGAATAACACTTGGCGCAACTTGTCGATCTTCCACCAAGAAAGAAACCCATTGGATGAAAATAGATATTTAAAACAAAGTACAAAGTATATGGGACAACGGACAAATATAAAGCGAGACTAGTAAGAACAAAGGGGTATGCACAAAAAAAGGCATAGACTATGAGGAGACATTTTCTCCCACAACTAAGATCAAAACAATTAGAATGATCTTTGCTCTAGCTGCGTTTGGTTGGAAAGTCCATTAGATGGACATAAGAAGTGCCTTCCTAAATAGATATTTACAAGAATAAGTCTACATGACTCAACCCGATGGATATGTAATATCTAGTCAAAAAAAAAGGTATGCGAGACTCGGAAATCTCAGTATAGCCTTAAACAGTACCCTGGGCATGGTACATCAAGATTGATGAGCATCTCGCATACAACATTGATTTGTTAGAAATCCATACGATCCTAATCTTTACCTCAAAAAGCAAGGGAGATTGTAATTGTCGTTTATGCGTGTCGATGATCTAGTCATCAGCGAGCAAGTTTAATGAGGATGATCGATGTAATGAAGAAAGATCTTAATCGATCTTTTGACATGACCGATCTTGGGCTGATGCATTATTGTCTTGGATGGGAACTATGGTGAAAGAAAATCACATTTTTGTTTCTCAGATGAAATATACCAAGACAACGCTTGAGAAATTTATGATGATGGATTACACACCAATTTCTACATCCATGGAGAATAGATTTTTGTTATCTCATTCAGATCCATCTCCTAAGGTAAGTGCCACTCTCTATCGGTAGTTGATTAGGAGTCTCATTTACCTGACCTACACTACACCAAATATCAGCTTTGCAGTAAGCTATCTATCTAGGTTCATGTAGGAACCAAAAATTTTCATTGGAAAGTAGCAAAGCGCATTTTGAGATATCTCAAAGGATCAGTGGATCTTGGTCTAGAATACAAGAAGAACGAAAACTTCTTCTTGACTAGATATTCGGATTTAGATCATGCAAGAAATATTAATGACAAAAAATCCACTTCTGTCTTTGTATTCTTTATGGGATTTAGACCAATATCATGGGGAAACAAGAAACAACACTTCATTTCTCACTCTTCCATAGAAGCTGAGTATCATTCTGCAAGAGAAGTTGTCTATGAAGCGATTTGGCTACGTCGTATACTAGAAGGACTCAGAATAACATAGGATAAACCAACCACCATGTATGTTGACAATGAAGGTGTTCTCAAACTTGTTCTCAATCTAGTTTTTCACGAGATAACAAAGCACATTGAAGTATAGGTTCATTTCATAGGTGAACATGTATTAAAGCACAACATCCAGCCTTCAATTTTGTCCAATGGTGAACAATGAGTAGATATTTTCACAAAGTCACTTACACATAACAAGTTTGAGTTGATCGAGAGATCCTCCCTCATCTCTTGAGAAAATACATAATTAAGGGGGGGAATGTTAGGTTAATTAATTATGCATAATATAATTTGATTATTTAATTAATTTTATTAATTAAATAATGTTGTTATATGGTTATATTATAAACCATATTATTGTTATATTTTGTTATATGGTTTTATCAACCATATTTGTCTTTTATTTTCACATGTATAATTGTTATAATTTTTATAACATTTATGTGCTTCCCGGATGTAATATTGGAAGTAGTTGTGAGTCTAGTTTTACCTGTGCAACCTATTTCTTTGTCTACACATGGTTGTTCAATTCCTATAAGAATTGCAGCACTCCATTGTATTTTGGATTGATTTCACATTAATAAAATCTACAGGCTTCCGTCCTTGTTTTGTGAAATTACAGTTCTTTGAAGGTTGATAGTTAATCTACCATAATGAATCTAAACTTACATTTCATTATCCAACTAATTTTATAGTGTTATCTTATAAGCACATTTGCACTTGTTATTTTTCTCATAAGCATAAGTTTATTGGTTTGATGTTTCATAATCAATTACATCTTTTAACAACTCTATCTCATTACTTTATTATTTAACAAGGAAATTTTACTATTTTTATAGGGGTTCCCACAATGTGACATCACGAGGTTATCCAAGATCTATAACCACAACACAGACCCCACCACATTTATCGTGTTTACGCGTTGAAGTAAAAAAAATCACATTATTATCCATTGTATCTATGGTGTTTTCATTGATTTCAAAGTTCATTGATAGAAAATAGTTTCTCGGTATCATATGAGTCTCCATGAGGTTTTAATCAAGGTCAAACATGAAGCTTGATTGGTAGTGTCTATTTTTGGTGAAGTTCTATGGTGGCTTGGAGCATGGTCTAGTAGGCATGGTCATAGTATAATCAATCCAGAGGTTTTGAAAGTATTCATGAGGTATATAATGTTTATTATGATATGTGAGAGGTGTCTAAGTTTCTACAATGTGTCATCATGGTCAGTTCATGTAAAGTATTGGTTGAGTTAGGTCATTCTAGGCATATTCCTAGACCTAGAGAATGTGGTTTAGCATGGTGGAATTAGAAATGGCGTGGGGAAGTCATGAAAAAAGTGGGAAATTTGTCATGATTTTGCATAACATGTCTAGAAGGCATATTAGGTAAGTATTCAGAGGTTTATTGCATGTATGAGGTCCATTGAAACAAGTTTCTTAAGAAAAAGGCTAGAAAGGAAAGCTAAGTCTTTGTGGTTGGAGATTTGTAGATATATTTTAGCATGGATGAGAGTTTCCATACATAGAATAGGTCCCTATGGTTTTGTGGTAAAACATTCAGGTTGGTATGATGAATATTTTCTATTTTATAATGTCTTTTTCCAAAACCAAGCTCTTAGGAAACTAAAACTAGTTTGATAGGTCATTTGGTTTTGATCACCCACATGTATGGGTTCCGTATGGGATTATAAATATTTGGGGGATATTTTTTCATGGATTCTTGAAGTTTTTTCAAAAATAACGAGTTCATTTGGTCATCCCATATTTATGAACAATTGTTAAGAAGTCAAATAGGTCAAAACCCTAGATAAAACCCTTCTAGTAGAGTGAATGGAGAAAAATGCATGGTATGGTCTCTAAATGATATAGAAATCATAATTTAATTATTTTGGATTGAATATGCTTCCTATGTGGTGATTTTGGTGGTGGTTTCATGTTCCATCTATTTCAGGAAGTGAGAGAGAAAACTGTAGTTGTATGTACAATTACAGTTTTAGGGTTGAGATGGAAGCTTCAGGATGAAAATTGAAAAATTCTAGAATCCTTGATAGATGCTATAAATATCCATAAAAATTTCTAGGTATCTTCAGATTGAAAAGAATTTTTAGGTTATAAGTCTCTAAAGTTATCCTACCTAGGTTTTGGCCTTAAGGGCAAAAATCTAGTCATCGAGGTTTAGTTTGAGCTAAGTTGTTTTGCATGTTGGAGTAGTTGTTTTTTATCATAAATATATATTTTAAACCCGACATGATGCATTAAATATTTTTATTTGATCGAGTGATGGATTTCAATTGAATCCCTAATGGCCTAATTAGTTATTTTAGGTCTCATAAGAAGGTGTGATGAAACATGTGTTGGATCAATTTCCTCCACATAAGCTATGATTTTGAATGCTTATATAGGTGTTGTAGGTTTCCCTTGATGTATTCCATTATTTTCTTGATCTTGGAAGTGGTCTTAGAGGTTTTTGCAGTTAGATTCCTCGATATTGGTTCTTGAGTCCTTTTTAGAAGTTTGGACTTGGTTCAGAGATTGGTTTAGTTGGAGGCCTTGTGTTATGATTTGGTAGATAAAGTGAGTTATTCTAGAAAGTAAATTCAGAGATATTTTTAATGGTATACTACTTGATCCTTGATGATGATTTTTTCTATGTGAACTCGTTCATTTTTTGGGATTGAATTATCGGTACTTGAAGACCTAGTTGTGCATGTATGCCTCTTATTATGTTTCATGGTGAAGATAGCAGTTGTAGAGATTCTTGTGCATGTTGGTAATGCTGAGCAATTATCCCTGAATTGTGTGGAGATTATTGAGTCATAAAAAATATGAAGTGTTCCCTTAGAGGTTCTTAAGCATTCATTGGAAGAGATATTTTTTTGGCCTACTTGAGGGTCTTAGTTCTTTTTAAAGTTGTATTGACTCTTTCCAACCTACTTAGGTCTCTTCAATGTTGAAGGTGTGTATATGAAGTTCTTAATGTTTTCTTTGAGTTGTAATTTATCACCATCCCTTAATTGCCAAATGCCATACCCGAATTTCATAATCACTTGATATAGAACTCAAAATAAACTAACCAATCTCCTTATCACTAAAAATATATCTCCACACCCATGTAGTAATATTATCCAAAAGCTACCAAACTAAGTCAATGAAATAAAATCTATAAATTTCTGTAGGATTTGACACAATACCATTCCATAACAAGGAATTTGGGGACCCTCCTACACAACATGCTCATTAGGAGCCACATACCTAGTACTCCACACCCATGTAGTAATATTATCCAAAAGCTACCAAACTAAGTCACTGAAATAAAATAAGTGAACCAAACCAAAGAACACCATAATAACTTCACGTGACTCACCAAAAAAATTTAACATGATATTTAGGTTATGTGAAACACACAACAATTACTTTAAACCCATTCACATTTTATCCCATAATTTCAAGTGTTTGAACCTCTGCTTTGATACCAATTTTCATGCCCACTATTTTACCACTCAAAATGTCACCAAAAAGTTACAATTTTGTTTTTGAGATCATATTACACAACACTTAAAAACCATTGCACTAATCAATAGACACTTAACACCAACACTTACCTTATAATAAACCAACATACCAAAATTTACAATTGTCACATGTGCAAGCATTACATTTTTTTACTTCAAAACTAATATCTTATAGAAGTGGAGTTTAATTCGTTCACAATTATGTAATATAGGTGTTGAACCAATTTTCACGTAGCTATTTCAGATTAGTAAAATCCTAACAAATAAATTGAGTAACACCAAGTATGAGACGTTTTAAGGTACCTTTGAATGGGATGATGATGGATACAAACACAAAATAAGAACCTCCTCGCATCGAGCTAGATGACGTGCACAAAAAAAAGAAATCAATAGAAAATGGATTAGTCGATAGAGGGGTGGGTTTGCTAACAACATCAGTCCTGAGAAGTGAAAACATCCTAGGATGGATATCAACCCATATTTTGATAAATATAAGTAAAGTAAATGATGGATTTGATATAATGCAAAGCAAAATATGAGATAAAATAGAAAGCTAAAATGAAAGAGATAAAGTAGAAATGAAGATATGATCTAAGTAAATGAAAACCAAATCAAACCTGAGTGGGTCGACAGTGCTCGAGATTGGCGGGCCCCGGTCGGGGGAGTGGAACAATATGAGAATAAAATGTAGAAAAGCAGACCTATAGGGATTTTTGAAGGCTGATATGGAAGTGATTTGAAATGGGAATGGTGTTGAGATGAAAATAGAGAACTGAAAGAGATTTGGATCTGGATCTAACAAAAAGAATGCAAGAAACTTAATGAGATATGAGCGTTGCTTGACATGGTCGGTGGCAATTGGTCTAGATCGGTGGTGACTAAATATGATGAAGTTGGTATATGAAGCTACAAGTGTGCAAAATGGAAATATTGAAGGATCTGAAGGACTGCAGGCTTAGAAAAATAGATTTTAGAAAGGACATGTGATAGATAATGGGATGGACATAAAGGATTCGGCGGTGACGAGAAAGGGTTGATGACGACACTGTGAGGGAATGAGGGCTTGACAAAAGGAAATGGGTTGGAAATAAAAGATGAAGAAGGTTAAATGTATGATAGAAAAATGGAAAGGTTTTAATACAAATGGTGACCTCCAAAGAAACTAATGCAAAGATGATGAGATGGTCAAAAGACTTCAACAAGCTTCAAATCTCCAAGATCTCTAATGGAAATAATACAAGGGTTCCAAAGTAGCTTCAAGATGGCAATATGATATCCAAAGAAGATAGAGACTCATAATGAAATTTGTAAGATAGCTTCAGCTCTCAAAGATTGAATCCTTGAAAAATGAGGGGCATGGTCGCATTAATAGGGTCGATGATGACCTAGATGGGTTTCCGGTGACTATGGGAATTCATCCATTTATGGGGTGGAAGAGTAACGAGCTCAAGATAATGAGCCCATATGAGGTGGGATTATGGTTTTGAGAGGTAAGAATGAGTTAGGGTTTCTTAGGATGGATAAATGGGTAGGTGGGAGGTGGAAAATATTAAATAAAGTAAAGGGGAGATGAAATCATTAAATGAGGGCCTAGGGATGGTAAATAGAGACATTTAGGGAATACAAACATAGTAGATAATGATTTAGGATTAATTAATTGTGATTAGAGATGATTAAGGGTATATAATTTAATGTTATGATTAAGATGAAATTAGAGGTGAGAAATAAAAACAAGAGGGATAAATGGGATTTTGAAGGAAGAGGAATTCTAATGGATGCATGTGATGATAAAAGAGAGAAAACGTTGGGCGAGGGTAGCGATACCAAAAATTGGTATCTACATTTTCCCCTTTTTGTCAAGTGGTTTGAGAAAACAAACCATGAGACAAAAACAAAGAGTGATGAGAGATCATTAATGACGTGAGCCCCCTCAAACTAGGCATCGAAAACATGAAGGGGGACCCAATGATGAGTTTTAAAGAGATAGATGAAATGAGAGAGAGTGGAAAGGATGAGAAAATAAATAGGATGAGTGAAGTGGGCCAAGGCGAAGAGGGATATAAAAATTAAAAAAACATAAAATATGGCGGTGATTTTAGAATCACTTCGGTAGGGAAAAAGTACAATCTCAATGGAGACAATGGAAATTTCCTACGGACCCATGAGTCAGAAAAAACCACTGCAATATAGAGGGAATCCAATGGGATTCCACTCGAATGGATATATGAAAGTCATGGGACCAATGGGTCAACGACATATATCAAAAACATGTGCAAACAAATGTGAGTATGGTCAAGACAAAGGTATTACAAGGTGCAGGGGAAAAATATGATGTGATATCCTTCATACATGAGGAATCAAGAAAGTAGGTGTCTGTGTAGGATGAGGATGAAAAATAGGAGAAAAATGGTGCATCAATAGGGAACACAAAGATAAACGCAAAAGTGATATGTGAAAAATGGTAATAAAGAGGCAAGCCACACGAGGCAAACAATAGTGTGTTATAGGTGACACAAAAAAAAGTGGAAGAAAAGATAATTTAATGAAGGAATGAGATGAAAAAAAAGGAAAGGGCTGAAAGTTAGGGCTAGGTCGATGGTGATTGAATGGGGTCAATAGTGGCCAGAAGGGATCAGTGATGACCAGAAGGGGTCAACAATGAACGAATCAGGTGTTATATGTGCGAGGGAAGCCGACTAAGCTTATTCACGAGGTGTAAATTTTTTGATCTAGAGCTCAGAAGAAAAGAGAGATTTGAGATTTGAGAGTGATGGAGGCCGGTGGAGTAGTGAGAAAATGCCACAAGACATGGAGGATGGTAAGTTTGAAACCTTGGTGATGTTTTTGAATTATATCATGTTTCTATTATTCAAATTATTTTAAAAAAAATTGACATGGGCACTAGGGATGGTTTACAATGACTGGATATGGTCATTGTTGATTGGGATTTATAGGGCGGTGACCCATGCTAGGAGGCGTCGAACCAATATGGGTCGGCATAAACTTAGGATAAATGAGAGATAGATGATAGTTGATGATTCGTGACACATATGTTGAGGCTAATCATTGCTTGGTTGACAGGTTTTGTAGGAAAAAGACACATTGTATCTCTAAGAAAAAGTGTCAACATTGTAGGATAGGATCTAAGGAGATGTGACTGATGCAAAGTGGGATCACCTAGCCGAAATGGAGCTAGGAGGGTTCCGACATTATTAGAGGATACCGAGGGATTTCGGTTTGATGATTGAATTGATAAAGAGATAGGATGTGGGGATGAGGACATTTTGGTTCAGGACGAGAGAGATGACAGTAACACTTGAGGATGTGTACCATACTTTGAGGCTAACGATACAATGGAGCGCATATAGATGATTACTCCGAGAGATGAGATTGGGTGTATCGACATGGCTATTTAAATTAGATGCCCGCGGATCACATTCACATCCACGGATTTCATACGAGAGACACGATATGAGCATGGGGTAGCAAAGAACATGTTGATATGTTTAGTGATGATGGCTATTTCTAGATACACACTACGAAATTTAGGGGGAGATAAATTTCGATGGGTATTAGTTGGAGTGCTTATAGATATTGTAGAGAACATGAGAGTGTTTTACTTTGGCACAATTTTGTTGGCTTAAATATACCATGAGATTTTGATGTATACAACAATGAGGAGATTAGGGTTGGATGTTAGATTTTTATTACATTATTGGGCCTACAAACATATAGTTGTGATTAGGCCACCAGGGCTTCCATGGGTGGCAGGAGAACACATTGATCTATCAGTTGGATTCTCGAGATGGAGAGCCGACTAGGCTCATGGTAATAGAGGAGAGAGGGGTGAGGAGTAGTATGTCGAACAATTAGAAGATATGGATGTGGATCACATTAGATGGAGGCCATTTCATGAGTTTCACACATGGACAAATAATACATTGAGTTAGTTGGTATGAGGAGGAAGGGATGTTGGATTTTAGGGTTGGATGTTGGATTTTTATTACATTATTAGGCCTACAAACATATAGTTGTGATTAGGCAACCAGGGCTTCCATGGGTGGCGGAGAACACATTGATCTATATCTTTGGATTATCGAGATGGAGAGCGACTGGAGCTCATGGTAATAGAGGAGAGAGGGGTGAGGAGTAGTGTGTAGAACAAGTAGAAGATATGGATGTGGATCACATTATATGGAGGCCATATCATGAGTTTCACACATGGACAAAGAATACATTGAGTTATTTGGTATGAGGAGGATGGGATGGGTGTAGGGGAAGAGGCCTGAGATGGTGGAGGAAGTATAGTTTGTACGAGTGATGAGGAAGTTCGTTGTCATCGAGATAGTACCAAGAGACCCTATTAGATACGAGAAGAGACGAGGTAGAGAGGGAACTTCCTAGTCCTAGGATGGAAGATCCATAGATGAGGCATGAGCACCTTAAGATGAGGATTATGACGTAGGAGTAGGAGTTGGATTTACTTAGTGGATGAACATGGCATGGTCAACCCAGGTAGTGGAGGAGAGGGTAGAGGTAGGATTGGATGAGGAGGGACGAGGAGGTTCCAACAGAGGAGGATGTAGCACCTAGAGCAAATAATGGTGGAGATGGAGGGATGATAACGAGAGATAACCCATCTACATGCAAAATGAGATAATACCCTTTAGGAAGGATATGCAACATCCGATGAGATATAGGAACCTAGACATTGATTAGAGAGACATATATAGGAGGAAGAGGGAGGCCTACAGGGAAAAGTTTTAGTCAATCGAGTTCATTTATATCATAACATGTTATATTTTAAAGTTTCGATGTTATTTATTGTTTGCAGTTCGAATGCATGCATTTTAGAGGAAGTATTTGTTAGATTACAAAAAATCAAAACAGAGGCCAGTTTCTATAGGATCTATTTATCATTTTCCATCTTCAAAGTATGGAAATTCACTTCCCTTCTATTCTAATACATTTAGTTGATTCAAACAAACCATTTAATAGCTAAAATACAAATTCTGATTTCTAATTTTACACATTTCCAAAAGACAAAATACTGTATTTTTCTCACGCGCATTTCTTCTTTTCAAACAGAGATTCCAATACATTGAAACGATCAGATTCAATACTACAACGCAATTTGAGAAAGGAATTACATTCATTTATTGGTTTCAAATGGAAATTATGTCTTCTTTCTTTTACTCCTTCCAAAAATCATTTATTGACATAGAGGCCAGAATAATACATTTTCTTTTCACGTGTTGCACATTTCCACTTTCAAAACAGGGACTTCTAAGTGCATGATAAACAAAAATTTCCAATTAAAGAATATCATATGAGCAAGATAAACACTTCCAATAATTCCAATGAAACTCATACATCTTTTCAATTTGGTTTCAAAGTATAGTATACAAAACAATATCATTATTTCAAATTCTTTCCAAATCAACATATAGAGTATAACTCTTTTACATTTCCAATTTCCACTTACATTCATTACAACATCTTTCCATTACAAACATTTACAAGGTCATCCACTTCAAGTGGGAACTGTTACAATGAGATTTCATTTCACAAGGAACTATCAAACTATCCTTTCTCATTGAGAACAACAAAATGTATTCTTCTCTTTCTTCCAATTTTGATCACAACAAATGTAGGGGAAAGGCAACACTCTCTACCCAAATAAGACATCCGATGAAAGGAGAATCCATCATTCTTCATTGGCTCCCGAGCCACAAACACAATGCAATGAGAAATGTATTTCAACTCGATGGCAACAACAGACTTCCACATCACAAAGCAATCTTTCAACATGCACATTGCAAATTTAAAAACACAGTCCAAAACAAAACAACAGTTTTACAACCACATGAAATACATCACATTAAACTCAGGCTTCACCATGTAATCCAAAGGAGCAAAAAACTATGGGGATGCTACTTACGCCTCCCAAATGGGAAATGGGTATCACCACCTATTTTCAAACTGTCAAATATAGTGTATGAAAAACCCAAACATTTCTTATACCTCGCCAAGTACCCCTTATTCCTCACATTTTCTTATACCTCCCCAACCTCGTATGCCACCCCATAATGAGTAAATAAATGCAAGTTATTTCTTTGTAAGGTGGAACCCAAATCCCAACTCCCTCGACACTTATACCTCCCTTAAAACACACTTATACCTACTCAAAAAATGAGCCCCATAGTCTTCTCCTACACCATTATTAGGCCATATACCCAAACAATCCACAAACTTGCTGAAACATTCACATAATAACATGTACATTCATAAAGAAAAAGACTATTTCAAGAGCCAAGCTCTTACCTCTCCATGATGGAGTTGTCTAAGTTCCAAAACAACAAGCTCTATCCCAATGTAATCAATACAAACAGCCTAACACAAACATGTAGCAATATTCCCAAAAGCTCCTCCAACGCAAGAGCTCTAACCAGCATGAAAACTAACCCCAAATAATCATTCCAAAAGTTCAACAACCCAAAACAAAGTAAGGAGTTCCAATTTTATAGAAGAGGGAAGAGAAGAGGGTGAGGTGGATCCATGTAGGATGCCACATCACATATCCTCAACTCCAACACAAAAGTTAAATTTATTCTCCAATGCAAAATATAGAGGTGATTGAATAATATGACAATTTACTTACACACTCCAAAAAGCCTACACCGCATAAGGACATAAATTAGTAAAATGTAAGAAAAATGTAATTAAAACTTACAATTAGTCATTTCAAAATGCATAAACAAGGTCCGAATTCAACCCTACAACCACAGGTAAGGTTGGTATGTAAATTTAAGAGGTATGGGATAAGTCTAACTTGTCCTATAAGCCTCCAAAATCAGCCTCCAAGGACAAATTCGAATTTCCAAGGAGGTGGAGTGTTTCATACTCCAAGATATGACTTATACAACTCTTACACATTCTTACAAATCACTTACACATTATTACACATTATTTACGCATCACTTACCACATTTAATACAAGAACCAACAACTTCTATAGTTACTTTCTTATATCCCAAGTTTGATTAATTTATTTATTTCAACAATATGATTACTCACATTAATTCTCCACAATTTAAAGAATAATGAAAGGGGTAAATTCATGAAACAATAAACACATACAAACAATTATAAAAAGGAACCACATTAATAAAATACACATAACCCCTTGGTCACATTCAAAGGTAATCCTCCTCATGTGAATCCCTAACAAAATACAACACACATAAACAAAACTAGTTACCATGGTGACCTTGTTGAATTCATCTAGAATTCTAATGTGGTTGGTCTCGATCCCCCAATGTTTTTTTTGATATTTTAAACCTACAAAATAAAAATACCTCCTTTGGCCTCATGGCCGCATCAGAACATCCAAATGAATATAATATACTTCCAAAGTCATCGAAACATATGTGAATGTGAATCATCAAGCCAATCAACAACATCACTTAAAATTTCATCAACTATATCATCATCATATTTAATTCAAATTTTCTAGGTCTACTCAAAATATCCAATTATCACAAGTCCGAACATCTATAATATAACCATGTCAAACAAGTATATCAACATCATATATAAAAACTAATGATCTATCATGCATCATATATGAAATCGCAATAAACCATGCTCTAACATCTAATTATCATATTAAATCAAAACTATAACAATGTCCATGATATAGTCAACAATGTCATGTATCAAAGGTGTCAAAGGGAAGTGGGCACTACATCCATCTCCCCTTAGACTCGAATTCCTCCTGGAAGTCACAGGAAAGAGAGATAGGAAAAAATGCAACGAAAAGGGTCACTCCCATTATGGGATTTCTTACTTCAAGCAAGTGTTTGTCTATGGAGTCCCATGTTTGGTCCAATGTAATTCAACAAGAATAAGGGAGATTGTAAGGGATGAGTTCTAAACTTTTTTCATGTCAGGATACGAGCATTTAAATCTAGAGTGTAACTTTACGCTATCAACCAAGATACAACACATAGTAATCTAACATGAAGAGTTTAAAAGATTATTAAGAGCCACCAAGTAGAGGAATAATAAGGAGAATTCCATGAGTTGAGAAAGACCACATAGTTTCCCAAGGAATACAACATACTATAGTAACAAAAATTAAGGTTTCCACTAGGGTTAAATTATGCTTTCATAGTTTGTTGTTTAGGCAAGGCTAACAGAATCAACCAAGGCCAAAATTTTGTACAAGAGACATGTTTACTCAAGTTCCCACAATTTGAGGTCACACAAGATGAGGTTAATCAACAAGGAAGGACACCTAAATCAACAAGCATTTACAATCGAGGAACTATTTATGGAAAACACTTCTATAACTCGAGAGGGTACAATTAACTTTTCATGGTAATATTAAGAAATTTCATGACCACAAGGTTTCCTATAGTCTAATTTTTACACTTTTGTTTTAAGAATCGAACACACCACACCAACCAAATCTAGAGACGTCAACCATTTAGCAAAAGAAAAATATATATATCTCCCCTAGCAACTAACATATCAATACAAGAAGTACCATTCACAATAACACAATGGGATTCATTTATCTTATTTCCTGATCAAGCTCAGAATAACCACAAAGAGAGCACAAACATAAATCATAACACCAAAGAGCACTCAAGGTCTCTAGGGAGAAGAACAAGAAGAAAAGAAGACTTCCCAAAGTTATTTTATATCCTTAACATATGTTGCCTTAAAATTACAATAACTTAGGTCTCCAAGGACAAGACAACACGCAAGGAGGTTGCTTAAACAAGAGATAATTCTTAAACCAAAAAGGGCCAAAACTCACACTCATCAAGATACGGGATGATAAGGGTATGATGAACCAAAAATCCCATAAAGAAAGTCACATACATCCATGAACAAGAAGGTACTAAGAAACTAGAACACACTACTATCCACTAGGTACTTCACAATTCTGGGTAGGCGATAGAACTACAGGTTCAACTATACATTGCACTTAATACACATAAATCTTACTTATTTATAAATCACCTCATTAAGTCAAACTTTATAGTTTCATTTTCTAAGCACATTCCTTTACGAGTTTTCTTAATTAAACTTCCTCCTATTATGACATCATAAGTTTGGGTTATGAGGACCACTAAGGGGCATGATATCTCTCCCTTCTGTAAAGGCGGAAAAGAGAAAGAATTTATTTTACTCCTAGGGGTGGTAGATGGACAAAGTTTTTCCCCTTCTATTTTTCTACATGGTTTTTATTTCTTCTATTAATCTACCAAGTTTAAAGCAAGGACCATTTTGTCTTTCTATGTTCGAGTTTATTTATTAAGCTTCAAGGCCAAATCTCCTCAATTATAGTTTTATGATGTTTGGGTGAGTCAATTTGTCAACAACATTTCAATAAGGAAGTGTAAACATATCACACTATTACTTTTATGGAAGAGAGAGGTAAATCAACACACCACATTTTTATCTCTAAGGAAACAAGGGACATTCAACATAGAAAACACATTATTAATTTGTAAGGATTAGGAAAACAATCAACCAACATGGATCACAACAATATTTTGAGATTTCTCCACTAATTACAAGTATCATAAAACATTCCTAGTGGGTTTCTAGAAGTTCTCAAAGGAAGTTACAAGGAATACCCATTAAGGAAGCATAGTTACTTTTACTGATCTACTAAGGTTTTAATAATGTTTGTTATTTTGGCGAAATCATTTTTTTACTCACATGATAAGACAAGGAAAGTTTTCAAATCTACACCCATATTACCACAGGATACCACCAACCAAGAAATTAGAATGACAAGGAAATATTTTAACTATAAGAACACCACATACTCACTAGAAAGCATCAATTGTAAGCAACCAATCAGCTATCTATTCAATACGGCTTTACGACCAAGAGTTACAGTTTCACAAGAAGAATCCCATTATAAGATACCATTGAGATTAATTCATCAAGGTCTAATTACACTAACATCACTAGTGGCATGGTCCAAAAGACTCAAGGCATCCATAAGTGTCTCCACGTAATTTAAAATTAATAGGTCATAGAGTGTTATTCATAGTAACTAAAAAAATTAAGGAAAGGGTAGACTTATTTATAGGTCAAGAGGGCAACCAAACACACTTAATTTACACACACAATACTTGAATGAGATTAATTCTAACCATAATTACCAAGATGCATACAATCCACAAGTCACTACTTTATATAATGAAATAAGGAAATCCTGATAAAACTTAGCATGCCATCGAAAAGAAGCCACTACCAGAAACACACTTTTCTACTAACATCCACAGCTAGCCAAAAGAAATCCGATCCTAACATAATTCATCAACCCACAATTAAACACCTCTACTCCGATGAGGTTCAAGCTCTTACCAGATTGTAAGAGAATCACCACCACCACTAACAGACTGCCAACTAGAATGCTCAACACAACGAGCTCTCTATCTAGCAAGGTTGAGCAATGAAAAAGTCACTCTAAGATCCTAGACACCCTCAAGGTTCCATGCATCCAAAACCAAGGCATAACTTTAAGAACCTAAGAGGACATTCAAGACACCCCAAGTGTATCCCCATATGATGAAATGTCACAATACAAAAAGCATAGAACTAGCTCAACAACATGCAAGTGAGAATCATGTAACATTTGGCTAAGTAGCCAACAACATAGTGAGCTCTAAGTCACTAATCAAAATAAAGTCCAACCAATATCAGCAATCAAGGAAAGTGGCTAAGTACCCGCATTGCAAATTTAGAAAATTCTCACAAAATAAATATAAAAAAAGAACCTTAGAGCTTCTCAAATCAATCATAACATAAGATGTTGGTCCCTGATAAAATAACACAATATTACGAATGTAAAACATAAAATTTAACACCACATTCACTCCGCAACCCTTCATGGCCACCAATAGGGGTACTCTGCCTCAAGGTTAGTTCCAACAACACATACGTAGGGTTGGGTCCTAGACGACACCCAGACTTAATGTCCACTCTCCCATACGGGTAACAAAATGGAAAACTGATAACCAGACTCTCTTTCCTAACCACCGAAGGAAGGATGCTCTAAATAACTTCCAATTAACTCTTCCTAACCCAGAACACAACCAATATTGTCTAACCACAAGAATCACACCATACAACTCATCATTCCAACAAATTTAATAAGGGTCTCAAAAGGCTTAACGCATCATACAATTAAATCAAGATTTAGGACTTGTAAAAATGACACATTTTCAAAAGGGAACCAAGTTTCCACTACTTATAAGTTCACAAACATCAATTTAATTTGACATTCTTAGTTACCCAGGTTTAGACAAAATGCCACTAAGTAAACATAAAAAGTCAAACAACTTATTCTTTTATTATCATTTTAATTCTGGTAGTTCAAATGCGCAGAGTAATGCAATACTTCTTCATACATATTTTTTTTTTCAATTTTCAAACAAGGTTGTTTTCTAAATTTACAAGTGTGTTAGGTTTACGAGTTCATGTCACGTCTTAATTTTTTTTTAAATGTACCCAAGGTTCCAAGATTTTGAACCCATGGCTCGATACCAAGTGTAACGCCGATTAAGACAACCCACTTGAGACCCAAGTACAACAGGACTAGTTAGGAAAATTATGGAATAATTTTTTTTATTAAAAGAATCTACAACCATGTTACAAGGTAATGGTTGTCCCTAACAGGTTCTGGAACAATTCAAATCTACTAGAGTGTATTTTCCTTTTATTAATAATTATTAGAGGTCATAAGGTCGAAAATTTAGGGTTAGAAGTTCCAATTAGGTTCAGAGGAAAATTCCTCACCGTACCCATTCTCTAAGAGGCTTAAGGTTTCAAATTGAATTTTTCTCACACTTAACACATTCAAAAATTTCTTAAATCACTTCCATTGGATAGGAAATTTCTTCACCTTTCCATTGATATAAATAATTCCTCCTAACTCCACATAATTCTCAAGTTATGGGCCGGTGAGCCTTGCAGTGAAAATTTTCCCCCAAGAGCAGGCCTGAGGGCCAAGGGGTGAAAATTTACTCGAAAGGCGGGTTGGCAGGCCGTGGGGAGACCTTTAGAAAAAATTTACCATGCAGGGAAAAAATCACATTTGTGCCCACATTCGTATGGGTCCAAAATTCCATGAGGGACACGTGGCGCTCCCTAAGGCAGCGCAGGGAAAGGCGGGGTGGCGGGAGTTGTTTGCAAATTTTCCCACGTGGGGTGAAAGGTCATCTTTGTGCCCTCACTCCCACGAGTCCATAAAAGACATGTGGCATCTCTTAGGCCAACATGGGGAAGGTGGAGTGGCGAGGAGAAAAATTACTTCACGCCCTGAAGGGATAAAAGGGTACAAAGACCAGCACCTCCGTCGGCACCTCGCGATGCCACGTGGCAACCCCTGATTGGCTGCGGGCCGGTGGAGTTACAGAGAAAACTTGGAAAAAATTTCAAAAAATTTCCAAGACGGGAAGGAAAAAAAGGAACCAGTTCCTCGATCGATACCTTGTGACACCACGTGGCATCACCGATTAGTTGCGGGTCGGTGGGGAAAACTTGGAAAATTTTGCCAAATTTTTCCGAAAGTGCTAAGTTAAAAAGGCGATCCATCCAATCATTGGCATCTCATGGTGCCACATGGTAGCCTCTGATTGGCTACAGGACGGTGGGGTAGCAGAGAAAATTTTGAAAAATTTTCCAAAAAATTTCCTAAGCCCCAAGGAAAAAATTCGGGTTGCGGGCCCGCCAAGGAAATTTTTCCCAAAATTATAACGCCAAGTGAAGAAAACTTCAGAAGGCCATAACTTTTGTTAGAGAGCTCATTTTTGGGAAAATGAGGACTTTCTAGAAATCTCTCGACGTCCTCTCTACACAGAGATCATTAATATTATATTTTGATAAAGTTTAAGGGGTCAATTTAAGGAAAAAACGTCCTGTGAGGCTCTTATAGTTTGAATCTGGTAAATTTTAACTTGTTAGATTTGTTCAATTTCATCTTGTTCCTCTCCCAACATGTCAAATAGACATCGGGATTGTTCTTAGATGAATTTAGGATAGATTGGAAGGTAATTTTCTTGATTGATTTCCAATTCAAATTTTTACAACTTCTGACAAAAAAAAAGTGAAAGGTTTGGGCCCGATTTTGCAATGTTTGAAGGATTTTTCCTTAAGTGTTTTAGTCCAATTGAGTTCATTTATATCATAACATGTTATATTTTAAATTTTGATGTTATTTATTGTTTACAGGTTTGAACTGTGCATTTTAGAGGAAGTATTTTCCAGTTTTAAAAATCAAAACAGAGGTCAATTTCTATAGGATCTGTTTATCATTTTCCATCTTCCAAGTATGGAAAATTCACTTCCCTTCTATTCTAATACATTTATTTGATTCAAACAAACCATTTAATAGCTAAAATACAAATTCTGATTTCTAATTTTACACATCTCTAAAAGACAAAATATTGTATTTTTCTCACACGCATTTCTCCCTTTCAAACAGAGATTCCAATACATTGAAATGATAAGATTCAATATTACAATGAAATTTGAGAAAGGAATTACATTCATTTATTGGTTTCAAATGGAAATTTTACATCTTATTTCTTTTATTCCTTCCAAAAATCATTTATTGAGATAGGGCAGAATAATATAATTTCTTTTCCCGTGTTGCACATTTCCACTTTCAAAGTAGGGACTTCCTAGTGCATGATAAACACAACTTTCTAATTGAAGAATATCATATGAGCAAGGTAAACACTTCCAATAATTCCAATGAAACTCATACAACCTCTTTTCCATTTGGTTTCAAATTACAATATACAAAACAATATCATTCTTTCACATTCTTTTCAAATCAACATACAGAGTATAACTCTTTTACATTTCCAATTTCCACTTGCGGTCAAGACAACATATTTCAATTACAAACATTTACAAGGTCATCTAATTTAAGTGGGAAGGGTTACAATGAGATTTAATTTCACAAGGGATGTCAAATTGTCTTGTCTCAACTCCAAAACACCAACATGCATTCTTGTCTTTCTTCAAATTTTTATCACAACAAAGACAGGGGAAAGACAACGTTTGCACCCAACCAAGACATCCAATGAAAGGATAATCCATCCTTCTTCATTGGCCCATGAGCCCCAAATAAAATGCAATAAGAAATGTATTTCAACACATGGCAACAAAGATTCCACATCACAAAGCAGACTTTCAACATGCACATTGCAAATTTAAAAACACAGTCCAAAACAAAACAACAGTTTTACAACCACATGAAAGACATAACACTAAACTCAGGCTTCACCATACAAACCAAAGGAGCAAGAAACTATGGGGGATGCTACTTATGCCTCCCAAAGGGGAAATGGGTATCACCACCTATTTTCAAACCACCAAATATAGTGTATCAAAAACCCTGACATTCCTTATACCTCCCCCAAGTACCCCTTATTCCTCACATTTCCTTATACCTCCCCAACCTCTTATGGCACCCCATAATGAGTAAATAAATGCAAGCTATTTCTTTGTAAGGTGGAACCCAAATCCCAACTCCCTCCACACTTATACCTCCCTAAAAACACACTTATACCTCCCACAAAATGAACCCCATAGTCTTCTCCTACACCATTCCTAGGCCATCTACCCAAACAGCCCACAAACATGCTAAAACATTCACACAATAACATGTACATTCATAAAGAAAAGGAGTATTTCAAGAGCCAAGCTCTTACCTCTCCATGATGGAGTTGTCTAAGTTCCAAAATAGCAAGCTCTATCCCAATGTAATCAATCCAAAAAAAGCCAAGCACAAACATGTAAAAATCTTCCCAAAATCTCATCTAAGGCAAGAGCTCTAATCTATAAGAAAATTCACCCCAAGGAAGCATTCCAAAAGTTCAACAACCCAAAAAAAAGTAAGGAGTTCTAATTTTATATAAGAGGGAAGAGAATAGGATGAGGTGGAACCATGAAGGATGCCACATCACACATCCTCAAATCCAACACAAAATTCAAATTCATTCTCAAATGCACAAGAAAGACGTGGGTGAATAATATGATAATTTACTTACACACTCCAAAAATTCACACCCCATAAGGATATAAATTAGTAAAATGTATGAAGAGTGCAATTAAAAATACAATTAGTCACTTCAAAATGCATAAAGAAGGTCCAAATTCAACCCTCTAACAATAGGTAAGGTTGATATGTAAATTTAAGAGGCATGGGACAAGTTTAACTTGTCCTGCAAGCCTCCAAGGAAAAATTCAGATTTCTAAAGAGGTGGAGTGTTTCATACTCC
The DNA here is from genome assembly GCA_018340775.1 of Taxus wallichiana var. yunnanensis. Taxonomy (NCBI): domain Eukaryota; kingdom Viridiplantae; phylum Streptophyta; class Pinopsida; order Cupressales; family Taxaceae; genus Taxus; species Taxus wallichiana. Next base: position 362,310,911 of record CM031238.1, read on the forward strand.
AAAATATGACTTACACAACTCTTACACACACTTACACAACACTTACATATTCTTACACATCGCTTACCACATTTAATACAAGAGCCAAAAATTTCTATATATACTTTCTTATATCCCAATTTTGATTAATTTATTTATTTTAACAATATGATTACTCACATTAATTCTTCACAATTAAAAGAATAATGAAAGGGGTAAATGCATCACAAAATAAACATATACAAACAATAATAAAAAGGAACCACATTAATAAAATACACATAACCCCTTGGTCACATTCAAAGGTAATCCACCCCTTGGGAATCCCTAATAAAATACAACACAAAAAAAAAAACTAGTTGCCATGGTGACCTTGTTGAATTCATGTAGAATTCTAATGTTGTTGGTCTCCGATCCCCCAATGTTTTTTGTGATATTTTAAACCTGTAAAATACAAAAACCTCCTTTGGCCTTCTGGCCACATCATAACATCCAAATGAATATAATATACTTCCAAAATCATCAAAACATATGTGAATCACAACAATCAACAAGCCAATCAACAACATCACTTAAAATTTCATCAACAACTATATCATCATCAATTTTAATTCAATTTTCATTTTCTAGGTCTACTCAAAATATCCAATTATCACAAGTCCAAACAACATCTATAATATAACCATGTCAAACTAGTATATCAACATCAATATATAAAAATGTCTCTAATGATCATCATGCATCATATATGAATCAGAGTCAGCAATAATCCATGCTCTAACATCTAATTATCATACTAAATCAAAACTATAACAATGTCCATGGTATAGTCAATAGTGTCATGATCAATATCAAAAGGTGTTAAAGGGAAGTGGGCACTACGGGTGCATATGAAACCAATCTACCGAATGGTTTCAACCATTAATAATAACATTGATAATAAAACAATATCTCATTGTTTTATTATCTAACTTACTAACTTACTAATTTACTAATTACCATATAGTAAATACTATTTACTATATGTAATATTACATTCACATTATAATAATATTATCCATGATAATATTATATTCATCATATCTAATGTTCACACTATACAATATCTCTAACAACAAAAAATACACCATGAAGAAAAGAATAAGTAATCACAAAATAAGAACCAAAATATTTCTTAAAAACAGAAGAGTTTTTTTAAGAACCATTTAAGTAAAAGAAAAGACTTAATGGATTATCATGCCCGATAGAGCCCCTGTCTTCACTTTTTCATAGAAAATCTTCAAGGAGAGCTTCGTTTCCTTTCCACAAAACACCAACCAACTCCTCAAACCTTATCTACTTCGTGTTATAACTCCATAGGAATATTCTCATCCTCAAACTCCATGCAAGGTAAAACATTCATAGAAGGATTCAAACAGAGGGTGCAAAGAGTAACAAAACATGCAGAGTTAAAGCTTGAAAAATACCAAATGACCAAAACAAAACCAAAACCCCTCTTCTTTCCATCTTCCTCCTTCCTAGGTGGTTTTTCACCATTTCCAAAAATATTAAATGCCAAATAGGACTGACAGTCCTTCCACATCTCCCACCACCGCCATCTTGTATGTGGCCATATCTAAATTCAAAAATGAATGCAACTAGCACTTTGGCAGAGGTGCCAACTCACCCTCCCTATCAAATTTCATGCATTCGCCAAATTTGGAAACTTCAAAGAGATAAACATGCATTTAATTCCTCATAAATTCCTAGAGGTGGTACCACCAACCTCCCCCTTGTTCATGTCGTCCCTCTAGGAACTAACTTAGGTCCTTAGGTAATGTTTAAAGTTTAGTCTAGGTCCTTTAATTATTAACTTCCCATATAAATAAAAGAACATAGTAATTTAGGATAGGTTTACCAGTTTAGGAACATAAATTTAATTAGGTTCCTTAGTCTAAAGAAAGAATTACATCCCAAACTTACCAAAGAAGAATAAGATCACCCTCCAAGATCACTTATGAAGCAAGGAGCAACAAAGATCATCGACTCCAAGACAACCGAGAATTTAGAGGTCGCGATAATCTATCCAACATGGTCAATATGACCTTACGAATTTTTTTCATTGTAAAGGGAACTAGGAAAATAAAAAGAGGGAGTTATAATTATGGGTAGACACTTGAAAATTATCACCAACATTAGCTAGAGTAGGTCCACATTCAATAGGAATAAATCAACCATGTAAGAAATAGAAAGAATAATAAATCAAAGACGTAAAGTTCTATGGATTCATTAATCAAAAACACAAAATTATTTCTTTGTTTTTTATTATTGGCAAATATTTTTTTGTTGTACAAGTTTACAATGCCTACAAATTTAGAAAGTAGAAAGAGTATAATAACATATGCAAGGGGATAAAATAAAATATCTTATTGCTGGTAGTAGAAGTGAAATAAAGGCCAACAACTAACAACAATAAACAAAGACTAGCCCCTTGGAATTTTTGAAAGTTGGGATTTTCGAAAGAGTTGGGCTTTTCACATTTTTGAAGAATCTGGTTTTTTTAAAAGTCAAGATTTTTGAAAAACTCGACATTTTCAAAAAGTTAGGATATTTGAAACGATGGGATTTTAATTTTTTTGAGATTTTCCAAAAAGTCGTGATTTTGAAAAAAGTGAAGATTTTAGAAAAAGTTCAAAATTTTCAAAAAAGTCAAGATTTTCAAAATGTTCAAATTTTTAAAATATCAAATTTTTGAATAAGTCACGATATTCGAAAAAATCCCAATATTAAAATATTTACAATTTTTGAAAGAACATAATTTTTTAACGAAGTACAATTTTTTTAAAAGTCAAGATTTCAAAAATGTAGTGATGCGCCAAAATTAGCAGGAACTTGAAAAGGTCATAACTTGTGTTGTAGGTGTCTGTTTCTTTTGAATACACATGTTTTAAAAATCTTAACTTTTTGAAAATATTAGGATTTTTAAAATATATTGATTTTTTAAAAATTGGGAGTTTAAATAATTAAATTTTCCATAAATTATCAATTTCCAATAAGTTGGGCATTAAAAACTGAAGAGATTTTTAAATCCCAACTCTTTTGAAAATCTTTTTTTTTAAATCCTAAAATTTTAAAAATTTCAAATTTTTTGTAAAATCGTTACTTTTTCAAAAATTAATTATTTTAAAAAAATCATTGTTGTATAAAATCATGAACTTTTAAGTTCATGACTTTATCACTTTAAAAATCTTTGAAAATACAATTTTTTGGAAAATTAGAATTTTTTTGAAATCCTAATCATGATTTTTTAATAATTGCGACACATAAACCCTAAACACAAACATCCTAAAAACTAAGCCCAAAACACTAAATCCTAAACCCTCAGCCATAAACCATAAACCCAAATCCCTAAATTGTAAAACCTAAACTCTAAACCCCAAACCTTAAACCATAAACCCTAAGAACCCTGATCCCTAAGCCATGAAGCCTAAACCCTTAGCCCTAAAACATAAACAATAAACCCTAAATGCCTAACCCTTAGCCCTAAACCCTAAACGCTAAACAGTGAAACCTAAACTCTAAGCCCTATACCCTATAAACCCTAAACCTTAAGCTCTAGTTCCTCTTAAACAATCAATTCTAAGTCTTAAAACCTAAAACCCTAAATGTTAAATCCTAAATATTAAACCCTCAATCGTAATCCATGAGCCCTAAACCCTAAATGCAAAACCCTCAACCGTAAACCTCGAACCCCAAACCCTATAACTTGAGCCCTAAATCCTAACCATAAACCCCATAAACCCTAAAACCTGATCCCCGAACCCTAAACCTTAAAACCTGAGCCCCGAGCCTTAAATTCTAACCCTAAACCCCTAAACCCTAAAACTTGAAACTTGAGTCGTAAACACTAAACCGTAAACCCGAACATCCTAAACACTAAGCCCAAAACCCCAAATCCTAAACCATAAATCATATACCCTTAACACTAAATCCTAAACCCTAAACCCTCTGCGATAAACCATAAACCCAAATCGCTAAATCGTAAAACCTAAACTCTAAACCCCAAACCTTAAACAATAAACCCTAAACCATTATCCCTAAGCCATGAAGCGTAAACCTTAAACCCTGAACCTTGAACTCTGAGCTATGGACCCTCCTCAACTATGAATACTGAGACCTAAACCCTAAACTCTTAGCCCTATACCCTATAAACCCTAAACCTTAAGCTCTAATTACTCCTAAACCCTAAAACCCTAAATGCTAAATCCTAAATACTAAACCCTAAATTTTGAGTCTTAAACCCTCAACCGTAAACCTCGATCACCAAACCCTAAAACCTAATTCTTAAACCCCAAACTTTGATCCCTAAACCCTGAACCCTGAGCCCTGCGCCCTAATCTATAAACCCTAAACCCCAAATCCTGAGCCTAAAAAAGTGAAGATTTTTTAAAAAGTCAGGATTTGAGAAAAGTCAGGATTTTCAAAAAATTCAAGATTTTGGAAAATGTTGGGATTTTTAAAATGTCAAGATTTTTGAAAAAGTTGGGATTTTTGAATAAGTCAAGCTATTCGAAAAAGTCTCGATTTTTAATATTTACGATTTTTGAAAAAATGTAATTATTTTAAAAAGTATTTCAAAAAAGTCGGCATTTTTGATAAAGTTGAGATTTTAGAAAATTCAAGAAATTTTAAAACGTTGGGATTTCTGAAAAAGTTTTTATTTTTGAAAATGTCGCGATTTTTGAAATAGTTGCGATTTTCAAAAAAATTGGGATTTTCAAAAAATTGGGATTTTCGAAAAACTTATAATATCAAAAGAGTCAATATTTGAAAAATGTAGTGATGCGCCAAAATTAGCAGGAACTTGAAATGGTTATAACTTGTGCTTCATGTATCTGTTTGAGTCCTTTTTTTAAATCAAATGTTTCAAAAATCTCAATTTTTTTAAAATATCAAGATTTTTTTAAAAATGTGGGAGTTTGAATAATTTAGATTTTCCAAAAATTATGGATTTTTGAATATGTCATGATTTTTGAAAAAGTCATTATTTTCTAAAAAGTTATGAATTTCAAAAAGTTTGAATATACCTTTAGAGTAGCGCCATTAGGACACTTGGTTCCTTCCCTCTATTGGATCTTCCATACTTACTCGATTCCAAATTCTTTCCTAAAAATTTCGAGCCCAAGACCTTCAAATCTTCACCGTTTATTTTTTTCCTTCTTCTATCTGGCTCATCTCATGCCTTTGTCTCTTATTTTCTGAGACCACCTGTAACTTATTTTTCATCCTAGAATGTGAGCTCGCGGGTCTGAGTCGTTTCCCTTCATGTTTTCTTTATGTGTAAGGCTTGTTTTGACCAAAATTTCTAGGGGAAATTTGAGATAACAATTTAAAACTGTTAGCACAAAATCACAGCACCCCTAAATGAATTCTACAGGTCTAGTTTTCTACGGCAGAGTTATTTGGTGTGATTACATAACATTGAACTTTCCCCAAGGTGTGGGACCTTGCAAAATGGGAAAGCTCTCTAGATTGAATGTTGGTTCCTTATTCCTTTGTTTATGTACATGCGTAGAAACTTGGAGAGGATCTATTCTTAATCCTAATCTAAACTTTATCAAGGAGACAGGGATAGAAGGAATACAAAAATTAAAACAAAGCTAAACTATGAGGTGATGCACCAAAAGAATGATGAACACATATTTTGCTAATAGACACAAACCAACAAAATGCATACAATAAACAAGCACAGATAGCCACATATGTAATGGGAGACCAGATGAAAGCAAAAGCGACAAGAGAGGATCTAAAATCGATCACAGATGTGTTTTATTGCTTTGTAGATTGATATAGTCCATTACAAAGTAGCCAAGAAGAGGCAGAAACGTATTGCAATGTTTTGATGGAAGGCCTGAATCCCACAAATGCTTTTGCTAAAAGGGGAAGCGAGCCTAAAAAAAAAAGAATGTCCAACCCTTTACAATGAATCTCGTCCCCACATTTATAGATTCAATCCTAAAAGAAAAAAAAAAAAAAAAGAAGTGGGAAAAAAGTTTGAAACTCAACCACCGTTGTTAATGCCTCTGATGAAATCTCTCCCCAAATCTATCTTTTTACATCAATCATTGGTTTGGCACCTTCAAGGAAGATGAAACAGCGAAACAGATCAAATCTGATCTTGAGGCAAGAAGATCCTGCATTAAAAGCCCGAAGATGTTTCCTCCATTTTCTTCACCTAACCTCTTTAAAAATAAAGTTTCAGACCCCATGGTCTGGATGAGGCTGATATCTTTCCAACAGCATCAGATTTGCAATATTTCGAGCCCGAGTCGAAAGATATGCCATTTCGAAGTTTGTATTGGGTCTATACAAGAGGGCGGGAAAATAACTTGAAAATTGTTCCCTTTTGATATGGGACGCATGGCAACTAGATTGGAACAAAAATTTTGCCTACGGATCTGCAATTTATATTTTGCCCCTTTCTTTCGACTCCCGCTTGGCTTTGACTCAGGCCCAAATGCTAACTTTTTCCTTGGGCAAAGTTGCGAGCCATTTTGCAACTTTTACACTTTGAATCAGTGTCATATTGACACTGGCATTCTCTTCTTACATCTTTATACTTGGCCAATTTTGAGGCCCTTTTTTGTCTGCCTTTTTGACTATGTTTTCTATTATGCGGGGTCGTGGTCTATCCAATATTTGGCACAGGGGAAAAGTATGGTTAACAATTTGTCGACTCATAGGGGTATCTCCCTGCTAAATGAAAAGACCAATTGCATTGTCATATCTGTTGGGCATGGAGCATATGCCAAGTCCAAATACTTGCATGAGAACAACAAAACAACACCACACTTTATATAAAAACTAAAATCATACATGCTCCAAATTGAACATACAGAGCGTGCAAAGCAGCTTAGGAGAAAAGTAATCTACACTATAGCAAAACAATGTGCATAAGCACCTAGAGGAAAAAAAAACTAAACTAATATGTACAGGGTGAGAACTCCCCTTTTAGTAGCAGTGCTTAAGATACATCTCATTTACAGGAATCTTCAACTCTTTACCCTTTCAATGTAGACAATTGGAAAGCATTCCTACTTTTGCATCTTGTGATCATATAGGGGCCACCCCAGATAGCATCAAATTTGGAATGCCTTCCTAGTTTTGCTTGATCTGCATCCCATTTCAACACCAGGTCTCCTTCCAAGAAGGTCCTTGCTTTTATCTTCTCGTCAAAGAATTTATTGATTGAAGTCTGATTCTTCTTTATTACTTGGACATCATGCTCTCAGGTTTCTTCTAATTCTATTAGCTTCACATACCTGGCCTCATTGGTCCAAATTCAGACATCTCTAGTTGTTTCATGACATCCAATGCTGATAACTCACGTGATATATGCAACACTGCCTCTTTCACATAGATGATATTGAATGGAGGGCTACCTGTAGATCTCCTGGGCATTATTCTATCAGCCCATAAGGCTATTTTGAGCTTTGTGTGTCAAGTCCTATGATTCTCGTCAACAGTTCTTTCGATGATCTTTAAAAGCATGTTCTTGTTTGTGGACTCAGCATGGCCATTAGTTTGATGAAGTACTCGAATAAGTCCTATTCTTAACATCCCATCGAATGATCCTGGAACCTATGAATTCTAATGCATTTTCTTATATGCTCGTGGCCGTCACTATCCCTTCATAGAAATCTAGGATACTAGACTCTATCTCATTTGCTTCCTTGAGTGCCACTTCCTCGGTCCAATTGGTGAAATAATCTGTCGCTGTCAAGATCCATTTGTGACCTTGGCTTGAGTTTGGATTGATGACTCCAATGAAGTCCAATCCCCATTGCATGAAAGGTTGGTCGAAAGAGATTGGGTGCAATGGAAGTGATGCTAGCCTTTCCTTGCCTTTGAAGAATGCACAATTATTGCACCTTTTGATCCACGTGTGGCAGTCGCTAAACACTTTGGGCCAATAATATCATGCTTTCATGATTTTGAGTGGTGACACTCTTTGAGCAAAATGGCCTCCAGTTGCTTCAACTTGGACCAGGTTTGCAACCCAACTTGTGTGTTTGATTAGAAATATGATGCTTGCCTCTATCAACTTGTTCAACTCCTTCTTCATCAAAGACTCAATATGTGGGTTGACTGGTCTTTGCTTCTTCCTGATGGGTTAAGGAGCTGGATCTAGTACTATTGTGTGTTGTGCTAGCTTTGGATTGAACCCCCTTAGGTCTTCATAACTCCAAGCAAACACATCAAGTAATTCTTAGCAAAGTTGTTTTAATTCATACCTTTCTTGTTTAGTGGCCACTTTTCCAATTTGAAGTGTTTTGTCTTCTCCAACTGGGATTGACTCTGAATCTTCTCCTTTGATCTGCATGTTAGCCTTCTCTTTTCAAAAGTGATCATTATGATTGAAAATAGATTCCAGTGTCACTAAGCCTTTGGGAAGCTTGTTTGTATGTAGCTGTACTATCTGATTCCCATACTGTTGCATTATTCTACTCTGGTTTATAGCTTAGAATTCAAATTCTTCTTGTACAAAGTTAATGATCTCTTGATATTTTCAAACACCTGCCAGCATGTATTATTATCTGGTATTGTTGGCATCACAACCACATGGATATGCGGTTGTTCTCTGTCCCTCTTGATGTTGTCAACCACATCAAACGTTGTTTCAACTGCAGCAAGTCTATCAACAGCTTCATTCAACTTCCTGAGGATGGACACAATACTGAAGGCCTCAAAATCCTCCATGAGATCACATACCCTACTCTTGTAGTTTTTGAGCAGGACATTTTTATAGCATTAAGTCCTTTGACCTGATTAATAACCAGTTCACTGTCACCGAATACTTGCAAGTTCTTGATTCCCAGCTTCCTTGCCCAGTGAACACCTTGGACTAAAGCCTTATATTCAGCAGTGTTATTTGAGCAAGTGAACTAGAATCTGAAGGCTAAATAATATCTCATACCTCTGGGGGACACAATCATGACTCCTCCTCCAACTCCTTATCTACTCCTTGAACCATCAAAGAACAATTGTCATACCTCATTGTCATCCTTGTATTCTGGTTTGATTAGGTCAGGAAGAGGCTAGTTCTCTTCATGTAAGTAGTAGAGACCTAGCTCAGATTCTTTCATTTCCCTATAGGAGTCAAAAGAATGACTTTTGTTGGCCCACTCATCTAGGGTCAAGTCTGGGATACATCCCACCTTGGTATCTGTTTCATTAGTGTTTAGGAGGTCTTCTTAATCAAAAGCTGAGTAGTTGGCATTGATTGGGCTAGGCACATAGGATTCAATATGATAATCAGCAATAGATTCAGATCTGATTGTGGCCTTCACCCCATAGTTTGTCCTAAAGAGCATATGTGACCAATTAGCAAACATGTAGCCTCCAATTTTGGCTATGAAGTCTCTGGACAGACACAAAGCAAAATGTGGTGGCAGGTCTATGATTGACACGTTTTGCAAAACAATCACACTCGGGAAATTGTGTAGAGTGACACTCAGATCCTTGATAATTCCCACATAGTGGTTACTACTAACCCATCTAATTGGACTACTCCTCTACAGATGACCTCATATTGGAGACCCAACTGATCAGCGATTTTTTTGGGCATCACAGAACTACTAGCCCTAGAATCAATCATTCAATTATGCAATAATTTGTCCCTAATAATCAGTGAGACATAAAAGGTTTTTACCTTGTTGTTCTCCATGGTTTCTCCCAGGCTGAATTGCGTTGGTAAGCACTCTTTCTTGCTAGTTAGAGGGTTGATTTGAACTTGATCAATCTTGCATGGTGGTCTACAACAGATCCCTCTACCCTCGAATGGGCAGTGACTCCCATACGTGAAATGTTCACACTTGTCCTTTTGCCTTTTGCTGCACCTTCCCAGACACATTTCTTTTTTGCACATGGGCTGTTACAACAAGGGCTTGACTGGGTTTGGGAGGTGACTTGGATTGGTTCTGTATGTATGGAGTTGCACTTGGAACACCAAGACCTTGAGGAGTCATATAACATTGAGGGTCACCTAAATTCAGTGGTCTGCCCTCCAATACTTCTCTTTTTGGACCGTGTATTGGTAGCTACACTTTGAGAAGGGAAGTGATTCATCCCACATAAGTCTTCAGCCTACCAGTTGATGAGCATAGTCTCATTTGGGGGGCCACCTTGTTAAGCTCCTTGTTACCGATCTTCCTCTTGGCCAGGTTCTTGTGGCACCATCTTGGTTTACACCATCAAGGCCTTATTTGGTTGTGTGGATTGGTTGTGTGGCACGCATGGAAAACACCAATCATATTCCTGTGCTATATTATTCTGTGTTGGGACCAATTCTCTTGAAGTTGAAGCTGTTTTAGGATCATACGGCCTAAAAGGTCTAGTAGCTTTGGGTTGTACTTGGTTCTGGCTCTGGTTTACGGTCTAAGGTGGTGGCCTATTCTGTTGATACCAAGGTCTAGCTTGATGATATTGAACTTGGGGCTAGTATGGCCTAGAACTCTAAGCTTGTTGTCTTTTGATGGTCACTAGCTCATTCCCGAAGTTCTAGAGTTGCTTCATCACCAATTCCTGAAACTCTTTAGAGGTATTAAATGATGAAGTGGAAGCTTCAGCTGAGATTTGACTCCTGGGATGCTATTTAATGTGGGATGCTCTTTAATGCTGCAATCGACACTGGGTTTTGTGCATTCAAGGCGAGTGGAATACTGCCGGTGAAGTTGACATATGGATTTGGTTGTGCCATTCTGATTGGCCTAAGAATCCTTACAGACTGAAAGAAAGGCCTTACAGGTGGCGGTGTTGACAAGGTTCTTCTTGGTGGAGATGGAGGTGTTGACGTGGGCCCTGATGCTGACTTTTTCCTTCGGTGGAATTGCGGGCCATTTTACAATTTTTACCACTTGAATTAGTGTCATATTGACATTGGGCATTCTCCGCTTACACCTTTAATCTTAGTCAATTTTGAGGGTTTTTTTGTCCACCTTTTGATATGTGGGTCGTGGTCGATCCAATATTTGGCACGAGGGCGAAATATGGATAACTAAACCATTTCTCAGTGTTTTTGGATTTTTTGCGTTTGGTAATGGATTTTTTTCTTCTTGACTTATATAGAATTAATGTGTCGAGGATTTAAAGATTTATACATCCATTTAGACATCTATGTTGTCGTGGCAAAGAATCTGGAAAAAAACCATTTATCAATTATTCTAGGTTTTTAACGTTCAGTAAAAAAAAATTTCCAGCTTTGAGTTCCCGTGTGTCAAGGATTTGAAGATTTATAGAAGATCCATTTAGATATCCATCTCGGGTATCAAAAAATCTGAAAAAACCATTTTTGGGTTTTCTAGGTTTATTGCATTCGGTAATGAGTTTTTCTTTGGCTTTTAGGAGTTCGTTTGTATTGATGATTTGAAGATTTATAAATTCATTTAGGTGCTTGACTGGGTTTGGGAGGTGTACACGATTTTTAAAATGTTAGGATTTAGAAAAAAGGATATTCAAAAGAGTTGGGATTTAAAAATCAAAAAGCTAAATTAATGACCCCACTTATTGAAGTTTGAGAATTTTTTGGAAAATTTAAATTTTTTAAAGTCCCGATTGTTTAAAAATTCAATTATTTGAAAAATCTTAATATTTTAAAAAATTTGAGTTTTTTAAAACATGTGGATTCAAAAGGAGTACCTCCTAAATGATCAATTGATGACCTTTTAAAGTTCCTACTAACTAAAATGAATCACTACATTTTTGAAGTCTTGACTTTTTAAAAACAAGTACTTCTTTAAAAAATTATGTTTTTCAAAAATTGTAAATATTAAAAATTGGGATTTTTCCAAATATCGTGACTTATTCAAAAATCTGATATTTTAAAAATTTCAACATTCTATAAAATATGACTTTTCAAAAATCCTAGCTTTTTGAAAATCTTCACATTTACAAAATCACGACTTTTTGGAAAATCTAAAATTTTTAAAATCCCGTCTTTTCAAAAATCCTAAATTTTTTTAAAATTTCGAGTTTTTCGAAAATCTTGATTTTTCAAAATTGGGACTTTCAAAATGTTTGATCTTTAAAAATCTTAGACTTTAGGTTTTATGACTTTAAAATCTTGGGTTTATAGTTTATGGCTGAGGGGTTTAGGATTTAGTGTTTTGGGCTTAGTTTTTAGGATGTTTGTGTTTAGGGTTTATGTGTCGCAATTATTAAAAAATCATGATTAGGATTTCAAAAAAAACTAATTTTCAAAAAAATTGTATTTTCAAAGATTTTTAAAGTGATAAATTCATGAACTTAAAAAGTTCATGATTTTATACAACAATGATTTTTTTAAAATAATTAATTTTTGAAGAAGTCACGATTTTACAAAAATTTGGAATTTTTAAAATTTTAGGATTTAAAAAAGGATATTCAAAAGAGTTGGGATTTAAAATCTCTTCAGTTTTGTAATGCCCAACTTATTGGAATTTGATAATTTTTGGAAAATTTAAATTATTTAAACTCCCAATTTTTAAAAAATCAATATATTTTAAAAATCCTAATATTTTCAAAAAGTTAAGATTTTTAAAACATGTGTATTCAAAAGAAACAGACACCTACAACACAAATTATGACCTTTTCAAGTTCCAGCTAATTTTGGTGCATCACTGCATTTTTGAAATATTGACTTTTTAAAAAAATTGTACTTCTTTAAAAATTATGTTCTTTCAAAAATTGTAAATATTAAATATTAGGATTTTTCGAATATCGTGACTTATTCAAAAATCTTGATATTTTAAAAATTTGAACATTTTCAAAAATCTTGACTTTTTGAAAATTTTGAACTTTTCCTAAAATCTTCACTTTTACAAAATCACAACTTTTTGGAAAATCTCAAAATATTTAAAATCCCGTCTTTTCAAAAATCCTAACTTTTTGAAAATGTCGAGTTTTTCAAAATCTTGACTTTTTAAAAAATCCAGACTCTTCAAAAATGTGAAAAGCCCAACTCTTTTGAAAATCCCAACTTTTCAAAAATCTTGACTTTTTCAAAATATTCATTTTTCAAAGACCCAACATTGTTTAAATCTTGATGTTTTCAAAAATAACAACTTTATTTAAAATTGCAACTTTTTCAAAAGTTCGACTTTTTTTAAAATCTCAAGTTTTTGAAAATCTTGACTTAAAAAAATTGTAATTTTTCAAAAAAATTATTTTCAAAGAATTTTATAGTTATAAAGTCATGAATTTAAAAAGTTCACGATGTTATATAACACGTGATTTTTTTTAAATTCTTAATTTTTAAAAAGTCACGATTTTACAAAAATTTGGAATTTTTAAAATGTAAGGATTTAAAAAAAGATATTCAAAAGAGTTAGGATTTAAAAATCCCTTCAGTTTTGTAATGCCCGACTTATTGGAATTTGAGAATTTTTTGGAAAATTTAAATTATTTAAACTCCCGATTTTTTAAAAAAATCAATATATTTTAAAAATCCTAAAATTTTAAAATTTTGAGATTTTTAAAACATGTGGATTCAAAAGAAATGGACACCTACAGACAAGTGATGACGTTTTAAAGTTCCTGCTAATTTTGGCGCATCACTACATTTTTAAAATCTTGACTTTTTAAAAATCCGTACATCTTTAAAAAATTATGTTTTTTAAAAAATTGTAAATATTAAAAATTGGGATTTTTTCGAATATCGTGACTTATTCAAAAATATGATATTTTAAAAATTCCAACATTTTCAAAAATCTTAACTTTTTGAAAATCTTCACTTTTACAAAATCACGACTTTTTGCAAAATCTCAAATTTTTTAAAATGTCGTCTTTTCAAAATTCTTAACATATTTTAAACTTTCGAGTTTTTCGAAAATTTTGACTTTTTCAAAATTTATACTCTTCAAAATCTTGACTCTTTAAAAATGCGAAAAGCCCAACTCTTTCGAAAATTCGTAATTTAAAAAGTTCACAATTTTTTAAAAACTCGTAATTTTCGAAAAAGTCATAATTTTATTAAAAGTTGGAGTTTTAAAAATGAAAGATTTTAAAAATGTTAGGATTTTAAAAATAATTAGGATATTCAAACAGTTGGTATTTAAAAATCTCTCCAGTTTTGTAATTTCGACTTATTTGAAAATTGTAGCTTTTTTCAAAATCTTGTCTTTTTTAAAATCCCAACTTTCTCAAAATTCTTGGCTTTTTGAAATCTAACTTTAGGGTTCAAGGTATAGGGTTCACTGTTAGGCCTAAAGCTTTAGGGTTCACTGTTTAGGGTTTAGGGGTTTAAGTTTTATTGTTTTGGGTTTTTTTTAGGGTTTAGGGTTTAGGCTTCATGGCTCATGGATACGGGTTTAGGATTTATTGTTTAAGGTTTGGTGATTATAGTTTAGGATTTACGATTTAGGGATTTGGGTTTATGGTTTATGGTTTAGGATTTATGTTTTTGGGTTTAGTGTTTAGGATGTTCGGGTTTAGGGTTTAGTGTTAAAGAACTAGGTTTCAGATTTTAGGGTTTAGGGTTTATGGGTCTCGATTTTTAAAAAGTCATGAATTAAAAAAGTTCACAATTTAAAAAAAAACTCGTGATTTTTAAAAATTCATAATTTTTGAAAAAGTCACAATTTTATAAAAAGTTGGTTATTTTTAAAAGTAAAGATTTTGAAAATGTTAGGATTTCAAAAAATATAGGATATTAAAAATAGTTGGGATTTAAAAATCTTTTCATTTTGTAATTCCCATGACTAATTTGAAAATTGCACCTTTTTCAAAATCTTATCTTTTTGAAAATCCCAACCTTCTCAAACTACTTGGCTTTTTCGAAATCACGACTTTTTTAAATCCCATTTTTCGTTCAAAATCCAAAACCTTTTCATAATTATGACTTTATTGAAAATCTCATTATTTTCTAAGACCCTAAAATATTTGTTGAAATTCAAACTTTTTTGAATTATGAAATTCTATCTTTATCTAAAATTGATTTTTTTTAAATCCTAAAGTTTTTTAAATTCATAACATTTTAGAAAATAAGACTTTTTCAAAAATCATGAAATGTTGTCAACCACATCAAATGTTGCTCCAACTACAGAAAGTCTATCAGTAGCTTCATTCTCCTTCCTGGGCATGTACATAATACTGAAGGCCTCAAAATCCTCCATGAGATCCCATACCCTAGTCTTGTAGTTTTTGAGCAGGTCATTTTTGATAGCATTAAGTCCTCTGACTTGATTGACAACCAGTTCACTGTCACCGAATACTTGTAAGTTCTTGATTCCCAGGTTCCTTGCCCAATGAAGACCTTGGACTAAAGCCTCATATTCAGCAGTGTTATTTGAGCAAGCGAACTGGAATATGAAGGTTGAATAACATCTCATACCTCTGGGGGACACAATCATGACTCCTCCTCCAACTCCTTGTCTACTCCTCGAACCATCAAAGAACAATTGCCATACCTCATTATCATCCTTGTATTCTTGTTTGATTAGGTCAGAAAGGGGCTAGTTCTCTTCATGTAGGCAGTAGAGACCTAGCTCAGATTCTTTCATTTCCCTATAGGAGTGAAAAGAATGAATTTTGTTGGCCCACTCATATAGGGTCAAGTCTGGGATACATCGCTCCTTGGTATCTGTTTCATTAGTGTTTAGGAGGTCTTCTTGATCAAAAGCTTAGCAATTGGCATTGATTGGGCTAGGTACATAAAAATAAATATGATAATCAGCAATAGGTTTAGATCTGATTGTGGCCTTCACCCCATAGCTTGTCCTAAAGAGCATATGTGACCAATTAGTAGACATGTAGCCTCCAATTTTGGTTGTGAAGTCTCTGGACAGACACAAAGCAAAATGTGGTGGTATGTCTATGATTGACATGTTTTGTAAAACAATCACATTAGGGCAAGCGTGTAGAGTGAGACTAAAATCCTTGATAATTCCCACAGTGGTTACAGCTGACCCATCTAATCTGGACTACTCCTCTAGAGAGGACCTTATATTAGAGACCCAACTGATCAACTATTTGTTTGGGCATCACAGAACTACTGGCCCAAGAATTAATCATATAATTATGCACTAATTTGTCCCCAATAATCAGTGAGACATAAAAGGGAGGGGGTCTCAGGTTTTTACCTTGTGATTCTCCATGGTTCCTCCCAAGCTGAACTGCGTTGGTAAGCACTCTTTCTTGTTAGTTAGTGGGTTGATTTGAAGTTGACCAATCTTGCATGGTGGTCTGCCCTGCCCTCGAAGCCAGTGACTCCCATAGTGAAATGTTCACATTTGTCATTTTCTTTTTTAGCTGCCTCTTCCCAGACACATTTCTTTCTTGCACATGCGGCACACATTAATAGGTGCTTGACTAGGTTTTGGAGAGTCAAAATGGACGTGATTGCACTTCCAGGGACCATCACCACTGTATGGGAATCGAGAATGTATAATCTGGAACTTTTAACAGCTTTAACCATTGCGTAGACTTAGCTCATGAAAGCAATGGGTGCTTCCAAACCATTGCGTAGGTTTACGATTGAGGGTTTTGCATTTAGGGTTTAGGGCTCATAGTTTACGATTGATGGTTAAGTATTTAGGATTTAGCCTTTAAGGTTTGAGCATTTAAGATTCAAAATTTAGGGTTTAGGAGCAATTAGATCTTAACGTTTAGAGTTTATAGGGTATAGGGCTCAATGTTTAGGGTTTAGGGTTCAGGTCTCCGTGTTAATGGTTGACGGTCCATGGCTCAGGGTTCAAGTTTGGGGTTATGAATTTAGGGTTTATGGTTATGACATTCAAAAATCAATAATTTCTAGAAAATCTAAATTATTCAAACTTGCGATTTTTTTGCAAATCCTAATATTTTAAAAAAGTTGATATGTTTGAAACATGTGGTTTAAAAAAACCAAACTCAAACGAACACTTGTTTAAAATCTTATCAATTTCAAAGTCCCAACATTTTTTAAATGTTGATGTTTTCATTAAAAACAACTTTGTTTAAAATATCAACTTTTTCAAAAATCTTCACTTTTTGAAAATCCCAAGTTTTTCAAAATACCAACTTTTCCAAATCTAACTATTTTAAGGTTTTTAGGTTTGAGGGTTTACGGCTCAAGGGATTTACTATTTAGGGTTTAGTGATTAGGGCTCAGGGTTAAGGGTTTAGGGTTTAGGGTTGAGGTTAAGGGTTCGGGGATCAAGGTTTAGGGTTTAAGAATTAGGTTTTGGGGTTTAGGGTTAGGATTTAGGGCTCAAATTTTAGGGTTTGGGGTTTGAGGTTTATGGTTGAATGTTTTACATTTAAGGTTTAGGGCTCATAGTTTACGATTGAGGGATTAGTATTTAGGATTTAGCATTTAGGGTTTTAGGGTTTAAGACTCAAAATTAATGGCTTAAAAGCAATTAGAGATTAAGGTTTAGAGTTTATAGTGTACGGGGTTCAGAGTTTAGGGTTTAGGGCATAGGAGTCATGGTTTAGTGTTTAGGTCTCAGCGTTCACGGTTGAGGGTACATGGCTTACGGATCGAGGTTTGGCGTTATGGTTTAGGATTTTGGATAACAGCTCACAATTCAAGGTATAGGTTTAGGGTTAGGCCTAAGGTTTAACGATTCACTATTTAGGGTTTGGGGTTTAAAGCTCATGGTTAGGGGTTTAGATTTTTTGTAGGGTTTAGGGCTTTCAGTTGAGCGTTTAGGCTTCACTGCTCAGGGATCAAGTTTTAGGATTTGTGGTTTAAGGTTTGGATTTTAGAGTTTAGGTTTTACTATTTAGGGATTTGGGTTTATGGTTTATGATTGAGGGTTTAGGGATTAGGATTTAGGCTTTAGTGTTAAGGGTTATTAGATAATGGTTTAGAATTTACGTTTTAGGGTTTTGGCTTAGTTTTTAGGATGTTGGGGTTTAGGGTTTAGCGTTTAGGGTTTAGGAACAATTAGACCTTAAGGTTTAAGGTTTATATGGTATAGGGCTCAGAGTATAGGGTTTAGGTCTAAGTGTTTGTGATTGAGGGTCCATGGCTCAAGGGTCTAGGTTCGGGGTTATGAGTTTAGGGTTTAGGGGTTTAGCTTAGGGCTCACGGTTCAAGGTATAGCGTTTAGAGTATAGGGTTAGGCCTAAGGTTTAGGCTTAGGGTCGCCCAAGGTTTAGGGATTAGGGTTTAAGGCTTAGGGTTAGCGGTTTACTTTTTAGTGTTTAGGGTTTAGGGCTTACAGTTAAGGGTTTAGGCTTAATGCCTCATGGATAAGGTTTTAGGGTTTATGGTTTATGGTTTGGGGTTTAGGATTCGAGTGTTAGGCATTTTGAATCAGGTTTCATGTTTTAGGGTTTAGGATTTAGGGGTCCTAATTTTAAAAAAGTCATGATTTCAAAAATATCCCTATTTTAATAAGTTAGGATTTCAAAAAAGTCATGATTTTCAAAAAGTTAATATTTTCAGAGATTTCGAAATTCATGATTTTAAAAAGTTCACAATTTTTAAAAATTCGTAATTTTTCATAAAGTGTCGATTTTCCAAAAAGTCGCGACTTTTGAAAAAGATGCAATTTTACACAAAGTGGTTATTTTTGAAAACATAAAGATTTAAAAAATGTTGGGACTTTAAAAATGTTTAGATTTTCAAAGAAGTTGGGGTTTTCAAAAATGAATATTTCAAAAATTTCAAATTTTTGAAAGAGTTGGAATTTTCGCAGTTTTGAAGAGTCTGGATTTTTTAAAATCCCGTCGTTTTAACAATCCTAACTTTTTTTTAAATGTCAAGTTTTTCAAAAATCTTGACTTTTACAAAAATCTTAACTCTTCAGAAATGTGGAAAAGCCCGACTCTTTTGAAAATCCCAACTTTTCAAAAATGCTAACTTTTTCGAAATATTCCTTTTGAAAACCCCATCTTGTTTTAAAATCTGATCATTTTCAAATTCCCAACATTTTTTAAATGTTGATGTTTTAAATAAAAACAACTTTGTTTAAAACTATCAACTTTTTCAAAAATCTTGACTTTTTGAAAAATCTTTACTTTTAAAAAATCCCAAGTTTTTCAAAATACGAACTTTTACAAATCTCCCTAATCCGACCTCTATTTAAGCTCGTTTATTGAAGAACGCAATCGGGTAACCATGAAATGGAATGGGAGAGATACCGTTCATCATGTGACATCTTTGGAATATTTTAATAAAGCCTTAGTGTCTATCGCAGATGATTTCTCTATCGCAGATGATTTTTTTAGTGATCCCGTCATGCCTAAACATGTGTTTGAAATACAATTGCCTAACTTTATGGACATTTCTAGCTTCCTTTCTTGCGGCCTGATAAAATATTCGTAGTTAGTTATTTTTTCTACTATAAAAAAGATTTGTCCTTTCCCCTCTAGGATGGGAAGGACCTGAGATAAAGTGTATTCAAATGATTTCCTACTCTTTTTGTGTGACCAAATTTGATTTCCGAAGGCCTAGTGAAGGGACACTCTGTCACGACCACCGAACAGGCACACAAGACTACATAGGTAAACACAGGATAATTTATTTATTTTTGGTTGTTTTTTACTAGCTTGACACATAACACGACACAACATGTCGTTACCAAGGTTACAACTAACTATGTGAACAACTGCTACAAGGATGACCACAAAGGTAATATGAAAACGTTCACACCCATCAAGGATAATTCACTTTTTTTCTTTATAACAAGACATCATAGGAAACCACCACATAACACTCTTACAGTTAGGGCAAGCCACAGTGAGAATATGATTGAAGGTTATATATATATAACAAACATCGTTTCTTTTATTACTACACCATCATATCTTTATTTTGGTTGATTTCAACCCATTAAGTTTTGGAACACAAATATCAAGATTTCACCATGGATTTAAAAGTAAGTATTCAAGTGAGCACAATCTGTACATTTCCAACAACAATTTCATTATTTGCATTAAGTATCATACCCAAGGTTTCATATAAGTTTCGTGTTCGGGAGTTTAGCCTCCCATAAAGTTCTTTTCCAACTCTATCCCATTATTCTCATCACAACATATAATTCCACGACAGTTCTTATACTTGCTTCCCAATTTATGGGTATACAATTCGCTTAAGCAACAAGGTATGTTCTATCATCATTTATTATTACACCTTGAGGTATTAAGTTGGACTCTCCGTCATCTTACGAGGGTTGGATTGGTTTTACCAATTACTTCAACTTAATTTCCTTAAAGGTTTAAGTGCTGCCCAAAAGGAACATCCGCAAGATTCTTTTTTTTTTTTTTTTTTGCAACTTAACCCTTATATGTTGAACTTTAACATTTCATCCATAAGTTAATCAAACTAGATTAAGGAATTCTACAACACTACTCCGTAGAGTAATCCATTAACCTATCCATTATGTTACAGATATACAACTTCACAACTCGCCCAATGAACTTACTAGGCTCACCTAGACCAAAGAAAAGGTTAATATATTCTAAAACAGAGAGAGATAAAACAGCCCTCCATTATATTCATTCAAAGATCCAATTTTTCACAAAGTAACATAAGTATAAAGCCACTCTTATACCGGCACTATTACGACATAGAGGAATACATTACAGGAAATGCAAGGAGGCATCAACATCCTTCGACAATATGAAGCGCGTAATTAAAGAACAAAAATATGGAATCATTGCCATGTTATATTAGATCGTAAATGAACACGGTATAAATTTCACAAGAAAACCTTTACTCGAGGTCAATAATTTACTGCTTCAACATAATAACAATATCTCAATTCAACCATTGGCTACAACTTTTTCTTTAGAGAAAGCATGAGGTACAATTAGATAACCAAGACATTTCTTTACTTCACACCATTCGTTCAATTTCCTGCAATGGTTAGGCAAGGTCAGTTCAACTGAACTGAGCAAGAAAAATCATTTAACCCGCTTATCCATTCCCTCCTCTTTCCTTACACCACCACCCTTCCAAATTTGGCAAAGTCAAATTAAAAAAGTAACATGCATTTTAAATTTAGCAATGATGCCAGCTAGGCATCCCACTAACCTTCCATGCCTCCGCCAAACTTGGCAAATTAAGATGTAAGGACTGAAATTTAATCCTCATTAATACCTTAAAAACCATCGCCACCAACTTCCCACTTGCCACATAACCCTTAGGTCCCCTTTAGGCTTAGTAATAGTTTAGATCACCTTAACATTTGTTAGGTTTCCACCTTAGTTCTTAGGTCATTGGAATTTACCTTAGGTTATTTCCAAAACCCCATATCCACTAACCATATTACCTTATGTTAGGTTATAAACCTTAGATTAGAATCCATATAGGGTACGAAACTACGACATAGGTTAAGGCGTAACCGAAATAGTTTAGTAATAGGTCCTACGTAAGTATTGTTACCTTAGGTTAAAAATCCAATTAGGATAGAACCTTGCCATTTAGGTCATATGCAAATGGCTTCAACCATTCCAACCAACGCTGAGGTATTTGCCTTAATAGCCCAATAACATATTCTCAATCTCCTCATACTGCTCAGCATTACAAAACATCTATAAAGGAGGTCCAAACTTACCCTTTGCAGAATGATGTTTAATAAGGATACCTGAAGCCAAGTCCTTGTCTATTTATATAACAAAAACACGGCTCGAGTTCCATAATACATTTCATTCAGAATGTCAGTTAACAAGATGACAATAAAGAAGAACTGAAGCATACCTTGGATAAATGGAATTGATTCAAGGTGTGATGTTATCATATGGTAAATATGAAAACAACAGTATAGATTTTCAATATACAATTCACAGCGCAGAATGGCTTCATTTACGAGTAAACAAAATTACGTTAGTGGTTTAGGTTTTATTCTTTAGGGTTTAGGGTTTATGGTTTAAGGTTTGGGGTTTAGAGTTTAGGTTTTACGATTTAGGGATTTGGGTTTATGGTTTATGGCTAAGAGTTTAAGGTTTAGGATTCAGTGTTAAGGGTTTATGGTTTAGGATTTAGGGTTTTGGGCTTAGTGTCTAGGATTTAAGGGTTTACGGTTTAGCGTTTATGACTTAGGTTTCAGGTTTTAGGGTTTAGGTGTTGAGATTTTGAAACAGTTAGGATTTCAAGAAAGTCATGGTTTTAAAAGGTCTTTATTTTATAAGATTTTGACCTAAACCCTAAAATCATGACTTTTTTGAAAATCTTCATTTTAATGAAATCACGAATTTTTGGAAAATCTCAAAATTTTAAAATCCCTTTTTCAAAAATCCAAACTTTTTTAACATGTCGAGTTTTTAAAAAATCTTCACTTTTTTTAAAAATATGACTTTTTTAAAAATTCCAAATTCTTACAAATTCCAAACTCTTTCAAAAATCCCAACTTTTCAAAAATCTTGACTTTTTGAAATATTCATTTTTCGAAAACCCCAACTTGTTTGAAAATCTGAACATTTTCAAAGTCCCAACATTTTTTAAATCTTGATGTTTTCAAAAATAACAACTTTGTTTAAAATTGCAACTTTTTCAAAAGTCATGACTTTTTGAAAATCTCAAAATTTTAAAATCCTAACTTTTTCAAATACCTTGGGGTTTTGAAAATCCCATATTTTTAAAAATACCAACTTTTTCAAATCTAACTATTTTAAGGTTTCTAGGTTGAGGGTTTAGGGCTTTAAGAGGATTAAGCGTTTAGGGGTTAACATTTTTGGCTTAAGATTTAGGGTTTAGGGTTTATTGCTTAGGGATTAGGGATTTTGGCTCAGGGCTCAGGATTCAGGTTTATAGGTTTAGCGTTGAGGTTCAGGGTTCACGGATCAAGGTTTAGGATTTAAGAGTTAGGTTTTAGGGTTTAGGGTTTGGGGTTTAGGGATTAGGGTTCAGTGGTTAGGATTTAGGGCTCAGGTTTTAGGTTTTGGGGTTTGATGTTTACGGTTGAAGGTTTTACATTTAGGGTTTAGGGCTCATGGTTTACGATTGATGGTTAAGTATTTAGGATTTAGCCTTTAAGACTTGAGCATTTAAGATTCAAAATTTAGTGTTTATGAGCAATTTGATTTTATAGGGTATAGGGCTAAATGTTTAGGGTTTAGGTCTCAATGTTAATGGTGAGGGTCCATGGCTCAGTGTTTAAGGATTGGGGTTATGAATTTAGGGTTTATGGTTTATGTTTATAACTAAAGGTAAAAGGTTTAGGGTTTTGGCTTAACGTTCATGGTTCAAGGTATAGGATTTAGGATTTAGATTTAGGCTTAAGGCTTTAGGGTTCACTTTTTAGGGTTTAGGGCTCATGGTAAGGGGTTTATGGTTTATTGTTTAGGGTTTACTGCTTAGGGTTTAGAGTTTAGGCTTCATGGCTAAGGGCTCAGGGGTTTTACGGTTGACGGTTTTGTATTTAGGGTTAATGGCTCATGGTTTATGATTGAGGGTTTAGTATTTAGTATTTAGAATTTAGGGTTTAAGACTCAGAATTTAGAGTTTAGGGTTTATAGGGTATATGGCTCAAAGTTTAGGGTTAAGGTCGTAGGGGTCATGGTTTAGGGTTTAAAGGTTTAGCGTGTAAGGTTTATGTTTTTGGCTTAGGGCTCATGGTTCAAGGTATAGGGTATAGGGTTAAGCTTAAGGCTTTAGGGTTTAACGCTCAGGGTTAGCTGTTTAGGTTTTATTGTTTAGGGTTTAGGGCTTATGGTTAAGGGGTTAGGCTTTATGGCTCATGGATTAGGGTTTAGGGTTTATGGTTTAAGGTTTGGGGTTTAGAGTTTAGGTTTTACGATTTATGGATTTGGGTTTAGGATTCAGTGTTAAGGGTTTATGGTTTAGGATTTAGGGTTTTGGGCTTAGTGTTTTAGATTTTGGGGTTTAGGGTTTAGCATTTATGACTCAAGTTTTAGGTTTTAGGGTTTAGGGGTCGAGATTTTGGAAAAGTCACGATTTCAAAAATATCCCGATTTTGAAACATTTAGGATTTCAAGAAAGTCGTGATTTTCAAAAATTCTTTATTTTAAAATATTTTGACCTAAAGCCTAGACCCTAAAATCCTAACTTTTTCAAAAATCTTCACTTTAACAAAATCACGAATTTTTGGAAAATCTCAAAAAAATTTAAAATCCCATCTTTTTTCAAAAATGTCGAGCTTTTCAAAAATCTTGACTTTGTAAAAAAATCTTAGATTCTTCAAAAATTCAAAAGCCCAACTCTTTCAAAAATCCCGGCTTTTTTGAAATATCCATTTTTTGAAAATCCTAACTTGTTTGAAAATATGAAAATTTTCAAATTCCTAACTTTGCTTAAATCTTGATGATGAATATGATGTTTTTGACTTTTTCAAAAACCTTGACTTTTTAAAAATACCAAAATTTTAAAAATACCAACTTTTTCCAAATCTAACTATTTTAAGGTTTCTAGGTTGAGGGTTTAGGGCTTAGAGGATTAACTGTTTATGGGGTTAAAGTTTTTGGCTTAGGATTTGGGGTTTAGGGTTTAATGTTTAGGGTTTAGGGATTAAGGCTCAAGGCTCAAGGCTCAGGATTAAAGTTTACGGGTTTAGCGTTGAGGTTCAAGGTTTAGGGATCAAGGTTTAGGATTTAAGAGTTAGGTTTTAGGGTTTGGGGTTTAGGGTTTTGGGTTTAGGGTTTATGCCTAGGATTTAGGGCTCAGATTTTAAGGTTTGGGGTTTAAGGCTTATGGTGAGGGTTTTGCATTTAGGGTTTAGGGATCAT
Organism: Taxus wallichiana var. yunnanensis; assembly: GCA_018340775.1. Lineage (NCBI taxonomy): Eukaryota > Viridiplantae > Streptophyta > Pinopsida > Cupressales > Taxaceae > Taxus > Taxus wallichiana. Next base: position 362,335,520 of record CM031238.1, read on the forward strand.
GATTTACGATTTACATTTAAGGTTTTGCTATTTAAGACTCAGAATTTAGCGTTTAGGAGCAATTAGATCTCAAGGTTTAGGGTTTAGGTCTCAGTGTTAATGGTTGAGGGTCCATGGCTCAGGGTTCGAGGTTTGGGGTTATGAATTTAGGGTTTATGGTTTATGTCTCTAGCTAAAGGTTTACGGTTTAGGATTTTGGCTTAGGGCTCACGGTTCAAGGTATAGGATTTAGGGTTTAGGGTTAGGCCTAAGGCTTTAGAGTTCTATTTTTGTGTTTAGGGTTTAAGGCTCAACGTTAGGGGTTTATGGTTTATTGTTTAGGGTTTACATGTTCGGGGTTAGGGTTTAGACTTCATGGCTAAGGATCAAGGTTTATGGTTTATAGTTTACGGTTTGGGATTTAGAGTTTAGGTTTTACAATTTAGGGATTTGGGTTTATGGTTTATGGATGAGGGTTTTGGGTTTTGGGCTCAGTGTTTATGATGTTGGGGTTTGGGGTTTAGGGTTTTGGGCTTAGTAAATATTAAAAATCAAGATGTTTTGAAATATCATGACATATTCAAAAATCTAACATGTTAAAAAATCAAACTTTTTCCAAAATCTTGACCTTTTTGAAAATCCTGACTTTTTTGAAATTCTTCACTTTTATAAAATCACGACTTTTTAGAAAATCTCAAATTTATAAAAATCCCATCTTTTCAACAATCCTAACTTTTTTTTAAACTGTTAAGTTTTTAAAACATCTTGACATTATCAAAAATCTTGACTCTTCAAAAATGCGAAAAAGCCCAACTCTTTCAAAAATCCCAAGTTTTTCAAAATACCAACTTTTCCAAATCTAACTATTTTAAGGTTTTTATGTTGAGTGTTTAGGTCTCAACGTTCACGGTTGAAGGTCCATATTTTTTGAAATCCCCAACTTGTTTAATATCTTATCATTTTCAAAGTCCCAACATTTTTTAAATGTTGATGTTTTCAATAAAAACAACTTTGTTTAAAATATCAACTTTTTCAAAAATCTTGACTTTTTAAAAATCCCAAGTTTTTCAAAATACCAACTTTTCCAAATCTAACTATTTTAAGGTTTCTAGGTTGAGTGTTTAGGTCTCAACGTTCACGGTTGAAGGTCCATGGCTTAGGGATCGAGGTTTGGGGTTATGGTTTAGGTCTCTAGCTAAAGGTTTAGGGTTTAGGATTTTGGATAACGGCTCACGATTCAAGGTATAGGGTTTAGGGTTAGGCCTAAGGTTTTACGATTCACTATTTAGGGTTTAGGGTTTAAAGCTCATGGTTAGGGGTTTAGGGTTTTTGTAGGGTTTAGGGCTTACGGTTGAGGGTTTAGGCTTCACTGCTCAGGGATCAGGGTTTAGGGTTTGTGGTTTAAGGTTTGGATTTTAGAGTTTAGGTTTTACAATTTAGGGATTTGGGTTTATGGTTTATGATTGAGGGTTTAGGGTTTAGAATTTAGGCTTTAGTGTTAAGGGTTATTGGTTTATGGTTTAGGATTTACGTTTTAGGGTTTTGGCTTAGTGTTTAGGATGTTGGGGTTTAGGGTTTAGCGTTTAGGGTTTAGGAGCAATTAGACCTTAAGGTTTGAGGTTTATAGGGTTTAGGTCTAAGTGTTTGTGATTGAGGGTCCATGGCTCAGGGTTCTAGGTTCGGGGTTATGGGTTTAGGGTTTAGGGTTTTAGCTTAGGGCTCATGTTTCAAGGTATAGCATTTAGGGTATAGGGTTAGGCCTAAGGCTTTAAGGTTCACTGTTTAGGGTTTAAGGCTCATGGCTAGGTGTTTAAGGTTTATTATTTAGGGTTTATAGCTTAGGGTTTAGGGTTTATGGTATAAGGTTTGGGGTTTAGAGTTTAGGTTTTACGATTTAGGTATTTGGGTTTTTGGTTCATGGTTAAGGGTTTAGGATTCAGTGTTAAGGGTTTATGGTTTATGGTTTAGGATTTATGCTTTTGGGCTTAGTGTTTATTATGTTGGGTTGTTGGCTTTAGCGGTAAAGACTCATGTTTCAGGTTTTAGGATTTCCTGCTATTTTTAGAAAGTTGAGAATTTTAAAACATGTGGTTTCAAAAAAGGGACTCAAACGGACAACCTGGAGCACAAGTTATGACTTTTTCAATTTCCTGCTAATTTTGGCGCATCACTACATTTTTGAAATCTTTAGTTTTTAAAAAATCCTTACTTCTTTAAAAAATTATGTTATTTGAAAATTAGAAATATTAAAAAATAACGATTTTTTCAAATATCGTGACTTATTAGAAAATATGACATTTTAAAAATCCCAACATTTTCAAAAATCTTGATTTTTTCAAAAATATTTACTTTTACAAAATCACGAATTTTTGGAAAATCTCAAAAATTTTAAAATCCTGTCTTTTCAAAAATCCTAACTTTTTTAAAATGTCGAGTTTTTAAAAAATATTGAGTTTTTCAAAAATCGAAAAAGCCCAGATCTTTCAAAAATCCCAAGTTTTCAAAAATCCTATCTTTTCGAAATATTCAATTTTCGAAAACTCCAACTTGTTTAAAAATCTGATCATTTTCAAAGTCCCAAATTTTTTTAAATGTTGATGTTTTCAAAAAAAAAACTTTGTTTAAAATATAAACTCTTTGAAAAATCCTGACTTTTTGAAAATCCCAAGTTTTTCAAAATACCAACTTTTTCCAAATCTAGGTTTAGGGTTTAGGGATTAGCGGATTTAATGTTTTTAGGGTTTAGGGATTAGCACTCAGGGTTCAAGGTTTCAGGGTTGAGGGTTGAGGTTAAGGGTTCGAGATCAAGGTTTAGGATTTAGGAATTAGGTTTTAGGGTTTAGGGGTTTAGGATTAGGATTTAGGGCTCAAGTTTTAGGGTTTGGGATTCGAGGTTTATGGTTGAGCGTTTTGCATTTAAGGTTCAGGTTTCATGGTTTACGATTGAGGGTTTAGTATTTAAAATTTAGCATTTAGTGTTTTAGGGTTTAGGAGCAATTAGAGCTTAAGGTTTAGGGTTTATAGGGTATATGACTCAGAGTTTAGGGTTTAGGGCATAGGAGTCAGGGTTGAGGGTCCATGGCTTAGGGTTCGAGGTTATGAGTTTAGGGTTTACGGTTTAAGTCTCTAGCTAAAAGTTTAGTGTTTAGGATTTTGGTCAATTTTCTGCTAATTTTGGCGCATCACTACATTTTTGAAATCTTAATTTTTTTAGATTATAACTTTTTGAAAATCCCAACTTTTTCGAAAATCGCAACTATTTCAAAAATCACGACGTTTTCAAAATTCAAAACTTTTTAAGAAATCCCAACTTTTTAAAAATTCTTGAATTTTCTAAAATCTCAACTTTATCAAAAATGTCGGCTTTTTATAAAAAAATTTAGTTTTTTCAAAAATAATATTTTTTTGAAAATCGCAAATGTTAAAAATTAGGACATTTTTCGAATAACCTAACATATTCAAAAATCGTGACTTTTCCAAAATCTTCACTTTTTATAAAATAATGACTTTTCTAAAAAAATGACTTTTAAAAAAAATTCCTTTTCAAAAATAACTCTTGAAAATCCCATCTCTTTAAAATCCCAAAATTTTAAAGATGTTGACTTTTTTGTGAAATACTATTTTTCAAAAACCCAAACTTGTTTGAAAATTGGAACATTTTGAAGTCCCTACATTTTTAAATCTTGATGTTTTCAAAAATAACAACTTTTTTACAATTGCAACTTTTTCAAAAGTCGTGAGTTTTTGAAAATCTCAAGTTGTCAAAAATACTAACATTTTCAAAAATCTTTACTTTTTGAAAATCCCAAGTTTTTCAAAATTCCAACTTTTTCCAAATCTATTTATTTTATGGTTTCTAGGTTGCGGGTTAAGGGCTCATGGATTTGGTGTTTAGGGTTTGGGTTTTTGGGCTCAGGATTCGCGGTTTAGGGTTTAGTGTTTACTGTTTAAGGCTCAGGGCTCAGGGTTCAAGGTTTAGGGTTTAGGTTCATGGTTCGGGGTTTAGTATTTAGGATTTAGCATTCAGGGTTTTAGGGTTTAAGACTCAAAATTTAGGGTTTAAAAGAAAATAGAGCTTAAGGTTTAAGGTTTGTAGGTTATAAAGCTCATAGTTTAGGGTTTAGTGCATAGGGGTCACGGTTTAGGGTTTAGGTCTCAGTATTCATGGTTGAGGGTTCATGGCTCGGGGTTATGAATTTAGCATTTATGGTTTAGGTCTCTAGCTAAAGGTTAAGGGTTTAAGGTTTTGGCTTAGGGATCACAGTTCAGGGTATAGGGTTTAGGGTTAGGCCTAAAGATTTAGGGTTCATTGTTTAGGGTTTAGGGCTTAAGACTCAGGGTTAGGGGTGTAGGGCTTAGGATTTAGGATTTAGGCTTCATGGCTCAAGGATCAGGGTTTAGGGTTTATGGTTTAAGGTTTAGGGTTTAGAGTTTAGGTTTTATGATTTAGGGATTTGGGTTTATGGTTTATGGCTGAGGGTTTAGGGTTTAGGATTTAGTGTTAAGGGTTTATGTTTTATGGTTAAGGATTTAGGGTTTTGGTCTTAAAGTTTAGGATGTTGGGGTTTAGGGTTTAGGGAAAATATCAAAAAAAAACAAAAATTCCGTCTTTTAAAAAATCCTTACTTTTTTGAAAATGTCGACTTTTTCAATAATATTGACTTTTTCAATAATATAAACTTTTTCAAAAATCTAGACTCTTCAGAAATCCTTACTCTTCAAAAGTGCGAAAAGACCAACTCTTTCCAAAATCTCAACTTTTCAAAATAAGGTTTCTAGGTTGAGGTTTAGGGCTCAGGGGATTTAGTGTTTAGGGTTTAGGAGTTATGGCTCAGGACTAAGGGTTAGGGGTTCGGGAATCAAGGTTTAGGATTACAAAATTATGTTTTAGGGTTTTGGGGTTTGGGGTTAAGGGTTTAAGGCTCAGGGTTAGGAGTTTAGGGTATATTATTTAGGGTCTAGAGCTTAGCATTTAGGGCTTAGGGTTTAGGCTTCATGGTTCAGGGACCAAGATTTAGGGTTTACGGTTTAAGGTTTGGGGTTTACGTTTTACTATTTAGGGATTTGGGTTTATGGTTTATGGCTGAGGGTTTAGGGTTTAGGATTCAGTGTTAAGGGTTTATGGTTTATGGTTTAGAATTTAGGGTTTTGGGCTTAGTGATTAGGATGTTGGGCGTAGTGGTTTAGTGTTTACGACTCAAGTTAAAGGGTTTAGGGGTCACTATTTTTAAAAAGTCACAATTTCAAAAAAGTCATGATTTTCAAAAAGTCGTATTTTCAAAGATTTTGAAAGTGATAAAGTCATGAATTTAAAAAGTTCACAATTTTTAAAAATTCGTAACTTTTGATAATGTCTCGATTTTATAAAAAGTTGGAATTTTGAAAAAGTAAAGATTTTGAAAATGTTAGGATTTTCAAAAAAAATAGGATATTCAAAACAGTTGGGATTTAAAAATCTCTTCAATTTTGTAATTCCCGACTTATTTGAAAATTACACCTTTTTCAAAATCTTTCTTTTTTGAAAATCCCAACTTTTCTTAAAATTCTTGGCTTTTTCGAAATCACGAATTTTTGAAATCCCAATTTTTGTTTGAAATCCCAACCTTTTCATAATCCTGACTTTTTTGAAAATCTCAACTTTTTCAAAATACCTCCATCTTTTTCTACAATTGCAAATTCTTTAAAATTCACAACTTTTTGAAAAATAATTACTTTTTCAAAAATCATGACATATTCAAAAATCCAAAATTTCTCAAAAATTCTGAGTTATTCAAACTCCCGCATTTTTTTAAATCTTGATGATGTAAAAAAGTTGAAAATTTTGAAATATATGGTTTTAAAAAACGGACTCAAATGGATATACGGAGCACAAGTTATAACCATTTCAAGATCCTGTTTATAACTTTTTTCAAAAATCCTGACTTTTTAAAAAATCTTGACATTTTAAAAATCCCAACATTTTCCAAAATCTTGACTTTTTTAAAATCTCGACTTTTCAAAAATCCTAACTTTTCGAAAATCTTCACTTTTACAAAATCATGACTTTTGGAAAATCTCAAATTTTTATAATCCTATCTTTTCAACAATACTAACGTTTTTGAAAATGTTGAGTTTTTTAAAAATATTGACTTTTTCAAAAATCCAGACTCTTAAAAAATGCTTGATCTTCAAAAATGAGAAAATCCCAACTCTTTACAAAATCTCAAGTTTTCAAAAATCTTGAATTTTTCGAAATATTTATTTTTCGAAAACCTAAACTTGTTTGAAAATTTAAACCATTTTAAAGCCCCGACATTTTGAAAATCCCATGTTTTTCAAAATACTAACTTTTTCCAAATCTAACTATTTTAAGGTTTTGGGCTCAAGATTCAGGGTTTAGTGTTTAGGGTTTAGGGATTGGGGCACAGGGCTTAGGGTTCAGGAGTTTAGGGTTGAGGTTCAACGTTTAGGGATCAAGGTTTAGGGTTTAGGATTCGCGATTTCGAAAAAGTCATGATTTAAAAAAGAAAGAATATTCAAAACAATTGGGATTTTAAAATCTCTACATTTTTGTAATTTAAATTTTTGAAATTCGAACTTTTTTAGAATTATGAAATTCTATCTTTTTCTAAAATTGCAAATTCTTTAAAATACAATTTTTTTAAATTCACAACTTTTTTGAAAATAATGACTTTTAAAAAATCATGACATATTCAAAAATCCATATTTTCAGAAAATTTAAATTATTCAAATTCCTAATTTTTTTAAAAATCTTGATATTTTAAAAAAGTTGAGATTTTTGAAACATGTGGTTTAAAAGAAACGGACACCCGGATTTCAAGTTCTTGCTCATTTTGGCGCATCACTACATTTCTCAAAATCTTGACTCTTTTGAGATTATAAATTTTTAAAAATCGTAACTATTTCAAAAATCACGACATTTTCGAAAATCCCAACTCTTAAAAAATTACTAAATTTTTTAGGGTTTAAGAATTAGGTTTTAGGGTTTGGGGTTCAAGGTTTACGGTTGAGGGTTTTGTATTTAGGGTTTAGGGCTCATGGTTTACGATTGAGGGTTTAGTATTTAGGATTTAACATTTAGGGTTTTAGGGTTTAAGACTAAGAATTTAGGGTTTAGGGTTTATAGGGTATACGGCTCAAACTTTAGGGTTTAGGTTGTAGGGATCACAGTTTAGGGTTTAGGTCTCAGTGTTCATGGTTGAGGGTCCATGGCTCAGGGTTCGAGGTTTGGGGTTATGAGTTTAGGGTTTAGGTTTTAGGGTTTTGGATTAGGGCTCATGGTTCAAGGTATAGGGTTTAGGGTTAGGCCTAAGGCTTTAGGGTTCATTGTTTAGGGTTTAGGGTTTAACACCTAGGGTTAGCGGTTTAGGTTTTATTCTTTAGGGTTTAGGGCTTATGGTTTAAGGTTTGGGGTTTAGAGTTTAGGTTTTATGATTTAGGGATTTGGGTTTATGGTTTATGGCTAACGGTTTAAGGTTTAGGATTCAGTGTTAAGGGTTTATGGTTTAGGATTTAGGGTTTTGGGCTTAGTGTCAGGATTTTGGTTTAGGGTTTAGCATTTATGACTCAGGTTTAGGGTTTAGGCGTTGAGATTTCAAACAGATTTTATAGATTTTGACGTAAACCCAAAAATCATGACTTTTTGAAAGTCTTCATTTTAACAAAATCACGACTTTTTGGAAAATTTCAAAAAATTTAAAATCCCGTTTTTTCAAAAATCCTAACTTTTTTAACATGTTGAGTTTTAAAAAATCTTTCACTTTTTTTTTTAAAAATGACTTTTTTTTAAATTCCAAATTCTGACAAGTTCCATACTTTTTCGAAAATGCCAACTTTTCAAAAATCCTGACTTTTTGAAATATTCATTTTTGAAAAACATAACTTGTTTAAAAATATGAACATTTTAAAATTCCCAACAGTTTTTAAATCTTGATGTTTTCAAAAATAACAACTTTGTTTAAAATTGTAACTTTTTCAAAAGTTGTGAATTTTTGAAAATCTCAAAAAATTTAAAATCCTGACTTTTTCAAAAACCTTGGGTTTTTAAAAATCCCATATTTCTCAAAATACCAACTTTTTCAAATCTAACTATTTTAAGGTTTTTAGGTTGATGGTTTAGGGCTAAGAGGATTAATTGTTTAGGGGTTAATAATTTTTGGCTTAGGATTCAGGGTATAGGGATTAGGGGTCGGGGCTCGGGATTCGGGATTCGGGTTTACGGTGTTTAGCGTTGAGGTTTAGGGTTCAGGGATTAAGGTTTAGGATTTAAGAATTAGGTTTTAGGGTTTAGGGTTAGGATTTAGGGCTCAGGTTTTAGGGTTTGGGGTTCGAGGTTTACGGTTGAGGGTTTTACATTTAGGGTTTAGGGCTCATGGTTTACGATATATAGTTACGTATTTAGGATTTAGCCTTTAAGTTTTGACCATTTAAGATTAAGAATTTAGGGTTTAGGAGCAATTAGATCTTAAGGTTTAGAGTTTATAGGCTATAGGGCTCAATGTTTAGGGTTTAGGGTTTAGGTCTTAGTGTTAATGGTTAAGGGTCCATGGCTCAGGGTTCAAGGTTTGGGGTTATGAATTTAGGGTTTATGGTTTATGTATCTAGCTCAAGGGAAAAGGTTTAGGGTTTTGGCTTAAGGTTCACGGTTTAAGGTATAGGATTTAAAATTTAGGGTTAGGCCTAAGGCTTTAGGGTTTATTGCTTAGGGTTTAGAGTTTAGACTTCATGGCTAAGGGATCGAGGTTTACGCTTGACGGTTTTGTATTTAGGGTTAAGGGCTCATGGTTTATGATTGAGGGTTTAATATTTAATAGTTAACATTTAGGGTTTTAGGGTTTAAGACTCAGAATTTAGAGTTTAGGGTTTAGGTTGTAGGGGTCAGGGTTTAGGGTTTAGGTCTCAGTGTTCATGGTTGAGGGTCTATGGCTCAGGGTTCGACGTTCGGGGTTATGAGTTTAGGGTTTAGGGTTTAGGTCTCTAGCTAAAGGTTTAGGGTTTAAGGTTTATGTTTTTGGCTTAGGACTCATGGGTCAAGGTATAGGGTACATGGTTAGGCTTAAGGCTTTAGGGTTTAACGCTGTGGCTATTGTTTGTTTATGTTTTATTTCTAAGGGTTTAGGGCTTATGGTTAAGGGTATAGGCTTTATGGCTCATGGATCATGGTTTAGGGTTTATGGTTTAAGGTTTGGGGTTTAGAGTTTAGGTTTTACGATTTATGGATTTGGGTTTAGGATTTCAGTTTTAAGGGTTTATGGTTTAGGATTTAGGGTTTTGGGCTTAGTGTCTTAGGATTTTGGGGTTTAGGGTTTAGCGTTTATGACTCAGGTTTTAGGGTTTAGGGTTTAGGGTTTAGTGGTTGAGATTTTGGAAAAGTCGCGATTTCAAAAATATCCTGATTTAGAAACATTTAGGATTTCAAGAAAGTCATGATTTTAAAAAAGTCTTTATTTTAAAATATTTTGACCTAAACCCTAGACCCTAAAATCCTAACTTTTTCAAAAATCTTCACTTTAACAAAATCATGAATTTTTGGAAAACCTCAAAAAGTTTAAAATCCTAACTTTGAAAATGTCAAGTTTTTCAAAAATCTTGACTTTGTAAAAAAATCTAGATTCTTCAAAAATGCGAAAAGCTCAACTCTTTCAAAAATGTTGACTTTTTCGAAATATTCATTTTTTGAAAAACCTAACTTGTTTGAAAATATGAATATTTTTAAATTCCCAACTTTGTTTGAATCTTGATGTTTTCAAAAATAATAACTTTTTTAAAATTGGAACTTTTTCAAAAGTTGTGACTTTTTTAAAATCTCAAGCTTTTGAAGATCCTGATTTTTTCAAAAATATTTACTTTTACATCTGCATCTAGGATCTTAACAGGAATATCTTGATTCTCATGTCTCCTTTTTCTCAAAATAAACCTTAGAGTAGAATTTTCCTCTGCTGGTGTATCATGAGAATTCGATGAGTTTTCTTGTACTTCTATGTCATCAAGGGACAAAAAGTTTTCCTCAACATATAATGGATCATCAATATTTTTAAATTGATTATTTTGTGAAGGAATTTTTGAAACGTATACATATAATTCTATAAAATTGTTACAAATATAGTATTAATTTGATCTATAGTTAATTTTCTACAGAGTACAAAGAGTTCCAAGAGAAGTATGAAAAACATAGTTATTAAATATTGTAAGATTAAATAACATGTAAATAGCACATGCCACATACCGATATTTTGCGCTGATGTAGAACCCCTTGATTTTTTGTGACTTTTCAAAATAACCAAGCAAAGTATTTCTAGTATCCATGGCTTAATTAGTAACCTTCTTACCCTAATTTCTAGTATACATAAATGCTTAGGGATGAATATTTTGTTCGAAGGATATGAGATAGGATGGTTTATGGTTAGACGGTAAAGGGTTAGATAGAAAAGGCTTGGACGGCTTTGTGGTTGGAAGGTAAAGGGTAGATGGATGAGAGGTTAGATAGGCTTGGACGGCTTTGATGAATGAGGGGTTTGACGGATGAGAGGTTAGATAGATGAGGGGTTGGACGGCTCAGGGTGGGACGGCTAAGGGGTTGGACGGTTCAAGTTTGAACGTCTAAGGGTTTGGATGAGTTAGGCCCTAGGGGTTGGATGGTCAAGGGTTGGATGGCTCAGGGTTGGACGACTCCGGTGTTGGACGGCTTAGGGTTGGATAGCTCTGAGTTGGACGACTGAGAGGTTATTTATGTTTACTTCAGCGAATATGCACACAAAATGATTCGAAATGGTGGCGAATTACATTCATAAGATCTTATATATGTGTAAAATCTAGCCAAAATGAATATTATAAGGGATATGTCTGTCAATTTTTTTAGTGAATAAGTCAGCTATGAATCACAAAATTTCATCAATTTGAATTTCCATAATCCTTAATTTTCGTGAGATTACAAAAATTTCCGCGTAAAAATTTCCCTTCTCAAAGTGCACTTTTTTACAGCTTTTATCCCTTTTTCCAAAGAGACATAGGCGAAAGTAAATTTTTCCCATGATAAATCCCCTTCTTAGGTTCTCCATGCGACCATTTTTTAGCCCCGAGATCTTGAATGGTTTTTTCTCCATCATGTACACTTCACAAGATCTTGACACTTGGCATGATTTTGCTCAAAGTGCCCTTTTGTGTCCCTTGCCTAAGGGGACATAGGGAAAAAAACATGAGCTCCACCAAGCAAGATACCTCATTTGGTCACCCATGTGATTTCTCTCATGCTTAAAAGGTGCTCAAACTAGTTTTCATCTCCCTCTCATTGCACCACATGGTGACAAGTGTCAGAATCTTGCTTAAGCAACCTTTTTTCAAGGAGATAGAGGGACGAGAAAAGGGTTTCCATTACAAAACTCTACTTTTAACACATTTTCATGTTGGAAGAACAATATACTGAGGGGGTGAATCAGTCCTTCAAAACCTTTAACCAATCTAAAATAACTTTCTTAAACCATTAACCATTCAATAATTCATTAATCTCTGCTTAACATTCATTCAAATGAGCATAACAAAGAGATAGTACACAAGAACATAATCTATAAGTGGTAAACCCCCAAGGGGAATAAAACCTACTGAAATTTTGATTATATTACTCAAATCAAAAGTGTTTTGCGAAACACCAACTCCACAAGGAGGATACAACACCCTAAGATGATCAAGCACCAAATCAACCAATTTTTTGTGAATATATAAAAAAAAATTATTGTTTCTAAAACTAATGGATATCACAAATTCAACTCACACACCTTTAAATCCTCTTCAAACCCTCTCTCTCCTAACTCGCTCAATATTAGCATTTCATAACCTAATTTAATCTCAAACCCTTTCACACAAGCTCTCTTACATTCCTAAGACTTTTCCATAAACTCCTATCTTTGATTGTATTCCTTTAAACCTCTCACACTCTTTCAAGTAGCACCCACTTTTCCCTCTCACATGACTAGTTCAAATTTAAACCAAAACACTCACTTTATAAGAATGCTTATCATCTCAATAACATAACATAATTCAGTGTTAGGTTGTGGAGCCTATTTTCATGTGAGAAAGTGTTAAAGACTGTACACTTTTCACAGTTGTCTCACCGAGGTTCGGGGGCGGCAGCCCCCCAAAAAAAATGGCCTTAAAACATGCCCGATATATCATGAAATGTGCTTTTCTCATATGGGTGGAATTTTTGACCTATAGGTTTATGGGACGGTTTTGGCCCATCGTTTTAATACCCACGGTTTTGTAAAATTGATTAAGAAGTTGTCTACTTATATGGTTTTATGCATATGGTATATATAATGCAACATTGCAGACGTGTTTTGAATTCGGATGTGAATTCTGTGGAGTTTGTTGAGCATAGCTCCAAACAGATCTAGGTATTATATTGAGAGAGCGGTGGCTTGTAATAAAATCTGAGTAAGTGATTCTTGGTGGACGTTGGGTGAACCACATTAAACACTGTCTCTTTGTGTCATGTTATTTTATTCTGCACTTTTATTTGAGATCTGTAATAATTTATGCATATTGGTTTCTAATGTTGCGATTCTGTGAGGGATTATTCTTCATATTTTATCCCTTATTTCCTAACATTTAGTATCAGAGCCTGTTTTAGTTTGCTGAAGTTTTGAATCGTATGGAAAGTTTTATCTTGAGTGGGAGCTATGACAGATGATAGAAGATCTAGGGTTGATAAATTCAACGGGTAGAATTTCAGTCTTTGGAAGATGTAGATGGAAGATTACATTTATCATAAGGATCTTTATATTCCACTATGTAAGAAGGTGAACAAACCCTTGAGCATGATGAATGTGGAATGGGATTTACTGGATAGGAAGGCACTTGGGACAATCCGATTGTGTGTTGCATCTTCGTTATTATTTAATGTTTTAAAGGAAAAGTCTACAAAAGAACTGATGGATGTATTAGGGAAGTTGTATGAAAACCCCTCTTCCTTTAATAAGATATTTTTAATGAAAAAGTTGTTTACTATGAAGATGTCCGAGAATGGTTCAAAGAAGAAATCATTTAAATGATTTTAATACGGTTGTAAATATGCTAGCTTTGGTTACAATAGAATTAGATGAAGAATTTAAGGCTTTATTAGTTCTATGCTCTTTACCTAAGAGTTGGAATAGCTTGGTAATGACGGTAAACAACTCGGTCCCAGCTAACTCAAAGTTGAAGTTTGAGGATGTTGTAGGGTGATTCTAAGTGAGGAAATGTGAAGAAAAACCTGTTGAATCTTCTACTCCGGGAATCCTTTAAGAGTGGAAACTAGAGGGAGAGAAGAATAGAGGAAGTCATGCGGAAAATCAAATGATCGGAAAAGATCAAAATCCAAAAGCAAGATAGTATGTTGGCATTGTGGAAAGTCTGGGCATGCAAATAAATATTGTTGGGAGTTTCGAGATAAAAAAAAAACAGGAAGAAAACAAGGAGGTAAATGTGCCATCAGGTAATGTATGTCAGGATGCTTTGATTCTTTCTTTGCATAATATTACTTAATCTTGGGTTTTACATTCAGTGGCTTCTTTCCATGCTACTCCACAGAGGCAGCATTTTTTTGATTATGTTCAAGTAGATTTTGGGCATTTATTTTTTGGTGATGATGAGCCTTTGCAGCATAGTTGGAAAAAGTTATGTTCAGGTTAAGATGTAGAATGGGAATACTTTGCTATTGAAGGATGTCAGACATGTGTCTATATTAAGATGAAATTTGATATCGACAGGGCAGCTGGGAAGTGATGGTTGTACTATGATATTTACATTAGACTCATGGAACCTGTTACAAAGGGTGCTCTTGTGGTGGTAAGGGGTAAGAAGGTTGGAACCTTGTATTTTACCACTTATAGCACTAATGTTTGTAATCTTGTGGCTTCAGAAGTAGATACAACATTGTGGCACTATAGGCTCGGTCATATGAGCCATAAGGGCATGGAGATCATAAAGAAGGATTTTCCCAGATATACAGAAACAAGTTTACAATTCTGTGAGGACTGCATATATGGGGAAACAGAAGCAAGTAAGATTTCTTAAGGTTGGACCTATAAATAACGAGAGTAAGTTAGAGTTGGTGCACTCTGTTGTGTGGGGGACGGCTCAAGTATCATCTCTTAGGGGTTCAAGTTATTATGTTACTTTTATTGATGATGTAACAAGCAAAGTTTGGGTTTATTTTATTAGAAACAAATCTGATGTATTTGACACTTTTGTTAAATGGAAATCCTTGGTAGAGAATGAAACAGAACTTAAGCTAAAATGTCTCAGGTCAGATAATGGAGGGGAGTATTCCAGTAATGAATTTAATGATTATTATTCTAGGAATGGAATCCTCAAGAAAAAAAGATGGTTCCAGGAACTCCACAGCAGAATGGGGTGTCAGAAAGGATGAATAGAACAATAATGGAACGTGCTAGAAGCATGAGGTGACATGCAGGACTGCCTCTTTCTTTTTGGGCAGAAGTGGTGAGCACAGTTGTATAGTTGATAAATAAAGGACCCTCAAGTGTCTTGGATGGAGACATACCAAAGGACGTTTGGTATGGTAAGAAAGTTGATTATTCATTTCCTAGAGTCTTTGGATGTGAGGTGTGTGTTCATATAGACAAGGATGATAGGACCAAGCTAAAGGATAAATCAGAAAAATATACTTTCATTGGAGTATTTATCGTGGTGACAACTTTGGCTATAAATGTTGGAGTATTAAGGACAAGAAAATCATTCGATCTACGGATGTTGTCTTTGATGAGAAAGTTATGTATAAGTAGCAGTTGTAGGGAAACAGGAAGTATCCAAGAAAGAATATGCCGCGGTAGAGGATCTTCCAGATGGAAAATTGAAACATGAATCAGTTCAAGAACCTCCTCAACAGGAACCCTAAACTCCTATATTGAGAAGGTCTTCTAGGGTAAGAAGAGAACCTGAATGTTTTTCTCCTTCTCTTTATTATTTATTACTCACTGATAGTGGAGATCCAGAGAGTTTTGATGAAGCAATGCAGGTAGATGTCAGAAAGAAGTGGGAGCAAGCCATCGATGAGGAGCATCAGGCTCTCATGGAGAACCAGACATTTTGGTGAAGCTACCCGAAGGCAAAAGTGCATTACAGAACAAGTGGGTGTTTAGAGTCAAAGAGGAAAAAGGATGAGACAAAAAAATACAAGGCCCGGTTGGTGGTCAAGGGTTTGCACAGAAAAAAGGTATAGATTTTGATGATATTTTCTCTCCTGTAGTAAAAATGACTTCTATTAGAACTGTTCTTGGAATAGTTGTAGCAGAAGACTTGCACTTAGAGCAACTTGATGTAAAAACTGCATTTCTCCATGGTGATTTAGAGGAGAAACTATATATGCAGCAACCCAAGGGCTGTGAGGTCAAAGGTAAAGAGGAGATGGTGTGCAAACCGAAGAAGAGCTTGTATGGATTGAAACAAGCTCCATGTTAATGGTATAAGAAATTTGATAGCTTCATGATGGAGCAAGGTTATATTAGATGACATTCTGACCATTGCGTGTATACAACTAAATTTGAGGATGGTAGTTATATTATCATGTGTCCGTATGTGGATGACATGTTGGTTACAGGTAAAAACATGCAGGAAATAAAATTACTCAAGAAGCAGCTAAGTGAATCCTTTGATATGAGGATATCTCGGGATAGGAAGGAACGGAAGCTGATTTTATCTCATGAAGAATACATTAAGAAGTTTTTGGAGAGGTTTAATATGCAGGATGCTAAACCAGTTGGGACTCCTTTGCTAGGCCATTTAAAGTTATCAAAGGAGCAGTGTCCCAAGATAGAACAAGAGAGAAACTAGATGTCCAAGGTGCCTTACTCATCAGCAGTAGGCAGTTTGATGTATGCCATGGTGTGCACTAGGCCTGATATTGCCCATGCAGTGGGAGTGGTGAATAGATTTATGAGTGATCCAGGTAGAGATCACTGGTAGGCAGTAAAGTGGATCCTTCGATATTTGAGAGGGACCATGGGAACAATTTTGTGCTACAGTGGATCAGACACCACTTTGTGTGGTTATGTAGATTCGTATATCACTGGAGATGTAGACAACGGGAGGAGCACGACAGTTATGTTTACACATTGAGGTGGGACAATAGTGAGCTGGATTTCACGACAACAAAAGCTGGTGGCTTTGTCAACCACAGAGGCTGAGTATGTTGCTGCCACAAAGAAAAGCAAAGAAATGATTTGGTTACAACAATTGCTTGAGGAGTTGGGGCATAAGCAGGAGGAAGGAAAGCTGTATAGTGATAGTTAGAGTGCTATCCACCTAGCTAAGAACTCTGCTTTCCACTCTAAGACGAATCATATACAGTTAAGGTACCATTTCATTAGGACAACTTTGTAGGAAGAGAAGTTGAAGCTAGAGAAGATCCATAGCAGTCAGAATCTTGCATACATGATGACCAAGGTGGTCACAAGGGAACAACCGAAGCCATGTTCAACTTTTGTTAGTCTTCACAAAAACTAGCGAAGGGTTGAGAAGCTTGCTGAGAGGAAAAATAGTCTCCAAGTGGGAGATTGGTAGGTTGTGGAGCCTACTTTCATGTGAGAAAGTGTTGAAGACTGTACACTGAGAGTACTGTACACTTTCCATAGTTTTATCGCTGGGGTTTGGAGGTGGGTCGGCGGCCCCCGTAATAACAGGGGTTCCGGGGTGTAGCCCGAATTTTTTTTTTTTTGTCTTAAAACGTGCTCAATATATCAAGAAATGTTCTTTTCTCATATGGGTGGAATTTTTGAACCATAGGTTTATGGGATGGTTTTGGCCCATTGTTTTAAATACCCTGATTTTGTCAAAGCGCAAGCGATTGTCTACTTATATGGTTTTATGCATATGGTAGATATAATGTAACATTGCGAGATGTGTTTTGAATTCAGTGTGAATTTCAGAGAGTTTGTTGAGCGTAAGCTCCAAACAGATCTGGGTATTGTATTGAGAGAGTGGTAGCTTGTAATAAAATCTGAGTAATTGATTCTTGGTGGACGTAGACCAAATTGGGTGAACCACGTTAAATATTGTCTCTTTGTGTTGTGTTATTTTATTCTACACTTTTATTTGAGATCTATATTAATTTTTGCATATTAGTTTCTACGCTTGCGATTCTGTGAGGCATTATTCCACATATTTTATCCCTTATTTCCTAACATTCAGTCCACACCAAGGAGCTCAACTAATACAGCTTAAAAACCTAACATTACATTCATAGACATTCATAAAATGCACCCATGTAGTTCGGCCATGCACCAAGACAACCAAAAATGATAAAATATGCTCAAAACCTCATCGCCTAGCTCATCAAAGACCTACAGAGACATCACCATACTTTGTAAAGCCTCAAAATACCTCACATATATCAAATATTCCATAAAAACATCATACATGCCCACAAATTACCTTTCAACAATCAATTTCTTCATAACTCTATCAAGTCGGCTCATATCATACTAAAAAGATTGCTTCCAAGAATCAATATTCACCAAACAAGTTCAAGATCACCAAATAACATCGTGAATATGACACGAAACCATTCATAAAAAATTCACTGACCTGTAGATCACATCCATGAATGTTATACCTCATGAAACATCCAACAATGCAAGCCATACCTCTTCTCCTCTTCACCAAATTGAACTTCCCACAAAGTAATTTTGGAAACTCAACTGGTTTGCACCATTTCTAATACATTCAATACCCATAAGTTCCTTCAATAGGAAAAAAACTTCTTCCCTTTTCACTCTTCAATAGATAACAAGCATCATTTAAGCCAAAACATGAGTCTTCTCCATCCATCTTCTACACAGAGTAATCATGTCCTGGAACAATCAAATTTACCTCTATAACTCAAACCATTACCTAAAACCGCCGTGGAAATCTAGTTAAATTCGTAACTTTCCATAAATGGTGATTTAGTCAGTACCTTCTTTGGACAACTTTTCCACAAACTAGAAATTTTGAGTGGGGCCCACATACTATCACAAAATATACCATACCTTCCTACAAATAAGGAGTTCTCAAATACCTCAAATCATCACACTAGCAATACCAATCCATTATGTGTTCATACCAGTAATATTTTTCCTATCGCTCTTTTACCTTGGGTATCAAACATATAAAAATTAGTTTAACTTCTTAATGACTGATTATAAAAACATGATGATGAAACCAATCCATTATTTTTGTGAAATTACCTTACATCAATGGGGAAAAATCCTTTAAGTCCGCAAGGTGCCATGTAAAGAAAATAACTCACAATGAGCATCATAAGTTCACAATTTGAGTTGGATTTACATTCTTAAGCACTCTTTACAAAAAATGATGTATCTTGCAAAATATACTTCACTCTCATCTAAAACTTTCCCCACAACACCATGACACACATTACTAACATATCCAATTCTCTCCAAGTCACAAACAGATCTGCATCTTCATATCTCATCTCATTTGTATGTCTAGGCCTTAAGGTTTTGCATGGTTTAAAGTAAGTCATAGTAGAAAAACCTCATTCTTGCAGTACCGGATCCACAATGTGAGTTCTTTGTTTTCACATATGCTTCTTTCGCAGGGCTTGGAGGTGTTTGATGCAAGATGGCAGGGTTGTAGCTTTTGAGTCTCGCAAACTCAAGGATCATGAGCTTAATTATCCTACCCATGATCTTGTGCTTGTGGCAGTTGTGCATGCTTTGGTTAGATGGAGACATTTTATTCTTGGACAAAGATTCACACTTAGGACAAATCATTTGAGTCTTCGCCACCTCTTCATGCAGCCCAATCTAAATGCTCATCAATGACGTTGGATGGAATTGCTTTGTGAGTATGACATGGAGATAGAGCATGTGAAGGGGAAGGAGAATGTGGTAGCAGATGCTCTCAGCAGGCGGAGACATGTGGCTATGGCTACCTCAGTGAGCATGGATTTGTGGAGTAGGATTCTTCAGCAGCTTCCTCTTGATAGCTTCTACATGACAGTACGAGTAGAGATCGAGTCACAGAGACCCCTTGAGGGGAAGTTTGTTGGTTTTTCTTTAGAGGTAGATGGTATTCTTAGGCACAGAGGAAGGATATATGTTCCCAGAGATGGAGGCTTGAGCTAGGACATCTTGGTAGAGGCACATCGTGCACCCTATTCATCGCATCCCGCGGTGAAGAAGATGCACGCTACCTTGAGAAAGTTATACCACTGGAGAGGACTTTGTTGAGACGTGGCTAAGTTTGTGTCATGGTGTTTAGATTGCCAGAGGGTTAAGGCCAAGCATCAGCATCTAGCAGGGCTTCTTTATCCTCATTCCATACCGGAATGGAAGTGGGACACCATTTCCATGGATTTCATTATTGGACTACCTACGTCGAGATATCACCACGATACCATTATGGTCAAGGTTGATAAATTAACAAAAGTTGTTCCCTTTTCTCCAGTGAAGACCACTTATACAACTAGAATAGTTGTACGAGTTTATTTGGACGAGATTTTCAAGCTGCACTGGATTCCGCAGAAAATCATTTGTGACCGCTATCCCTTGTACACTTCACACTTCAGGACTACCATGCAATATGTCCTCGGAACAAGGATTAACTTCAGCTTAACATATCACCCTGAGACAGATGGACAGACCGAGTGAGTGAATTAGATTTTGGAGGATATGCTCAGGATGTATGTGATGGATCAGCAATCTAAGTGGGAGGAGTACATGTACTTAGTGGAGTTTTCCTAAAATAACAGTTTTCAAAGTTCTATAGTAATGAATCCTTTTTAGGCTTTATATGGTAGAGATTGTAGGACACCCTTTAGCTGGGACAGGTCAGAGGACAGAGTATCTCTTGGACCAGCCCTTTTGCAGGACATGGAGCAACAGGTAGTATTGATCAGGTAGAGATCACAGGAGGCATAGGATAGGCAGAAGAAGTATGTGGATCAGCACAGGATTGATCGTAGCTTTGATATGGGCATGAAAGTGTTCCTTCGTGTCAGGCCACACAAGAGCCCTATCCGCTACGGAAAAGGTTCTAAGTTAGGTCCTAGATTCGTTGGTCCTTTTGAGATCTTGGAGCGTACTGGCCCTTTGGCCTACCGTTTAGCATTGTCACCCAACTTGTCTCACGTACATGATGTCTTTCATGTTTCTATCCTTAGAAGGTACATTGCAGATCCTTCTCATGTGTTGGACCGAACATCATTATAGGTGAAGAATCAGGGGCAGGTGACGGTGGAGCCCCTCTGTATCATAGATTGCAAGACCCTGGGCCTTTGAGGTAGAGAGATTAACCAGGTACTCGAGGTCTTGGTGTTCCAAGTGCAACTCCATACATAACCAATCCAAGTCACCTCCCAAACCCAGTGATTTGGCAAATGAACTTTCAAGAGTAATTGATGGTTAAAATTTTAAGTGATTTGGCAAGATAATGAGATTTGTGAAAAAAATTAGTTTTTCAAGCATATGAGATCTTAGACACATTCTAACAAACTATCAACATGGGAGAGATATTTTGGAGGGGAAAATTCATTTGAAATTCAAAAAATACTTAAGTGTTAAGAAAGAATCCTTTCCATCTCAATTGTACACCTTAACTCTTTTTTAACCAATTTGAGATAAATCATGGTAAGAGGGGGGTTGAAGTGGAGTTTCACCCTAAAAAATATGGGAAAATAGGTGTAAAGGGACAAAATAGACACAAATATATGCTTTGTATCAGATCATGAAAACTTTCATCATGGGTTTTCATGAGAATTGGTTGCAAGGGGATGAAAACTAGCTCTTAAGGCTCAAAAATTGTTTTACATGTGTTTGGGGGCTAACTAAGAGGGGGAGAACACTATTTTATCACTCATATCCCCCAGCACCTTGGGATGAGGAAAAGGGATTAAAAGAGATTAAAAAAAAGTGTTATGGGTGCATGCATCATGAGGAGGGGAAAATTTGAATAGATCTTGGTTTTTCATGTTTTCCACTTTCTACCACTTCAAGTTGCAACTTATAAGTGATGAAACCATTCCTATGGAAGGCACATGTTTTTTTCCTCCATGTCCCCTTGAAAGTTTGTAAAAGTTCAAGGGAAATTCATCCTAGAAAAATTCACCGAGGGTGTCCACAACATGATGAGGGGGCATATTTCATGTTTTGCACTTTCCTAACACACATGTTGTGGTGTTCTAGGTGAGGAAAGCGAAACTTGTATAGGGGAGCACACTTGATGCAGGATCATCAAAATAATAAGCTACAAATTTCCAAAATTATCTTCTAGTCATAACAAGGAAAATGGATATGGGTCTTAGAGCCATGAGGAAGAATTTATATTGCAAATTTAAGCATTAAGTAGGGTCAAGATATTCGAAATTTCAAAAATTCATGTTTTCCCTTCAAAGTGTAATTCCAATTCGAAAAGCATGTAAGGGATCCATGTGGTGATGGGGTTTTAGAGAGTCTAGGTGGATAAAGGTTGGTGAGTGATATTTAGATAAGTTATAAAGAGTCCTAGAGTGATTCATAAGGTGTATATGTGAGTCTTAGATGAAAAAATGTTGTAACTTGTAATGTATGAGCATGATGAACCTTTTAAAAAGTAGTTACAATTAAATTAAAGATACATAAAGGTTGGAAACTCAAATGAAGACTGCTAGTAAGCTCCTAGGGAATGTGAGAGAAGGAAGGGTGATTCCTTGAAGAAAAGTAGGTCCGTGGAGGAGAGGTGAATGAATGAAAGCATAAGTTTTATAAGATAAGTATTTTAATAGATATAAAAATATATGTTCGTATTAAAACCTTGTCTTTTATATGAATATTCTTGTGATGTGGTTAAAAATTAGTATAAACCTTCAGGATATGATGATAATATGATTTGTGAAGATTTGATTTGTAATTTGAGGGTGAACACAAGTTTGCATGTAATTATTTTTGTATTTGCAAGGATATTTGAATGAAATAGGTTGAATTTTCATGGTGAAACACCTATTCTTGTTAACCTCGTGTGTTAAGAGTGATTGTAATGATATTATAATGTTTGGGGAAGATTACCTTGATAATATCTTTCATTTCATGTTTGAAGAACTAAATAGAAATTCAACTATGACTGTGTATCATAAAATAAGAAAGTTTTAGACTTCTTACCAATGGTAAAATGGTGTATGTGAATGGATTATAGGGAACAAGATTGTAGAAATTACCTCTAAACCATGAATGAAGGTTTATAAAAGAAAAATAGTCTTGATTAGTTTAATTGGAGAATGGAGGGTTTGGAATGCCCTGTATCTACTGTGTATGCAGTGTGTCGAGTTATTTTTGCCATTTTATTTAGTATCATGTTCCATTGTTAGCACAAACTCATAAAGGAGGAGAAAATAGGCCTTTTGACCAAATTATAGAGCCTAAAAATAAAAATATTCATTTTATAAGCAATCACAACCTCTCGGGCTCACATAGAGGTAGTTAGGGTTTTTAGAGTAAAAATGTGATAAAAACCTCTAAACGATGAATCTTAATTTTAAACTTGAAATAAATAAGTTTGATGAAGTCCTTTAATTAATTAATAAGAAATATTGATTTTCTATTGGAGGAATTTGGAGAAAAATGTGACAGTTGACTAACATAGGTAGGCTAACGGTTGTAAGGCCTGGTAAAAAAAAACCTAGGATCTTGGATTTGAGGTGCATGATCCAAATGAAGACCCACTAATTTTTTTAAAAGAGAAGTAAATCCCAAATGGGTGTCTATAAATTTTATAAGTGAGTCTTAAAACCCTTTATAAATAAAGTTATGAAGGAAAATGGGCTTGGGATGGGCTAGTTGAGGCCAAGAAGTTTAAAAGGGAAGAAGGGAGATTTAGAGAAGAGAATAGTGAATTAGTTCATGAAATTTAAGGAAAACTATAGTGATGGTAAAATTTTATTGAAGAAGTTAAAATATTGTCTTGGGTAGGTCTAAGATGTTCCAAACATGAGACATGCAAGAGCAATGGTTTTAAGGGGCTATACTGACAGTTTGGGAGGAAGTAAGAGAAGGATGATAAATTTGTTATTTTTTTTTTGTCATTTTGATGATTGTTTTCGTGTTGGTTGAGCTATGAAATAGGGTACAAGGAATTTAAGTAATTGTTGAAGGATAAAAAATCCAAGTTTCTTATTTTGGAGCAAGATTGCAAGAAAGTTGGTGAATATGTAAAGGTGAAAGGTAAAAATATGAGGGAGGTTTAGTGAAAGGTGATCTTTCTATTCTTGAAATAACATTATATGAGGTTGTTCACTAGGGTAAATTAATTGTAAAATAATTATAAAGTAGTAAAAATGATAATGGTTAGTTTTAGAAATATTTTAACCATTTAGGCTTCCTAGAGTGATCCTCTTCGCAGAGATATTATGTGAAGTTACTATGTGAACTCGCTTAACTTATTGAAAGCATAATGCAAAGTGTATTGCTATACATCAAAAGATATTTATCTCTCATGTACCCTTACATTTTTGAAAAAAATTAAAGAGATAAAAATTCTAGGAAGTGCGCTCAATCTTGTTTGTTTGTTGATGTCATCATCCTAATGCAAAATTAGAACACTAGAAGTCCCTTTTCTTCCCCAGAAGCATGACATGGAATTTAGGACAAAAATATTATATTATTTTGACTCCAAAACACCTGGTGAGAGTATCCAAACTACTTGCAAGAGCCAATTATTTATGTAATTTTATTTTCATGGCATGTTACTCTTTAGGTTCAAATGTGTAGTTGTAGTGTCTTAGATTATCATGGAGGATTTTGAAGTATTGGACCAGAATTTATATATCTATCATGTGGATAACTCAAAGAGATTTCCATTTCCTATTGGATAACCTTCTATCTCCTCCCAAAAATCCAGAAATATTTATAACAAGGTGATTTTCTTCATTAAATCCCTCATTCTCTGTGCCTGAAATAACCCAATTTTTCTTGAATCGTTCCCAACATCATTTTCCTTCACATATTTTATCTAAATTTCATTGGATCTCTTCATTTATCTCCTACACAAATCCTAGATGAGTTGATACTTTCCATTTATCTTCTAGGGATGTCCTCATGGTACAATATGGCTAAAAATGGTTAATTTAGTGCTCTAGAGAGCATTATTCCACCTCAAAGCTAGTATCATCATGAAACCAACTTGGATCAATTTAGTTGTACATGAAGCACACTTGAAAATCATGTTAGTAGGTTCCTCTCAGCTAGATTGAAGGTGAAACTAACTTGGAGGAGATGTGTGAGCTGAAGGAAGAGTTCACACTGAACAAGAGAGGTTTTCAAATGGTGGACTTAGTTGTCATGATAAAAAAATTCAATTTTCCATGCTATACATTTAACATTAAAAAAATATTTATTATTGTCTTATACTCTTTACAAAATGTATATGTTTTTCTATCTCTTCTAATTAGAACATGAAATATCTCTTGATCGTAGTTACTAGAATTTGAGTTTAACTCATTAATGCAATTATCCTCCTCATTTTTCTCTGCTCGCTTACCTACAATTTTCAATATCTCTTATATATTTTTGAAGTCACATAAATGGTTTTTCTATGTACATTCCTCGGTATTTGAGCACCTCGAGAGATATTTTAGTGTACATATTTTCTAACTTTCAATAAATGGGAGCCACCCCATCCCGAAGTGGGGGCCTTAGTCCCGCAAGTGTTGATGAAATCCCCATTTTTTCTTTGAAAATATATGTTTCCTCATGTATTTGGCACCCACTGTGGAGAATTTTTTTTTTCCTACACCCTTTATTGATCCATAAACCCCTAAAAGTCCTATATTCCAAAATCCTAAAAAGTAAAAGATTCTAAAAAATCATAAGAAAGAGTATTGATTCATATACTCGAGTAGACCCCTATATTTGTTGCAAATTATCATCTATGGTAATTCCCCATTGTTTCACCCAGGCCTCTTATTCCAAGATACTAGATAAGATATAGTTTCATATTTGAGATGTTCTATTTGAGAGAATCATATAAAAACCCACTTAAATATCATTTTAAATGTCCTGGTTGGAAAATAAGAGTGTGATTATTTATTGAGAAAACTCCAAATGGACGAGAGGTTATAAAATCGAGAGAGGGGCATAAAGTACAAACTACTGATAAAAGGCACACTAAATGTGACCAAGCAAGTAACTTTGTATTCATTCATGTAATATTGTATTTGAGATGCAAGAACAAGATGATTTCATACTTGATCTTGTATGGATTCTAAGAAAATATATTCAAGATATCATGAAGATCCTATTGTTATCCCTGTTGCATCTCCCGTATCTCCACATCCAATGAATACTCTTCCTTTAGATATGGTTGCACCTATGCCTTGTGTACAGTTATGTCGGGTCATTGGATTTAACTCCCTGACTTCATGAATTAACCAAAGGATTGAGAAATAATTGTCCCAAATTATACAGAGATGGAAAAAAACATCCAAATGAGCACATTATAGCCTTTATCATAGCTTTCATGGTGTTCATGGGGTATAATATGAAGATGTTGTTTGGATATTTGTGGATTAATCACAAGTTATATTATGGTTCTACTATTTTCCATCCCTCTTAATCACAGATTGGGAAGATATGAAAAGTAAATTCAAATAAAGGTTCATGTTGGAAAAATATGGTCATGGACGTTATTTCTCAATTGGCTAAAATGTAGAAGGAACCAAAAGAACCCATGAGATAATATGTGTCCAAATTCAACTAATTATTAATAAGATCCCTATTGGTGCCCATTCTACTGTAGACAAACCAAAAAGGTTCTTCATCAATTCTCAGTTTCCTGGAGTTGGGTTCATATTACGGAGAAATCAACTGGATACATTGGATAATGCTCCAAAACTTTCTATTAAAGTGGAAAATGATCGTATTACCATAGGAAAAATAAATAACCACTCAACAAAAAATAAATTCCAAATTTATCCCTATGAAATCACTTATTCATTGCTATAGAAGTTGGTCAATGACCTGAATCATCTAAACAATAAAATGGATCAACCTGCCCCATATAAAAAATAGAACTAGGATCATATTTCTAGAGCACCCCAAAATCTTTCCTTAGAGGTGTTTCATATTAATGCAACATGTGTAACTAGAGAAGATGAAGAAAATGAAATTTTTGAATCATACTTTGAAGTAGAAGAAGCTGTATATGAAAACATTGGGTGTTTTGAATCTTTGGGTCGACAAATATTATGTGGATTCCATTGCTGATATGAATAACTACTCTTGTGTGATGGTTTCTCACTCACAAGAATAGAAAGAGGCATCTTCCTCCACTTACCAAATGAAGTACTTGAATCCTCAAAAGGTTACTTCAAAGAAACATAAAAAAATAAGATCACCACTTCCCACTTCCATGCTGTTATCCAAGGATAATCCTAAGACCACCTCAACTACATCCTCATTTCCTTATATAGGTAACTATCTTTTCTCTTCTCTAGTCAAATCACTTTTTGCTTCTAGCTTTTTTGTTCCTAATAATGTAAATCCTCCTATCAAAGATACCATTATCCCTTAAGTGTCCACTTCTTCATCCTTTGATACCATTGACCATGTTAAGTAGTCCAAAGTACACATTTTTGAGTCTAAGTATTTGAGAACTCATCCCAAGAATTTTGATAAACTTATCCAACTTATCAAAAGAAGTAGTTCAATGTCTAGTTCCATCAATCCCACTATCAAATAAAAACTTCTCACTCCTAGTACCACCGCCTTTTAAAACCTTCTTACTTCAACATCATCCACTTCCAAGGTTTGCACATATGGAATTTCTTTTGTAAGTCCAAATCTTTTATTGTAGAGTCGGTATCATGGAACATCAACAACGGACAGCTCGACTTCTTTTGGGATGAAAGTTGGAATGGCTCCACCTCTAAATCTCACATCTGCTCTTAACAGAGTCATGAACATGGCCAAGTTGTCCTGGGGATCTTTGGTTGTTGATTATGGTTGTCAGAATCTCGATGGCTCATCGTCTTGGATTGGGAAGGATATCTCAATTATCGGGGCTAATGCACAGGAATCCATCCTGCTCAAGGATGCCATTCAAAACAGAAATGTGCACTTTCTCAATAAGGATGATTTTTTTTATTTGGCTTGGGGATGCATTGGGTTCTTACTCTGTGAAAGTAGGTTATGATACTCTCATCTCTCGTTCTGGCCAAGGGCTTCCTTTTTCTTATAGCTGTTGGCATCCTAGTATCACAAATAAAATGGACTCAAAAGGACACCCTAGGCACAAGTTACGATCTTTTAAAGTGACTGCAAATTTTGGCGCATCACTACATTTTTGAAATCTTGACTCTTTTGAGATTATAACTTTTTCAAAAAAATCTGAACTTTTTCGAAAATCACAACTATTTCGAAAATTAAAACATTTTCAGAAATCCAAACTTTTTAAATATTTCTGAATTTTCTACTTATCTCAACTTCATCAAAAATGCTGAAATTTTTCAAAATACTTACTTTTTTAAAATATTATATGTTTTCGAAATCGCAAATATAAAAAATCGAAACTTTTTCAAAAATCCCAACTTCTTAAAAATTCCTGAATTTTTTAGGGTTTAAGAATTAGGTTTTAGGGTTTGGGGTTTTGCGGTTTAGGGTTTGGCGTTCAAGGTTTACGGTTGAGGGTTTTGTATTTAGGGTTTAGGGCTCATTGTTTACGATTGAGGGTTTAGTTTTTAGGATTTAGCATTTAGGTTAAGGGTTTACAGGGTATACGACTCAAATTTGAGGGTTTATGTCTCAGTGTTCATGGTTAAGGGTCTATGGCTCGGGGTTCAAGGTTCAGGGTTATAAGTTTAGGGTTTAGGATTTCGGTCTTTAGCTAAAGGTTTTGGGTTTTGGGTTTTTGCTTAGGGCTGACGGTTCAAGGTATAAGGTATAGTGTTAGGCCAAATGCTTTCTGGGTTCACTGTTTAGGGTTTACGGCTTAGGGTTAAGGGGTTAGGCTTCATGACTCAGGGATCATGGTTTAGGGTTTCAAATTTAGGTTTTACAAATTTACGGAATTGGGTTTATGGTTTATGGCTGAGGGTTTAGGGTTTAGGATTCAGTGTTAAAGTTTTATGGTTTAGGAATTAGGGCTTGGGACTTGGTGTTTATGATTTTGAGGTTTAGGGTTTAGCGTTTATGACTCATGTTTCAAGTTTTAGGGTTTTGGGTTTTAGGGGCCGAGATTTTAGAAAAGTCACTATTTCAAAAATATCTCGATTCTGAAACATTTAGGATTTCAAGAAAGTCGTGATTTTCAAAAAGTATTTATTTTATAAGATTTTGGCCTAAACCCTAAAATCCTGACTTTTTCGAAAATCTTAAAAAATTTAAGATCCCATCGTTTCAAAATTCCTCAAAATTCCTCACTTTTTTTAAAATGTCGAGTTTTTAAAAATCTTTACTTTTTTTTAAAAATAACTTTTAAAAAAACCCAGATTCTTCAAAAATGCAAAAAGCCCAACTCTTTCGAAAATCCCAACTTTTTCAAAATATTCATTTTTGAAAAACCTAACTTGTTTGAAAATATGAACATTTTCAAAGACCCAACATTGTTTAAATCTTGATGTTTTCAAAAACAACAACTTTATTTAAAATTGTAACTTTTTCAAAATACGTGACTTTTTTTAAAATCTCAAGTTTTGAAAACCCCGAGTTTTTCAAAAACCTTGACTTTTGTAAATCCCAAAATTTTCAAAATACAAACTTTTTCCAAATCTAACTATGAGGTTTCTAGGTTGAGGGTTTAGGGCTCAGGGTATTAAGTGTTTAAGGGTTAAGGTTTTTTGGCTTAGGATTCCAGGTTTAGGGTTTACTTTTTAGGGTTTAGGATTCAGTGTTAGGGGTTTACGAATCAAGTTTCATGTTTAAGGGTTTAGAGTTTAGGAGTCGCGATTTTGAAAAAGTCGCGATTTCAAAATTATCCAGATTTTGAAACAGCTAGAATTTCAAAAACGTCGTGATTTTCAAAAAGTCTGTATTTTCAAAGATTTTGAAAGTTATAAAGTCACGAGTTTAAAAGTTCACAATTTTTAAAAAAATTAACTTTTGATAATGTTGCAATTTTATAAAAATGTTGGAATTTTGAAAAAGTAAAGATTTTGAAAATGTTAGAATTTTCAATAAAAATAGGATATTCAAAACAGTTGGGATTTAAAAATCTCTTCAATTTTGTAACTCCCGACTTATTTGAAAATTACACCTTTTTCAAAATCTTTCCTTTTGTGAAAATCCCTACTTTTCTTAAAATTGTTGGCTGTTTTAAAATCACGAGTTTTTGAAATCCCAATTTTGGTTGAAATCCCAACCTTTTCATAATCCTGGCTTTTTGGAAAATCTCAACTTTTTAAAAATCCCTCTATCTGTTCCAAAATTGCAAATTCTTTAAAATCCTAATTTTTTTGAAAAATTACTTTCTCAAAAATCATGACATATTCAAAAATCTAGAATTTCTAGAAAATCTAAATTATTAAAACTTCCGCATTTTTTTAAAAAAACTTGATGATGTAAATAAGTTGAACTTTTTGAAACATTTGATTAAAAAAACGGACTCAAACGGATATACGGAGCACAAGTTATAACCATTTCAAGATCTTGTTTATTTTAGCGCATCATTACATTTTTAAAATCTCGACTCTTTTGATATATTATAACTTTTTCAAAATTTCCAACTTTTTTGAAAATCTCAACTTTTTATAAAAATCGAAACTATTTGAAAATTCGCAACGATTGCAAAAATCGCGACTTTTTGAAAATCAAAACTTTTTAGAAATCCCAACTTTTTAAAAATTCTTGAATTTTCTAAAATCTCAAATTTATCAAAAATATCGACTTTTTCAAAATCCCGACTTTTTTAAAAAAATGACATTTCAAAAATCCCAACATTTTCCAAAATCTCGACTTTTCAAAAATCCTAACTTTTTCTAAAATCACGACTTTTTGGAAAATCTTAAATTTTTTAAAATCCCGTCTTTTCAAAAATCCTAACTTTTTTGAAAATGTCAAGTTTTTCAAAAATATTGACTTTTTCAAAAATCCAGACTCTTCAAAAATCCTTACTCTTCAAAAATGAGAAAATCTCAACTTTCCTAAGATCTTGAATTTTTGAAATATTCATTTTTCAAAAACCCGAACTTGTTTAAAAATTTAAACAATTTTAAAGTCCCAACATTTTTGAAAATCCCAAGTTTTTCAATATCTAACTATTTTAAGGTTTCTAGGTTTAGGGTTTAGGGCTGAAGGGATTCAGTATTTAAGGTTTAGGTTTTTAGGCTCAAGATTCGGGGTTTAGAGATTAGGGTGCAGGGCTTAGGGTTCAAGGTTTAGGGTTGAGGTTAAAGGTTCAGGGATCAAGTTCCTACTAATTTTGGCGCATCACTACATTTTTCAAAATCTTGACTCCTTTGAGATTATAACTTTTTAAAAAATCGTAACTATTTCAAAAAATCAGGACATTTTCGATAATCCCAACTTTTTAAAATTTATTGAATTTTTTAGGGTTTGGGGCTTTAACGTTTAGGGTTTATGGTTAGTAATTACGGCTCAAGTTTTAGTGTTTGTGGGGTTCAAGGTTTACGGTTGAGGGTTTTGTATTTAGGGTTTATAGGGTATACGGCTCAAACTTTAGGGTTTATGCCGTAGGGATCACAGTTCAGGGTTTAGGTCTCAGTGTTCGTGGTTGAGGGTCCATGGCTCAGGGTTCGTGATTCGGGGTTATACGTTTAGGGGTTATGTTTTGGGGTTTTGGATTTGCGCTCGCGGTTCAAGGTATAGGGTATAGGGTTACGCCTAAGGCTTTACGGTTCACTGTTTAGGGTTTAGGGTTTAATGGTTGGGGTTAGCGGTTTAGGTTTCATTCTTTAGGGTTTAGGGCTTATGGTTCAAGATTTGGGGTTTAGTGTTTAGGTTTTACGATTTAGGGATTTGGGTTTATGTGTTATGGTGACGGTTTAAGGTTTAGGATTTTAGGGTTTAACGTTTATGACTCAGGTTTCAGGTTTTAAGGTTTAGGGGTCGAGATTTTGGAACAGTTTGGATTTCAAGAAAGTCATGATTTTCAAAAGGTCTTTATTTATAAAAAAGTTTTGACCTAAACCCTAAAATCCTGACTTTTTGGAAAATTTCAAAAAAATCAAAATCCCATTTTTTCAAAAATCGTAACTTTTTTTTAAATGTCGAGTTTTTAAAAAATCTTCACTTTTGTTTAAACAATGACTTTTTAAAAAAATTCAAATTCTTACAAATTCCAAACTCTTTCGAAAATCAAAACTTTTCAAAAATCCTGACTTTTGAAAAACCTAACTTGTTTGAAAATATGAACATTTTCAAATTCCCAACATTGTTTAAATCTTAATGTTTTCAAAAATAACAACTTTTTCAAAAGTCGTGACTTTTTGAAAATCTCAAAATTTAGAAAATCCTGACTTTTTCGAAAACCTTGAGTTTTGAAAATCCCATATTTTTCAAAATACCAACTTTTTCAAAATCTAACAATTTTAAGGTTTCTAGGTTGAGGGTTTAGGGCTAAGAGGATTAAGTGTTTACGGGGTTAACAATTTTTGGCTTAGGATTCGGGGTTTAGGGTTTTAGTGTTTGGGATTTTGAAAAGGTTGTCATTTAGAAAAATTACGGATTTTTAAAAAGGCGGCATTTTAAAAAAGTCAAGATTTTGAAAAAACTAGGGATTTTGGAAAAGTCGACATATTAAAAAGTTGGCTTTTGTAAAATTCGAGAATTTTGAAGACGTCAGATTTATGAAAAAAATTGACATTTTGAAAAGGTTGTATTCTGAAAAAGTTGGCATTTTGAAAAACTTGGGATTTTAAAAAATTCAAGATTTCTCAAAAAATCAGGATTTTAAAATATATATAGATATTAACTAAAACGTATTTCATTGGAATAACAAAGAAAAACATTGGTTTAATTAACACAAATTTATAATAAATAAAAAAAACTTATGAAAATGGTGGGGGGTTCGGCCCCCCTACCCGTGCACCACGCCACTCACACACGCACACCTCCACCCCTCGTCATCGCCCTTCCTGACCCTGTCCGCCGCTCTCCCACGCGGCAAGACCCGCACCACCCCCACCACACCCCCTACCGCCATCCCCACGGACTTGCCCCTCCATCTCTCACCAACCCTACACGCCATCA
Source organism: Taxus wallichiana var. yunnanensis (assembly GCA_018340775.1). NCBI lineage: Eukaryota > Viridiplantae > Streptophyta > Pinopsida > Cupressales > Taxaceae > Taxus > Taxus wallichiana. The sequence goes on from CM031238.1 coordinate 362,367,670, forward strand.
CCCGAAAAAAAAAAAAAATCCGCGGCTAGGCCGCTGTATCCCATACACAAAACACTAAAAAAATATGATACGGCCTTCATCAAACTCAAGCTTACAATAAAATACAAATGAAGAGGAGCTAGCGGGTAACCATGATTCCAGCCTTCAAGGCTTCTCCATCTAAACTGTTCATCCAAAAGACAACACAAAACAGAAATGAGAAGAGAAGAATAGAGAAAGAGAAGAGCATAAGGATGTTTAGGGCACTCTTAGGGCAAACCTAGATGAAGCGCTGAGATAGCTCCTATCACATGGCTCACATTTAACCCTACATTCTTTTGAAACTAATGTATCTCAATTAGAACAAGGAACAAAGTTAAGCGGGTGTGGGAGCAATTAAATCTTAAAGACAGGGAACCTAAATAAATTAAAAAGGGGGGGTGAAGTCTCTTTTTGGATGTCCTCAAAGGGGCGGCAGTAAATTTGAAAAAAAAACAAACAAGGTTTCTAAATTTTTTTATGTTTTTCGTGTGTTGGAATGGGTTTTTTCTTCAACTTTGAAGAGTTCCTCTATGTCGAGGATTTGAAAACTTATAGATCTATTTAGACATCGGTGTCGGGTGGTACAAAATATGGAAAAATTCATTTCTCGGTTTTGTTGGGTTTTTTGTGTTTGGGTTTTTTTCTTCTACTTTGCAGAGTTCCTATGTCTCGAGGGTATGAAGATTTATAGATACATTTATACATTTGTGTCGAAGTGGCGAGAAATCTCAAAAGAAAAAACCCATTTCTGGGTTTTTCAATTATGGTAATGGGTTTTTTCTTCGGCCTTGAATAGTTTTTGTTGGTCGAGGATTTGAATATTTATAGATCCATTTATACATCCTTCCAAGGCTGCCAGAAATTCTAAAACAAAAAATTAATAGCTTATTTGGTTCGGTAATGCATTTTTTCCTTCGGCTTTGCAGAGTTCCTGTGTGTCAAGGATTTGAAGATTTATAGATCCATTTACACATTCGTGTCGGGGGTTGCAAAAAATCTAAAAAAAAAAAAAAAAAACATGTTTCGGTTTTTTTCGTTCAGTAATGGGTTTTTATCTTCGGCATTGCAGAGTTCTTATTTGCCGAGGATTTTAAGATTTATAGATCTATTTAGACGTAAATTTCGAGGTGGCAGAAAATCTGAAGACAACTATTTTTTAGTTTTTTGGGGTTTTTGTGTTTGGTAATGGGTTTTTTTCTTGACTTTACAAATTTCCTATGTATCGAGGATTTCTGGGTTTTCTTACGATTTGCAGTGTTCTTGTGTCTTGTAGAGTTCATATATGTCGAGGAATCGAAGATTTATATATCCATTTAAACATTCGTGTCGGAGTGGTAAAAAATCATTTGTGTTTTTTCTTGTTTTTTGTGTTCAGTAATGGGTTTTTTTCATATTTACAGATTTCTTGTGTCAAGGATTTGATGATTTATAGATCAATTTAGACATTCGTGTCGAGGTGTCGAGAAAATCTTTATAAAAAAATATTTGTGTTTTTCGCGTTTATTCTTGTGTTTTTTATTGATTTTGAAGAGTTATTTTAAAATGTATTATTTTAAGAGGGATTATTTTGAAAAAGACAGTATTTCAAAAATTTAATTTTGAAAAATTCAACATTTCAAAAATGTTAAACTTTTTTAAAAGACGACATTTTTAAAATTTGGGATTTTTCAGAAATTATGGATTTTTTAAAAGTCAAGAATTTGAAAATGTGAGTATTTTGAAACTTCGGGATTTTAAAAAAGTCAAAATTTTGAAACACTCGAGATATTAAAATAGTGTGGATTTTTAAAAGTTAGGGATTTTTAAAAAGTCCCATTTTAAAAAAGCAATGATTTTGAAAAAGCCGTCATTTTGAGAAGTCGTCATTTTCAAAAAATGCAATTTTGATAAATTCTAGATTTTGAGAAAGTCGACATTTTGAAAAGATGGAATTTTGCAAATTGGGATTTTGAAAAGGTTGCGATTTAGAAAAATTAAGGATTTTTAAAAAGGCGGCATTATAAAAAAGTCAAGATTTTGCAAAAACTAGGGATTTTGGAAAAGTCGACATATTAAAAAGTTGGCTTTTGTAAAATTTGAGATTTTGAAGACGTCAGATTTATGAAAAAAGGTTGTATTCTGAAAAAGTCGGTATTTTGAAAAAGTCGAGATTGATTTTGAAAAAATAAAGATTAATTTTCGAAAAGTGGGGATTTTGAAAAATGCATCATTTTGAAAAAGTCAATATTTAGAAAAATCGTCATTTTTAAAAAGTCCAACATTTTAAAAAATTCTGCATTTTGAAAAAGTCGAGGATTTGAAAAAGTCTTGATTTTGAAAAATCAAAATTTGGAAAAACTTTGGATTTTTAGTTATTCTGGATTTTGAAAAAGTCGATATATTTAAAAATTCGGCATTTTGAAAATGTCGACATTTCAAAAAAGTCCAGAATTTTGAAAAAATCAAGATTCCTATTGAAATATTCACATAAAATATTTCACAAATAATCCTAGTTTGGGTTATTGTGGTAGGATCCAAAGCAATCATCTGACCCAAGGCCCGTGAGATACCCAATAAAATAACAATTTCCCAAAATTCCACGATTTTTCGTGGAATAATCATGTTATCCAAGTCAAGAATTTTGAAAAAGCAAGGAATTCTAGTCAGGTTGTCAAGTCGTGTTTATAGGTATCTTGGTAATGTGATCTGTCATGTTTGCTTAAGTTAATATTTATGTCTTTTTAGTCAAGTTTAAAGGATGAGTTGGTTTTTCTAATGAGTCACCGAATGGTTTCTAGGTCCTCGAAAAGTTATCAAATTCTCATCACTGATGAACAAAGACCTACAAAGTGATATGAAATACGTCAATGTAGAAGTTCTTTCATGAAGTCTAGGTATGATTATAAGTTTGTCTTAGTCCATATGATGAGTCTTGAAGTCTATAGGTTTAAAATATTTTTTGATATATGAAGACATTAATATGACTCTTTGCAAGATTATCTATGTTTTGCAGTCTGTCATAGTGTCTTTATGCATTAAAGAAGCCTGAAATGACAAGAATTAGTATTGTTTCAGTCGATCATGTAGTCGAGGGATGTTCTTCATGATTCTTTAATCTATTCACCATGATTTAGAGACTCTGATTTAGTACCAATAGTGAGCAAGGAGTGGAATTTGTGAACAAAAATTCATTCATTTGTATGATGACTTGATATCTTGAACAAGAATATGGAAGGATATCTACATTAAAAATGAGGTTTACCTCTTGACAATGGTCCACAATCACGTGCAAAGAATCTAGATAATGACAGAGGACATGTACGTTTGTTTTCATTCATCTTGACAGGTTACAGAGGAATGAAATGGGTTGAAGATGGTCTTTAGAGTGTTCACAATTTATGGAGGTTGAAATCAGTTCATTGAAATCGTAGAAGAAAGGGAATGGAAATAAGACAACCAATAAATACAAAAAGGTTTTATCCCAATCATCAAAATCGATCATCCATGTGAGCAAGAGGGGAAGGTGAATCGCTTGCAAAAAGATCAAAAGTCACAAATGAAATGTCTTTAAAGAATGCTTATTTAAGGAAGTTAAGAGTAAGAAATGATGAATTTAATATCCTTAACACAAGAAACTGGATCAAACAATAGATACTTCAACCAAGTATAATGTAAAATACGTTATGGTCACTTTACATTAGGCCTTGTGGGATGATACCTTTTATATAGTTTATTAACTCTAGGAAATTTTAGATTACATTAATGGTTTACTAATCCTATGTGGGGAGGTGAAGTAGGTAATTGAGGATTCCAAAATAGAGTTGGAAAAAATAGAGGACTTAAACAAAAGAGATTTATATTGAGAAGTCCACATTTTCAACATTTATGGATTTTTCAAAATTCTGAATTTTGAAAAATTATGGTTATTATGAAAGTCGACATTGTGAAAATGTCACCATACTAAAAAGGTTGACATTTTTGAGAAAGTCAAAAATATGAAAATGTGGGATTTTGAGAAAGTCGAGATACTCAAAATGCCCAGATTTGGAGTAAAATGGGATTTTGAAAAATTAAGGATTTCAAAAAATTAGGGATTTTGAAAAAGTCAACATTATAAAAAAGTCGGGATTTTTAAAAAGTAGGGATTTTGAAAAAATCTACATTTTGAAAATGTTGAGATTTATTTGTAAAATTTTGGGATTTTGAAAAACTTGGGATTTTAAAATAGTCGTTATTTTGATAAAGTTGGCACTATATTAAAAGTAAATATCTTGAAAAAAATCGACATTTTTGGAAGTCAACTTTTTGAAAACTTCGGTCAATTAAAAAAAATCGGGATTTAAAAAAAGACGGTATTTTAAAAGTCTGGATTGTGAAAAAGACAAGATTTTGAAATAGTCGGGATTTTGAAATGGTCGGCATTTTGAAAACTTGGCATTTTAACAACTTCGACATCTTGAAAAGTTGAGTTTCTGAAGTAGTCAACATTTTAAAAAAAAATTGGCATTCTGAACATTAGCAATTTCGAAAAACTCGGGATTTATTTTGAAAAAGATGGTATTTCGAAAATGTAATTTGCAAAAATCCAACTTTTCAAAAATGTTTACTTTTTTAAAAAGACGACATTTTTAAAATTTCGGTTTTTTCGGAAATTATGGATTTTTAAAAAGTCGAGATTTTTAAAAACTCAACAATTTGAAAAAGTGCGTATTTTGAAAATTCGGGATTTTAATAAAGTCGGGATTTCAGAAAGTTGGGATTTTGAAAAAGTCAAAATTTTGAAACACTCGAGATTTTAAAATAGTGAGGATTCTTGAAAGTTGGGGATTTTGAAAAAGTCGTCATTTTAGAAAAGCAATGATTTTGAAAAAGTCTGTCATTTTGAAAAGTCATCATTTTAAAATGTCGTCATTTTCAAAAAAATGCAATTTTGATAAATTCTAGATTTTGAGAAAGTCGACATTTTGAAAAGTTGGAATTTTACAAACTGGGATTTCGAAAAGGTTGCCATTTTGATCTAAGTGATCTTGTCAATTTTCCATATTTACAAATTATATTAATATATGAAATGTCTATATATTAGACTAGATTTTTCGGAACTTATTCAAGAATTCCGAGTTTTTTGGATTTTTCTCCTCCCAAACAGATCCAAATTTCCAATCTTGGTGACTACGATTAAAATCCACTCCTTTTTACCAAGTACCTTATGTATTATTTAATATTAAATGGATTAGCATTTTGTATCACATTATTAAAAAAAATCATTAATCTTGTCAATGTTGCATATTTACAAATTATGCTGATGTATGAAATGTATAAATATTAGACTATAATTTTCTAAACTTATTCAATAATTCCGTATTTTCACATTTTTCTCCTCCCGAACAGACCTAAATTTCTAAACTTGGTCACTATGATTACATGTTCATGAGCTCATTCACATACGTTTATGAAGACCACAATAGAGGGGTTGAAGTAGGACTGTATAGTTATTTAGGATTTTGGACTGCGTCCTCTCGTTCTTCTTTGTATGTTGCAGTTCTCTCTCTTTTGTTCAGCTTTGACTCCTTTTTACTATCCTTCTGACTTTGATTGTTTTTCTTCCATTAAATATTCTCCAAAAAAAAAGTTCTTTGTTTTTTGTTGTCTTCGTTAAAATCAAAGTGAGGTTTTTCTTCTGGGTTCTTCTTCGTTTTTTGGCCTGCCTACGTCGTAGGATCCCCTTGTATTGTTTTTTCATTCATATCAACCAACTTTTTAGTTGTACCCACTGTATGATTTTGAGAGATTTCTACATTTCCCAAAATTTTGTTTCTGAAATAGTAGATCTTTGTAGTGCCATATTGGGGTTGTCTTTGAAACCCTCATCTTTAAGCATGGTTTGCATGCCTTGTTGAAACCAAATTTGACAAATAAATATAAAGAATGCTGCAGAGAATGAGGAGGTTTGGTGGGTCTACTTGAGAAACTGTTGTATTGTTCTTTCCCCTGGTGTCAGATCTTGTCTGCTCCAGAGAACTGCACGCTGAAGACCGTCCTCTAAGAATATTAAAATAAATTTGGTGAGTCTACCTAGCTTGTCGGGTCATGCCCTAGCTCCTAACCAAAAATGATGATGCGGGGGCACGTGTTTATGTTGTTTATCAAATATTTGCTTGTCATTTTTTTATCAGTTTTTGATCCGCTGGGCTCCACTCGCCACAGTCCCTTGCTTCCCGCTACAGTGCACCGTCCTTCGCTCATTCCTCCACTACTCGCCACCGTCCTTCGCTCAGTTTCTTTGTCCACCGTCCACCGAAACAAAGGATGAAGTTTATTTCCTTCCCCAATAAAAACAATTTTTGGTGTTGTGTTGGGTGTTGTTGTGGCGTGAGCAGCAGGGCATTCTAAACACACAAATCTTTTTATTCATTCTTATGCGTGTTAAGTGGAAACGGAATCTGACAACTCCTGCGTGGTAAGTGGAAACGTTGAAAAAAACCGTCACATCTATGGAGAGTAAAATCCCTTTGGCAGTCGATGTCCCTTCACATTCCTTTCTCGTCTTCTTTGCCTCATATTGTGCTGATTAATTTTGGTATTCCTCAAAACTTTATTTACTTTCTGTTTACGCCAATGGGATTCGAACAGGGAACCTTTTACCGGGTGAGTATTGAGCTTTTATACAGGCGTCTGAAAATATTTTAGAAACACCGTTTTTCTGTTAATTGACTTGCAATTAGTCCTTCGTTCCACCGTCCAAGGACATTTTCTGTTTTTAGTGGATTTGTTCTTTCATACCTGGCTGGGAAAATTTTGTCTGTTTTGCTTCAGGCACAAGGTAATTGGGAGTTAAGCTTTGGTTGCTTTGCACGTATCACATACTGTCGGATGCAATCAGAATGGTTTCCCCTCTGCATGCTTCTTTATAACGCACTTCAACATGTTTCGTGCACGTCGAACGTCTACACATTGAGAAAAATCATATACAAAACAATGAAGATATACAGTTATGCTAAGTTTTCTTCTGCCCTATTACTCCAGAACGTTTGACTGTTCTAAATACAGAGTATATGTCCAACAAAAATTTGCGTCAACTTCTTCTCCTCTCTGTTTGGGTTATATATAGGCATGTAAAAACAGCCGGTTCAGTTTGAGAGAGAATCCATAAGTATTAATTTTTTGTATTTTCATTTGATATGTGGATCACTTCATGCGCTAAAGTAAAGCCTTGACTGGGAAACAAGGCTTGACATTGCGTTAAATGTAAATGTCTTCCTGGCATATGCTATAACTATAAAAGTATTTAAATAATATGTATTGCGAGCCTGCGATAATATTTATTGTTATAATAATAATCGGGATTTGAGTATTTGCATACTAGTTGCGAACCCACAGAGATATCAAATCGTCCGACATATTAATAGTGAAAGAATGGAAGCAAATATCGCAAATTTTGGGCTGTCAGAATGGGACGCAACTCTTGTGTAAACTAATGCGAAGGGCACATTTGGCTACCTTGTTACTCGGGGTAAATTAGTTTTTTTCTCTTTATATATTTATTCATGTAAACGATTTTGTAGCAGAAATAATGATATTGGCAGATTGTTGCACAGATATATGGCAACGAACAGTTTAACAGACAAAAGCAATGATTACAACTTTGTTGTATACATCATATCGGGAAGAACATCAATTGATACAGATATTTTAGGAAAAAATTGTATACTCGCTCAGAACCACATTTTTATTAGATATGTGCCAAAAAAGTTAAATTTTGGATTCCTTTACGGCACAGTGTGTACCTCACTTAATAAAGGAAAGTCTTAATGGCATTTTTCCACTCTATTTTTACGAAGAGGAATCCTAACTACACTTCGCCATTTAGGTGTATATATTTTTGTGGAGATCTAATGTTTCTCTTAATGATTTCACATATAACCTGTTCATCTTGAATTAATAAAGCTTGATATCTTACACAGTGGATGTCTCCATAAACACTCAGCTGGGGTTTTACCACATAAATCTAGTGTTCGTCTCTTGCATGTTTCGCATTTAGTATATTTTATTTATCTCTATCTCTGTAAATTAGTATTTTGATATTCATATTTCTGCGTATCCTAACAATTATAATTTAATTCTATCAACCACATAAAATGGAAGAATTTTTTCTTGGGAAAACCCATTTAAAAAAGCAATCACACATCAACATGTAACCATTTTATCATTCGTAAAGTTAGTAACATTATCCACGTGTTTTTGCAGTCAAGGTCACTAATTTGGAAAGGAAATATTATGGGCGTTATAGATGCAAAGGCAGGGGAAACCGTTGATAAGAAGCGCTTCAATTGCTTTGTACGAGAGATAATTCACTTCTAAACTTCAATTGCTTTTGGACTCCTTCACGGCACAGTGTGTACCTCACTTAATAAAGGAAAATCTTAATGGCATCTTTCCACTCTATTTTTAGGAAGAGGAATCCTAACTATACTTCGCCATCTAGGTGTATATATGTTTGTAGAGATCTAAAGTTTCTCTTAACGATTTCACATATAACCTGTTCATGTTGAATTAATAAAGCTTGATATCTTACACAGTGGATGTCTCCATAAACACTCAGCTGGGGTTTTACCACGTAAATCTGGTGTTCGTCTCTTGCATGTTTCGCATTTAGTACGGGAGATGATTCACTTCTAAACTACGCTCTTTTTAGTGTACATTCGTCATATGCAACAGACGGCCCGTCGCTTCCCTCTCCCAGATACAGATTGGCTAATTGGCACAATTTTAGTCCATTGCCTAATAATTCTTCTATTATTGTGGGACAATCACAAACACAAATTAATATGTTTTTATTCTCGATCTTTATCCGTTGGTGAATTTGCACCAAACCTTATCCTCATTTAACATCAACTTGAACTCAAACTTTGTGACTTAGATATTTGCAAAAAGTAAACACAACTGAAAATCACCTTAAGAGCAAAAATAATAGAAAATCGTCTTAGAAGAGAATCCAAAATAGAATTGGAAATAATACAAGACTTAAGTAGGTGACTGAAGATTCCAAAATAGAATTAGAAATAATGATTTATTTTTAACAAGTAGGGATTGAATTCGAAAGAAACCGAGATTGATTCTTAAAATTTAGTAATTTTGAAAAAGTGGGGTTTTCAAAAAGTCAGGATTTTGAAAGGGTCGACATTTTGAAAAAGTGGAAATTTTGAAATAGTCGAGATTGTGTAAAAATTGGGATCGTCTTCAAATTTGATCCTCTTCCTTATTTTAATTTCCAGATTAGATGTCAACTTGGATGAGAGTGCTTCGTTAGGAATGGTAGGACGACTTGACAATAGACAGCAAAGGAAAAAGCATTGTAAAAGGAAAGGCAATTTTTTTAAGACTATTTCCCGTGTATAGCTTTTTAGGAAAGCTAATTTTAGCTTTAGTCTTGCTTTAGTTTGCTTTAGTTAAGTTAGCTTTATCTTATTTTTATCATTAGATTTAATTCAAATAAATGTTTTAAATCATGCATAGCATGCAAATTGCTTTAAAGCATGAGTTTAAATTTAGAATGCTCAAAGTTGAAGAGTCTGTTAGTGGGTGAGTTATTCTATTTAAATAACAAAGAATTGTAATTGCTTTGTATGCACACACAAAGGTGTGAAATCTGCATAAGCAAGGAAGGATGTGCATTGAAAGCACACAGTGCATGGACTGACTTGATTGTAAAAGCTGAAGCTCGAGTATGATGAAGCTTTTATTAATGGAGATTATGCATGCATCTTTGGTTTTGTTATTTAAGTATTATGTTTATTTCTTTCATGTTGTTTGTTGTATAAACGTAGATTTTCTACAAATTGGTATCGAGCAAGGTTATTCCAGAACTTATTAAATTGGTGCAAGCAAGCTATGGCTTCTACATCCGGCATAGACGCCGCAATTTAATGGAAAGAATTATGAATAATCGTTGACCATGAAGGCGCTATTCAGATCTCAAGACGTGTGGGAGATCGTTGAAGATGGGTACACAGCAAAATGCAAAGAAGCATATATTGCACTTTCTCAAGCGAGAGAAAGATACTTTGAAGGAGTTACGAAAGAAGGATGGCAAAGCTCTTTTCTATATTCATCGTGCAAATGCATGAAAGCATTCTTCAAGAGTGGCGTGAACTTGATCAAGCAAAGCGCATGGGATACTTTACAAGTTGCATATCAAGGTAAAAGAAAGAATCAGTTACTTCGTAGAGATTTTGAGAATTTAGCAATGAAAGATTGATTATGTAGAATCATTTTTACTTATGTAGTTGGCTTAGTCAATCAAATCAAATCTCATGGTGAGACTCTTGAGGACAAAAGGATTATTGAAAAATTGCTTAGAAGTTTGCCTACAAAATTTGATCTTTAGTTGTCGCTTATTGAAGAAACTAAGGATCTCGAGTCGATTTTCTATTGATGAGTTGCATGCATCACTAATCAATCATGAACAGAGGATGAATAGATCACATGCAAGTTAGATCGAGGCTTTTGCATCTCGAGAAAAGTAGTCGTGGCAAAAGAAGAGGAAGTTTCAGCCCAAGAGGCGAGAGGAAGAAGTCCATCCAGAGGACGTGGCAGCGCTTCATCATACTCAAGTGGAAGAGGACATAATCAAGAACAGAGTTATGGTCGAAGACAAGATAAGTCTCATGTTCAAAGTGTCATTATTGCAGAAGTACAGGCACTATGCTTATGATTGCAAGAAAAAGCAATATGATCAAGAGAGACAAAATCAAAATCAAGTTGGAAATTCTATTTCTAAACCTATCGTGATGCACAAGGATCAGCAATACCTTCTTTATCCCCTATTGAATGTAATTTGTCAAAAGAGAGTCCATGTGATGTATGGTATTTAGATTCGGAGTTGCAGTAATCACATGAGTAATCTAGATTTGTTTTCTAGTTTGGATGATTCATTAAGAGTGATGTAACTCTTGGAAATAATAATATTGTGTCTGTAAAAGGAAAAGGCACGGTTAGTATTTAACAAGACAGGGGGAGCAAACAAGTATGCATGATGTTTACTATGTTTCAGGTTTGAAGCACAACCTTATGAGTATTGGACAACCGGTGCAGAAAAGAATACCAGAGTCTATATGGAAGACAATGAGTGCGTGATTGTGGACAAAGGAAAGCACTCAGTTGATTAAAAAGTGAAGATGAGCAGCAATAGGATGTTTCCATTGATTTTGAAACACGGAAAGAAGAAGAAATCGATCTCTTTTGCAAAGAAAGTCATGCGTTAAGCCAAATCGAGTCTTTTGTTGAGTCATGCACTCAAACAGATGAGTCATGCACCAATAAAAATCAAATGACATGAAGGAACACAATCAGCTTTTCATTCGGTTATGAAGGATGAAACATGGCTTTGGCATCTAAGGTATGGACATATGAATTTTGGAGGTTTGAATTTATTATATAGAAAAAATATGGTTAAAGGTTTGCCATTGATTCAAAAACGAAAGGGTATGTGAAGGTTGATTTTGGGAAAGCAACACGAGATTCATTCGGTTGGCAAAACAACAAGAGCAAGTGCACCACTTGAGATTGTACATTCAAATTTATGTGGACTATGCTTACGCTTCTATTGGAGGTTCTATTTATTTTATGACATTCATTGATGATTACACAAGGAAGACATGGGTTTATTTCCTAAGAAATAAATCAAATGCCTTTGATACATTTCAGCAGTTCAAGGCATTAGTGGAGAAGCAAAGTGGATACTACATCAAAGTTCTCAACGGACGATAAAAGAGGTGAGTATGTTTCTAATGAGTTTATGAATTTTTGCAGATATCATGGTATACACAAGCAGTTTACTACCAGGTATACACCACAACAGAACGGTGTGGCAGAGAGGAAAAATAGAACCATCATGGAGATGGCGAGAAGCATGTTGAAGGCAAAACATCTTCCAAATGAGTATTGGGGAAGAGTAACTTTGTTTATATTTTGAACAGTGTCAATTCAACGAAACTTGTTAGGAACATGGTTCCTCAACAAGCATGGACTAATAGGAAACACAAGTGTTTCACATTTCAGAGTTTTTGGTTGTGTAGCATATGCACATGTACCTAATGAGCTAAGGAAGAAGTTAGACAACAAAGGAGAAAAATGTATTTTTGTTGGGTATTCAGAGAATACAAAAGCATACAAGTTGTACAATCCATCCTTTGGAAAGGTTGTGATCAAAGCAGGATGTACAGTTTATTGAGAATGAAGCATGGGATGGAAGTATAGAGAAAAAAACGGAGAGTAAAGCAACATCTATTCCACATGATGATATGACAGATGAAACTTTAGAGCAACAAGCATGTATCTACAAATCTTGGACATGCACCACAAGTTGAGCACAAGCTACACCTCCATCTACAAATGAGGTCACCAAGATTTCAGCCATCTTCACCATGCAAGAGACACCACAGGAACACCGGAAGCTACTCCATCACCAAAAAGTAGTCTCGCATCAAATGCTCCTACGACGGAAAACAGTCTAAGTGAGATTTATAATGTTGATACAACTAATTCATTTTCAGTTTTTGCATTATTTTCTCAAGCTCTGCAGATCCAGATATTACGAAGAGGCTATAAAGAATGAAGTTTGGGAAAAAGCCATGGATGATGAGATTGATGCTATAGAGAAGAATCAAACGTGGGAGCTAATGGATCTTCCAAAAGGAAAGGCGTGATAGGAGTCAAGTGGGTCTATAAGACAAAATACAATCGATGGAAAAGTACGTAAGCACAAAGCAAGGCTAGTTGCAAGAGGTTTCTACGTGCAATATGGAGTTGACTACAACGAAACATTTGCACCAAGAAAGACGTTTGGATACAGTAAGAATGGTTTTAGCAATTGCAGCTCAAAACAAATGGCCTATTTATCAGATGGATGTTAAATCAGCATTCTTAAATGGATTCCTTGAAGAGGAAGTTTATGTAAATCAGCCAGAAGGTTATGAGATCAAGGTCATGAAGGAAAAGTATAGATTGAAGAAAGCACTCTATGGTCTCAAGCAAGCACCTAGAGCTTGGTACAGCAGAATAGATTCTTATTTGATTGAGAATGGTTTCAGTAGGAGCAGCAGTGAGCCTACCTTATACACCAAGATAAATGAGCAAGGTAAAATTTTAATTGTTTGTTTATATGTAGATGATTTGATCATTACTGGAAATCTATCTCGAGTCATTCAAATCAGCCATGAAGAAGGAGTTTGAGATGACAGATCTTGGTCTTATGCATTACTTTTTGGGTATTGAAGTTCAACAATCAGAAGGTGAAGTTTTTATCTCACAAGCAAAGTATGCAAGTGACGTTTTGAAAAGGTTTAACATGTTGAATTGTAAGCCACATCAACACCAACACACGGTTGCGGTAGGTTTGAAGTTGAGCAAAGAGGATGAAGGATCATTTGTGGATCCAACATTATTTAAAAAGTTGGTTGGAAGTCTTATGTATTTGACGGCCACAAGGCTGATATCATGTATGGTGTAAGCCTCATATCAAGGTTCATGGAATCTCCAAAAGATTCACATTGGCAAGTGGAAAAGAATTTTGAGGTATGTACGTGGAACAAGAAATTATGGAATTCTTTATTCAAGTTGAGATGAGTTCAAACTCATTGGTTTCTGAGATAGTGACAATGCTGGAAGTATAGATGATCGGAAAAGTACATCCGGCTATACTTTTCACTTTGGAGCAGGAGTGGTTTCATGGGCATCAAAAAGCAGCCCATTGTCACGTTATCTTCAGCAAAGAAAGTAGTATAGCAAGCAACGGGGGAAGCATGTCAAGCTGTTTGGATGAGAAGAGTGTTGATGATTTACAATGAAACAAGTGGAAGCTACACAGATTTTTGTGACAACAACTCAGCCATAGCGTTGTCCAAAAATCATGTTTTTCATAAGAGGAGCAAGCATATTGATACGAGGTATCATTTCGTCAGATACTGGTAAACAACAAGGAAATTCATCTTGAATTTTGTAGATCTCGAAGATCGGTTGAGACATTTTTACAAAAGCTTTAGCAAAAGAAGTTTTTGAATATTTGAGAGATTGTTTGGGAGTATGTGATCCTGCACATGGCAGATCTGAAAAAGCAAACACAACTCTAGAAGAGTGAAAGCTACAGTTTGAAATTAAGGGGGAGTGTTGGAAATATGCATGTGATGCATATTTAATTCCAACTATAGCTTTTTTAGGAAAGCTAATTTTAGCTTTAGTCTTGCTTTAGTTTGCTTTAGTTAAGTTAGCTTTATCTTATTTTTATCATTAGATTTAATTCAAATAAATCTGTTTTAAATCATGCATAGCATGCAACTGTTTTAAAGCATGAGTTTAAATTTAGAATGCTCAGTTGAAGAGCTGTTAGTGGGTGAGTTATTCTATTTAAATAACAGCAATTGTAATTGCTTTGTATGCACACACAAAGGTGTGAAATCTGCATAAGCAAGGAAGGATGTGCATTGAAAGCACACAGCTGCATGGACAGCTTGATTGTAAAGAGCTGAAGCTCTGAGTATGATGAAGCTTTTATTAATGGAGATTATGCACAGCAGTGCTGGTTTGAATATTCATATGTTTATGCAAGTTATTTAAGTATTATGTTTATTTCTTTCATGTTGTTTGTTGTATAAGACTGTAGATTTTCTGATGCGGTATGATTCTTTTCTTCCCGTCAACTCCTATTCACACTTGTTTATATTTAAATCCAAAATCGAATATTAACATTGCCATACAATGCTGCAATTCAATCCTTCGACGCACTTAGTCTTTTGTCGGCAATTCATCAATGGCTCTGCCTCTCTTCTTTCGTATAAGGTCACTCTTGTGTCTGCAGTTATTCAATAGAATTTAGAGTTTGCACATGAAGATGCTGACGACTTGGAAGGCAATGAATGGTTCGCAGTCCAAAGGGAGAGGACAGTCATGCGCACTAGGATGGTCTTGTCGAGCCCATTGGTGAGACTAGCCTTCATGTTGGCATATAACAATCACAAGACAAAGGTGATAATAATGCCATCCCTCTTATTCAAGTGCTGCAAAAACAAAAAGACTAATGATGCAGAAGCTAGAAAAGACTCGTGATGAAGGTTAAAGGAGCTATCCTCCCGTACGCTGTTGCTATGTTGTGTGGACAAAGTGATACTAAGAGAAGCAAATGGAACATTCATAACGGATGTTGAGTTCTCTCAAGGCGAACATTCATAACCGTGAACATTGCTATGGTTGGACTTCAAACAACGACTCTTCACATAGGTCGTTCCAGCCTAGAGTGATGGATCGGGGAGAATACTCCAGAAAAAGGGGTAAAACTGTGGAGGATGTATACGACTACCAAGGCAAAGCATCTCAAACAATAGGAGCGTCGGTGAAGGAGATTCTCCTACCTCTCATAGCAGCCATGCTAATAGTGTTATGGCAGCTGAGCAGAATAGCCTGTACAACATCATTATTGATCTCAGTCGTGGCCTCAAGGAATTCTGCGAGGACCTCTTCTAATGGATACAAATATTTCAAACCCAGACCCTGACGTGCACAATTGTTGCAAGGGGTTGATGAAATTTTGCAAAAAGCTGTGGACCACAAAGAATGGTGACAGAAGAACATGAAATCAGGAATTATATTCAACCTATGCTTCAACTTCTTCTCAATATCTGCAATGATATAAATGGTGTATCATGGATCTGACAAGAAAGCCCAAGTGGAGGATGATAATATGTAAGCCTCCTATGCCAGTATACGTCTGGATATCTTAGTCTTGGCATATATTTCGTACACGTCTAGTACGAGTCTGATATGATCTAGTATGACTCTGTGAGACTGTTGGTGGCTAATTCAGACTGCCCATGAACTCCTTGGCTATATTAGAATTGCTATTGGAGTCAAACAAACGTGCCCTCTCTCACTGACCCTCTTTGAAATCTGCATAGACGAGCTTGATGACTTTATTAAACAAGACATCACCCAGAGGATGGTTGTATCTAACATAAACAGAGTGCTACACTATATTTGTTGATGATCTGGTCTTTCTCGCTCTTTCTTTTCAGTGTTTGCAGAGAAAATTGAATGTGTTGCTTGCTCAAATTTTGTGAGTTTCAGTGGCCAGTGGTTAACCTTCAATACCTCCGAAGGTGCTATCTTCAAGTTTAAAGGATGAATTAGTTGGTCTAATGAGTCATTGAATGGTTTCTAGGTACTCGAGAAGTTGTCGAATTCTCATTACTGATGAACGAAGACCTGCAAAGTGTTATGAAATACGTTAATGTAGAAGTTCTTTCATGAAGTCTAGTTATGTCTATAAGTTGTCTTAGTCCATATGATGAGTCTTGAAGTCTATAGGTTTATAATATTTTTGATATATGAAGACATTAATATGACTCTGTGCAAGATGATCCATGTTTTGCAGTCTGTCATAGTGTCATTATGCATTAAAGAAGCCTGAAATGACAAAAGAATTAGTATTATTTCAGTGGATCATGTAGTCAGGGGATGTTCTTCATGATTCTTCAATCTCTTCAACATGTTTTAGAGGTTCGCTTCACAACCAACAGTGAGTAAGTAGTGAAATTTTTGAACAAAAATTCATTCATTTGTATGATGACTTGATCAGACCATCAAGAACAAGAAGATTTGATGTTTGTCAGCTCTGGAACTCTATCTTGAACAAGAATATGGAAGGATATCTATATTGAAAAGGAGGCTTACCTCTTGCCACTAGTCCACAATGATTTGCAAACAAACTAGATGATGACAGAGGGTAGGTATGGTTATTTTCATTCATCTTGACAGGGTATAAAGGAATGAAATGGGTTAATGATGTCTTTAGAGTGTTCACAAATTAATGATGTCTTGAAAAAGTGCAGATTGATTTCTAAAAAGTTAGGACTAATTTTGAAAAAGTCGAGATTTTGAAAAAGTCGGGATTTTGAAAAGGATGGCATTTTAAAGGGGGAGCGATGTTCTTCATGATTCTTAAATCTCTTCAACATGTTTTGGAAGTTCGATTCAGGACCAACAGTGAGCAAGGAGTGGAATTTGTGACCAAAAATTCATTCATTTGTATGATGACTTCATCAGACCATCAAGAACAAGAAGATTTCACGTTTGTCATCTCTGGAATGATATCTTTAACAAGAATATGGAAGGACGTCTATATTAAGGAGGAGGTTCACCAATTGACACTGGTCCATAATGATGTGCAAATGCCAACGAATCTAGATGATGACAGAGAGCAGGTGCGGTTGTTTTCATTCATCTTGACAGGGTACAAAGGAATGAAATGGGTTGAAGATGTCTTTAGAGTGTTCAAACTTTATGGAGGTTGTATAAAGATGGTCTCAGAACTGTCGAGTATATGAAAAGCAATAGGCGAGTCTGTAAGTTGTGGTGGTCTTTTTCTATACTGTACATAGTAGTCCTTTGGAGTTTGTGGTGGTACCTCCGGTAGGAGTAAAGAGTGACAAGAGAATTTATGTGGGGAGGTGAAGTAGGTGACTGTGGATTCCAAAGTAGAATTGTAAAAATACAAGGCTTAGAGAAAGAGATACAAAGAATGTAAAATCGGGATTTATTTTGAAAGAGTAGGGATTGATTTCGAAAGAAATTGAGATTGATTCTGAAAATTTAGTACTGTTGAAAAAGCGGGATTTTTAAAAAGTCAAGATTTTGAAAGGGTCGACATTTTGAAAAAGTGGGAATTTTAAAAAAGTTGAGATTGTGTAAAAATTGGGATCCTCTTCCTTATTGTAATTTCCAGATTAGATGTCAGCTTGGATGACAGTGCTTCGTTAGGAATGGTAGGAGGACTGGACAATAGACAACAAAGGAAAAAGCATTGTATAAATTGGAACCGACGGTGTATAAGAAAAGGCAATTTTTTTAAGACTATTTCCCAGGTGCGGCAGCATTTCTTTTCTTCCCATCAACTCCTATTCCACCTTCACACTTGTTAATATTAACATCTAAATCGGATATTAACATTGCCATACAATGCTGCAATTCAATCCTTCTACGCACTAACTCTTTTGTCGGCAATTCTTTAATGGCTCTGCCTCTCTTCTTTCTTATAAGTTCGCTCTTGTGTCTGCAATTATTCGATAGAATTTAGAGTTTGGACATGAAGATGCTTGCGACTTGGAAGGCAAAGAAAGGTTCGCAGATCTGAAGGGATTTCAAAAAGTGATAATAACGTAATATTGAAAAAGTGGGGTTTTTAAAAAGTCGGGATTACCATATCATAGATTACTTTTAATTAACACGCAGAAAATAGTATATATGTGATATCCACACCCAAAATTTCAATGGAATCTATTTTAATTGAGATGGAAGGATTAATAAACACAGATACTATCATTCTATCAAAAAATAATGATATTGTGTATACAACATTATCAAAGATAAATAAAAAATTAGTTAAATTAAGAGGTTGACATATTGAAGGTTTGAAGTCAATTCATTGAAATCGTAGAAGAAAGTGAATGGAAATAAGATAACCAATAAAGACAAAGGTTTTATCCCAATCATCAAAATCGATTATCCATGTGAGCAAGAGGGGAAGGTGAATCCCTTGCAAAAAGATCAAAAGTCACAAATGAAATGTCTTTAAAGAATGCTTGTTTAAGGAAGTTTGAGGAAGAAATGATGAATTTAATATACTAACACAAGAAATTGGATCAAACAATAGATACTTCAACTAAGTATAATGTAAAATAGGTTATGGTCTCTGTACATTACGCCTTGTGGGATGATACCTTTTATATAGTTTATTAACTCTGGGCAATTTTAGATTACATTAATGGTTTACTAATCTTATGTGGGGAGGTGAAGTAGGTAATCGAAGATTCCAAAATAGAGTTGGAAAAAATAGAGGACTTAAAGAAAAGAGATTTATTTTGAAAAGTCTACATTTTCAAAATTTATGGATTTTTAAAAGTTATGTTTATTGAGAAAGTCGACATTGTGGAAATGTCACCATACTAAAAGAGTTGAAATTTTGAAAAAGTCAAAAATATGAAAATGTGGGATTTTGAGAAAATCGAGATACTCAAAATGCCCAGATTTTGAATAAAATGGGATTTTGAAAAATTCAACATTATAAAAAAGTCGGGATTTTTAAAAAGTAGGGATTTTGAAAAAACCTACATTTTGAAAATGTTGAGATTTATTTGTAAAATTTTGGGATTGATTTTCAAAATGTCGAGATTGTTAAAAAGTCGGCATTTTGAAAAGTCAGCGTTTTGAAAAAGACAGTATTTTGAAAACGTCAGGATTATGAAAAAGTCGGCATTTTGATAAAGTCAAAATTTTCAAAAGGTCAGGATTTTGAAAAAGTTGGGATTTATTTTGAAAAAGTCAATATTCATTTTGTAAAAGTTGAGATTAATTTTTAAAAAACCGAGAATTTCAAAAAGCTGGGATTTTGAAAAAGGCGTCATTTTAAAAAAGTCGATATTTAGAAAAAGTCGATATTTTTACAAAGTCCACATTTTGAAAAGTCGGGATTTTAAAAAAGTCAAGATTTTCAAAAGGGTCGACATTTTGTTTTCGTTATTTTGAAAAAGCTGGGATTTATTTTGAAAAAGACAAGACTTTCTAGCAAGACTTTCTAAGGCAATTATATCAGACAAGACAAATGCACAGTAGGTGGGTTTCTATGCCAGAAGCATGAAACATACTCAACAATATTCCCGCAAAAAAACCTAGTCCAAAATGTCACACACACGCATACTAGGCGAGGGGAGGAATGGGAGTCAAACCCCCCTCTCGTATTATTTTTTCTTCTACATGATAAAGCTCTTCTGCTCAACCAACACAGCGCTATATATAGGAGTGGAGATAGCAAGCAACACAAACCATGGGCCCAGTTTCTAGCTCTTAAAAGCATGGGTGCTAGAATTACATGGGTATTTCATGTTCTTATAGACAATTACCCCAGAATTACATGGGGTATCACGTTGAAAGTAAAATTCGAGAAGATTAAATGTCTACGATCTGACATAGGTCCAGAATTCTCGTCTAATGAATTCGATGAATTTTGTGAAGAAAATTGAATCAAAAGACAACTCTCTTGCAACAAGGACACCTCAACAAAATGGATTTGTTGAAGGGAAGAATAGGACTGTCCAATAAATGGTGAGAACAAATCAAAATGAATCAAAATTGCCCGACAACTATTGGAGTGAAGCAGTTTACACCACGGTCTACATTCTGAACATAGCTCAGTTGAGAGTAAACAGTGACAAGACACCTTATGAATTGTGGAAGAACATGCCTGCAAATGTGAAACACATGGGTGTTTGGAAGTAAATGCTACATAAAAAGAGATGAAGATAACTTGTGCAAGTTCGACTCTAGATGTGATGAAGGCATATTCCTTGGATACTCAACGGTCAACGTGGCTTACAAGTGCTACAATAAGAGGCTACAGAAGATTGTAGAAAGCAAAAATGTAAAGGTAGATGATACTCCTAAGTCGACACTTAGCATAATAACAATCATGAAGAACATTAAGATGATGATGACATGGATAGTCCGCAAAAGACGTAGATGAAGAAGAAGAAAGACAAAAACCAAGGCACCAAGGATCATTCGTCAGATCAGATCATTAGAAACATAGGTGGCATTCTTACAAGAAGAAAGTTAAGGGAGCAACACAACCATGAAGACATAACATTCATGTCAATGATAGAACCCAAGAATGTTGCGAAGCAAACAAAGATCAACATTGGGTAGACACAATGAATGAAGAACTTGATCAAATTAAGAAGAATGAGACGTTGGAGCTGGTAACTAGACAACAAGACAAACATGTGATTGGAACCAAATTGGTTTTTAGAAATAAGTTGAATGAGAAAGGAGAAGTATCAAGGAACAAGGCCAAACTTGTATGCAAAGGATACACACAAATGGAAGGAATTGAATTTGATGAAACATTTACACCGGTAGAAGTTGTGATGTAAGAACTCTTGTGAAAGAGTAAAAAGGTTAATGTTGTGTGTCTTAGGTGTCTTCTCTCCACCAGCTACGTAGAAGGAGAAGTGAAATGGTCTAAGATATTGTGTTATCAATTTTTAGCTGTCCAAGGTCATAGTTGACCAACAAACTCCTTAAATTTTGCATGTCTTGAGGACTATGTATGAGATGGTTTGACAGAATAAGGTGGAGCACTTGAAAAGATGAAAATTTCCATGAAAGAGGCATTCATGTGGACCTTATGGTCTCTTGTTTTTATATCTAATGTTTTCTTTGAATGGGTACATGCAAGTATGAGCAACTTTGTAAAGAAGGTCAAGAGAAAGGCCTTGAGAAATGAGAAGAGTAGTGCGGTGAAGTCACCAAGCACACAAGTGAATGTGCAAGCAAGGATGGAAGAGGAGATTGTTATAATTGTCTATCAAGACGAAAACGAGTGCATTGCCTAATGCATGAGAAGTGTCTTGAAGACCTTGAACAAGTAAATGATGAAGATGAGTTCTATGAAGCCATGGAACATTCAGAGAGAAAAAAATGAACAACCAAGCATGCAAGAAAAAGATGGTGTACACAAGCAAGAAGCAAAGTAAGCCAATGAATATATTGAGCAGCCTATCGAGAAGGTATTAGTGAATGCAAATTTGAATCTTTCTCATAACCATATAGCTGTTAATGTACAGGTTAGAGAAGAAACGAGTTTAATGAGGAAAGCAAATATACCAATTGATCATGGATGCATAATGCAAAAGTAGATAGTGACGCACAAACCTAAGAAACAGTTGATTGAGAGGACGGGTTTTCTTGCTAAGTATGATTTTTCTCATAATTTTGATAAAGCATACAAATATACAGGATAAAAAGGTCAATGAAGTTGATCTTTTAGTATTGTCACAATAACATGGGTATATAGTACCTAAATCACTCAAGTAGTCATATGATAACACAAAGACTCAGTTGTGGATGACTAAGAGCATAAGGAATGGTGGAGAAACATCTCAAGAAGATGCAGATGGTGAAAGGATGATGATTGCACCTCGAAGCTTATGGAAAAGAATTGAAGCAGGTTCTAACAAACAAGGAAATGAAGATGAAGTGATGAGCGTGGAAGAGGTATTCCATGATGACAAAGAGCATAACAGGTATACTAGGGAGATGAAAGGTAAAGAGGTTGTTTTCGATGATTTGAATGATAATGATTATAATTTATGAAAATAATCATGATTTATCTTTCCAAATTAGTATGAATGATGATATGTGGAATGAGTTGACTACAATGGCTAACATGCAGCAGGGTGAAAACTCTACAATGGTTGATGAAGATCATAGCCATGATCAAGAAATGATGGAAAGTGAAGACATGTTGAATGAAGGTAAGGATAACTTCTTGATGCAGGAGGTAATGGAAGAATATGTTGATGCAAAACGGGGCATGGAGAATGAAAATAAAGAACTAGCACCTAGATTTGATGAAATTTATGATGACATGGATGATGAAGTTTTAAGTGAAGAATTGTTGAATCCTTCTAAGGAGATGTGTTTGAGCTCATATCAGACTGAGAATAACATTGATCAGCTTGAGTAAGAGGCAAATAAAGAGGAAAAAAATGAAAATGACCAATTTGAACATGGTAAATTAAAAAAATGAAGAGAATCAACAACTTGAAATCACTCAAGGGGTTGGATGGCCCAACATTTTTGCATCTAACTTTTCATTTGATGTTCTAAATACAGTTTTTGTGAACAATGAAACAAGTTAAGCACCTAATCCACTAAGAGAGTTCATGGATGAAGAATAACGAGATGACATGGAAGATATACAGGAGGCTTAGGGTTTAGGGATTAGCATTTATGGTTTTGGGTTTAGGGCTCAAGGTTTACAATTCATGGTTTAGGATTTACGGTTTAGGGTTTAATTCATGGTGTGCATGATTGGGTGTTTTATTGAATCATATAATATTTGTAGGTGTCGTTTCTCACACCTACTAAATCTCACCCAGCATTCTTGGGTTGATTAAGAAGGGGGTGTTCCCTAAAACATTTATTATAGAATATAATTTGTAAATAAATCATTAATAAACAAAGAAAATGTTCGTGGGACCTACTTTTAATTTCAAAACTATAGGATCATATGGTATCATCTTATTATAGTTTGAAATCTATTTCAATTGAGATGGAAGGATTAATAAACCCAAATAATATCATTCTATCAAAAAAATAATGATATAGTATATACAACATTATCAAAGATAAATAAAAAATAGGCTAAATAAAGAGGTTGACAAGTTGAAGGTCGACATCAATTCATTGAAACCATAAAGGAAAGTGAATGGAAATAAGATAACCAATTAAGAGAAAAAGGTTTTATCCCAGTCATCAAAATGGATTGATCTATGTGAGAAGAGGGAAAGGTGAATCACTGGCAACAAGATCAAAAGTCACTAATGAAATGTCTTTAAAAATACCTATTTAAGGAAGTTAGAGGAAGAAATGATGAATTTAATATCCTTACATAAGAAATTGGATGAAACAATACATACTTCAATTAAGTATAATGTATAGTAGGTTATTTTCTAAGTACATTAGGCCTTGTGGGATGATACCTTGAATATAGTTTATCAACTCTGGGAAATTTCAGTACATCAATGGTTTACTTAAGGGGGTGAATGATGATTCCAAAATAGAGTTCAATTAGAGAAGAGATATAAAAAAGAATGTAAACTTGGTGTTAAAAATTATGATAATAATTTACAAGGAAAATGAAACACGAGAATAAATTATTTAGTTGTTGAGGCATGACCAATGAACATACATCTTTTACAAAATTATAACTCTCTCTAGGATTAATTCTTTTCCAAAACATATTATATTAATTTGACGAGGAGAGAACATAGTTTTTTAATGTTTAATTGTTATAAACATTTAATTATTACTTAACTTCTACACAACATACCTCCTTGTGCTTCGTACATGTAGTGTTATGAATAGTTAAATAGATTTAATATGTTTTTTCTTGACAAAACTTATATCTCAAAATATATAGGCACAATTGGATATGTTAAGAAATTAAAAATAAATAAATAAAAGTTAAGTTCAAAAGGTTGTGTCAATATACTTGCAATAAATTCTCAATTTTAAATTACTTGTAACATTATTTTAATTAATTGTAAAAAAAAAAATTTTAATTTAATTTAAAAACTAAAACTAAATTTTTATCAACATTTTCTCCATCCGTTTATGTGATTTAATACAACGATTCGTTAATTTTGTCATAAAAGTGTGTATATGTACATGTGCACTTTTGTTGTGATTTTACAAAAAAATGGTGCACAACATTGCAAAAAATACGCAAGTTTCATATTCTTTTCTCATATAGGTATTGATTTTTAATATTTATTTAGAAACTAGATTCATTCTTACGTTTTCATAAAATTACTTGTGCACGTGACCCCAAAAGCCTCTCCAAGTTCAACTATTGTTGTTTTCGTAACAAATAAAGAAGTGGTGACTTAAGACCCACCTTTGTTCCCCCATTACCGCGCATCTACGACGGTGACGGATTTATAGCATGTACATATTTCAATGAATACAATTTATAGTGGCCTCCCATTATGTCTAGAAACAACATTCCTTTAGGTAAAACACCCAACATCAAAACCCTTAGATTCTTTAGGAGAAGTCTTGTCAACATTTTCGATTCCGTATAGACTATAGATTGGATCCATTGGCCTCACCTCCAATTAAAATTTAGGCTAGTCACTTGAAATATTTCTTGTTTGTTAATAAAGTAGGAGCAAGTGGAAAATGTTATGTTACAAAAGTTTGCGATACACCCATCAGTGGCTTGGTGGAGGGGCTTGTAGTTACATTTACACAACAGTCAAAAATTATACTCCTGGGTTACTATATAAACAAATAATGCCCTTTTCCCCAATCTTTGTATGTTTTATACTATGTGGATTTTCAATTCGTTTCCTAGATAATGGCTCAATTACATAAATAGGATTTTGAATTCTAAGATCTATAAATAACAATACACTTCCTTTAGTGCTCGGAAGGCCTCCTTCTCATGGAGCGCCTAAAAAAAATTTCAATTACCTGACCCAAATTCTCTGCTTGTGCCCATCTTAAAACCTATAAATATATATTTTTAGACTTCCGCTTGTCTTGGAATTGCTTGGGAATGGATTTGCTTCTTTATTCTAGCATGTATTGAAGGCCTATGGGGTTTTGAGCCATTTTGGCACATGTAATGGGGTTTTTGACTAGGCCGACCTACTTGGGTCACATGTGGCCATTGTAATGATGTTATTTGAATGTAATGAAGGTGCATGGGTCAAATTTATCATGAGGGACCGACCTCCTTTCGGTTCGAAAGAAGAAATGGCTATAAAAGTCAAGTTTGACCTCATTTTGTGAGCTAGTCATGCATGGGGAAATAGTGTGACCTAGAGAGGTGATGTTTGCAGGTATGAAGGCATGACAACATGAGGGCAAGAAGATAGAGCAAAGAAAGGAGAAAAATCAAGTTTGATGCGCTAAGGTATGAGCTAGGGTTAGTGATCTTCATCAGTTGTGGCAGCAACATTTATAGAGATCAAACATCTTCAGGAGGCTGAGTTTGTCTTTGGCCATCTTTACACGGTTGTAGCCTCTTTGTGGAGTTTGGTGCTTCACTAAATTAGGGGTTTGGTGCTACACTAAATTATTTTTCTTTGAGTAATAAAAATAGAGTTTCATTGGGTTTTCTCCCTCATGAGGGGATTTTCCACTCAATTTTTGTGTCTTGTGTACTCTCTTGCTCTTGATCTTGCATATGGTTGTTTATATGTTTATGTTTACACACATATGGTACATCATTTTTTTCTAGATTCTAAGAAAAACTTGAGATTGAAAATTTCAGCGTTTCTAAAAAGTCCGGATTTTGAAAAAGTCTTCGTATTGAAAAGTCAAAATTTTAAAAAAATCAATATTTTTTGAAAGTTGGTGATTTCAAAAAGTCAAGTTTTAAAAGTTGACATTTTGAAAAAGTCAAGATTTTGAAAAGGTCTTGATTTTGAAATAGCCAGGATTTTGAAAAAATTTGGCATTTCGAAAATTCAGCATTTTGAAGAAGTCAGGATCTTGACAAAGTCGCTATTTATTTTTAAAATGTTGGGATTTTCCAAAAGTCGGCATTTTTAAAATGTTGTCATTTTCAAAATGTTAGAATATTGAAATGTTCCGATTTTAAAATATTTCATTATTTTGAATCAGTCGCAATTTCAAAAAAGTCGTGCTTTTGTAAACCTCGAGATTTTGAAAAAGTCAAGATTTTGAAAAATTCGGGATTTTTAAAAATTCGGGATTTCAAACTCGGGTTTTGTAAGAAATCCGCGTATCTATTGGTACAAGTTTCCCATATTTATTGGGAAGAAGTGGTTATTTAGAGTATAATAGTTCAAATATAGACTTTTCTAAGGGGAGAGGACATTTATTGAATAAAGCACAAGGTATGTTAATAGCACCATTTAATTAAATTTTCAATTATATCTTACCAATTTAGGGACCCAATCCCACTAACATTACAGATATATGCATACAAAGAATTGTTGACAATACAACTAACATACTTAGACACATATAAGAAACGAATTCCCGAGTCTAAACCCATTATAGAAAACATAGAGACTCTTTGTTTTTGTTTTTCTTTTCTTTTTTCCTTTTTAGAGAGCATTCAATAATGTAAGATTTTTGTAGCAAAACCCAAAATAAACCGCTTGTTTACAACATTAAAGCCCTGCACCAATAGGAAAATAAATAAATCTGCAACATTTTTTCTACAGACCTTGAGCACAGAAACAGAAGGAGATTTCCTTGTGGCCAAAGGACCTTATTATTCAAAAAGATTATAATCAAATCATTCCTTTGTTTCATTTGGCATCACTTTCGTGTAAAGTTACCAATATTTAGTTTTTACTTTAAATGAGAGTTGAACTATTAGAGGAGACTTTAGATTTATAAAACTAGATTCATCCATGAAAGATAATGATATTAAGTTCATTTTCATAAGTTTAAATATTGAAATTTGCAATATTAAATTAAGTATTTAATATTAAACAAAGTAGAATTATCGATAAAATTTTATACCATTTATAAGAAAATTTGGTCAAAATATTTTCAAATACATATTGATTGGCCTATCTAAATTTTGAAAAAATAGTAAAAAATTAGTCAACCGATTATAAAAATAACCGTTAAAAAGATATTTTAAGATCTCTCGGTCATGCGATTTCATCAAGCAAACACATCAGGCATCTATACCCTCATCAACCCCCAAGCCCAAACAAGTTTGCAACACAACCTAGGTTTTACACAAAGCTAACATGAAAATGGGGGAACTAGCAAGACTTTCTAAGGCAATTATAACAGACAAGACAAATGCACAGTAGGTGGGTTTCTATGCCGAGAAGAATGAAACATACTCAACAATATTCCCGCAAAAAACCTAGTCCAGAATGTCACACACACGCATACTAGGGGAGGAGAGGAATGGGAGTCAAACCCACCTCTCTGTATTATTTTTTCTTCTAAATGATAACGCTCTTCTGCTCAACCAACACAACTCTATATATAGGAGTGGAGATAGCAAGCAACACAAACCATGGGCCCAATTTCTAGCTCTTAAAAGCATGGGAGCTAGAAAGAAATATTCCCAACTACCCACACTCGGGCTAGTCTCCTTCCATCCCGCACACACAACAAACTTGCATACTCCAGCCATAGTCAGACTTCAAATTAATGAACTCAAAAAAACCCACACATTTCTCAAGAAAAATAAAGCAAATCTCAAAAACCAAGCATAACAAGCAAATAATAATGAGGCAACCTCCCATAAATCTCATGAACATTGACCCAAGTGAGCTCCAGCAACAACAAAACTATACCAAAAATACCACGAAATCAAAACAAAACATCAGTGGCATGGAACCTAACTGGATGTCCTCCACTTGGGGATGCCTTGTGTTTTCCTAAAAGCCCTCCATACCCCTCTGTGACAATGTGCCTACAATCCTTATTGCACCCTAAAGATCATTTATATGGTAAGTCATAAGGTTTGAGTTCGCATTTATGTTCGACGAGGATAAATTTCGGTTCAAGCTCACCAAGGGATAAAGTTTGAGTGAAAAACGACTTTAAGTTCAAACAACTTTTTTCTATCTTTTTTTTTTGAAAAAATGCATACATATGTCAAAGCGACAAAGTGGAGAGAGTTTTTTGTCCACTACTCAGTCGTTATATGTATAAATACACACATTTGTAAACTGATGCAAAATCTTGTCAAAAACTTCCCATGCAAAAACAATGGATAACGATTGAGTTAATGTTGAATGAGAGTAAAGTTTGAACTTTTCGTTTAAATTTGGGGAACCTTATGACATAGTTCATATGGTATGTGACATTAAAATCATAGTTACCAAATCCGGTTGGATCTGCACAAAACGCACCCAGATTCCATATTTTTCAACCAACCTAGATAAATTTGATCCAGGTCTGCCCTATTTTTTCAAATCATAAAATTATTTTTTGTGCGAAAAAGACACCCAACAACCTTATTATTATTTAATATTTAAATGTTTTAACATTTTTATCGCGTTATTAAAAAAACTCAGTGATCTTGTCAATTTTGCATATTTACAGATTATTCGATATATGAAATGTATAAATATTAGTCTAGACTTTTCGGAACTTATTCAAGAATTTCACGTTTTTGGATTTTTCTCCTCCCGAACAGATCCAAATTTCCAAACTTGGTGACTATGATTAAAGTCCACTCCTTTTTACCAAGTACCTTATATATTATTTAATATTAAATGTATTAACATTTTATATAAATATATTAAAAAAAATCATTAATCTTGTCAATTTTGCATATTTACAAATTATGCTGATGTATGAAATTTATAAATATTAGACTAAGATTTTCTAAACTTATTCAAGAATTCCATATTTTCGGATTTTTTTCTCCTCCCGAACAGATCCAAATTTCCAAACTGTGTGACTAGGATTAAAATCCTATCCCTTTTACCGTCTCCCAAATTTATAAAATGAAAAATTGGATTTGGAAAATGGTCAATAATAAGCAACTTTCTAAAACTCTTAAAGATCATTTTTCATCACCCAAATTCCATTATCACAAACTCCTCTTCTTTCCCTTTGAACCTTCATGTACCCTAGCTACTTGCTAGTATTGGATTGTCAATGTGATCCTTGTTTCTTCCTTGTAGTTATCCTCTCTTACCCCTCACGAGGGATATGGTGGCATTGTGATGGTGACATGGTGGTTATTGGCAGAGCATTCTTGGGTTAGGTGATATTCCTGGTTAGATGGACTGCTTCTTCCATTGTGTTCAATTAGGTTGATTGGTTGTGACTTATTCCCTAGTGTGGCAATCATGCCCCTTTATATAGTTCCTTCATTTGTAATGTTCTTTTTATAAAAATACAAAGCAAAATTGGATTTTAACGAAACCCATATGCAAAAAAATATAGAAAAGGGATTTTCCCTGTCAAACCCTTATAGAAAATTAAATAACTTCCGTGAATACATGCAAAATATTTTAGCAATCAGAAATTCAACTAAAAATCTCGAGATCCGATTAATTTTAATTATTTTCAAGGCTAAACAGATGTAAACTTTGAAAACTCATATATAGAGATATATGTGGAATTACAACACACTGAATAACTAGAAAATGACCTATGCGATGACAACACCCATAAATATTAATTATAGAATATTCCAGCAAGGGGAACACAAATATTCCATCCCGAATTCCTAAATGGGGCGCTAGGCTGGAAATGACCAAAAACTTATCCAAAAACCCTCTAAACCACTGACAATCGTTGCAACGCCCTTCGAACTCGATGCCTTTGCTGGCATTCATCTTTATAAAGCTCAAAAGTGAAAGAAATGAGGGTTTTCGTCCTCAAATCTGAATTCTAAAGAAGGTTTTTGTCCTCAATAGTTTGCTCTCAAGGGGTTTCGTTCTTAACAAATGAGCTCTCTACATCCTTCTATAGATTTTTGGGCAACTTTCTCCATGTGGGGCACTCCATGTGGTAGGTGAGCTTATAAAACATAAAGTCGCCTTTTGTCTTAATTCAACATTACACTTTTCCCCTCCTAATTCCACATTATAACTTAAAAGTTACTTTTTAATAAATATTACAAAGTATTCGCGAAGAAAATATAGGACAATTGGTGTCCTCCATTGACAATGACAACCCTTCTACTACCCTAAAAATGTAGATATGATTTTAACATATAATATCAAGAGGGAAGGTGAATCACTTGCAACAAGATCAAAAGTCGCTAATGAAATGTCTTTAAAGAATACTTATTTAAGGAAGTTAGAGGAAGAAATGATGAATTTAATATCCTTACAGAAGAAATTGGATCAAACAATAGATACTTCAACTAAGTATAATGTAAAATAGGTTATGGTCTCAGTACATTAGGCCTTGTGGGATGATACCTTTAATATAGTTTATTAACTCTGGGAAATTTTAGAATACATCAATGGTTTACTAATCTTATGTGGGGAGGTGAAGTAGGTGACTGAGGATTCCAAAATAGAGGACTTAGAGAAGAGAGATTTATTTTGAAAAGTCGACATTTTGAAAATTTTTGGATTTTTCAAAATTCTGAATTTTGAAAAATTATGGATATTGAGAAAGTCGACATTGTGAAAATGTCACCATATTGGAAAAGTCGACATTTTGAGAAAGTCAAAAATATGAAAATGTGGGATTTTGAGAAAGTCAAGATATTCAAAATGCAGAGATTTTGAAAAATTTGGGATTTTGAATAGGTTGAGATTTTGAAAAGGTTGGGATTTTGAAAAATTACGGATTTTGAAAAATTAAGGATTTTGAAAAAGTTGGGATTTTGAAAAAGTCGGCATTATAAAAAAGTCGGGATTTTGAAAACGTAGGGATTTTGAAAAAATCGACATTTTGAAAATGTTGGGATTTATTTGTAAAATTTGGGATAGATTTTGAAAAAGTCGAGATTTTGAAAAAGTCAGATTTATTTTGAAAAAGTCCAGATTTATTTTTAAAAAGTTGGGATTAATTTTGAAAACGTCGGGATTTTGAAAAGGACGGCATTTTAAAGGGGGGGATTTTGATCATGTAGTCAAGCGATGTTCTTCATGATTCTTCAAACTCTTCAACATGTTTTAGAAGTTCGATTCAATACCAACAGTGAGCAAGGAGTGGAATTTGTGAGCAAAAATTCATTCATTGGTATGATGACTTGATCAGACCATCAAGAACAAGAAGATTTGATGTTTGTCATCTCCGGAATGATATCTTGAGCATGAATATGGAAGGATATTTATATTAAAACGGAGCTTTACCTATTGACACGGGTCCACAATGATGTGCAAATGCCAAAGAATCTTGATGATGACAGAGGCCGGTGCGGTTGTTTTCGTTCATCTTTACAGGGTACAAGGGAATGAAATGGGTTAAAGATGTCTTTAGAGTGTTCACAATTTATGGAGGTTGTATGAAGATGGTCTGAGAACTGTCAAGTATATGAAAAGCAATAGGCGAGTCTCTAAGTTGAAACGGTCTTTTTCTATACTGTACGTAGTCCTTTGGAGTCTGCGGTAGTACCTCAGGTAGGAGTAAAGAGTGACAAGAGAATTTATGTGGGGAGGTGAAGCAGGTGACTGAGGATTCCAAAATAGAGTTGGAAAAAATACAGGACTTAAAGAAGAGAGATACAAAGATTGTAAAGTCGGGATTTATTTTGTAAAAGTAGGGATTGATTTCGAAAGAAATCGAGATTGATTCTGAAAATTTAGTACTTTTGAAAAAGTGGGATTTTTAAAAAGTCAAGATTTTGAAAGGGTCGTTATTTTGAAAAAGTGGGAATTTTGAAGATGTCGGGATAGATGTCTTCACCCAATGCTCTTTTTATACATGTCTTGTACAGGCTTGGGATCGATGAGAAGTTGTGGAGAAACAAGAATTCCATACTACTGGAGCCTTGCCCTTTGAGTTTCAAAGATAGTGCAATTACTGACGAAGTAAGAAGCATCACGGAAGGAATCCCTTGAATTTATATGTACCATCATCCTTCTTGTGAAAACAAGATTTGGTACGAGTTTAACCATCAATTCAATTTTTGATGAGGCCAAGTCTGGTACATATGCATTTCAGTTAGGAATAAACAAGGATGAGGCGATTGTGGGAACATTTGAGGGAATTGAGATTAGGGTGATTGATGCACCAGGGCTTGTAGCTTCCAATGTTGGCCAAGATCGTATTCACAAAAGAAGGTTCTTCGATCAGTGAAGTAATCCGTCAAGAAGACACCTCAATATATTGTTTTGCATTTTGGTTGGTTAGATATGCAGGGGATGGACCAGTATGGAGAAGTGTCATTGTTGTGCTCAATTATAGAAACATTTGGTGTAGTTGTGTTTTTAATGCCATTATAGTCCTCACCCATGTTGCATGCCCACCACCTGATGGGCCAGATGGTAATCCTCTCAACTATAAGGCATTTATATGCGAGCGTTCCAATTTGATACAAAAAAACATTCGCCAAGCTTCATGAGAGATCGAACTGGAGAATCCTTTATACTTGGTAGAGATTCTCTTTACTCACAACACAACAACACGCTTGCACCTTGCTTTTTCACGTGCCACTAGGTACAGCAAACCCAATTTGATGTAGCAAGATGTTCACCATACCACTTGTTACAACAAACCCGATTTGATGCAACAGGATGTTCACCAAGCTTCAGGGGACATGGATGTGGAGAATCCTATTCATGTGGCAGAGAATCAACCTATCGTGGCACCACAACACATTCCCACCTCCATTTTCACGTGTCACTGGTTATGGGAACCTGTGCAAGACCAAAACCTCTACTAAGAGCTTTGCAAAAGGGAAT
Organism: Taxus wallichiana var. yunnanensis; assembly: GCA_018340775.1. Taxonomy (NCBI): domain Eukaryota; kingdom Viridiplantae; phylum Streptophyta; class Pinopsida; order Cupressales; family Taxaceae; genus Taxus; species Taxus wallichiana. The sequence goes on from CM031238.1 coordinate 362,400,606, forward strand.
GACCATCCATCGAGTAATAATAGGAAGTATTTGAGTGGAATGTTTTAGTTGCACTACATTGTTCGCTCCTCCTTATCACACAAGCTTAAAACAATTTAAGACAACATACATTACATCGTAAACTACCACTGTAACAAATTAAATATTGTTATCCTCTCCGGCGTAATTTACAACTCATGTGCAATTGCTAGTTTATTATCGTTTTGTGCAGGGAGAAAACGAGCAACAAACAGATGCTTTCACATAATAACAACCAAATCTACTACGCGGTTTAAGATTAAACAATACATTTTTGGAACAAAATGCACGTCCATTTCTCTTTTAAATAAGTGAACGTGTAACGCACAAGCTAGCGTCCATTTTTGTGTTTTATGAAACTTGTAAATCAAGATTTGTTCAATGAATCGGGGACGAGATTTACAGATGAGGCGCATAATGCATGTATTAAAATCTTTTCCTAAACAGGAAAAGAAATGGGTTTTTTTCTTCAGCTTTGCAAAGTTCCTGTGTCGAGGATTTGAAAAATTTCTTCGACTTTGCAGAGTACATGTGTGTCGAGGATTTTAGGGTTTTTCTAAGTTTTTTCATTCGGTAACGATTTGTTTTCTTCGGCTTTGCAAAGTTCCTGTATGTCGAAGATTCGAAGATTTATAGATTTATTCAGTCATTCGTGCCCGGCTGGCAAAAAATCTTAAAAAAAACAATTTATGGGTTTTTCTTGGTTTTTGCATTTAGTAATGGGTTTTTTTTTCTTGGCTTTGTAGAGTTCCTTTGTGTCGAGGAATCGATGATTTCATTAAAGTATTCTAATAGAACTCTACTCACCCAAATGATTAGAAAAGCTTTTGAAAAAAATTCCACATGCTCCTCTTTAACTATTAAAAATGGCATAATGGGTTTTTTATTTGAGTCATGAAATTTCTCTAGAACCATGATGAAACACATATATTATATAATTCATCTTCCTATCATCAACATAAAGTACTTCAGACAAATAAATTGAGGAACTACTTGTTTTTCAATACGTAAAGTAGAAAGTGTTAATATGTACTGCATAGAAATTAATATATCTCGCACATGATGAATTTGGAAATAAAAAAATGTTAGTATGCATTTTAGGAAATACATTCATATAAGAACATGTGTCAATTCTTGATATTCTTATAACAAAGGTGGATCGACCCTTGAGGGCTTTTTGTAAGAGGATGAGGGTCATTTCAAAACCCCCACTGTTATCATATTTCCAAAAAAAAATTGTTTTGGCATATCCTAAACATGGCTAAGCTTCTAATATCTTAATTTGTTTTCTTCCATCCTTACAATCGCTATGCTCCAAATATTATGTCTTATCATAATATTCTCCTTTTTTTTATAAAACCTAGTGACCACTAAGCTCTAAATATTATGTTGTAGCATAACATAATATTGGCTAAAGATCAAAATATAGTTCTCTAACTTGTAAAGTGCTATAAAAAAACTTAGATCGAAATATTATATTGTGGAAGTAGTTATTCACCACATAGCTCCATAAATTATTAATTTAATTTGTTAAATCCTAACGAATGCAAGCTACAAATATTATGTCCTTGTTTAACCTAGCGCCAACTAAGTTCAAAATATCTTCCTCTAATTTGCTAAATGTTCTAAAATATTATAATTATGAATTATTAAACCCTAGCGAATGTAATCTACAAATAATATGTTGTGGCATAACCTAGAGGCCACTAAGCTCAAATTATCTTAATTTAATTTATTAAATCTTAACAACATGTGCTCTAAATATTATGAGCTAGAATAACCTAGCGGATGCTAAGCTTGAAAAATCTTAATTTAAAATCTTAAAACAATACAATAAACTCAACTAATTTATACAGGTCTTGATTACTATAAAGATTTCCTAAATGCACGGCGTTGATTAACTTATAAATCGCTAAGTTCAAAACTTCTTACTTTAATTTTGTTAAAAACTAGAGACTTCTAAGATTACAATAGAATTTGTTAGCTTATGTGAAGCATAACCTGGTGGGAACTGAACTATAAATGTCTTTCTTTAGTTTGTTAAATGCTAGTGACTTTTTATCTTGAAATATTATAGTGTTTAAGTACCTAGCGGACTCTAAGATTAATCTATGTTGATTTAATTTGTTAATCTTAGTGACCACTAAGATCTAAATATTATGTTTTTGCGTAACCTATTGGCCGCTAAGCTTATAATATCTTCCTTTCTTTTGTTAAAACCTAAAGACCGCTAAGCTCCAAATATTATGTTGTGTCATAAGCTAGCGGACGCTAAGCTCAAAATATCATTTAGTAACTTGTTAAATGATAGTCACCACTAAGCTCGTAATATTATATTGTGGAAGTAATTAGCGTCCTCTTAGCTCAAAATATGTTAATTTAATTTGTTTAATCCTATCGACCGTAAGCTGTAAATACTATGTTGTTGATTAACCTAGCCCTAGCTAAGTTCAAAATATCTTCTTCTAATTTGTTAAATGTTGTAATATATTATAATTATGAATTATTAAACCCTAGAGAATACAATCTCCAAATAATTTGTTATCGCATTACCTAGCAGACTACTAAACTCAAAATATCTTAATTTAATTTATTAAATCCTAACCACCGATAGTCTCCAAATATTATGTGGTGACATAACCTAGCGGGTGCTAAGGTTTAAATATCTTAATTTAAAATCTTAAAATCGTACAATGAATTCAAATAATTTATACAAGTCTTGATTGGTATAAAGATCTCTAAAGTTAATGGCATTGATTAACTTAGAGGTCGCTAAGCTCAAAAAATTTTACTTTAATTTGTTAAAACCTATCGACTTCTAAGATTACAATATAATTTGTTAGGTTATGTTGAGACATAACCTAGCGGACACTAAATTCAATGTCTTTCTTCAATTTGTTCAATGCTAGTGACTCTTTAGCTCGAAATATAATATTGTTTAAGAAACTAACGGCTATTAAGCTCAAACTATGTTGATTTCATTTGTTAAATCCTAGTGAACACTAAGATCCAAATATCATTGAATAACTCATTAAATGATAACGACCACTAAGCGTGAAACATTACCTCAAAATATGTTAATTTAATTTGTTTAATCCTACAAACCGTAAGCTCCAAATATTATGTCTTCGGCTAGCATAGTGGTCGCTAAGATCAAAATATCTTTCATTAATTTTTAAATCCTTTCGATAAATATTATGTCATCGTCTAAAATAGTGTCCTCTAATCTCCTAATATCTTAATTGAAATGGTTAAATCCTAAGCGACTGCAAACCACCACTAGGCTTCACCTTTTATGTTGTAGCATATCCTAACAGCCGCTAAGCTAAAAAATATCGTACTTTGAATTCGTAAATCCCAACTATAAATTTTACTAATGTATACAATTTTTTTAGTAAAACAAGATTCATATGCTTCATGCTCCAAAGCCTTTACCTAGTGACCACAAATTTCTAAACGTCAACCTTTTATGTGTTATATAGGTATACATATAGATTTCTCTATTTCTTATGAGATTTTGGAAGAATTGTTTTACATTTATGACAATTTAAGAAACTTGGAATAGAGGTAGAGAAGATATATAACAAGTTTTTATATAAGACGCAACCTACTCATTGCACCCTAGCGGCCGCAAAGCTATTATTCAAGGTAAATATATCATGTTTATAATTAAGTTGTGTTATAAATATAAATTTTTAATCTTTGCATATAAAACAGAAAATAAATAACAAAGCCATCACTAGACCCAAAAAATAGTGTGTTTCCTATATAAAAAACAACTGGTCTGCAAGGCCGCTAAGGTAAATGAATGTTTTCTCCAAATAAATATTATAGCCCATCTGCTGCTAGGCTAGGCAAAGTTTTTCATTGTATTAGTGTATTCATATATGAGAAATAAAACTGAAAATCTATTAACGATAACAAATAAATATAGATGTTACATAATGGCTACATAAATATACGTATAGAAGCATGTATTTAATTCAAAATAAATTTCAGGTTTAGTAAATTGGTTGTCAAAAAAATAATTATATCGTAGCGGCCACAAAGCTTTTGAAATTTTGACTTAGATTAGCGGGCGCAAAAGGAATTATATATTAATTATTAAATATATAGTGATTAAAATTTATATTTAATAATATTTACGTGTATTTATAATATGTTTACCTTCCATTGTACAAAAAATAAAATTGTTGAAGTCATTACAGTTGACTATTTCTACGTGAAAACACATATAATTGAAAATAATTATCGTACAGTTGAATACTTAATATGGTATTATTACTTTTAATGTAATTTGTTTATCTCATATATTATCACAAAATGTGTAAGCAACAACCATGTAAACAATGTAATCTAAACTAATTAGTGATGTTTCTTTGTATCATCTCAATGTAAACAATGTAATTTGAACCAATTACCGAAAGAGAGACCAAGAATAGTAGAAACGGGAAGCGTTCAAGAGAGAAATACTTGCGCTAAAAGGGGACTACAATTTCTCTCGTTAACACACAAAAAAAGTGTGTTTTCATGAAGAACAAGGCAATTTTACGTAGAGATCAAAAGCAACTGGAAAGCAATGCAAGACCGTTGAGCGTGATTCATTAGGACAAAGCATGGATGGTGCGGATCTCAATTCTGTAGGGAAAAGCGAGGCTGGACTTTGGTGCAAAACATAAGAACCAATCAACTATAGAGTAACTAATAAATCCTGCAGTAAAAATGTACACATTTACTATAAATACCTGACTTAGTAATATCTGGGATTATATCATGTTTTTAGTTGTTTGTGAAACCTTCATCTGCTAACTTAAACAAACCATCTCCCGATTCTATTCGCAACCTCTATTTCTTTCCTCCTTTGTGTGCATCCTTTCTATACATCCTTTATTTGTGTCCTTTGTGTGCCTTCTTTGCAAACAAGATTATAATCGCTTGCAAAAAATAATCGGGATTTGAACACTCGGCCCTGTTCTCTACGTCCTGCGCATTTTTTTAATTTCAAGAGATGCTTTTCTACGTGACCAAAAATATCAAAAACACTAATCAATATTTTTCCGAGGCATTTAGTAACTTGTTTGGCTCATTCCACAACAGAAAATTTGAAAATAGAAAAAGAACGGGATACTAAAATTTGTAAATTTCACTTTCAAATTTCGAATAAAGCAAAAGTGCGTGCTCTTGAAATTTCAAATATTCAAAAATGAAGGGGAATTTGTATTTCAAAATTTGAATTTTTCCCTCTTTTAGAAAGAAAAAACAAAACTTGAATAAAAAAACTTATTTTGCTATTGTCTATATTATATTACAATATAAACATAATAAAAAATATATTATTATAAGCATAATAAAAATATATACTATAAGAAAATAGAAGAAATAAATTCTAAACATAATTTTAAAGTTTAATAGAATAATATATGGACATTTAATTTTAATTTTTATCGAAATCGATATCAAAATTGTTAGATATATAGTGTGCGCTAATTGAACATAATTATCCAATTAAAATGTGCCACGTGGCAAGTTAGACCAAGCTAGTTAGGCAACAATATAGTTGACACATATTTCAAATTGGATTATATATAGGAAAACAATTATCGCCCGCTAAGCTCCATTATTATGATTTGTTATTCAAACGAACGATTTAAAATAATAAATCTATAGGTCTTAGCAAAAACTAAGTTATTTATTTGTCAGGGAGAAGTCATTCATTTGTTGAGGAAAAGCCTAGTGCTCGATAGCCTCTATATATTCTAGGAATCCTTTCCAGAAATGTATAAAACATTACAGGTTGTTTGGCTTCATTATAATAATTCGATAGTTGAGGAGAATCCTACCGACTAGGATAGTCTAGATGTACGCAGGAGGTGGTGTTCGGATAGTCATAATTCCACCTTCGAACACTCCTATCCAGTTATCCTTCAAACTTAAATTCAAATGCACTAACATGGTTAAATTTGAAAATCTTATCATGGGGCTTCACACTTCCGCCTTTCTTGGCATACGAGTCCTTGACATCTATGGCGACTCCTTGATTCTATTCGCAACCTCTATTTTTTTCCTCCTTTGTGTGCATCCTTTCTATACATCCTTTATATGTGTCCTTTGTGTGCCTTATTTGCAAACAAAATCATAATCGCTTGCAAAAAATAATCGGGATTTGAACACTTGGCCCTGTTATCTACGTCCTGCGCATTTTTTTAATTTCAAGAGACGCTTTTCTACATGACCAAAAAAATCAAAACCCTAATCAATATTTCTCCGAGGTATTTAATAATTTGTTTGGCTCATTCCACAAGAGAAAATTTGAAAATAGAAAAAGAGCGGTTTACTAAAATTTGTAAATGTCACCGAAGAAACCTTAAACATGTGATTTTGTTTACTGGATTTGAACCATTATATACGCTACTTATACATGGTTTATTTATGTAGACAACCACAAAACTATAGAAGTTGATGTACAACCCTTTCAAGTTAACGTTACATAACCAGTTCAACATGGTGATACAGATATTTGAAACTTTCACATTCAAATTTCAAATATTCAAAAATCTAGGGAAATTCTTATTTCAAATTTTGAATTTTTCCCTCTTTTAGAAATAAAGAACAAAACATGAATTTGGATCTAGATGTTGTGATAGTTGGCCTTGAGTCAAGATTTTGAAATTCTGAATGTGTTTATGGCTATTAAAATGCGTGATCTAGTTCAGCATCCGTAGGCATCTCTTGTGTTGGTCTGCAGGATAGACATTAAAGTCTATATGGTTAATTTTGCCCTTTAGAGGAGGTGTGTCGCGCACAAGATGACCTAGACCAAAAGATTCTAGAAAAGCAGATTGGTGTGTTGGAGAAATTTTAAACAAATAGAAGATGGAGATGTGAGAAAAAGTATTGGTGAGACGCGTGATAGAATCGTAAGCACCTATGGCTTGGGAAGTACAGGGGAATCATCTTGTACTAAAGGATATATAGGGAGAGGTTGCGATGTGTACAAGGACAGTTCATTGCATTTACCTCAAGTTTTGTCTCCATCTCAACCAAACCTATAGTCTTAACTTGATTCCTTTAATCCAACTTATGAGTAACTCGAGGATTAGTAGACATGGAGGATTCTTGATCATCGGTTACTATAAGAAAACCTTTGTTGGGACTTTACGGATTCATTTTCTCGTTCTTACGGTGTTTCGGGAAAGGATATGAAAAAGTCAAGATTCCAGAAAAGTCGAGCTAAGAAAATCGGTTGTGTGCCGAGATATCTTAAATTAAGCACATAACTCATGCACCTCTACATTTTTTGAAGGCATCCCGTTATTTGAAATAATAACCTATGAGACGCCGTATCTATAGTTGATCCCGCTTAAGATGAACTTAGCAATAAACGATCTGGGTACTGCAATTAGAGGCACCACAAAATGTGTGTTATGCAAATTCCATGGTAGATTTATCATTAACATGCTTAGGAAGAGGGTCATTGAAGATATTCAACTTAGCATTGTTATTGACATGATTAGGAGATTTAGTGGGTCCATATCATTCAATTACTTACATTATATTCAATAAGATCTGAAATGATGTGTTTCATCTTAAAACAACAATTGTTAGAGTGGCCAATGCACCTATGATAATCATAATTGGTATTAACATAAAATCTCTCACTTTATGGATTACTCCTATCAACCTCAAACAGTGGAGGGAGTGACACAATATTTCATTCAAGTAATTGCTTTATTAACCATGTGTGAAGGAAAACGTAACCATGTAAATTGACATCTTGTAGGTTGCAATTGGATTTTACTAGTTTTAACAACAACGTTAACATTGTCTTTGGAAACAACCTTAGGCTCGTGAGTTTTTCCGAATATTAGTAGTTTTAACGACAACGTTGACAATGTCTTTGGAAACAAACTTAGGCTTATGAGTTTTTCCTGTGAAAGGAGGTTTTTGTTAGATATTGACACTGGAAGAATTAGATGTGGTAGTAACATATTTGAGTTATTCATATGTATTAGCTTAGCTTCATGTTATTTCAATGTAAGACATAGATGGTCCAAATATTGAAACTTTTCGAATATAGAAGATTCATGCAAGGGATGAAGAAAATTTCAAACAATGTCTTGTTGCTCACTGTTAACAAATATATTACTCATTTTAGTAAGCATTGTGCAATGATACAAGATATACTCACTAATATGTCCTTTATATCGTTGTTTGATTTTGGACATTTGTGTGTTAGATAACTTATCCCTAAAGTTGATTTAAAATGTGCCAATAATTTATTTCCTAATGTAGTAAGAGAGTGCACAAAATGTGTGGGTATATTAAAGAAGATTTTAGTTCTTCAAAATCTGAATTTAACCATGGATATATCATGCCTAAATGGCTTAGAAAATTGGTTTGTTGTGAAGAAGAGACAAAAAGGAAAAGTCTAATAAGACCATGATGTGTTCAATGGTTTTTATAAGAAATGTTGTAAAGGTTTTTCTTCATCTTCATGAATGTCTTGAGTATGATTGTTAGAACTAGTATTAAAATCACGACCTTGTATATGATTTGTGTGAAGAGTGATAATAGAATTAGAAAATAGATCAACAAAACAAGATAAGATAAGAAGACAAGAAAAAGAGCAAAAAAAATGGATATGGCTACAGAGCGGGACATGGCTACAGAGATGACATATATTATCAGGTAGGGAAAGATGAAAATTTTGAATTTCTTCATGCACGTGTTACTGAATTCTTTGGTATGGAAGATAACATAAGCAAAGAAGATGTTAGTTCTTCAAAATCTGAATTCAACCATGGATATATCATGCCTGAATGACTTAGAAAATCAGTTCCTTGTGAAGATGAGACAATAAGTTAGAGGCTAATAAGACCGTGATATGCAATGGAAAACAAGAGGTAAATGATGGGAAAAGGTCAGATTTCAGTTTGAGTCAAAAGTAGAATGAATGTCACCAAGAAATGAAGAGTGAAAAAGGTGCATCTAGGTACAAATTACCCTATGAACCAAGAGAAAGGACTAAAACTACAAGGGTAATATCTGCTTAAAGAAACAAGAATACAAGTGTGGAGATTCAAAGAGAAGAAAAGAGAAAAACAAGGAAGCCCAATAGAAACTTGGCAAGAGAAGAAAGTGAAGAACAAGGTAAGAATGATGATTTGAATATTTTGGTCAAGCAAGCAAAGAATGAGTCATTTAGAGGTGAAAAAGAGTTGTTTTTGAACACTAACATGTTTGATGGAGGACTTGTAAATGAGATTAAAGAAGAGGAGGATAGAAAAATGAGAAAAGATGAAGATGAAGTTAAGGCAAAAGGGATTTAAAGCTAAGTTTATTGAATTGGCATGTGATTTCAAAGAAAATGAAGACCAAATGAGTCCTAAATATGATGAAGAAAGTGAAGAGGAGTGTGAACTCGTGTATTATGAGGAAATACAAAGGATCGAGGAGCTATTCATGACATATACAGGTTCAAATAAGTCAAGGGGATACATAAGAAACCAAGGAAATGGAAATGCAAGAAAGGACGTTTGCAAACTTGAACACGGAGAAGTTTAGAGAAGATAAAGATGAACTACAAGTTAAAGAGCAAGCACAAGAGAGAATATAAAGAAAATCAATCAAGAATAATAGACTTGAAAGAAGATGATCAGAAATGCTATGAAAAGTTCAAGGAAAGGAAGAAAGAGGGCCAAAATGAAATAAATTTATCTCATCTTTTTATAACTAATATTGCTCCTAGTTGTGTTTGTGTAGGTTGAGAATCAAAGAATGATAAAAAAAGATGGAGGAAGACAAGAAAATGAAGGAAATGCACAAGTGAGCTATAAGGAAACCAAACCTATGATCTTAACTTGATTCCTTTAATCCGACTTATGAGTAACTAGGGGATTAGTAGACATGGAGGATTCTTGATCATGGGTTCCTATAAGAATACCTTTGTTGGGACTTTGAGGATTCGTTTTCTCATTCTCATGGTGTTTTGGGTAAGGATGTTGAAAAAGTCAATTTTGAAAAGTTTGGATTTTTAAGATGTTTGCATTTTGAAAAAGTCAAGATGTTGGAAAAGTCGATATTTTGTAAAAGTGGGGATTTTGGAAAAGTCGAGCTAAGAAAATCAATTGTGTAACGATATATCTTAAATTAAGCACATTACTCATGCACCTCTGCATTTTTTTAAGGCATCCCATTATATGAAATAATAACCTATGAGACACCATATCTATAGATGATCCTGCTTAAGATGTACTTAGCACTAAATGATCCTCCTCTGTGACGGTCTACCCCACCCAAATATACCAAATACATGATCGCGGGATGCGGATGGTACGTTACAGGATTAAAGAAAGATGAAAACCACGGCATAAATGTACTCTTCGTCCAACCGAATCTACATCATACTTATTATCTAGCTAGATTGTTACATTGATCCTTGTAGGAAGGTACTTTTCCTCTTCAACTTCTTTTGGATCTACCAAATTAGAAGCCAATCCATACGCATTGCACTTGAGATTATGGATCCTGAACTCAACATATGTCATAACAGTGAAACTTAATCTCGCACCGCGGTGATTTACGACTCAAACTAAAAACCAAATCAAGAGCAAGATGTTTCTTCTTATCTCCTCCAATTGCATTGACAGGTGATAGAAATAGGCCCGGCTAACAGTCCAATCTCCCTCAAACATCTAATTGTATGACCTTATAGAGGGATGTATGCTTTTAGTGCCGTGAATTTGGCAACAACAGATTTCATTAAGTTATTCTCCCAAAGATTGATAGTGTTTCCTTTGTCGTTTGCTCAGCCAATTTCCGCAGTGGAGGGACAATGTTGGTACTGGGTTTATTTTTGGCACGGAGAAGAAGATAATAAGACACAACAGAGAGGCCTGAGTTAAATCCTCGCATGTTTGTTGTAGATCCTCACTAGCCCAACTCCTAAAGAAAATACTCGTTGGCGAGTATAAAACCAATTAATGGCAGAGTTAAACAAGATTGGTCGAGACACAGAGATGGAATTATTTATGTTCAAGTCATGACGAGCTATACATTACCAATTGGTTGTTGCACATACACCTCTTTTACCAAGAATTCATCCAAAATGTCAATTTTACATCCCAATGAGACACTTCCCAAAAGCATGAGGGTATTATTATGGAAATTGTTATCAAATTGTCTTCCTCGCAAAAACTCCCAAAGTTTTACTAGTCTTTATTATATTTTGCAAAAAAACTTTAACCACTCTTCCGTTGTGTTTTTTAATTTCACAATTTGAATTGGATCTGGATTTGTAAGCCCATTTAACGTCATTTACATCCGTGTGATTTAAGGTTTACTATATTTGAAGTTTGAGTTTTCTCATCTGCATCAATTTTAATATCATTAATTGTTATCACCCAATTTGTATTCCCAATTGTTTCATCATATAATAATATCAATTGTCACTTTGTTCATTCAATGTTTGACTCACAAATATTTTCGAAGATTCTCATTTTATTGGGTGTTGAAATGGCCTATCTTATTGCATTTGGAGATGTAGATGAAGGTGAGATATCGATGTTTGTATGTTGGAGCTGCTACTCACTATTAAACACCAATTTGACCGATTCTCATTTGAATTTTCCATGTTAATATACTTGGGATGTTATTGTTCTAATTTCTCTTTTCAATTCCAATCCTCTTCCTCATTAAATGCAACATATATTTTGATTAGTGTTGTAAGTTGTAAGAGATTTTTAAAGCCTCTCTTGCTTTAGATTGCTCACTATAACCCACAAGAATATTATTTTCAGATTTTCTTGTCTATTTTTATACTAATATATGCATATGTAATGCACCCAAAAAATCACAAATATTCCACATTTTGTTTCATCTTACTCCAAGTTTCTTACAGAATTTTATTTTTCACACTTTTTTTGAGAGATGACTCAATAAATAAAGAAAACCTACCACTTTAGCTAAATAATAATTTAAAAATTCTTATCCTTCAACATTTTTCCTTTAATATCCATTATTTTTTGTTCTTTCTTTCAGCAACACCATTTTGAAGTAATAAGTTCAACTAAATATTTCACCTAGATAAATCATAAGTAATAAGTTTAACTCAATATTTCACCCTGAACGATTTACCATCTTTAAGTGTTCCCTGCATCGTTTTCCAAGGACGCAACCTTCAAAAACTATGTTGGGATCCTCTATCATGGGTACCTTTCACCATTTTGTTATGAAATGAATTTCAATTGCTAAAACCTTTTGGAGATGTGTCGGATAATTTATATGTTTTGCACTAGATACACATTTACACTCATCTAGAACTTGTTATTTGGTAATGCGGCTTTGGCAGTTACTTATTAATGTGGCTACATAAACTCCACTAAGTAGAGTTAAATCTTTGATGGACGTTTTTGCATTTGTACACAATCGAGTTAATACAATGAGGAAGAAGGTTACTGTGTTGTGTTTTTCACTTGGAAGATTTTTCTAAGTAAAATCTTGTGTATTTTGTAATATTGCTTTCATATTCAATTTTAACTTAATGTTTACATTAATATTATGACTATTGTATAATATTATCAAGTTATTTTTGTCCAAATTCAGACTCCCATATCTAAGATGCAAAATCCATGATTAATTTTTAATTATAGCTTTAAATGAAAGCATCGATTCATTTTGAATTTTAAAAAGAAACATTTGGTTCATTATCATCTTCACTCTTGTAAAAATCATCTTACTTCCATCCTTATCTTGAAACACACATGCATCTTTCTTTAAATTAACTCTATATCCCATTTCTACAAACTACATAGTGTTAATTGTATCATGTTTTAAATCAGACACGGTAAACATCCTAAATATGTTTTTCTAAACTTACTTAGTGCAATTGTTGATCTTCCGATTTCCATTCTTGAAAATGATTTATTATTCCTCAACTTCACCTCTGCTTGTATAGAATCATCAATGCTACTTCCTTTTGATGAATCTCCGTGATTAATAAATACTCAAGTTCCCCCTTTTTTAGATTCATGTGTGATTGTAATGCACGCATAAGAGCAAAGCTAGTACTTCTAATTAGCATTTTCCACAAGTTTTTGTAAATATATCATAAGATCTTCAAAAACCAACATTCATAACTCTTCAGAATCCTCAAGAGCTACAACTATGAGATCAAATATTGCTGCTAAACTCCTCAATATCTTCTAAACAACTATTTTTTTACCATGATCTCTCCACGATACTTGGTTTGGCTCACCGCACCCATTACATGGTAAACAAATCGCTCATTTTCTCTAAATCCTTCATTGAAGGTTCTCACTTTCCTTTCTAAGCATTTGCAATCTCATTGTCTTCATTTTCATTGTTCCTTAATTAGCGCTTTGTAATTTTTCCTAACCTTATTTAGATTAAGTATCTACTATTACCCTAAAAGAGATGGACTCCACTATTGCTTCCTAGATTAAGAGAAAAACATTACATCCTTCTTTTTATTTTTTTGCTTGACTCAAAGCAATGAGAGTATTTTGATCGACTCGTTCTGCATACGCATCATCCATAAAATCTAACAAATCATGGGAGCATAAGAGTGTTTTCATTTTAACAAATCTAATATTCATAATTTTTATTATTAAATTGGAAAAAATGAGGATGTAAAACAAGGTTCACATTTTCTGTCAAAACTCATTTTATAAATAATCACTTAAAAAAATTGAAACACCACAAACTCAAAAAATCTTAACTTATATACCAAATTGAAAGTTTATATGTGCAAAAATTAGATGAAATTAAATTTTGAATTAACACAATAAAATGATGTTCATAAAAAATCACAATACACATACCAAAAACCAATTTCATTCAATAAATTGTAGTCTTAAAAAATAACTACGGTCATTTCCTTTCAATTTTCACACCAAAAACTTTCCTGTATAAAACTACATATATTATATGCTTATATATGCATTTGCCATTGTTTTTTATATTTTTAAAATATATTATTTTATAACTAAACTTTTAAACTTCTAATCTATTTTAAATTAAAATTGTTGATGGGATTTTATCAAAACTTGAAAAGAAGTTTGAATTTACAAAATTCTTTAATAAGGTTAAAACTAACATTACTATATGGTTGGGAAACTATTAATATATGCTAAGATGCCTTATTATTAACTATGTATTTATTAATGTAGGGTACTCTAGATCGGATAACACCATATATTTGGGCGGTCTTTAAATAAAAGAAATAAGATCTTACATAACAATACTGAAATGATTAAAAGTTAGTTTCACATCATCATCTATTCTACGGAGGGTCCATGATAAAAAGTTTGGAAATATGAACTAAAAACAATTGTTTTGGGGGGTATAACTTGGAGACCTCATACACCTCAAGAGGTGAAGATTTTTACAAAAAATTGTTAGACACGTGGATTCTTAAGAAGTAAAGATAGAAAAAATTGTTGATACGTGGGTTCACAAGAGCCAAAGATAGACGTTTGAGGCTGATTTTGATAGATATTTTAGTTGTCATAAGAGAAACTAACATACCCCTAATTCCTAGAATTAAGGTTTTGTGAGAAGCTTCAAACTTGCGCCGTTATAAAGGACAAAGAAGCTGCAAGATACCCTACGAGATCAAACTTCATTGTGAATCTTGGAGGATGGCATGCAATATAAAGGAAAGGTAACTTTTCCAGTTTCCCGATCGTAGTAGGATTTTAAATAGCAGACAATCTATATATCTGGCGGTTTTATGATGGCAACACATGAGGTCACCGAGGAAATTGTTGCGATTTCTCTGTCTGGGATGGGAGTTTTTATGGATCGGGAATTTATGGTGCAGGGTTATATGGAGAAGAACGTGGCCTGGGATAGAGAAAACAAAGCGAAGAAGCCGAGGGAGGGTGCAAGAATAAGTGTTAGTGAAGCAGAGTGGTGAGCATGCAACCGTATGCCATTGTAGCATTCGACGGTTTGGGAAGGTCAAGGTCAGGGCCTTATGTAGCCTATATTTTGAGGTAGGGCGCTATGAATGGGTCTATAGGAGGCTACGACTGTAGGATATGACAATACATCCAACATAGCTGGTGTCAAAACTAGATGCTTGTTCTTTCCTTTATATTATTTGGAGTATGTCTTTAGCATAATTTTAATGCATTTACTCACACCTAAAATTTGTTAGGTATGCATAGGTGCGTGACAAATTTAATCTAGATTATGTCATTTGGAGCATGTCGTAATGGTAATTTGTCACACACATTACGATAAACATTACCAAGATAATGACATAACATTACCATTTAATCTAGTGACACCTAAAATTAAATTTGTTATTTGGAGTATGTCGTCGACTTGTTTTAAAATGTTTATCGTGATCAGTGACCACTTTATCATTATCCTAATTTTGAGAAGTCCATACACCTTGTTTATTGCAATAATATCCTAATTCAACAAGAAAGTCAGGGGGTCTGGATCTCCCTAATAAAATAATAGGCCTCACCTATTTATTGACAATGATATAGTGGATTCAAAGTAAGAAAAATGACAAACCAAATTTTGTTACAAATGAATATAATTTGATAATAAAAATTAAAATGTGGAATTATGAGGATTTTCAAACAACAATCATTCACACTATCTAGCAATACTAATGGTAATAGTGATGTATTATCCGAAATCGACATAACTCTAAACTAAGACTAGCTACAAAGAGAAATTACTGATCATGATAAACTAACAAGGGCAATCATGATAATTATCGAATGTGAGTATAAATTAGTAGAGTTAAAATATATGGCGGCTTACAAACAAATCATAGTAAAAATAATGTTGAACTTCACAATGATAACCAATCGCACGCTTAGATGGAAAAGAGAACAATCATGTACTTGGGAAGATTTTAAAAGTAGGGTTGCTAAGGAAAAAGGGTAAGACTTCAAACAAGATATGGAGGGCTTGAAGTGCGATAAGGCGCGCTTTTTCCCTCCCTGTGTGGAGCCTAACAGAAAACTCTGTAAAGACAACATTTGAAATTCAGAAGAAGGTGATGATGGGTCTTTATAGTTTGGCCTCTGGTGTCCTACATTTTGCAGGAAGTAAACGTTAAATCTGTAAATAACTTTTGAGCACTTATACCCTTTTTCCAAGGGGAATGTCATAATAACTCGTAAGTAGGGATGAGATTTGACATGCACTGTAACCCATCACAATGAAATTTAAGGACGACCTTAATAGACCACCTGATTACGGTTTTCTTAAATTACCACCTACACCAAATTCACTAAAGACAAATAGTAAATATAAAATGACATTAAAATAATTATACCCCAAAGTCTACTAATCAATTTAGGCCCCCCTCTTACAATACTCTCAATTAACAAAGTGTGTTGGGAAATAAATTAAATTGTATATTCTTGTTAAGTATCCATGAGTATACTATAAATTAACATAAAGAAGTATATCCATGAGTGTAATATAAATTAACATAAATATGCAAACACTTAAATCATTAATTAATGGATCATACTAGTTATATAGATTCTTTTAGTGTTATTTCTGTAGGTGGAATTGCAAAGTTAGTGAGTAATAACCTATACGAGCCCAAGTAAATCTTCTCTAGAACTCACATTTCACCTTAATTTATCTTTTACGAACAAGAAAATAAAAATGGTTTCTCATTTTCGTAGTGATTTTCATTAAAAATAATTTAGCCTTTTTTATCTAACGTGTTTCTTTCAAATTCATTTCAACATTTTCCCATACAAAAAATCTTACGTTCCAAGAAAGGATAATATTATATATTTAATTATATTCCACTTATCATCCGTAAAAGACTATCATTTGATGTGTCTCATTAAGTCATAAATAATTACTCGAAAACTAATTCATGGGTTTTGCCTAAATTTATTCATCCATTCCAATTTTGACTACATTTTAAGCTTTGGCCTCCTAAATTAAAAGTTCTATTAAATTATGAAGAAAAAGCTCAAAAATAACAAACTCGAAAACAAATTCATAGCTATTGCTTTCGCCAAACATTAAATGTAAGGTTATGAAGGCAGTTCTATGTTTTATCTATTGGGTTTTTAACCCAGTTTTCAGTTTTGAACACATCAAACAAAAATTTAAGTAAATTATGAAGAAAAAGTTCTGTAGTGTGAAATTTAAAACTCCAAAGCACTAACCAACGCTTAAAAATTGGAAAAGATGCGTAAGATATGTGGCATACCTCCAACTGCATTCGAAACACTCGATGCTATACCAAACCGCTGTCGTTTTGTTTTCGGCTTTATCGAATCGCCTTTCTTTTTCCGGCTTTCCCATTTGTTTCCTTCCGCTTGCAATTGAACTTTAATAAGCTATCACAAATCGCATTTTCTAAACATAATTTCTCTGTCGGTGCCGTAGTTTTATTTAGCTTGCGATTTGCCGTGGCTTAAGGGCTTGATTCAGCCACTGCCAAATTTTCTAGACAATCGAACGAAGCTTTTAACTGGTGGGGCAGCTGCACAGATATCCACTACTGACCGCTTCTTCTGTGTCCTTGATTTCTGTCTATGCATTTTACCTTGCTTTCTCTGAATGTCAGATGCTTGGGCAAGACAGTCATCTATGTGGGCATTCACAACTGTGATTGTGGTAGATGTGAATGTTTTGCAATCTGGGCAAACTTCCGACTCCACAAACATCATTATCACTCATGTCAGAGGTACCATGCCAATCCGACTCAGTTGTGAATGCAGATTATCACTTTTGCTTCTCTCGGATTGTAGAAAGATTGACCTTGCTGCTACCTGTTCTCCTGCCACTTCTGTAGCTCTCCTTGCCTTTTTCTGAATCTTCACAGACAACCATATCGCTGAACGACTTGTATTCGCTTCCCATTGAATGGGGATGTGAAAGTATGTGCCTCCGAATTTTCCTTTCTGGTTTTTGTTGGCTGGAGCCTTTCCGTTTTTGTGTAGTCCTGGCAGTTGCAGGTCTCCCCGCCATCTGACTTTGTAGTACATTTTAGTGTCGAAGTGGCAGCTCTAACGAATGGCGGCACTACATAACTCACGCGGAGGCCATAATCATTCCGGCTTTCATCTCTATTTCCTCGTCTCCTCGAACCGTCCTTCCTCTTTCCACTTTTGTCGTATGTCCTGAAAGTTTGACTCCGCTAAATTTCCTTGTATCTTCTTCAAGCTCTTTGGAAATCCCCGAGTCCTCGGTCTTCAAATGGGTCTAGAGACCACAATCCGGTCAATATTCGTGGTAGGATTTTCCGGCTCAATACCATGACCCTCCAGGTTCTGACATAAAACCCCATGGAACTGGTCTTCCCCATCAGTTTCCATGGAAGGTTGAGATGCCCTCCATCTGCAATTAGGCCTGTCTTGTGGTGGAAGAGGTGGGTTTCCTCCATCTCTCAAATTCTCCTAGAAAGGCCAACATTTTCTGATGTCCGCTTTGCCCACATATCCACTGTAAATTATACGACAGAGACTGTCAACATCTGCACATTGTTTTAAGCATTAAATAAAAGCACAGCTTGAAACATAGAAAATCAACTGACCGAATGGAGAAACCTTGGCATAAGACTTTGGGATCATCAGCACCATGCAACTGGCTTTTGAATAAATTAGGAGGATTTCTGAACACCGACGGAGTACTGTGATCGGATTTCTGGCGGGGTATGCGAACCTCCGTGGCATTTTCAACCGCTTGTGCCTGCGATTTGGGCACAGTGTCCATCGCTACTTTTTGACTTCTGGATTGGGTACAGTATATCTCTACTTTATAAAATCCCAAAACAGGCGGAGACGGCCCTCAACCACTTCCAACCTCGACCTAAATATGAATCCTTTGAAAGACGAAGCCAGCCTCACCTGTTTTCTTCCGAGTACAGTCCCACTTAATCTGTGACTCGTAGTTGTTGGCAGATGTAAAACTTCTGAGTAAAAACTGCGGAGACGAATCTCCCTATTCCGCAGCCTCTATTTAAGCTCGTTTACTGAAGAACGCAACCGGTTTACGAATTGCACCTATTTCTATAGAAATGTAATGAATGGAATGGGAGAGATACCGTTCATCATGTGACACGCTGGAATATTTTAATAAAGCTCGTCAGCGGATAAAAAATTCAAGGTTGTTCAAGAAGAAATTCAGGACATGAAAAAATAAATAAAAGCCGTTTAAATAAACGAAAAGCAGCAGATGCCCACAAACAAAAAGCCGTGTTTTATATACGCCTCATCTTGAATATTAAAGTTAGGCGGTACAAGTTTCCTGAAACGAAAGTCTGTTAACATGACTGGTTAAAACAGCTACGGAAGAAAATATCAAAACAACTATTGACGTTGAATCGCCTGCGATTTAGACGGTTTATCGAAGAAAATCGTTTGTGGTTTTCAGCATATTTTTAGAACGAAAACAACTCAATAAATACAAACCCAGCCTGTCGGAAAGAACATGAAATCGGAGCGAATAAAGGAGAGGAGTAAGTTTGTTAAGAACTCACCTGAGTTTGAGTCGAATCGTTGGCAAAGGCAGAAATGTATCGAAATCTCAGAGAATGCAAAATAAAGAGATCGCTCCACCTCTCCACCCTCCAATTTCTCGGTGCGGTGGTGTTGATAATGGAAGAAAACAATTGATGGTGACATTGACAAAGGGAAGCGGAAAAGTAGGTACTTCCATCAAGGCACTCAAGTCTAAGTTGTCTCCTAGCAATTTATGAACATTTTACATCTCTTCCACCATGTCCTATGCGTAAAGAACCTTTCTAGATGAATCAATCCAATGGTGATGGTGGATCATACTCGTGTATTACATTAAATTGGGTCATATTTGTGAATGAATAATATGTCGTGTTGTACTAGTACTTTGTCACTTTGTAGTTCTTCAACTCACTTGTGATACTTATCCCTTGCATACATTATCAAATACCCTTTGAAGCATTTGCTCGCAACCTTTGTCTACACATTTTTTGGGGGATGATGTGTAAAGCTCGTGTTAAATATAACGCCTGCATTTCAGAATATCTCATAATAGAAATGGCTTTGAAAAACCTAGTCTCTATCGCGGATGATTTGTTTAGTGATCCCGTGCAGCCTAAACATGTGTTTGAAATACAATTGCCTAACTTTATGGACATTTCTACCTTCCTTTCTTGCGGCCCGATAAAATATTCGTACTTAATTTTTCTACTATAAAAAAGATTTGTCTTTCCCCTCTAGGATGGGAAGGACTGAGATAAAGTGTATTCAAACGATTTCCTACTCTTTTTGTGTGACCAAATTTGATTTCCGAGGCCTAGGAAGGGACACTCTCACCCTAATTCCGTTGGCACATATCACACTCACTTCTATGTATTGTAGAATGTCTAACTTCATTCCCTTGGAGAAAAAGTGTACATTTGATGTTTCTATATATTTTCTTGAACCTAACATGTCTTGCAAATGGAGATTTGTGTATGTTCTCATAAGACTTATGAATAATGTGTTCGGAAATGAATACCCCAATACGGCCATTGACACTTGATATTGATATATAATGTATGATATAGCTTTAGAAGTTCACCTAGTGAAGTCTTATAGGATGTCTGCAGAGTTAATGAAGGATGGTGTGCTTGAGAGAGTGATTCAATAACTATATGTTTTTGTGTGATCTCCTACGTAGTAGTAAAGATGCGAGATAAGATTTCCCTAATAGGGTGGGGTGGTTGTTATTTTATATGTGAAGATTGTGAAATGTTGTATTTCTTAATTAACATTAGGTTGATTATGTTGACTTGTGAATTTATAAAAGTGATCCTCGAGTGATTGGAGAAAACGGTCATTAATCTTATGACAAATCCATTCAATCATATGCACTACTAGAAATGACACCCTTTATCCACAATGGTACCCACAATAAAAAGATATTGTGAAATAAATGTCGATATTCCACAATTTTCTTCTATTCTAAGAAAGAAATTGTGGATTTTCTACAACTCCATGATAATCAAATATTAAATTGTGAATTATCCATAATATAAAATATTTATTGTTAAAAACTTATTAAAAAACATATTTTATCCACATTCAACAAAGTTGAATTAATTTTGTGAATTATAGATGATTCATAAAAAATTGTAGATAGCGACACCTAGCAATTAATTGTAAAAATGTTAATCATTAAATTTTACCAAAAGCGAATAAGTTAAATTTAGAGTGTAATCTATAATCTTATAAAGTAGGGATAATCTACATTAATTAATAACTATTAGAATTGGGTTATCTACAATTTTATAACAAATTGAAAAAAGTGTGATACCTTTATTTATATAACAAACAACATTCCCATTTTAGGAGCTTATAAACTTTAAATGATAAAAATAAATAAATAATTGAATATGTTTTCCACAATTCTACGAGGTTGATATTAGCTTTTAAAAGCATCATTTGATCTAACAGCTATCTAGATAATGTAAAGAGCTCATAAGTAATTAGATATTAACTATCTTAAAATACATGACAGTTCTTCAAGTAATATGCTCATAATATTAAAAAAATCTCGATTGTGTGGTTATTAAATATCGTGATTAATTAGCTATATTTTAACAATGGAAACATATTCCAACTAAGTCGCTTTTAGTGAACTCCAACCTATCATCTATAAATATGAGTTGGCCACGTCTACTAACCGAAGACTTATATCATGGTTTCGATATTGGGGTTATAGGTTTAGTGGTTTACAAGAAAAGCTGAATTAGGGAGGGTATGGAACGATCTAGTTATGCTTCACACATAATAAGTAATAATCATTTGATTCGTATAGATCTCAAGTTATTTGATTCGTTTTATATTCATTTTTTCGTGGCTCTGGAAGGACATTTTTTACAGAGGGGTTTCGTTAAAACAAAAAATTAGCCACATGTCCTTTGAAATATATTTCATTTTGCTATAAGAATAAAATGAATCGCTCATCAATTTATTGTATTGTTGATATATTACTTCACACTCATGCATTTCCTATCAATGGAGCTATTCAATATGATTCTTTTTTCCAATGTTCGAGTTTTGAATATACTCATGGTAATTTTTATTTTATTTCTTTTAATATTTTAATCACAAATTTCTAGGAAATTTATAAGCGTTAAACAGTGTGTTTTTGAGTGGATATAGATCCATTTACATGAGATGGCCATTGAAGATCAAAATTATTGAAAAGTAATGATTAATCCTTCTAATTCTAAATGTAACCTTTTAAAGTTATGCCATAACAAAAATTCCGATTAAATTGAATTTTTGGCTTGTTTTTGAAGCGTGACATTCACTATTATTATTGATTGATAAAGTCCATTTTTCAATTATTATTTAATATAATTGCATTCTTAATTTATATGAATAAACTTGGAATTCTAGGAAAAGCGGTTTCCTCTCTTCTACATTGAATAGAGATGAAAATAAAATAAAATTTATTTCCATCTAAAACATGAATTTCATGCATAAAAATGTTTTTTTATTCTCAGATCATAAATTGCCCTTTAAAAAGGCATGCACAGAAAAACAACTCCATTTATTTTGAACCAAACATATTATAACAAAACAAAGATTAAAAAAATGAAATACATGCATATACATTCAATATGTTTTTAATTTTTTTCTTTTTTATAATGTTTTAAAACTCTATTTTTAAATTCAAAATACACTTAAATTTAATACAATAAAAAGAAATTTAAAAATTTAAATAATATTTTAATATGAATTTATTATTTTTATTGAAAAATAATCTTTGCATTAACATTTATCTAACTAACTCGTGTCTAGACTTTAATTTTTAAAAAATATAAAGAAATTAAAAATATATTAACATTTGAGTGAGTAAACAAAACTTCTTTAATATCACATTGTCACAAATATCATAAATGTTGGGCTCATGACAACATTTTAATTGTTATTGATTTGTGGTAAAGTTCAATTCTTAAAATTGTTGCAAATTCACAATCATTAGAATTGTTGTAATACCACAAATTTGTATTTGTGGTAGTTGCCACACATTTTGAATTGTGGTAAATGTCACAACTTTTCTACAATTTATTGTTTTCACAATATTTTTGTGGGTGGAGTCCACAAAATTGGATTCACAATATTGCCTCATCTACCCACAAAGATATTGTGGAAAAATTGTGGATATAGGGTATGTTATCTTGTAGTGATGTGTCCATAAATGACGACTTTGTCGTACTAAGTTGAAAAATACAATATCAGTGGATGAAGGCCGATAGATTTTCTAAGACATGTTCTATAATCAAAAAGTGGGTATTTGATTGGTTAATGATAAGAATTAAGTGTGATCTATTGTAACATTCCCATTTTAAAGCTTTAGAAACAAGGGAAAAAATAAATAAAATTGAATAGCGTTCTTTGTTCTAAATTATCGTAATTTAGAACACACATTTCAAGTTCTTAAATAATGTTCTCTGTTCTAAATGATCATAATTTAGAACACATATTCCATGCCAATCAATCTCATAACAGATAACCATATGCAGTTGTAATGACTCGGTGAACTCTCGATCTCTCATTTCATGACTCGGTTTCTTACCGATCTCTCATCTTAATTCAATGTATCGTATACTAAGTATACTTGGTTCTTTTATCCTTTTCTAGGTATTGACGTGTTCCGTTCAAGAGGCCTATCTAAATATTTGTTACCAATATCCATCTGAAATCCTGCTTCTTAAACTAGGTGACTTAGGACAACGCAAATAGCAGCTTGCGATGCTTTGGCCAAAGATTTTCACATGTTGTGCATGTTCATATTCCTAGATGGCATACTCGTCAAACGGAATACGCCCTTCACCCCACTTCATCTGTTATCTACAATGGTATTCATTGAATCCTATCAGTTCACTTGTCCAAGGTTTAGCCTGAACCCAGGCTAGCAACATGGATTGGTATAGAGAATCACTCGCGGTGTCTAAGGGTACATAGACATACTCAATCGACCCAAGCCGATTGCGTGTGTCTAGTTACCTTTAGTCACCGTGAGTTACTTCCTTTACAAAAGCATGTTCCTAACCTGACCTAAAGTAAAACTAAGGTCAAATCCGAGTTTATGTAGGTCTAGATGATCCACTTCAGAAGGGTGTTGATAGGTGGTGCCGCAACATCGTGTGCTGAAGACCCGGTCTTCATGATGCACAAGATCGATCGCAGCGATTGGCGTGTACCAACATCCCACGAAATCACCTCATCTGGAGGTACGTATCCAGTTAAGTAATTAAACATTTACTTATCTCCTTGATTAAGATTTAATTTCAGCAACTTTGTTGAACTCTTAATTTCTATGATCATTAAGGTTGCTAGCCATAAATGATTTATAGTTACCATGCAGATAAATCTGCAATCCATCCCTCTTCCTGAAGGTTTTTGTTTCAGTCCAAGGCATCTTATTATAATATTCAAACTTATAAAAAGAATCAGCATACCACAGTAAGATTATCTTACTTAGCTTTACCGAGTTTAAGCATGATTGAATTTACATTTTGTTTCCTTATTAATAGACTTCACTAAGATGAAGTATATTTATTACGTATGTATTTATTTCATTTCGGTTACTCTATTCTGATTTTGATTTATCAAGAGGAAGTATATGTTCTTCCGTCTCGAACCTCATTTGAGTATGATTCTCAAAAAGTATTAACCGAATGCTTATCCCCTTAGAATGATTGTCTTTCCTTTAACTTATATTCGTTAGGGTTCATTGATGCCATTTACTTTATACAAGAATCATGTCTTTTACTCTTCTATTAATGTCAGCTGATAAACCATAGTGACCTAGTTGAATGTTCATCTATGCATGCCAACTTAGAAGTTGCATTTAATAAAAGAATAAAGTATCACTTCCCTTCCTATCAATTTCATTTGAGTTCAACTAAAATGATTCCAATAGATATGTCTACGAGAGAATAATGACAAGTTTACAAATTTCCTTTACAAGAAGCCCGAATGAATGATACATCAATACAATGACACTCAATCCTTTTCCCCATTCCCCAAAGTAAAACACACATTTTACAAGTCTAAACATTTTAGACTTCACTCAAGCCATTCAACATTGATAACCTCAAATAAGAATATAACTTTTCCCTTTTTCGATTACATCTCAATAAGAATAATAATTCCTCATAAAGATCTAGCCTTTAGGTAAACATAAGAAGCATCATAAAAGAACTTGTCTTCTTTTATCACTTACGGAATCCGTCTGCAAAAATTGCTAGCACAGGTCAGTTCGTCCAACTGAACATGCTAAGCACTAAGCATTAAAACGATGTGCTTCCAACTAACTGTCTCATTAAAAGAACTCTGCTTTTATGAAACAGTAAAGCAATTTAGATAGATACCTCTAAAGAAATAAAGATCAAAAAGAAGAACAACGTGAACAACCAATTCACATTACGTAAGGATCATGATCAAATCAACACTCTTCAATCAGTAATTTCATAAGAAACATTACAAGACATGTAATATTGCATACAATTTACTTATATGTTTCATACTATAGCTATCTATAGTTCCTTCCCTGATTCATTCAATCCTAATCAAGAGGGATGTTAACTCTGACGATCTTCTAATAATAGAGATACTTTTGAGAAGTAATGATCTCCTAATTCCACCATTAAAGCACTTCATCCACAATAATCAGAACCAAACACATTCCTTCTCTACAACAAGATTTAGGAAGAATCGACAACATCCCAATTAATAGTTTCACGATTAAGATATAACATTCAAATGTAAGTCAACTCTGGCCTAAGTTTCATGTTTATATCAATGATTTTGTAAAGCATAAATTTCATTACATACACCTGAATGTAGTCACTCGCCAATTCATTACATCACTAACAAGCATTAGAAAAGGCGAAGAAAATGAATATATATATATATATCCTTCAACTAATCACGTTACCATTTCATTCGGATTGATGCGACCAAACTGAAATATCCTTACGCAGGAATAACGTAATGAAGTAATGAATGAGAGAGAAGAGGAAACTAATAACTTCCTCCAAACATCGAAGAAAAACAACATTACATTCCACAACTCATAAAGGGGAGAAGACAGAATATAATTTCTTTCCGATTTCCTAGAAATCAACAATGAATACCTTAACTCAAAAAGGAGAGTGAGAAAGGGGAACACATTCGAATCTAAAAGGACTGGACTAACCTTCCCAAACAACATCTGATTTTAACAATTCTTGTAACACAAATATCATGATCGAAAATGATTCGATAAGATATACAACTGAAACCAACAAGACAAAGTCTGAAAGAGAAGGCTTCTTATCAAATAAAGAAAACAACTACTGCAGTATCAACAAAACTAATACGAGTTTTCAAAGCAACAAGCTCAATAATTGAATCCATAATTTCATTTTAGTGAAAATAGCATATGCCCAGACGTTTCCTTATTTTCCAAATAGAGAGAAAGCAACAACGTATTCTTATGCACCCAAGGAAAACGAAAACAAGATTACAGTCGAGCCAACCATGCACCCACTTACAAGGATCAAGGAAACAGTCTACAGGTAAGAAGAAAGGAACTCCGATCCAGATTCTATCCAAATGAAAGTAAATCAAAGTGACTTAACTTCAAGTCGATGCTCAAAATCGAATTGAAAGGAGAACAGTAAAATCGAAAACATTCCAACTTATTTCCTTCAAATAACGAAAACTGAACTAATCTAAAGTCCCGCTAATGTAATATTTCTTCAACGACATCTAATGATGTCAATTCAAAAGGTTGTTCACAAACCATTCCATAACACGCAGATGGGTGAAACAACAATACCCTCACACAATTCCAAACGGAGAAGTCAAATCGTATTTGCCAGATTTCGAGCAAGGAAGAACAATTCCGAACGAAATTCTTTCTAAACTATTTCACAAAGTTCACAAATCCAAGACATGTTAAACTCAGAAGGTGTCAACATATCACTGTTGTTTTCAACCAAGTTTGAATCCACAAGAAAACGACAAATCCAAAGATCCATGTCAACATAACTTAAAAGTAGTGATAAAATTCGAAGGCACTTCAGGTTTCAACTGAAAGCATCCATTTTTTTTACCTTCTCCTAACAAAGGAAGATAGTCCCAATCAAATTTTAAAACAACCATTATTTTTCCTTAAACCATTTTACACAGAAATCAGAAGTTCACACAACTTTGGCTATATCCAGTTTCAGACAAAGATATAGCACGATCAACCCAAACATTACCAAGAAAATACCCGTATCAAATCTTTTCCAAACAACAAATCCAAGCAAAAGAAGACAACAAAAATACACCACACAAAACCAATTGCTTCTAAGAGTAGAGTTGTTTTAATGAAGTAGTTTAGAAAGAAGCAAAACTATTTAACAAGAAGAGCCTATCATGCCTGATAGTGTTTTCTTTTGATTTGCAGAAGACCTTCAGTTGAGCCTCCCAAAAACCTCTTCTTTCCAAAACAACGTCAACAACCAAATCTGTCTGCTCCCCTTTTACTTCCACAGGCTCAAAAATAGCTCGAAGATACCCAAAGGGTCAAAATATGGAATTTCTGGTTCGAAGAACCAAAACCCACATGCAAAGCAAAAACCAAAGAGATCAAATGACCAAACAACATCCCACAAAACCCGTTTCTCATCTTTCCTATGCGGTTTCTTCACCGTAATGATGCCATTGAATGCCCATTCCCTCCTCTTTCCTTGCACCACCACCCTTCCAAATTTGGCGAGGTTAAATTAAAAAATTAACATGCATTTTAAATTTAGCAATGATGTCAGCTAGGCATCCCACTAACCTTTCATGCCTCCGCCAAACTTGGCACCGGAATTTAATCCTCATTAATACCTTAGAAACCATCGCCACCAACTTCCCACTTGCCACGTAACCCTTAGGTCCCCTTTAGGCTTAGTAATAGTTTAGATCGCCTTAACATTTGTTAGGTTATTAGAATTTACCTTAGGTTATTTCCAAAACCCCATATCCACTAACCATATTACCTTATGTTAGGTTATAAACATAATTAGATTAGAATCCATATAGGGTAGGAAACTACAACATAGGTTAAGGCGTAACCAAAGTAGTTTAGTAATAGGTCCTTGGTAAGTATTGTTACCTTAGGTTAAAAATCCAATTAGGATAGAACATTGCCATTTAGGTTAGATCCGAATGGCTTCAACCATTCCAACCGAGGCTGAGGTATTTGCCTCAATAGCCCAATAACAGATTCTCAATCTCCTCATGCTGCTCAGCATTACAAAACATTTATAAAGGAGGTCCAAACTTACCGTTAGCAGCATGATGCTAAATAAGGATACCTGAAGCCAGGTCCTTTACAATGTACAACAAAACACAGCTCAGTTCCATAATACGTTTCATTCATAATGTCAGTTAACAAGATGACAATAAAGAGGAACTGAAGCATACCTTTGATCAATGGAATTGATTCAAGGTGTGATGTTATCGTATGGTAAATATGAAAACAACAGTATAGATTTTCAATATACAATTCACAGCGCAGAATGGCTTCATTTACAAGTAGACAGAATTACAGCAAGCATGAATTCTGAACAGTAATAACTCATCAATTGCAAACATGATTTTTAACGTCAAAAGAATACTCCTTCCTAAGACAAA
Source organism: Taxus wallichiana var. yunnanensis (assembly GCA_018340775.1). Lineage (NCBI taxonomy): Eukaryota > Viridiplantae > Streptophyta > Pinopsida > Cupressales > Taxaceae > Taxus > Taxus wallichiana. The sequence goes on from CM031238.1 coordinate 362,429,279, forward strand.
TCACATGTCAACGTTTGCAATGTCAAAAGTGGAAGTCATCATAGTAACAGTCATGACCAAGACGTTACATATATTGGCTAAGGAGAGATAAATTTAGTGAGGTGCATGTAAGAACTAGTTATTTATTTTCACAATGATTAATGGGGTGAGATAATTGTTAAGGAACATTTTAAAATAACATTAGTTCAAAATTAGGGTACTACAAATAGATCCTGGATATGATGGAGTTATAGTGCCATTTTCTTAACCTGTGTACGAGATATGGAGACAAATTGAAAATATAATTCCTTTAACATTAACAAAAAAACTACTGAGAAATAGAATATAATTATCATAGATAACAACATTTCTAGCTATCTAGAATTGTAGTAAAATAATAAATTTGAAATTTTCTATATAAAATCTATGTAGGTCAGCAACCGAGATAAATCCCCAAAAAATTCAAACTCCAATTGAATGGATCGGGGTGAAAGCGATAGAATAAAGAAGGAATCCATTCCCAAGCATCTCTAACACAAACACAAGTCTAGAAAATATATATTAAAAATCAATACCTGGATGAGACACTTGCACAAATAATTTTATGAAAACGTAACAACGAATCTAGTTTCCAAATATATATTAAAAATCGATACCTAGATGAGACACTTGCACAAATAATTTTATGAAAACGTAACAATGAATCTAGTTTCCAAATATATATTAAAAATCAATACCTAGATGAGAAAATAATATGAAGCTTGGGTATTTTTTATAATTTCGTGCAACATTTATTTGTAAAATCATAACAAAAGTGCACATGTACATACACACTTTTATGAAAAAATTAATGAATCATTGTGTGAAACCACATACAAGGATGGAGAAAATCATTGTGGGTTCGAGTCATTCTTTGGCATAATCTCCATGGTTGCAAACTTGCGAATTACAACTCAATCAATTTCCCATCGTAGGTAATCATTTCAATGAAGGCTAGGTATTTCAATCTCTTGGTAATAAAAGATCCTATGCAGAATAATAAATGCAATGCAATCATAATCAAACTCATACGATCTGATTTCATTACTTGTACATGTCTCATTTAATATTTAACTAAGAATTTCATTTCTTTGTTATCTTTCTTCTTTTTGTGTCATACTTATTCCCATTTCCAGATCGTTCGCACGCCACATCCCCTTCGGCGTTCACATCGCACTACTCGCGTGTGATTGCTAATTTATATATAAAATTTTATATTCCAATTTTAATAATTTTGTTTTCTTTTGAAAAATAAAAAGACTATATTTTAAGCTTGTCTTCTATTTCTTATCCTTGCTACTGCATTAATTTATATTAGTATGTGTTTGTTTAATGCCTAATAGTCCACACACATATTACACACGGTTCAAAATTGCAAGCTCCCACGGTTCAAGATACACTTGTACACACGGAAGGCAAAATGTATTGAACTCGAGTCTCCCCAGTCTGGCTTCGCGTCAAAGTGATAAGTACTCGGTAGTTTAGGAAGAAAATTGTGTATTTATTTTATGCGGACAACTTGTAAGTGCCGCATTGTTACAGGATTTTCTTGACCGTGAAATTGCACACACTCCCTACGATGCGGTTTCAAACTTGCAAATGGCAATTCAAACGATTTCCCATCGTAGGCAATCGTTTCAATAAATGTTCCATATTTCAATCTCTCGGTAATAAAGTAGCAATCGTAAGTGAAATGTATGATGGAAACTTTGAAGGGGATATTTTAGAGGATTCATATTTGAGGGAGAGAAACCATGGGCGAGGAAGATTGGTGGAGAAGTGTTAGCTTATTTAATACATTGTTGTTAGTAGTTGTTAGTGAACAGTTATGTAATTGTTCCTCCTGTCCTCCCTCTCCCGCAGCCTATATAATGGCGTGCTCTCTGTATGAATAAACATAGCAATCAATTAATCTTCTTCGAGCGCCATCATTGGTATCAGAGCCGGTTTGCTATGCGTGGAGGAGCAGCGACCAAGGAAACGGCCTGTGTGAAGACTGTAAAGTCCTGGAGAGCCTGAAACCGTTCTATTTCTGCGTGGAAGGTTGGAAAACAATTTGTGGCATTTCATTTGGTGTTGGAGGAGCCCCGCGTGGTTTATGGCGTGCAATTCATGACCTGTGCGCTGGAAGAGGCGACCAAGGAAGTGCGTGAACATTGTTGTGCGTGGAGGAACAAGTGCGTGGCTGTGCTTTGTGCGTGGAAGAAGAGTGCGTGGTTGTGTTGTGCGTGGAGGAACAGTAGCGTGGGTATTAACTCTCTGTCCCTGTCTGTCCTCTTCCTTGGAGGTATTAGTTTGTAGTTTGGTTGCTGTGAGTGTGCGTGGAAGACAAGAAGAATTTGTTGTGCGTGGACAACGGCCAGGGAAGGAGACATTGTTGGATCCTCTCTGAAGCGACCAACTTCTGTAGCGATCGATTCAGACTTTCATTGCTGAGCGAGAGCCATGCTTCTTTGTTGTGACTGCCATACTGCCTGTAGAACCACGTGAAAGACCATCCAAACCCCTGTACGTGTAAGCAAAGCCGACAAATTGCAAAACTGTGTGTGCGTGTATGTCTCAAATCTCAGATGCACAAAGCACCGCGAGCAATGCACCAAATATTTGGGCATTGAGTGACAACGAAGACACCACTGGGCTGTTCTTTGCCTTGGTCAATGAGCTACACAACACTGGGAACATTCTCTTTGACGAGATTGTGCGCCAAGGACTGTTGGAATATTTTTGGTTTGACGTTCGATGTCAAGCACGGCGGATTCGTGCAGAACTTGAACGTGGTTATGATGCAGATGATGAACGTGAAGTAGAACGCCCACAGGAGCATCCGCGTCTCACTGCACGAGCCTATAGAGCCCATCTTCGGGATGATTCCTTCAGTAAGCATTATAGCCATTTTTGAAAATAAATAAATAAATAAAATACATTTTTGAGTTTTTGAAAATGTCTGCTCCAAAAATATTGCTATCCGATGCCCAACTCTTGAAAGGGCCAAATTTCGCCGCATGGAAAACCAAGATGCGGACGATTCTTCAGTTCGAAGATCTTTGGGGGATCGTTTCTGGAAAAGACGCCCCTCCCACAGACGCGATCTGTTGGTTAAATATGAAAAGGCTGATGCAAAAGCACTAATGCTTATCACCCTGAGCCTTTCTGATGAGGTGCAACCATACATTCGGGAAGCAACCGCTTCTTCTCAGGCATGGACCGCGTTGTGTACCATCTACGAAGCCAAGAATCTGACGACAAAGTTGCATCTTCAGACAAAGCTTCACACGATGAGTATGCATGATGGCGAATCAAGTAGAAGCCTTCTTGCGGCGTGTGGCTGAGTTACGTGCAGAACTCTCTGCTCTCGGTGAACCGGTGGACGACAAGTTGCTAGTCCCGCTCACCTTGCGAGCTCTTCCTTCCCGGTTTCGGACACTGATCACCACGTTGACCATCACTCAACAGGAGGTGAGTTTTGCCACCCTGGTGAATTATCTCCAAGCAGAAGAAGCCATGCAAAATGTTCAAGAAGCCTTCGAAGACAAGGCTCTCATCACGAGGCAAAAGCATAAGCCTCGGAAAAGGGCAGAATTTCACCCCCAGTAATCGAAGCAACATCCTCAGCAAGAATCTTCTCAATGGCCACCACAACGGCCACCCCAGAAGCAGCAGAACCACAAGGCGGATCGATGGTGCCACATTTTCTCCACGGATATGCACACGACTGCATGAACTGTTATTACAATGGTCGCAAGTATGGCAACTCTGGCGAAGAGAGCACTTCTGGCCAAGGATATTCCAAGAAATCCCGATGGCGTGCTCGTAATCAGAGGCAGAAGGGCCACATTGCTGCTCAGCAGGATGCCACCTCCGATGAAGAGGTCCAAACACGACTCATTCTGACATTGTTCTAGTCTCACAGACTTCGCACCGCAGAAGATGTCTGGTTGATTGATTCAGGCGCCAACAAACACATGACTGGAAATAAGAAGTTGTTCCATACTCTGAGTGACCGGCCCACTGGAGATCGGATCACCATCGCAGATAATCAAGAGTATATTCATGGTGGGATTGGTGATGTCATCATTCCTCTTGGAACACGAAGATGTACACTCACGAAGGTGCTATATGTTCTAGGTTTGACCTCAAATCTTTTGTCTGTGAGTCAACTTCTTAACCATCAGATGCAGGTTGAATTCTTTGTTGAGAAAGGGGTCAAGTCCTGCATCATTTCTCAGGGAGATTCAGTAATTGCTCAAGCATTTCTGAAGGGCCATCTATTTGCACTGGATGCGGTCACTTCATCTAGCATTGCTCTCTCTGCTTCAATGGTGGAGTCCACTGCACTATGGCACTTTCGATATGGTCATCTTTCTGCCGGGGCTCTGCATCAGCTTAGTGCTAAGGAAATGGTAAGAGGGCTTCCTCCACTCTCCCATTCCTTACCTTTTCTCGGGATGTCTTCATGGGCAAACAACATAGAGGTCCATTCAAACAGAGCTCTTATCATTCTACAGAGCATCTTCAGGTCATTCACACCGATCTGTGGACCCTTGCCAGCTAGCTTCCAAGGTTTTGAGTACTTCTAGCTTATCATTGATGATTACTCACGGAAAATGTGGGTATATTTTCTCCTAAGAAGAGTGAGGCATTTGCAAATTTCCAAACCTTCTACCAGCAAGCCACCAGGCAGTCTGGGAAGCCTCTTCTTCTCCTCCACTCAGATCGAGGGGGAATTTGTGTCAAAGAAGTTCTTAGCATACCTGAAGCAGCATGGCATTCAACAACATCTGACTGCACCCTACACGCCCCAACAGAATGGGATTTTCGAGCGCCACAACAGACTATCATGGAGATGGCTCGTTGTATGCTCTCGACCGCCAAGTTGGAGGATCGGGTTTTGGGTAGAAGTACCCAGCATAAGCAGTATCTACTCAACCGGCACCCACGAAGATCTTGCAAGTAACAAGACACCTAAGAGGTATGGACCGGTCGTAAACCTTCTATTCATCATTTGAGAGTTTTTGGTTGTACTGCATATATGCATGTTCCAGATAAGAGAAGGAAGAAGATCGATCCAAAGACACTGCCATGTCTTTTCTTGGGGTATAGTACTACCTCAAAGGCATATCGTCTCATGGATCCTGAGACGAAGAAGATCTACGAGAGTCGAGATGTGGTATGTGATGAGTCGTCCTTTGACTCCCTGCCACACAATGGAGATCCAGTACCGACCTCGCATCACATAGATTGCTCACACATCCAGATGATGGGCAAGATGATTCTTCTCAGAGAGAAGAAGAGCTGAGTGGAGACTTGTTCGTTGATCTGGCACACTGGAAAACACATCTTCACATCAGCAAAGCACCAACGTCCGAAATGGGTCCAGAATACTATTAGGGATGCACACCTGAACTCACTTCCTGGTACTTCTACGGGAGTTAGAACACGAAGTCAAGCTAGACATGAGGTAAATTTTGCACTCATGAGTTCAGTTGTTGAGAGCACCGAACCTGACACTATTCGTGAGGCATTAGACCAACCATAGTGGAAACAAGCTATGGATGTTGAATATGATTCCCTAATTCAGAATCAGACGTGGGAACTTGTCGATCTACCTCCAGGTAAGAAATCCATTGGCTGCAAATGGATTTTCAAAACAAAATATAAGGCAGATGGTTCAATCGACAAACACAAAGCACGACTTGTTGCAAAGGGTTATGCTCAGCAAGAAGGAATTGACTATGACGAGACCTTTGCACCCACTGCGAAGATCAAAACCATCAGAGTTGTATGTGCACTGGCAGCACAAAATGGATGGAAACTTCAGCAGATGGATGTCAAGAGTGCTTTTCTAAATGGTGATCTAAAAGAAGAAGTGTACATGGCCCAACCTGAAGGGTTTGTAGACGAGCATCAACCACACAAGGTATGTCGTCTGATAAAGTCTCTTTATGGACTCAAACAAGCACCTAGGGCATGGTATATAAAAATTGATGATCACCTATTGCAGCATGGATTCACTCGTAGCCCCTCAGATACAAATTTGTATATCAAGAAGGTAGGAACAGAGATTGTCATTCTGGTTTTGTACGTAGATGATCTTGTGATCACAGGAAGTTTTGACAATCTTGTAGATGATGTAAAGAATGATCTAAAGAAATCCTTCGACATGACCGATTTGGGGCTACTTCACTATTGTCTTGGCTTAGAGATATGGTAGAAGAAGAATCATATCTTCGTCTCCCAAATGAAATATGCCAAGACACTCCTGGAAAAGTATGGAATGTCAGATTGTAAACCAATGTCCACACCTATGGAAAAAGGTTTGCAATTATCTAGATTCCAGGATTCACCGCAGGTAGATGGCACTCACTACAGCAGAACTTGTGGGGAGTCTCATTTACTTGACTTATACCAGACCAGATCTTTGCTTTGCAGTGAGCTATCTCGCCAGATTTATGCAGGAGCCGAAGAAATGTCATTGGATAGCAGCAAAGCATGTGTTGAGATATGTCCGAGGTACAGTTGACTTTGGTCTGGAGTATCAGAAGAACACTCAGTTCTTCTTACAGGGATATACAGACTCGGACTATGCAGGATCCGTTGATGACAGGAAATCCACTTCAGGATATGTTTTTCATCTCGGATCTGGACCTATCTCGTGGATTAGCAAGAAGCAAACTGTTGTTGCTCTCTCATCCACTGAGGCTGAATACCGCGCCGCACGAGGAGCTGTGTGCGAAGCAATTTGGTTACGTCACATTCTTGCAGATATAGGGATTCCTGAAGAGAAACCTCCCATCATTCACTGCGACAATCAAGGTGTGTTGAAGCTTGTGAAGAATCCTATTTTCCATGAACGAACAAAGCATATTGAGGTCGAATGTCACTACATTCGTGAATAGGTCTTGAACCACCAAATTCAGCTCCAGTACTGCCCTACTGATTTTCAAGTTGCAGATATTCTCACCAAGCCTCTCGATAAGGTGAAGTTTGATTTGTTTAGGGGGTACATTTGTAAGAGCAATTTATTAAGGGGGGAATGTTAGCTTAATTAATACATTGTTGTTAGTAGTTGTTAGTGAACAGTTATGTAACTGTTCCTCCTGTCCTCCCTCTCCCGTAGCCTATATAATGGAAGAAGGGGATAGAGGGTGGAGAAGTGCGAGAGCGTTGAAATTAGGAGAAACTGTGTGTGTAGTTTTATCCTTGCATAAATATAGACAGGATGATGTGGAGTGGAAGTAGAATCTGAAGGCGTTGACCTCATGCAAAGCTCTACTCAGTACACAATAGAGATGACATTGTCATTCAATAAACACCAAAAAAATGGATAAGTGCGGTTTGTTGAGGAATTTGAATATATGGGTGAAACTAACCATCAACATAGGACATGTAGTGCGACCCTTTGAATTGGAACCGAGGGAGAAAATAATGAAGAAGCCATGGGAAGGGGGAAGAAGCAGTGGTAGTGGAGCGGAGGGGTGAGCCGATTATGATTATTTAACTATGATAATATTTTGAAGGATTTCGTCATTTTCAAGTATTTGAACGTTGTTATTATGAAGATAGAGGTAGAAATACACAAATAGGAGACATTGTCATTGCTTTTTTGTAAAAATGGAGGTTTGAATGCATATGAAGGTCAAGGATTTTTTTATTATTATTATAAAATTCTTGCAAGCTGTTGTTTATTTGTGGCTAAATTTATTCATGGAAACCCATTGTGCGCATGTTTTAAAATCTTGTCGTCGTGGATTTGAATTCGACATTTATTTCTCGCAAAAAAGTGTCTACATAAATAGATCTTGTCTCCATCTTTTTCCGACAACATCACCACTCTTTTAATTGCATAGGATTTCACAGACACTGTCGATAACGCAAATCATATAAATTTTTTATGTCCCAATACATAATTAGAACAACGAGGCCAAGGAGGAGATAAAATAATAATAATGATGCGAAAAAAAAGAAAATAGTAAGCTGATTCAAAGCCATATGCATTTTATGAGATTTATGTTGTGTTTTTCGAAATTAGGGTTTAAGGAAGAACTTATTAGGTTGAATTTCATTGAAGAGGTGAAATTGCACAACTTGTTATGTTGAATTCCATTATAAATTTAAGCGAGATTACGAGTTACAAAATATAATTCCTAGAATTAGGGTTTTGTGAGAAGCTTCAAACTTACGTCGTTATAAAGGACAAATAAGTTGCATGATATTCTATGAGATCAAACTTCATTGTGAATCTTGGAGGATGGAGTGCACTATAAAGGCAAGGTAAATTGTCCATTTTCCCGATTGTATCAGGATTTTAAATAGCGGAAAATCTATATAGCTCGTGGTTTTATGATAGAAACACAGGAGGTCACCAAGGAAATTGTTGCAGATTCTCCTTATGAGACGGGAGCTTTTATGGATCGGGAATTTATGCTCCAGGGTTATATGGAGAAGAACGTGGCTCGGGGTGGAGAAAACAAAGCGAAGAAGCTAAGGGAGGGGGCAAGAATAAGTGTTAGTGGAGCGAAGTGGTGAGCATGCAATCGTATGCCATTGTAGCATTCGACAATTTGGGAAGGTCAAGGCAAGGGCCTTATGTAGTTTGTATTTTGAGGTAGAGGGCTATGAATGGGTCCATAAGAGGCTACGACTGTAGGATGCGACAATACACCCAACACGACCGGTGTCAAATCTAGATGATTACCCTCTTTTTATATTATTTGGAGTGCGCCTTCAACGTAATTATAATGCTTCCACGTTAAATAAAAATAAAAAATAAATATAATGATGATTTACTCTCACCTAAAATTTGTTAGGTGTGCATAGGTGCGTGAAAAATTTAACCTAGCGAGAGGCCCGAGGAAACCACACGGTCGTCAAGTTGCTTTAAAAATTTTATATGGTAATGCTTGTCGTGATCAGTGACCACTTTATTGTTATCCTAACGTCAATATCCCAATTCAACAGGAAAGTCAAGGGGACTAGATCTCCCCAATAAAAATAATAGGCATCATCACCATTGTATTGAGAGTGATACAGTGGATTCAAAGTAAGAAAAATGACAAACCAAAATTTGTTACAAATTAATATAATTTGATAAAAAAATGTGGAATTATGAGAATTTTTAAACAATAATCACTCACACTGTCTAGCAATACTAATGGTAATAGTGATGTACGATCCGAAAACAACAGAACTTTAAACTAAGACTGGCTACAAAGAAAAAATATTGATCATGATAAACTAACAAGGGAAATGATGAAAAAGTCGAATGTGAGGTGGAATTAATGATTTGAAATATATGGCCGCTTACAAACAAATAATAGTAATAATAATGTTGAAATTCACAATGATAACCAAGCACACGCTTAGAGGGAAAAGAGGAAAATCATGTAGTTGGGATCTGGAGGGCTTGAAACGCTCGCTTTTTCCATCCATGTTCAGAGCCTAATAGAAAACTCGGTAAAGAGGACATTTGAAATTCAGAAGAAGGTGATGGAAATACACGATAAATTTACAACTAAATTTTGAGCACGTATACGCTTTTTCAAAGGGGAATGTCATAATAACTTGTAAGGCAATGAGAATGGGGTCATCTGAGTGAGTGGGAAGGTGTAAGAACAAATGGTAGTGAGTAGAGTGGCGATCCTAATTATGATTATGTAACTATGATAATATTTTGAAGGATTTGATCGTTTTCAAGTATTTGAACATTGTTATTATGAAGATAGAGGTTGAAATACACATAGAGGAGACATTTGCGTTTTTTTTTTTTTGTAAAAATGGAGGTTTGAATGCATATAAAAGTCAAGGATTATATTTTTTCTTATTCTAAAATTATTACAAGCCTGTGTTTATTTCTAGTTAAATTTCTTCATGGAAACCCATTGTGTGCATATTTTGAAATCTTGACGTCATGGATTTGAATTCGAAATTTGATTCTCACAAAAAAGAGGCTATATAAATAACTCGTAAGTAGGGATGCGATTTGGCATGCACTGTAACCCATCACAATGAAATTTAAGGACGACCTTACTAGACCACCTTATTACGGTTTTCTTAAATTATCACCTACACCAAATTCACTAAAGACAAATAGTAAATTTAAAATGACATTAAAATAATTATACCCCAAAGTCTACTAATCAATTTAGGCCCCCTCTTACAATAGTCTCAATTAATAAATATGATTTTTTTCTACCTCCATCCATTCACTAAATTTGAAGACTCCATAATGTTTGTGTATATGGAATATGTGTACATGGAATATGTTCAGTTTTATAATCGATTTAAATAATCAATCTATATATATAAATATGAGTGTTTGCTGTTCTCTCCTTCCTTAACTCGTGCCATGTGCCGAGGCCATGTGATGCAATCCCTAAGTACCAGTGAAAAAGTCATAAATTCAATGCACTCATAATCTAAGTCGTATGATCTGATTTCATTGTGTGATTTGACAGTGACTATTCGCTGCATTCAAACACAATTTCAAAAAATAGTAAAACAATCCGCATCCAGCATCCCACAAATCCGCAGGTACCTAAACTTAGTACAAAGTGTACAAAAAAGCATTTGTTCAAAGCAGCTAAAACATTAATTTCATGTCCTGTTGACGACACTTTTAATTTTAACGGCAACATACCTGTTCAATCGATTATCCGTGCAAGAACTAAACAGTCAATCCAGGTACTTGACTTGTACTAAGATATATTTGGTTGCGACGACGATGATAAACCTCTACTCACGGACTTCAGGAATTATAGATTTCACATTACCTGGGTTTTAAGTTTTGATTTCATATCGTGACCTGACACTGACTATTCGCTGCATTCAAACCCAATTTAAAAAAATGGTAAAACAATCCGCATGCCGCATCCCACAAATCCGCAGGTACCCAAACTCGGTAGAAAGTGTACGAAGGAAAAAGAAGTCGCTAAAACATTAATTTTACCCGTCACTTGCACAAGTCCGCACATAATAAATTCTCCGAAGCTTTTTTTCCCATTTCATTTTAATTGATCATTTAATTCTGCACGAACCAGAGATTGCAATCTTTCTGTCAAACATTCTTACTAACTGTCAATCTCATTGCCAATGTCGATTCAAAATATATGTATCTTGGGTGACGTGATGAGATACGTAGTACGAAATACATGTATATATTTTGACGATGACCTAAGTATGACTGTAAAATAATTTTTGGTGATGATAATTGTTTATAGGGGAGAGGTATGGTTATATTCGCACACTAACTTGAGGCCTCCAAGTTCTAACACATATTGTCAGAGTTTCTCAAAATCAGCGCTTGTGAGTTGCATGTAGTACATAGATGTCTATTAAATTCATCGAGACCATTTATCTATTATTTTGTTTTACCCCCTAGTGCAGCTTGTCTGGATTAATCTTGTTCAGTCATTAAATTTCTCATCCTAAGCTGAAACCTGCATAAATTCCTTAAAATATTGCAAGGTTTGGCTGACGCTCTGAGTCAACGTAAAGATGGATCAGATGTAACATAATGCATATCTACTTGATCGTGATTCGTTAGAGTAGGGAAAAAAACATTCAATGACGGTGGAGAACAGGGATCAAATTTGAAGGGTTGGTCTGAATTTTATTTTGAAGGGCAAGTATTGGACCAACCCTTCAATGATGAAAAGTAGCACGAATATTTTACACTTCATATGACAAGAATAAATCAAATACGCACGTCAAAAAAATTAAGAATAATTTTTTTAACGAAATATTTTTTCTTTTCAAAATCACCAGTTGATTAGCATCTTAAATAAAAAGGGAAAATTCAGTAATCCAAACACAATGACCCCTCTATCATAATGATGTAAATTAAGCTGCATTTAAACTGGTAAAATAATCAAATTTTGATGTAAATAAAGCCCAAATTTGTAATATTATAATTTCCTAAAAATCATCATAACTAAAATAAGCATTAAATAAAATTAATAAATAAATACATAAACAAACAATTGAAATGAGATAAGAAGACACGCAAATCACTAAACACATAAATACAATCAAACTACACTAGGATCTCTTATCAAAATCATTAAGAAAACTTATAAATAGTAAAATAAATAACTTTAACTTCTACTTGGAGTTTAGTCTTAAAAATAAAACCAATTTGGATTCTTACCCCTTCAATAAAAAAAACCATTCGTATTTTAAACACTAAAATAACACACACGTAAATTTTAACTAGTAAAATGCATTGGCTTGAATACATCTTCTAAATAAATTAAAGAAAATGTGCATCTATACATTGAAACACCCACACTAACTATGTCACCAATATATACATCTAAATAGTCTTAGTTGATTTCCAATCCAAGAGTTTCACCTCATGTAGAGTATGCATTCAAATATACTACATAGAAATGATGTTTTACCAAATTAGAAAACTCCATTCAACACACACACCCTTTGTAATCCTCCCTAAATCTATTCGCAAGCCTCTTCCTCAACTCCTCAAGCATAGAGTTTAGCAAAATTGTCTTGAGCACAACAACGAATATAAAATTCTTGTTGGCCTCCGCATCACTACTATTAAACAATAGTTAGAGAGAAGATACCAATGATGAATTGGAGGGTTTTTTTCAATGGATGAAGAAGATTATCTCTACATATTCTCCTCCTCTAAAATTATCTCCTCTCATCTTCTCTGCATTCTTCCATATTGAATGGGTCCAATTAACCTTTGCATTAGGAAGCAACTCGACACTTAGCTCGGTTCTTATTTGCAAGGGTCATAATGGGTGAACTCCTTATGCGATTCAACTTTTTTTCCTTTAAAGCAAGCCCCATCTATATTTTCCCCTATATCCTTCTCCATTTCATACAAATAGAGCTAATCCAATCATCTTGGCCCATAGTTTGTCTACATGTCGAGCTCAAATTGATCTAGGAAATCTGGATCAAGACCATTATGAGCTCATCCCACCCTTTAAAACCAACATGGATCCAATAGAGCCTTCTTGGCACCCTACATTGTGAGTCACAAATTGAAGTCACTCTTTGAGATTAATTCAACACTTTTCTCCACACTCTTCCCCCACCTCAGATATCCATCTCATCACATATCCAAACTTGTGGTCAGTCTACATAGTGGATCTATTCCAAATCATGTTGTGCAGTCTCCCAAGTGCACAAATATATGTGTGCAAGTTGATCCTAGCTTTGTTTTATGTTTCTAGGTGGCTCCTGCAACAAAAAAATAGAAAAAGTAGAAAGTGGTAGATATTTCGTTTGAATGAATCCTAAGAAAAGGCCAAAACATAAACAGTAATAATAAATCTTTTGTTTTAGGTATTTGTGCTCAAGTATTTGTGTAGCTGACATCAAAAACTTGCTAGTAACTTGGAATTTGAGCTTAATAGTATTATAGTGGTAGTATATTTGTTATATTAATTTTTTTGGTAATTTCAAGTATTACGACTTATCTAATGTATCTACGAGTCATACGCAGAGTCTGGAAAGTTGGAGGTGTTTGTTTGTAAAATTAATCAAAAATATTTCTTAAGCCATAATATTTTCACACAATTTTTGATGTGCATTTTTTCACCATAGCCCTTCTTTTGTGATTGTAAAAGTAACTTGCCCTTTTGTATTGTCAAATGATTTTTACATTTTGATTTTTTTGACATGCAATTTTTACTCGCCCTTTTCTGACGGGTTTGAGGCCTTGGGAAGGGCTGTGACGGGCTCAATTTTGAACCCTGGTGGAGAAGAAAGTGATGAAGCGATAACCCAAGCTTTCCTTGTCCCATTGATGCGTGCACTCGCGCATGCAAACGTTCACGCCCCACTACCGATGTCAAATTATTGTTGACCCGTATACAGCTCGTACACAGTCTCCGAATAAATCCCGTCCATTTTCATCGTTGCCTTGGCTTCGCATGGCATAAAACCATGGAATACATCCTCGTAATTATAAATAATCACCGCCTCGGAAATATTGTAGTGATTTTCATAATAAATTTTGTCAAGCCTATTTAAAACAATACCGTGGAAGAGCATACTTTAACATAATTATAATATTTCTGACTATTTTTGTCATTTTTATTGGGAATAAGTAAACAAAATGCAATAGATTAATTACATCAATACTCAGATGGATTTTGAGCCGAAGAAATCCGTTCTGATCTTCTCCATTCTCATTTGACAACTCATAATCCCTTGATTTCATCACAAAAATATCAAAACTAAACCTGTAAGACAAAATTATGCTTTCCAGCTTAGACTTTGCATTCAAGGTTATTCTATAATGCTCCCTGCATGGTCGATGAGGATAATTCTCCAACTTCGTCAATCCAATAAGGAATTAAAGGTGTTTAGCCTTCATATTTGTGGATCCATTTAGCGACATTGCTCAAACTCCCATATGACAAATTACCTCTATACACAATATTATATAGCCGATATAATCCTTGAGAATTTACTCTAACGTTACAGAGGTTTTTTCGCTTCATGATTTTTACAAGCTTTGACTGTATGACATTACTCATTTTCATTTTAACATAAGACTTTTTTTTCCAGGAAACGAAAAAGAATATAGTATTAATCGAAGGTAATGCCTTTGGTTTTTTATACACCGAACGTGTTGCCTCGTCACTTTTCCCCCTCCACCTGCACATGGAACCAAGGACAAGTGGTCCTCATGTATCGACCCCTTAGTGCATAAAATAGTTAGCTTAGTTGGTAACACATGAATTTAATCTGCGGCCATAAGCAAATGTGTGACATTAAAGGAGAAACATGTTTACTTCTCTCTTTTTAATTATTTCAATTTTTCAAATTGTTTTAAGTTGAATTTTGATAAGAAAACATTGACCAACGTAATTAAAATCATACACTGTGATTAATCAGGGTGGTGTTAAACAATCTTTTGGCAAGTTTCACGAGCATTGTTATTTTCTATTTAAAATTTTAATAAAAATATCCATGATAGAAGTGTTAAATGAGATGAGTTTAAGTGTTAAAGGTCTGCCAGTCACTTAGCGCGCTCCCTGTCTTTTTGGAATGTTTGTCACTATGGCATCCATTTCATCCTGAGTGATCTTTTCCTTTTCATTCTGCAGCACTTCGTTATCCTCTGTTATAGTTCTTATTCTTATTATGGCGTCCTGCGCTGCACATATGTTTAAAGCCTGATCCACTTTCTTCAGCTCATCTTTCAATGTTTGGAGCAAGGCTTCAAAACTTGAAATTTTCCTAACAATGGTAGCCTTTGCTCTTGTTGTTTCTTTTGCAAGATCTTTTGGTGCGGCTATAACTACGTGCTCTTTATTTAAAACTAGATCCATCAGAGTGTGCAAATAATGCATTGCAGAGGGAAAATTATGAGGAACTTTAGACTCCAAATGAGGCCTTACCTTAAGGATATGATCACCAAGTTCCTTAGCCATGCTAATAAAGGCCTCATTCTTTGCCTCTTCTCATTCCTTTTTTGCTTTCAAGCGCTTTATCTCTGCAGTCTTATCCTTGTTATCTTCAAGTAGCGGTCGAATGGTGGCTGCCTTATCAATGTTATTTTTCCAAACGTCCTTCGTTGCCTCATAAACTTTTGAGATGCCTCAATGCTCTTAGAAAAGACAACTCTATTATCTTCAAGCCCAAAGATAAAAATTTGGGTGTCGTGGTTCTGGATGCTTTATGGTACAAGACCGAAGGTGTAAGACAACTTGTTGATTCTGCTATTTATGTGAAGGTGGACTCCATTCCTTGGAATCTTATTTGGAACAAACTTGACTATCATTTCATTTTTTTCTTTCCTTCCTTCTATTGTCAAGTTTCTCAACCGTAATACTATTTCCCTTACAAGAGCTTGTGCATTTTATCTCCTTCCAAAAATTCACAAACCTATTTTGGTGGGGAGACCTATATGCAATTACTCTGGTTATATGCTTGAACCCGCATCCAAACTCCTTCACTTTCCTTTGTTTCTCATTCTCCTGCAACAAAAATTCCATCTTCCGAGACTCCATGGCTCTTCTTCGTGACATTGGCAATTGCTACTTCTCGACTGATTGCATCTTATTTACCTTTGATGTGGAGTCTCTTTATCCTAACATTCCTACTACTGAGGATCTTCTTGTTCTTTGTGTTATGGTTTCAAACTATTTTTTGGAGCACAATCTTGATGTTCGTGACATTGGCAATTCGCTACTTCTCGATTCCATATCTCGTGCCGAAAGCCGACTTGTGTATATTTACCTCTGCAATCCTCAACTGATGGTATTCAGACTTAAGATCAATATTAGAAAATATTGTGGGCCCCTTCATCTAATCAAACAAATAATCAATGCGAGGAAGGGGGTAACGATTCTTGATCGTTACTTTGTTCAGTTGTCTATAGTCCACACACAACCGCAAGGATCCGTCCTTCTTCTTAACAAAAATCACCAATGCACCCCAAGGGGATACACTAGGATGAATTAGGCCTTTCTCAAGAAGGCCCTCAAGCTGCAACTTGAGCTCACAAAGCTTGGGTGTGGTCATCCTATAAGGAGCGCGCGAGATAGGTTCTGCTCCTGGAACAAAGTCAATGTGGAAGTCTATCTCACGGGGAGGCATCCATAGAAACTCACTTGGAAAGACATCAAAAAACTCCTGCAAGATATTGATGTTGCGCCGCTAGGGTTCATTTATATCCATTGAACCACCCATTGACGGAAAACACCTTTGAGATATTGATGTAGATTAGTGACCACTAGGCTATGCCATCATCATTTTGGAATAAACATTGATTTTAATGTCTATATCATTATGTCGATAGTAATGTATTATGCATATAACTAACAACCTGGTAATTACAAACTAAGTAGAATTTTATGCCACCATGAACTTTTGAAATAGGTTATTTGGTAATTCCTTCTTTGAAAATGGTTCCGCTTCTAGAATTAGATGATATTGTTTTCTATAATTTTGTGAGCCTTAGAAATGGTTATGTTTAAAAATACACATGGCTAACATACTTGGTTATGTCTACATATTTATGTTGGTTACCACCATGCACTCCACTCTTACTTTCTCTAGTTGTTGGTCATCTACATAAAATAATATTTTTTTGTAAATTTATGGGGCTTAGTAGTGGTTCTTATTTATAAATGAAAATGACTAACATACAGTGAATTTGATTACAAATTAGTGCATGATGTGGTGAGTTCTCATCGTAGATCTAGAGTATTGTCAAAAAAAAAATGAAAATAAGAGAAATTGAAAAAAAGAGCTCATTGAGCATACCAGTATTGTTAAAAAATGAAAATTGTTCTCGAATAAATAAGAAATGTGTAAGTATATTTTTTTAGTTGAAATACATTTAACATAATCACATGTTTGAGTTGGTATTTGGTACAAACCTTTCTTCATATGAGAATAGTAATGTTTCAAAAATATTTCCTGACTATGTGTCTCAACAATAAAAACAATAGATAGATTGGATTCAACTAATGCACGCAGTGTGACACTACCACTGTAAAGCACTAATACTAAATAATTATGGGAACAACATCGAGTGAACATCTCAAACTAGAACTCATATGATCACTCACAAGGAAAAGGATGTTTGTTTCCTTTTAGCCCAATTTCTCTTGTAGTTATCAATTGTTGTGGAAGTTTTTCCATCCAATCCCTAGTTGACTTCTTCTCTTTCATCATTGTTATCATCATAGTTATGCACTCTAGTTATTGTGTACATAAGACACAAACTTTTAAATTTCCTGCTGCTATCATAGAGTCTATGTAGCATCCATCTAGAATCGATTCTTCACTATCTTTAACCTTTTCCATGTATTTTTTACTGTTTCTCTCAACATTTTTGAATATTCAATTGGTATGAGAACAATAATAATACAATCCAACACACATGGTTCCAATAACTGTTAGCAACTCCATTATTACTTTAGAAGAAATATCGCTAGACAAATTACAAAAATCAAGTGATAACACATTCTGCATTGAAAGGATTGGTGGTAGGAATAACTACTAGAGTTGACAAAAGATGGAATGGGTATGCACATTGATAAGTAAATTATTTTGTGTCCTCCATCCTTGCCGGTATATTGTCTTCCATTGACACCACATAGTTGTCTAATATTGTCTGAGCCTCGATGGGAAGAACTTATTCCGCCACTTGGTCCTTTTTTTGTTTATCTTTTTTTCCCCTATGTGGGAATCATATTTTCTCTTTCCTTTTCTCTCTTCACCCAATAATACAAATAACTGGTGGTAGTGTGATTCATGTAATTTAAATTTTTCAATTACATTGGATTCACTATAGGATGTCAATAGATCAATATCTGGATGTTTGTCTTTAAAATATTGTAGAATTTTTCTCTCATTTTTTCTCCTTTTATTCTCGGTAGTAAGAATCAAATGTCTCTATTATTACACCTACCCGAAATAGGTCCAATTAACCAAACATCCCTTGATTGTACTTTATCTACTATAGTTGATAGTTCTTCATCATTCATTCCTCTAACAGCCTTGAATGAATTGGTTGTGAATCTTTCCAATGAATTAGGCTAAAAGTTATCTGATTATCTTTAATAGGTGAACAAGAAAGGCCACCAGATCTAAAAAACTCAAATGTTGTAGTCCATTTAGTCCATATATCATCCAAAATAATAGAAAATTCCATTTGTTGTATAGATTGTTGGTTGTGTCCATTTTGAAAATCAAAAGACATTGATTCTCAAAGTTTTACATTCAAAGGACAATCATATGTTTTATCTTTTTATATAAGGAAGATAAATGTTAATAAAAAATGTAATAAAATTAAAATACATTACCCTCCACTCCTCTCTATTTTGTTTTTTTCCAATCGGGACATTGAGGACATCCAAGTGATTTCCAAACCGATCTAGCTTTGTACAAAAAATCAATAAACTTGGTTTCTATCCAAGTTTTGTTCACTTCATTATGTTGTTTGAAAATATTAGTAATGGCTTCGTTAGTTGCATTTGTAAAAAGAATGTGAGCCCTTGAAAATGTAGCCTCTTATGTAAAGACTTGTAAGTATTTGAGCCCAAAATATTTTTTGTGCACATATTGTATGTTGGCCATCAAGTATATAAAATTTAATGTCATCCCTTTCCAAGTCTTTTGGATCTTGGAGCTCCACAACCTTATTCATAGACTCCAAGAAGGGAAGAAGAATTGTGTCCCTCTATGTAGGAATAACATTTATCAACATGGAGTGCACAAGAAGGTCAACATTCTCATCATCTATAGGATGATATTGATACTCTGGAGGTGCTACATGGCACCTGGAAACATCAATTGAAAATACTTCACCATTGAACAAAAAAGTAATCAAACTGCTGAATAGTTGAAGGTTTTTTTTGTGAATATAGTGGTTACTTTCTTCAACAATGCAACTGATTTAGTATTATTTTTCAACCCATGAAACTTTGATCTTGGATGGATCGAGCTCAATTTAGCCAAATATGTTCTCCTCAACATAGTAAACAACTTGGCATGTTTAGGAGGTGAAAGTGAACCTTTTCTATTCAAAAAATGACAAATGGAAGAGGTTGTATCACCTCTATACAATTTTTATAAGTATTGCAAGCATGCCATTGTGAATGTCTTTTGCATTTGAACAACTAGTTTTGTCTTTATCTACTAACAACCCCAAATCCCAACCATATATTGAACAAGAACATTGTGTTTTGTCTTTTGAGGCTTTCATTTCCCATTTCTTGAATAAAGAAACATCCAACTCCATATCCAGAATAAGACACTTATTATTTTCATAGTCAATGTGTTGACTTAAAACATGCAAGTGTACTCAAATCAACAACTATAGAGGATATAACCATTTGACTTCCTCATGTCCATCATCTATAAAAAAAACAACCACATGTCATTGTAGTAGTTGTTCAGGGCCATGGATTTCAACAAACCATTCCTCATCTCTTTTCTTCTAGCACTCAGTGCCTTTAATGAATGGAATTCCAAGAATGGATTGCGACCAATGGAAGACATTGTACCTATAATTGGAGTAGAATATATTAATAATTACTTCACATATGGAGTAATTTTTTCCCATTATATGATAATGAATGTAAGTATTAGCCTTTTACGATCACCAATCTCTATAATACATTACTTTTTATCATTGGTGAGTAATCAATGTAAACGTTAGTGACACTAGGCTTCAATCGGACATGATATCTAACCTTCAATTAGTTGGTTACTGTAAATCATATTTTTTGGATCACATCATTAATACCAGAAACTATGCAAAAAATTTTCTTGATAATTAACACACAACATATTTTGGAAGGATTATCCATTTGTCTAAAACCATCCACATTGTGTAGATAACATGAAAGGAACATTTGAAAACATAGATGTTAGTGAGAGAGAGAGAGGATTTAAGTGACATATGAATGGAAAATTTTTAACATTACTTGTTGGTAATTAACACCAATTGAATGGACTAGTGTAAAGGCCATTAAGATTTAATTTTTGAATTTTGAGCAGAGTGTGTGAGAAACAAAACACAATAATGGGTCTAATGGTCACTAAGAAGAATTTTTAAACATAAAAATGTTTAGTTGTCCCATAACACATTTTGCAAAGAATAACGTAGTCCCGCTAAGACCTAATGAGTTTTATTTGAAATCGAGCATTGGAGTATGTTGTAATTCACATCCATTTTATATCAAATAAAACACTACGTGGCCACGAAGCTCCATTACTAATTGAAAGGAATGACATAAAGACCTAGCTAGGATTTTCTGGTTCTTGATTTAAAAAGAGAGATAAAATAAAAATCATTGTCTAGCCTATCGGCCTCAAGGTTCCCGACATTACCTCTTGTGGTTGTAACCACTATCTCTACACTTTTGAATAGATATTGTTTTTCAATGACTATAACTTTATCATATTGGCTTGACTATTCCTGATGGAGCCAAGTGTTGCACTACAAACCCTTGGGAGGGATGAAGCCTTATATCATTCTCATAAGATATATTCTTTATGTCATATAATTTAGTTAGGTTCTTATATTATAGAATGTGTAGATACCACTAAGTTGCATTACTAATTGTAAGGAATAACATAGTGGTGGCTAGGCTCAACAGTCTCTCAATTTGAAAAAAGGGACCTCTAATCTCCATTACTAGTTGAAAAGAATAATGTAGTGACCGTTAGGCTCAACATTTTTTATTTGAAAATAGCTATATAATAACAAACAATGGTCTAGCTTAGTGGCCACTAAGCTCCTATGATTACCGATTGTCATTGTAAGCACTATATGTTCAACTTTGGACCGATATTTTTTTCAATGATAGTAATTATATCGTATTGGTTGGACTTCACATGTCGGACCCAATTGCAAGCACTACATTCCAACAAGATGGATAAAGACTTATATATTTTCCTAAAATATATCTTTGTAAATTATAAGCCATATTCATTTGTATCAAAGAAAAATCCTAGCGATTGGTAGGCTTAACAATTTCTTAATTTCAAAATAACTATTGAATAACAAATCATGGTCTAGCTTAGCGGCCGCTATGATACTTTCATTACCTCTTGTCATAGCAATCACTAGTTGTACAACTTTAGATCGATTGTAATTTTCAATGACTATAATTGTATCAAATTAGCCACATGTTATTTGGTGGAGCCAATTGTTGCACTACTTTCCATCGAGAGGGATCAAGACTTTCTCTTCGTATCAAATAAAATGCTTAGTGATAACGCTAAGCTCCATTACTAGTTGAAAGGAATAACATTGCATGGACGATAGGTGAACAATAGTTTCTAAATTTGAGAATAGATATATAATAACAAACAATGGTCTAGCTTAGTGGCCATTAGGCTCCTATCATTACCATTTTCCATTGTAATCACTATCTATTCAACTTTGGATGGTTAGTGTTTTTCATTGATTGTAAGTGTAACATATTGGGTAGACTTCACATGGTGGACCCAATTGTTGCACTACATTCCATCGAGAGGCATCTAGTCTTATTTATTTCTCCTAAGATATATCTTTGAAAATTGTAATCCATATTTCATTCATATAAGAGAAAAATGGTATCAACCGTTAGGCTCAACAATTTCTTAATTTCAAAATATCCATTGAATAACAAATCATGGTCTAGCTTAGCGGCCGCTATGATCATATCATTACCTCTTGTCATAGAAATCACTATTTTTACACAAATTTAGATCGATTGTAATTTTCAATGATTATAATGTTATCAAATTGTCCACATGTTACCTAGTGGAGCCAATTCCTGCAATGATTTCCATCGAGAGGGATCAAGACTTTCTATTCTTATCAAAGAAAATGCTTATCAACTAACCCATTACTAGTTGAAAGGAATAACATAGTAGCCACTAGGCTCAACAATTTTAAATTTGAGAATAACTATATAATAACAAACAATGGTCTATCTTAGTGGCCACTAGGCTCCTATCATTACCATTTTCATTGTAATCACTATTTTTGCTTTGGATCGATAGTGTTTTTCATTTATTTAATTAATATCGTATGGGTGGAATTTACATTAGTAGACACAATCCAATTGCATGATTATTTTATCGAGAGGATTCAAGACTTATTTATTTCTCCTAAGATATATCTTTGTAAATTATAATCCATATTCATTCGTATCAAAAAAAATCCTAGTGGCCACTAGGCTTAACAATTTCTCAATTTCAAGTAGTTATTGATTAACAACTCATGGTCTAGCTTAGAGGCTAGCTAGGATCCTTTCATTACCTCTTGTCGTAGTAATCACTATCTTTACATCTTTAGATCGATTGTAATTTGCAATGATTATAATTGTATCAAATTGGTTACATGTTACTGGTGGAGCCAATTCTTGCACTATGTTCCATCGAGAGGGATCAAAACTTTTGGTTCATATCAAAGAAAATTTTTAGTGACCACTAAGCTCCATTACTAGTTGAAAGGAATAACATAGTAGGCCACTAGGCTCAATAGTTTCTAATTTGTGAATAGCTATATAATAACAAACAATGGTCTAGCTTAGCGGCCACTAGGCTCCTATCATTATCGCTTGTCATTGTAATCACTATTTTTTCTACTTTGGATCGATAGTGTTTTTCATTGATTGTAATTATATTTTGGGCAGACTTTACATGGCAAGCCCCAATTGTTGCACTACATATTTATCTTATATAAGATATATCTTTGTAAATTGGAATCCATATATACCCCTGAGAGTAAGTGATATTTTTGTAGTTTTGATAAGATAAATCATTGCAACATATAATTCACATTGGTTCTTATCAAATAAAATGCATATGACCACTAAGATACTTTATTTATTGATTGAAATGACATATGGTCCATTGGGCACAACAATTACTTAATTTGGAAATAGTGATAGAATAAAAATCATGATATAGCTTAGTGGCCGCTAGCTATATACCAATACCTCTTTCATTGTAAACACTATCTTTACAACTTTGAGGAGCTATTATTTTTTTGTTGTTTTAATAAAAAAACACCTTTGGGATTTAGAATTTTCATGCCACATGTCATTGTTTTACTGGTAGCTATTTATATTATAATATCATGGTTTCATATAGTTTTGAAATATTTTATAATCATTTCTTTATATATAAATTTCATAATAAATGTGTCAATTATAATGTTTTCTAATTATCAGGTTCAAAACATGCCACATGGCACAAAGTAATTGGATAATTATTTTTCATTAGCACACTACATCTAACATTGTCTAGGTGATTTTGATAAAAATAAAAATAAATGTGCCTATACATTCATACACTTTATTTCTTTTGTTTTATTATAATATTATATGTTTTATTATGTTTTAACTATTTTAAGCTATAACCAATAACAAAAGGTGTTGTTTTCAATATTGTTTATTTTTTGATATCCCACACCTTTTCTTAATGAGTGGTAAATTCAAAATTAAAATTTGAAAATTCCCCCACATTTTTGAGAATTTGAAATTTCAATATTAACACAAATTCCCCCGCTCTAATTTTCAAATTTCCATATCCCACACTTTTTATATTTTCAAAATTTCTAACATGGATGTGCTGAAAAAAAATATTAAATACCCAGAGAACTAGTTTTTAGGGTTTTTTTTTTTTTGGTCTTATAGAACAACAACTGTGAAATCATAGAACAATACAAGAAAGCCAAAGATTGCAGGGCCAAATGCAAGAATCTTGGTCATTTTGGCCAGGGAACAATCAAGAAGTAATTATAATCTTCATTCATGGATTAACAAAAAGGAACAATCAGAAGTAATAAAAAGGGTGCACACACACTAGGGAAGCAAAAGGGGTTGCAAAAAAATAGTGTAGATAGTTAGTTTGATGTAGCAAGATGGTGGTTTGAATGACATCACCAAACATGAAATAATCTCATATCTAAATCAAGGTATTTATAAAAAAATGTATACTATACTAAATGTGCACCTTTTTTATTATGGGCTTGTTTTAGTCATTCTGTCTTTGACAGATCTATCTTTTTTCATCGTAATCCATCCCTTTACTTTTCCTACTACAAAAAATGCTGCTCATGGCAAACTCTACTTACCGGTTCCTTCGATCATTTTTTCAAACCTCCTTGTGCTTACTAGTTCCTGTCTTTTTCACGTCATTCCACCCTACTTTTCCCTATGAAAAATGTGCTTCTACATGGCCCAACTCTGCTTACCAGTTCCTTTTGATCATTTTTTCACACCACCTTGTTCTTCAAGAAAACAAGGAATTTTTTGTGCCCCAACCGAAGAAAATTTAATCCCTTTTCATCTTTGTTTTTTATTTCATTTGAACGCTTTCAAGTTTCCACCGATCTATGTCCCCCTCTGGATTTTTTTTCCGATAATGATGGTCAGTCACATAATCACTAGTTTTTAAAATTGTAATGTTTAGTGAGACTCAAAATATTGTTTTGGTATTTCGTTATATCTACCTTTTTTTCCTTTTAATATGATGATAGAAACAACCCGAGGTAAATATTTCATTATACATTGTTTATATGGTTTTCACGTTGACTTTGTGAGAAGATATTTGAGGTTAAAAAATGGTTTAAAACTATAAAATCATATTAAGTTTTCAATTGTGAGATAAATTTTTTTTGCAATGGAAGGTAAACATATTATATATATGCCTAAATTTTATATATTAAATATTTTAATCACTATGTATTTAAATTTATATATTAAATATTTTAATCACTATGTATTTATGTATTTTAGTCATGATGATATAATTATTTTAAAACAATATTATCAGTAGGCCACATATTATTAGGAAGATAGAGTGTTTTCATATATATTAATTCATTAGTTTATGGAAGGCCACAATATTATTAGTCTCTATGGAAGGCCACAAACTAATATGTTGAACATTAGGGTTGCTAGCAATTAACACATTAATGAATTATATTCTTTAGCTTAGCATTCTGCTAGGTTATGCTACAACATATTATTTGGATATTAGTTGTCACTAGGATTTAACAAAAAAGTAAGAAAGTTATTGTAAGCTTAGAGGCCACTAGGGTATAACACAATACCATATTTTTAGCTTAGTGATCGGTACTCAATAATGGATATTTTGAATTCATAGGCCACTAAGACACTACCACATCATAATATTTGGAACATAGTGGTTTAGGATTTAACAAAATAAAGAAAGATATTGTGAGTCTAGCATCCATTAGGTATTGCCACAACATATTATTTGGAGCTTAGCGGTCACTAGGGTTTCACAAACTAAAGTAAGGTAGTATGAAATTAGTGGCCATTTATCACAACATAATATTTAAAACAATGACTTTTAGACAAGATTTAACATTTTAAATGAAATTGATTTGAGCTTAGTGGTCACTAGCCTTTACAATGATGTAATAATTTAAGCTTAGCTTGTTTGTTAAGATTTAACCCATAATATTTGGAGCATAATGGTCAGTAAGGATTTAACACATTAAATTAAGATTCTAGGAGGCTAGCATCCACTAGAATATGCATACTCATAATGTTTACAAGTTTTGGTATGGTTGTATGCTTTAACAAATCAAATTAACAAATTTTGAGCTACATGATGGCATCTAGTGCTTGCTTCCACAATAGAATATTTTGAGCTTAGATGTCTCAAGTATTTAAAAAGATGAAATGAAGAAATGAAATTTTTTTAGCTTAGCATGTGCTAGCTTATTTTGCAATATTTTATTTGAAGATATGTTGTTACTTAGGATTCAACGAAAAACAAGTAAGATATTGTGATCTTAGAGGTTACTTTAGGTTAAGCCTCAAAACATTTTTTTGAGCTTAGCGATCGGTTGATCAATAATGGATATATTATTTTGACTATTCCACACTAAGACACTACCACATCATAATTGGAACATATAGTGTTCACTAAGGATTTAAAAAAAATAAAGAAATATATTTTGAGTCTAGCACATCCGCATAGGTATTTCCGCAACATATTATTTGGAGCTTAGCGGTTGCTAGGATTTCACAAATTAAATTAAGGTAGTATGAAATTAGTGGCCGCTATTACATAACAACATAATATTTAAAAAAAATATTTTGACAGGATTTAACATTTTAAATGAAATTGATTTGAGCTTAGTGCCGCTTAGCCTTTACAATGATGTAATAATTTAAGCTTAGCATTCGTTAGGATTTAACCCATAATATTTGGGGCATATGGTGGCAAGAATTTAACACATTAAATTAAGATTAGGAGGCTAGCTATAATCCACTAGAATATGCATACTCATAATGTTTTCAAGTTGTGGTGGTATGCTTTAACAAATCAAATTAAAAATTTTGAGCTACATGGCATCTAGTTGCTTCACAATAATAGAATATTTTGAGCTTAGATGTCTCGAGCATTTAACAAGATGAAGAATGAAATTTTTAGCTTAGCATTCACTAGCTTATGTTGCAACATATTATTTGAAGATATATGTTGTCACTAGGATTCAATGAAAAAACATGTAAGATATTGTGAGCTTAGTGGCCATTAGGTTATGTGTCAAAAACATTTTTTGAGCTTAGCGATCGGTACTCAATAATAATGGATATTTTGAACTCTTAGGCCACTAGGACACTACCACATCATAATAGTTGGAACATAGTGGTCACTAGGATTTAAAAAATAAAGAAAGATATTTTTGAGTCTAGTGTCTACTAGGTATTATCGCAACATATTATTTTAGAGCTTAGCGGTTGCTAGAATTTCACAAACTAAATTAAGGTAGTATGAAATTAGTGGCCACTACGTACTACCACAACATAATATTTAAAAAAAAATTTCGATAGATTTAACATTTTAAATGAAATTGATTTGAGCTTTTAGTCACTAGCCTTTACAACAATGAATAATTTAAGCTTAGCTTTTAGATTTAACCCATAATATTTGGGGCATAGTGGTCACAAGAATTTAACACATTAAATTAAGATTTTAGGAGGCTAGCATCCACTAGAATATGCATACTCATAATGTTTTCAAGTTGTCAATGGTATGCTTTAACAAATCAAATTAACAAATTTTGAGCTACATACATCTAGAATAGTGCTTCCACAATAGAATATTTTGAGCTTAGATGTCTTAGCATTTAACAAGACAAAGAATGAAATTTTTAGCTTAGCATCTGCTAGCTTATGTTGCAACATTTTATTTGAAGATATGTTTGTCGCTAGGATTCAACTAAAAAAACAAGTAAGATATTGTGAGCTTTAGTGTCCACTAGGTTATGCCTCAAAAAAATTTTTTTTGAGCTTAGCGATCAGTTCTCAATAATGGATATCATGAAGTTATACGCTGCTAAGACATTGCCACATCATAATATTTGGAACATAGCAGGTCACTAGGATTTAAAAAATAAAGAAAGATATTTTGAGTCTAGTGTCCACTAGGTATTTCCACAACATATTATTTATAGCTTAGTGGTCGCTAGGATTTCAAAAATTAAATTAAGGTAGTATGAAATTAGTGGCCTCACTTTATACTATACAACAAATATATTTAAAAAAATATTTTTCAATAGGATTTAACATTTTAAATGAAATTTATTTGAGCTTAGCATGACCACTAGCCTTTACAATGATGTAATAATTTAAGCTTAGTTTTCATTAGGATTTAACACATAATATTTGGGGCATATAATGGTTAAGAATTTAACACATTAAATTAAGATTTCTAGGAGGCTAGCATTTAGAATATATAATATGCATACTATAATGTTTTCAAGTTGTTGGTGGTATGCTTTAACAAATCAAATTAACAAATTTTGAGCTACATGGCATCTAGTTGCTTCCACAATAGAATATTTTGAGATTAGATGTCTCAAGCATTTAACAAGATGAAGAATGAAATTTTTTTAGCTTAGCATCTCGCTATCTTATGTTGCAACATATTATTTGAAGATATGTTTTTCATTAGGATTCAACTAAAAACAAGTAAGATATTTGAGCTTTAGCTACTAGGTTATGCCTCAAAATATTTTGAGCTTAGATCGTATCTCTAAAAAACATTTTTTTGAGCTTAGTGATCATAATATTTCAATAATGGATATCATTTAACAAATGATATCTAGCATATTATATTTGAACATATATATTGTATACACATAAATAAATATTTGGAATTACGTATAAATATTTAGGTTTCAAGGATTTAACAAAATAAAGAAATATATTTTGAGTCTAGCTATTCTTTAGATGTAATAATTTAACTTAGGTATTTTATATTATTTAACATATTATTTTAGTTTTAGGTTAGCATTTAGCATTAGAATTTCACAAATTAAATTAAGATTATTATGAAATTCAAGAATAGCATAATCATAATTTTTGAAAGTTTCTGTATAGGTTATGCCTCAAAAACATTTTTTGAGCTTTGATCGGTACTCAACAACAAATATTTTGGACTCTTAGGCCATTAAGTCACTACCACTATTGTAAATTTCTAGATTTAATGTCGCTAGCATTTAACAAGTCAAAAATGATTTTTTTGGCTTAGCATTCAGCTTATGTTGCAACATATATTTTTAAGATTTGGTGTCACTATGATTTAAAAAAAAACATGTAAGATATTGTGAGCTTAGTGATTGATACTCATTTATGGATATTTGAGCATAATGTGTGCTAGTTTATGCCACAATGACATATTTGGAGCTTAGCATATCAAAAAACAAAAATGCATGTTTAGGTGAGTATAGCATTTGGAATATATACATGAACATTCAATCAATTATAAATATTCATCTATTAACATGTCACATATTACATTTCTTACCCACCTATCTCAAGATACTACAATTTATGATTCATTGTGGTTCTTCCTTAACTATGGGTTGTTGTTGATCCGAGTCCCCATGGGCACAGTTGCTTCTTGGGTTTTTTCTCTCATTAGGACCTATTTTATCATCTCATTTTCATGCCTCCTCAATATATTTTTTACAAATATGAGAATCTCTGGTTATCTTTTTCATGTCAACAATCGGGCTTCTATATATAGCACAGTAGACTTGTCAAGAAAATCCTTTTGACTACCAATTTTTTTTGGAAATTTCCTTTAGAGTCTCTATTTTTGTATTTTTCCCTTTTTTGGAAACAATCTCAATGACATGTGAATTTTCTCCTTCATTTTCACCTCAGTTATTCTCCTTTGAAAATTAACCAAGAATTTCTTAAGATGTGGTGAAATCTTCATCGGAAACCAATTCATGGTTTCCGTTAAATACTTCCATGACCAAGCTTTATGTGAAAACATGATTTCCTCTAGAAATAATGTCATCAAACTACAAAGAAATTCTTCTTACCTATTCATTCCATTCCCTTAGTCTTTCCTTCATATAATTAGCATATGTCTGGCATATACCAATATCATCCATGGTCATAATTGAAGGGTCTTTACAAATGCCTTTTTCAATGGCCTACCCCATATGTATTAATGTTTTTTGCAATGATGTCATCCATGTAATGATTTTTTCATTCTTATTCAATAATGGTTTCTTCCTCCTTTTATAATAATGCATTCCTTTATATTATTGTACAAGCCATGTAATGCCTCTTCTACATCAAAAACTATGTTAGGAGGAACTATGGCCTTTAATTGAGTTTCAAGCTCTTTATTTCTACACATGTACTCCCCTCACTACTTCTATGGCTTACTTATTTGTAGCCCTTATCAAGGATTCTGGATCTTCCTCATATTGCACCACTTGGGAGCCTTTGGATTTTTCCTTTTCTTTGTAAGAGTGAAGAGGTCTTCTGAAGTTTCATGCCAAACAATGGCTTGTTGTGTTGACATCTTCTTTTTGGTTACCCTTTTCAAGGTTCTCATCCTTGAATTGAATTCAATGTTCACTAAGGGATCTTCTTGTGCCTCCCAATCTAGATGTTCTTTGTAGGAAATTATGAATTTCTCTACCCAATCATGTCTCACTTCATGTGAAGTGGAGGGAGAAGATTGAGAGGGTTGCACTGGGGCTTTCATTGGCTGGAATTTTAGTTTGCGTAGTCTCCTCTTCTTCACTTGATGAAGTTAAGGCATATGTGACCAAATTTGGAGCTTTATTTGGTTTAGAAAGACTTCTCAAAACTCATATCGAGATTCATTTGGTGGAGATAAGGGAGCACATGGATTTGTGAATGTTTTGAATACAAAGCTTTCTTTCTCTTCATAGCCTCCTTTTTAATAATTTCTCTAGAGGTGGAACCACCCCTGTCTCCTTCATATTTTTCTTAACAAGGCTATCTTGTGTTTGGGTAATCCATACCTAGTCATTATCATCATGCATGTGAGCATACAATATATTTAACTATCCTTTAAGAAAATTAAGGTGTTGGGAAACCCTTTTCCTTTTGTCATATTTCCTTAAAGGGTGTTTGGGGAGATGAAATGAATTTCTATGGGCCATGAGGAAAACCTTCAAATTGGGCCACCTATTAAATTTTTTGTCATCCCACATAGACTGGGGAAGGGGGATGTGTTTTAAGCTTCTTCTCCTTACACTTTAAAGCAATACATTGCAAATATGATATGCAACCTCTTGTTCTACCAATTTTCTGGCACATAATATGGAAACTGAAAAGGAGGTGTAAGGATCCCCTCGATCATGATAACTATATATTCTGGATAGAATAATATGACTCCCATTTTCCTTATGGAAGTGAGGATGGCATCAAATATTCTGGTGTCATCATTTCATGTAATTGTTGGTAGAGAGAAGGATACAAATAAGTGCATATATCTTGAATATGTGATCTAAAATGATGGGCATACAAGTCTGAATATTGCTCATTTACCTTCAAAGGGCTCAAAGGATACCAAATTTGATAGAAATCTAGAGACATTGAGAACACCAAAGACAACATCGAGAAGATAGGAAGCCATGTAAAATGATTTCCTTTTTCGATGAAAATTATTTCTTTGTCTCACTAAATTGACATAGAGCACTTGACCTAAGGAGGGAATCTTCCATCATCAATAATAAAAGAAAGTAATGGGATCCAGGAAACATCCACCTTAGAGATTGATGAATTTCCATATAGCCTATTCATGAGTGCCATGCCAATACGGACTCTGGTCTAAACCTTTTAATAAGGATATAGATAGATTAGAATCATCCATATTATCAAATGGGTCAAATGCCCAACTCAAAACATCTCTTACTCTCCTTTGGGCCATCCAAGACTGATTGTTTTTGAGTTGTACAAGGAGTCCAACTCTCTGGAAGTTTATAATAACTTTTGTATGCATTCCCAACAAAAAAACCTATTCTCTTTTTCCCTGATTTAGAAAATAATGACAAATCCTTGGACTTGGCATGAAGTAGATAGGAAGTGATCACTTCCGGAAATGGAAGCACCTCTGGTTTAGTGGAAATTAAATGGAGACCAACTCTTTTTATCACCCTTATGTCTGGAATATAGCACTTTCTCTTTCGGTATACCCTTTTTTTGTCTATGACATCAACATCAACACTTTCATCTAAACTATATGGAAAATAGAGTTGAGTAATGCTGAAATTCATCATGTAAGGAAGTTGGATCAAACATGATATCTCTTATTACTTTTCATCCTCATTGGAATATAAATAAGCATCTACCATGACATTACCTCTCTCTCACCATGTTGAAAAATTAAAGGGCCATGAATGTTACATACATCATCAACAAAAACAATTACTGAGACAAATGATGTAATTGATTTTATGGAAACATTCATATGTCCCTTATTATGAATATTAGGTAAGCTTAGAAAATAATTTCCAAATAAATGAAATAAGTGTTGATCCTAGTAGTGGTCGCTAGGGTCACAATTACTAAATATTTAGAGCTTAGCATTCACTAGGCATTATTCACAGACTTACTATTAATGGAATGAGAAAAAAGTGTGATGTATACATGCACCACTGAGGGGTCAAGATATACGTAGTTTTAACCATGGCATTTTCACTAGGCATCACTCTAGTAAAAAATATTAATGCAATGATCTAATTTTATCAATACAAGCACTCTTGAGGCTTCAAGACTTACGTAGTTTCAGATCCTAGTGATCGTTAAGTTCAGCCACAATGAAATATTTAGAGATTGGTCATATCTATGTATTATCCACTAGACAACTATTATTAGAATGAGAAAAATTTCTCCAATATTTGAACTGGTGGGGGTCAAGATATACGTAGTGTTGATCTTAGTGGTTGTTATGTTCAACCACAATGAATTATTTAGAGATTCTTCGTATCTAGGCTTATTTCAAAGCCCAACTATTATTATGATGAAAAAAAATGCCAATCCTTGCACTACTGATGGGTACAAACATAAGTATTTATGATCCTAGTCGATCACTAGGGTCACTAGGGTCAACCACAACATATTTTTTAGAGCTTAATGGTTTATAAGAATCATTAACAAATAAATGTATACTTCTTATCATATATTGTTACTATGATCAGCCACAAATGATATACCTATAGCTTAGTGGTCACTAGGCATCATTAAAAAAAACTACTAATGCATTAACAGAAAATATATAAATCTTAGTGGTCAATAACATCCACCTCGACAAAATATTTTGAACTTAGTGTTAGCTAAACACCATTCAATGGACATCTATTATTGACTTGAGAAAAATTGTTGTAATACATGTATTCGTAAGGGATCAACCTTTACTTAGGTATGATTAGTTCATTGCAGGATCATGAATATGTCTCATTGTTAGGCATCATTCACAAATACTTACTATTAATGGAATGACTGAAGCACTTGTTATACATGCACCACTGAGGGGTCAAGATATACATATTTTTAACCATGGCATTTTAGGCATCACTCTAGTAAAAAATATTAATGCAATGAGAAAATTTTATCAATACAAGCACTCTTGAGGCTTCAAGGTCTTACGTAGTTCAGATCCTAGTGGTTGCTAAGTTGATCAACAATGAAATATTTAGAGATTGGCCATATCTAGGATTATTCAAAGACAAATATTATATAGAATGAAAAAATTTTACAAATCTTTGAATTGGTGGGGGTCAAGATATATGTAGTATGATCTTATTATGGTCGTTAAGTTTAGCCACAATGAACTATTTAGATCTTCTCTATATCTAGGATTATTTCAACGATTCCACAAATTATTATTGCAATGAGAAAAAGAAGCCAAATTTAACTAATGAGGGTATATAGACATAATTTTTATCTTATCTTTGGTTGATGAATATTATTTAGGATTATTTATAAGAATGAACAAAAATATTTATTTCTTAATTTATTTGAACAAACATTTATTTTTTGGGGGATTATTTCAAGAAAATCAATACTAGTGTAAGATATTAATGATGCTAAAGTTCAAGCCACAAAATGTTATTGAACTATTTAGAACCATTCCATAAATAGCTTTAAAATGCACAAACAAAAAAAAAAACAATTATTATTGCAATGAAAAAAAAATGCCAATCCTTGCAATTTTCCGAGGGGTCTTAGATAATAAGTATTTCTTATCTAATGAATTAATAGGTTTTCATTAAAATATTTTTGGAGCTTAATATGTATAAGAATCATTAAAAAAAAATACTTCTTCTTATCCTATTACTATGATCATCCACAAGGATATACCTATAGCTTAGCGGTCAGCTAGGCATCATTAATAGGAAAACTACTAATGCATTAACAAGAAAATATATAAATCTTAGTGGTCAATAACATCCACCTCGACAAAATATTTTGAACTTAGTGTTAGCTAAACACCATTCAATGGATGTCTCTTTAATTAATTATAATTTATATAATCTCTAGGTCATTAAATATCACAATGAGGAGTCAACACATATGAAAATTTTGTTCCTAGTGGTCTCTAAGGTCAGCCACAAAAAAAACATTTACAAGCTTAGTGGTCACTATGATCAACATCGACAAAATATTTTGAACTTAGTGTTTCAGGACATCATTCACTAGACATCTATTATTGAATTGAGAAAAGAGTTGCATTACATGTTTTCTTTAGGGTCACGCTTTTCTTAGCTCTCATTAGTTTGTTCCATGAATTTTTTTGAGCCAAGTGTTGCACTACATACCCTCGAGAGGGATCAAGCCTTATGTAGTTCTCATACTATTTACTATAAGTTATTGAAAGGAATATAAAAATTCCACATTTTAATTATAAATGAAATCTCAAAAGTGATGGTGATCTATAATTAGTTAGTAAATGAAGTCTCAAAGGCCATGGTATAATTTTAATAAATATAATGAACACACTCTTTGTAGTGTTAGTATGAACATACAAACTCCAAACCCTATGTATAATCTCCCTTGTCATTAAACATCATAATTTTCCATGATATCACATCTCCCTATTTCCATATGCTTATTGTCACATTAAGAAAGAAAAGCCATGACATCTTATAATTTTTAGTGTTGATATATCATTAGCTTAATTTAACTAAAACAACCAGAGCCTGTAATTTTAATCTCTAAATGTTGTATATGTCTTTCCAGAACTATCAATTAAGTGAAACATTATTCAAAATATTGTTTAGCCTAACTTCTCAAATAGTAGGTTTTATAATTCCCCGATTCACTATTTTTCAAAGAGGAACCTACACAGACAAAACTCTTTGCATTTTTTCTTTGGTAGTCACATATATGTTTTTATAAAATTTTATTTCCAACAATTTCCTTATGTAATCAAACAATTACTGTAAACAAGCAAACAATTATTTGTGTTACTATTACTATTTCATCTACTAGAAGTTACTATCATTATTTCATTACTACAATTTAATTTATAATGAAATGTCTATAGAAACCGAAGCCACTAGTGGTCCAAAATCCCTAAATGATTAACAACCCTAACTAAAAAAATCTATTTTCCTCAGCCTTTTCAACAACACCCATTTTTTCACTTCCAGTAATCATTGATGTCCATGTTAGGTATTTTATGAATCATTTCTTAGTCCTCTTGTGAAAAAAATACCCATAACATGTTTTACATTACTCGCAAGGGGTACACACATATTTAGAAAATCATTTAGGGATGAAAATAGAATGAAAAAATGATGTCAAACCCTATTAGTTGAGAAGTGTTTGTCAAAGAGCATTAAAGAATAGACATATTTGACTACTAGAAGAAGAAAAAATAGGGTTTTGTTGAAAAGGCTATGAAAAATTCTACATTCATAGAATTTAAAAAATTTTGGAAGGAGAAAAGGTGAGAATGCATACCGATTTTTGATGCCTTCAAAAAAAAAACCATGCTTCAAAATTTTGGCAATCAAACCATGATCATATTTTCCAATGAATTATTATGCTTACGGATTTTTTCCCTTATGCCAATGTTCTCACCAAAAGCTTCACAAATTTAAGTGTCCTTGAAATATACTAATAAATGAAAATCTATAATTACATGGAACCAACACTTCCAAATCGCCACTTTTTCTTCAGGCATGAATTAAAAGACACACATGCTATCATTAATTTTCTTTATATTTAATGGATAATTAATGGCTATCAAATGGTGCACATATTTTGAATATGAAATTTACTTTTTTGGTTAATGGCCAATTAATTTTAGGGGAACCACAATATTATATATGCCACACACAAAAATTATCAATATTAACAACAATATCATCAAAAGAACACCATGCTCATTGTCAATATTATCATCTTTAAATTACATAGTGAGTATATAAGTATTCCATACTTTGACTATACTACCAATGATATGTGGTTCAATTGATGTCTCACATATTGAATTATCATATTTGAAAAATATCACATGAAATTTACATTGTTGGTTTAATGGCAAACATTAAATAATTAACAACAAAAATAATCAAAATTATCAAAAAAAAAAACACCATGCTCATTATAATATTATATTATAATATTAAAAATTTAAATGAATATATGATTATTTACATATCATTTACCAATGATATACATGAGTTTTTGGAATGTCTCAATTTTCACATATTTTGATTAAATATACACATAAATGATCAAATAGATGGTGAAAATTGACCAGAAACAATGATCTGTGCTCATATATATAGTGATATCATATATTTCATCAAACACATATTATCATATATACCACATATATGGAAAATATCAACTATATTAAATATAAAACACATATCATTTCATTATTCGGTTTAATATAAACAAAATATTACACCATATATTATTCCATATACTAGGTTGTTGCTTTATGCAATTTTTAATTTCAAAATGTTTCTTCACATATTGAATTATCATATTTCAAATATATGTAAAATGAATTTTACATTTTTGTTTCACACACAAAATATTAACCATATAATTCAACAAAATATATATCCTTTCATACAATAAAAAAGAAATATTATCATCTATAAATTACATAGAGAGTATATAAGTATTCCATACTTTGACTATACTACCAATGATATGTGGTTCAATTGATGTCTCACATATTGAATTATCATATTGTCCTCAACAAAAATATACATGTTTACTGACATCATTTTAAAATTGTTTTGTTACACAAACAATATCTTGGGATGTGTGTGTCAATGATCTTGGTGGTGCCCATGATGTTGATCATTGGAATTGTTTTGAAATAAAAAGGAAGAATGCAAAATAGAGAAGTATTAGCTAACTCCAATGCATGATATTTTTTCTTACACAATGTATACCATATTTTATAATGGAATGAATGATGCAATACTATATTACTATGGTTAAAAAAATTGTAATTTACCTGGGTAAAAAGACTTGTGACTTGAAGTTGTACATCCAATATTTTCTCCATTAGCTTTTCTCTCTTGTTCCATTCTTTCATGCTCAAGTTGAAGCCTTCCTTGCTCAATTTTAAACAATGTCTAATTGAATAGATGCATGTTATTTTTATTACCTCTTTCAAATCTCCATAAGAGTTTATTTTTTTTCTCTTCACACCTTTTCTCTGAATTCCATTTTTATTCAAAGGGGTTTCTATATTTTCTCCTTCCAAATTTTCAATGTTGATAGAAGGGATTTTGATTTCCTCTCATGTATTTTTTAGAAGTAGAAGTGGTTATATTAACCCTCTCTTTTCCATTAAAACCAATAACCTTGTGTGTTTTCTATGTAATGTGATCCATATCTTCATAGAAATTCCATGTTGAATGTGTTGCCAATGTTGTGTTTTCCAATTGTTTCTCCTTCTTGAGGTTTTCTTCAACCTGTTCATCTTGTATTTACATTGCATCCCAGTGAATGTTTTTCCACAAACTTGATTCAAAGCATCTGTTATATTATCCCAATGTTTCTTGCTGAGTTTTCCATGGTTTAAATGTTCATACACCTCTTCATATTTTGAAATAAATGTTTTCACATCAGATTTTGACCACAACTCTTCTTTGTATTCTTTCATCAGCTCCTCATTATTTCTATCTCTTTCATATGCATGGGTTATTGAAAAATGTTTCTTCTAATTTTGAATCATCAACATCATCAACAATATATGGATAATTTAGATCGATTTGTGAATGTGGAATGCAAGGACCCAATTTTTATGTGCCACTTGTATTCTCTTGCAAATTTGAGACATTATTTCCATCTAAGTTTTTACACGCATAAGTCCTTTACATGGAAGTTTCTTAGTTGTGTTGAAAAAACCATATTGTCTTCATAGTTTCTTGGATTTGATTTGAAAACTTGGGATTTGAAACGTGAAAACAAGGAAAATGGTGATATTTCCATGTCCTACAAATTTATTAGTTACTATAAACATTCACAAATGAAACAATTTACGTACTCCATCTTTTATCTAAACTTAATTTCATTTTTCATTTTCTAATAATAAATATACAAGGGGTCTTGTGCTCTATAAATTCACATAATCAAAACATGTGGAGAAACATTGAAAATTGGTTAATTACCTACTAAAAATGCAATATTTACAATCACTATGAAATGGGTGTATAAAATGAAATTCTTTCAAAATAAAATAACAATGCTTTACCTCTTTTAATTTTTGTAACTTTGTTCTTCCCCCATTTGTATATGTGCTCCTTGTTTTGGTGTTGTTTCACCTTGAAATGAGTATACAATTTTCCATTTTATTGCATTAAAATAAAGATGTTAACAGAGTTTGTGTGGATTAAAATTTAATATTGTACCACTTAACATTAAATGTAGTATGAAAAAATAAAAAAATACTCTCAAGTGGTAGATTTTACATTATATGGTTTAATGGCCATTTAATGTTTAGGGAAGCACAATATTAATTAGGTAACATTTGACCTTACAAAAAAGTGTAATTGTTATTGTAAAGAATTAAGGTAACATTTTTATAACATAATTTTTAATGTATGAAAACTAAAATTGACATTGTTTGAAACTTAAATTTGACATACATATATTTAATTGAAATTAAGTCTTTAATATTGACAATTATTAATAAAAACTATAAGCATGGGTTACTTCTACTCAATATTATATACAATTATTAAAAATAAACTTATATTGTTAAAATATTACGTAAGATATAAAAATCTTAGAAACAATTAATACACATAATTGAATCAAAGCATATACCACCATCGTTAATCAAATAAAGACTAAACTTGAACTCTATACCATAAAATAAACATAGCTATACAATTAGAGAATTAAATACATGAACGATTTACTTCGACACAATATTAATGGCCCTAAATTTAAGTCCAAGAGGCCGTTAGGCTAGGCTAGAAAATTTTTTGACTAGAATGGAAGGTGAAAATATGCCCTTCGATATGCGAGTGATCATTATTCCAAGTGTGAATGCTCGCACTTCATCTTGAAAATTCTCGTACTTTATCATGTGAGGGATCACATTCAACGTGTGAGGATCACACTTGATGTGACAATGTGAGGATCACACTTCACACATGTGAGGATGACGATCACACTTTGACATGTGAGGGATCACACGTCGTCATGAGGAATCACACTTCGTAGATGTACGAGGCCATGACTCTCTCACACTATGATGAGCTATCATTGTCACATCCAAGTGTGAGTTTTGAACTTGGAATTGTGCTCACTTGCACATTGAAGTGTGATCACCAATTTTGGCCTCCCATTCTAGTCAATATTTGAATTTTAGTGTAAGAAAAAAATTATGTCACAATGGCCGCTAGGCTATACAAATTTTGAAAGCCATAGGGAAAGAAGCCAATGACTATGCATAAGCTAATGACTATGTGAGTGGTAATGTGAAGTATAGTACCACTAGTTGTAAAAATCAAAGTCAACATTTATAACTTTTATACTAAAAATTTAGAAAAAAGGTAGCCAATAACACAAGTAAAATCAAGTCACATGTACAAATCAGCCAATAAAAAGGTGACACATCAATTGTCCCAAAAAGGTGATTTTATTCACAAACAAGGGCCAATATTAATTTTCTTTGTATTGAAAAGTACCTATTTTAAATCCCTTAGAAATAATTTTTCAACAAAATTTAAATGCACAAAAGAAAATGTGTGCATTATAAAAATCTTAATATTTTAAAGGGTATTTAAAAAAAAAATGATAGTTAAGTAACTCTAACAACCTCCTACATTAAGATTCATGATCATTGGCTCCTTTCCCTACACTATGTGTTTTATGGATAAAATTATACACACAACAGTGGGATCTAAGGGTGTAATACAATTTGTTATATGTTTAAAGATTTGGATTAAATGAGGTTTTAAAGATGTTCATATAAGATGTATATTTTTATTTTCTCATTGTGATTTCAATTCTCCATACTAATGTTAAATATTTAAGTGTCCTTAGTACTAATTTTCTCTTTTTATTTGTGGATACAGTTGAAAATGAACTCTATTTTTGAAGATGGAGCACATGTGGATTTACTATCCAAAGGTGTGAAAGTTATGGAGGGACTAGTTTATCCATCAAAATATACTCCATTGTAGAGACGTGGGGTCTAGCTTATTTGTTGTCACAATAAGTATTGTATTCAATGGAAGAGTGAGACTTTCCATACACAATTGATGATTGTGAAACCTGGAAGAAATTGAAAACAAGGGATACTTTATCCCATGGGAAAGGAAGCAAATGATTAAGCATGTGATTTCAAATGTTTCACATGTGGGGGTGATGGCATTCAAAACATCATGAGAAGTGACTCAAGAGGATACATTTAATGAGGATGAGGGTTTGAATTCTAATAGTGATAGCCATTGTTTCACAACTCCTAAAGACATGGATGAATTTTCTACAACCTACATGGTGCTAAAACATAAGTGTCCTCAGAAAGAAGGTGACATAGCTTGAAGGGTTTATATCCTAGTACAAGAACAACATGTGATTTGGGAGTAGTGTTGGGACCCACATAGTTTGGTGTTTTTTGTGGAGAATATTATAACTACATGCAATGATTGATTATCCAAGTCTACAATGCAACAACAAAGTTTCTTGCCAATCAAAAACCTAGTTTATCTAGAAACAAGAACTACACTTTGTGTGAATGGAAATTCTGAACTCCAAGAAACAACGCCACATCAAACACTTGACTTTCAATTTGAATTTCAAGGGGTTACTACAAGTTGATACATTTTTGTTCAAAAGAACACAAATTTTTTGCAGAAGAAACAATTACAAATGTTTGTGAAGGAGACATGGTGCACTTTAAAAATTAGATGGCAATACATTTGGGGTGCATGTTGATAAATTAATTAGGCCTTTTTACAAGGTTTTCTCCATATCAAAAGGATCTCTCATCCAATGGCCTGCCATCTAGTTGGCCCATCAAGATGGTTCCGTTATGGAAGTAAGGCTAAAAGAAATTCTAGAAGAGTTTCTAGTAAAAATGTGGAGTGCATTTGAAGATCCATTGCCTCAACTAGGTATACCCAAATTCATATGAATCCTCCATATGTAGTAGTAATGAAAACTTGATAAAAATACCTTACAACCTGCAAATGCCAAAAGGTAAATTCTACTCCATCTAGTACACCAAAGGCAAGGGAAAATGATGAAAAATCAAGAGAACATTTTTTTTTGAAGTTGAGAAAAACCTTTTGCAAGGAAGGATGTCTCTCCAATCTATCTCTAAGCACTTTCAATCATAGTTGGAATTTAACTCTAGGTATGAATGAACCTACCATAAAAAAACTTTGTACTTAATACATTCACCAAAAATGCTAGCAGTTGTGATCAAGGTCAAACTTTAGAACATACTATAGATAAATTGAAGTTATGTGGAAGGGATGTATGTTAGAATGCATGGTACATATGTCATGGAATCCCAAAAATCACCTATTATGGATATAAAAATCTTGGATTAATGGTAAGAGAGGAGGGAAGTAAATGGAAATACAAGAAAAAAAAACAAATGCCAAACACTATCACAACTATTGCATTGATATCCAAAATGGTGGAGAAGAATTTTGATATATCCCCACACATGTCTCATTCAGTGGGACAAGATGGTACTAAAGTAACAATGAGACTCATGTTTCCTACATGTTATAGTTTTTCTTACATACTAAAAAAGTGTAATGAGGGCCTTTCACTATTGGACCTTCCTCCAACATGTCATATTCAAATCTCAACAAAATATGGAAAGAACATTTCTCCCATGTTTCAATCACCAAGAACAACTTCTTCACCAAATGTGACGAGTGCACAAAGCTTAAGAACAAATGTACAACCACCTCATGTCTAGAAACACTAACACAAATAGATCAACGCTAGAAATGGCACAATGATTACATTCAAAGATGACATGCAACTTACTATGTACATAGAGTACAATCAAAAAAAATCCTAATAGCTATTTGACCATTGTGCATGATAAAATGGAAAAGAGGAAAATCATGCAATACCAAAGACGGGAAAAAAAGAAAAATAAATAAGAAATTCTATCAAGTATTTTTTAGCATGTGAATATTCCATTTTAGGAAAATTTGAAAAGGAATTTTTTTGGAGTAGGTCGTCTGTCGTGTTCACCTAAAATTTAGTTTATTTTTTTCAGTATCAATTCGGCTATCGCCAACCCCTTGAAAACATCTCCTATATAAACCTAGGTGATTTTTTAGGTAGTATACTACTAACTTACTACTAGCTTACTAAGATATGAATGGCATTATCATGAACTTTTAGGGCAGATTGTTGATGCACGAAAGGAGGTTATTGATGCAAACCACAAGAAAGAATTTGTTGACACAAACAGAGGTTTTGACGCATTGGACAAGAAGTTGTTGATGCATGACAAGAGGTTGTTGACATTCGCTAATCATGTGTTGTTGACGTATGAAAAGAGGCTACATATGCACAATAGGGGATTTTCATTTTGCACTTGTGTGAAAATGAGTTTTTAGTCGTGTGATAGTGAGTTTAATGTCACATGATAGTGAGTTTGTTTTCATGCGACATCAAGTTTATTGTCATACGATAACATCATTTTTGTCATGGCGACAATAAGGTCACTGTCATGAAATAACAAGGTTATTTTCGTATGACAATAAAATTCACTGCCACATGAAAACAACCAATGTTGCATGTATTTAAAATCAAGCAAAAATGTTGCACACAAACCTCTAAAAATCACCTATTTGAGTATTGTGAAATTGGTTATGGGGAAACATTCCAGGATTTTCCACCTTTAATTTCCCTAAGGTCTCAAAATGAACCTTTATATTAATCTCCCCATCACCTTGATCTGGTATCTTTGACACATGGATAGAAAATGAGGGGTTTTGGGAACTTTGGTCTCCCTTTTTGTTGAGTGAGGAACAAACTTCACAATAATATCATTATCACTATGTATCAGAAGGTAGAAGAACCACTTATAGATTAGTACGATGATTTTTTATATAGTATTGGGATGTCAAAACACCCATTACATGATGCACTGTTGAAAAATGATGCATCTGATATGAGAAAGGAATACAAGAATAAAAATGAGGGTGCTCATACAAATAATACTATAAGCATATGTTCAAGTTCATTTAGAAAACAACGACCAATCCTCTACTTGCAACTAGATAATACTTCAAGTGACAACAAAAATCACACATTGTTTGTGTTTGCATCCATGCTGATAGCTAGAAGGGTATTTAACATAGTTTATGTGAGTTTCCTTCTCGTTGGTCACAAGCATGAAGACATACATGGGACATGAGGACGACTATCAACAACATTGTGCAAATTGAATGCATTCTCTTTCCACAAATAATGGACACTTATAAAACATGCCAAGAGGAATCCAACACATTCAATCTATACCTAATCAAGGAATTCTATAACTTTAAGGAATTTTAGAACCAAACATGATAGGTGTAACCACAAGATCATGTATATCAATAAACCAAAGATGTTTAAATTTCATGTCAAAGACAACATTCCCATCATGGAGTTCAAAGCATCAA
Organism: Taxus wallichiana var. yunnanensis; assembly: GCA_018340775.1. Classification (NCBI taxonomy): domain Eukaryota; kingdom Viridiplantae; phylum Streptophyta; class Pinopsida; order Cupressales; family Taxaceae; genus Taxus; species Taxus wallichiana. Next base: position 362,473,185 of record CM031238.1, read on the forward strand.
TCATGGAGTCTCGATTGGTCACACTCAATTAAGATCGAAAAATAGTGGATGAGAAACCTTTCTTGCCTGAAGGGGATCCTCTATTGGCACCCTTCAAAGAACTAAAAGAGATGGCAGACATATGCAAAGAGGAATTCGGGCATACATCACACACTTGGGAAAAGAGCTCAACTAGATGGTGGTGAAGCATATTAGGTTTTGAAGATTGAATATTAGAAAAATGTTCTATGTTCCCTAGAGAATCCCTTTGTCAATTGTAGCATGATGAGAAGAGATTGTTTTTATCCAAAAAAATTCTAGATAGTGCAATGTATGATCAGATAGTGGGTGCACCATGTCTTGACATGGATAGCTAATATAGTCAAAATGTCCTTTCAAATAAGGATATATATGTTGGGCCTATTTGTGATAGACCTCGAGAGGAATTCAACCTAGTAGTGGATGTAAATGTTGGGAAGATGATACTAGTAAGACCCAGATAATGATAATGTACCTATATGGATGGGTAAGGCATAAGTAAAACCAATACATGATGTTCACATAAAGGCTCAAAAGATAAGGGTACATTAGTGGGAACCCATAGGAAAAGAAATACAGAAAAACAAAGGTACCAATAATTCTTAAAGAAAAAGAAATGGTGGTGAAAATTAAGGGACACGTTAGATATTTATATAGACAACGTCATCTTGGCATGGAGTCCAAGCATAATATGGAAATGATATCAAATTAAAATATTGAATCGGGGTCATGAAGCTATCCAACAATACCTTGCATAAATTTAAGAACAATAATTAATACCCTTGCGAGGGATCAATGCTTATGTAATTTTCAATGTAATTTTCTCAAAGGATTGATTGCCTATGGAAATACATTTTCAAATCCATTTCCTCAAAACAACTTGTTTAATGTAATTCTTAACTCTTTTTATTCTTTATGATTTACAAAATGGAAAATCATAAAAGTAGTTGACTTTTCTATCACATGTAACTTTTATATTTAGAATATCACCATTATTTTTTTATATAGATTTATATAAAAATTATATCAATATATAATATACATAAAATATTAAATAAATATAAATTTGAAGTATTTAAATAACTACTATTTTTATTTTTAAAGGGAAATATTGTAAAATTACCATCATTTGAAAATTGTTTAATATGTATAGGTGGTCATCAAATTAAACCCCTGGACTCATGTAACTTTGTGGCATCTAGGCTTATGTAACTTAGTGGCCACTAGGATTATCTATCTTAGCGTTGGTAGGCTTATGAAACTTACTACCGATAATTTGGTGTAACTTTCTAGCCGCTAGGATTATTTTGCCTAGATGAATCTACTCTTGTGTAAATTAGTAGCCATTAGGTTTATGCAAGTTAACAACCTATACGCTTGTGTAAGATCACGGTTGTTAGGATTATGTAAGTTAACACAACCTATATGCATATGTAAGATAACGACTATTATGCTTATCATCCTTTTATGTAACTTAGAGGTTACGAGGCTTATTTAACTTAGTGGCTATAAGGAAAATGTAAATTTGACACTGCATTAGACATATTTCACCTATTATGTGCTTTCATCATGTAAGTTAGCCCATCTTGCTAGTCTAAAACACCTCAACCCATATAACACCAAATGAGCTCTCCCAACAGAGTCCATCTTAGCTCACATACTTTCTAACAAAGCTACATTACCCGACTCACCGAGATAGGCTATTTTTAAGGTGTATTTAAGGAGGTAAAAGATTAAATTGAGTAATGTTTTTAAAAATGGATATTTATGTACAAAAGGGAAAATATTTTAAATAAAACTAAGTAATTATAAGCCATTTCAATATTTTTTCTAAAGGGTAATATGCATTTTTATTTGGGGGCGATGCCCCTTGACCCTTCCCCATCCGCCACATTGGTCAACATGGGTGATTTAGAGTAAGTAGGTTATTGGTTTAAGTCACTTTACATGTTTAGGTGTCGACCCATCTTGCTAGTCTAAACCACCTCAACTCACTCAGAAAAAACTAATCTCTCCCGACCGAGTCCATATTGACTAAGTTACACCGCCTAGTTCACTGAGATAGAGTAGGTTTTAAAGTGTTTTTGTAAGGAGGTAAAAAAAAATTAGTAAAGTTTTTTTAAAAGGGAGCATTCATGTAAAAAGGGAAAATATAGTAATTAAAATTGTGTAATTATAAGAATTTTGGGTGGTTAATTTTGTGGTGAAAATTAATTTTGAACAATTTTTGAAAGTGTAATTTGTATTTAGCTTCGGGGTACATCCTCTCAACCCATCCCTATACTAGCTCATTAGTCATCGTGGGTGATTTGGAGTATGGAGGAGGTTACTAGTTCAAATCACTTTAAAGGTTTTGGTATCATCTTGCTAGTTTAAACCACCTCAATTCATGTAAGACCAACCGAGCTCTTCCGACCGAGTCCATCTCATCTCTCCCACTTTATGACCGAGCTACACTTCCCAACTCATTGAGCTAGGCCATTTTTAAGGAGGTGAAAAAAATTGAGTCAAGTTTTTAAATGGGGCATTTATGTCAAAAATAACAAATATTGTAAATAAAACTATGTAAATATAATCTGCTTGGCTTAAAGGGGGCGCTTCCCTTAACCCCTACCCATAATCACACATTGATCAATGTGGGTGATTTGGTATAAGGAAATTAATATTTCAAATAACTTTAAAGGTTTTAGTGTTGGCCCATCTTGATAGTTTAAACCACCTTAACTCACCATGCACCAATCGATCTTGCTCAACTAAGTCCATATAACCTCACTTGCTTTCTAACCAAGCTAAACCATTTCAACATGTTATTTTAAGGAGGTAAAAACATTAAGTAAAGTTTTTTTAAAAAGGGAGCATTTATGTAAAAGGAAAATATTGTAAATAAAATTGTGTAATTATAAGTAGTTTGGAAGGTTCATTTTTGGTGAAGAATTAAGTTTCGGGCCATTTCAATAGTCATTTAAAAGAGTAATTTGTGTTTGTCTTTAGAAGCGCTACCACTCGACCTGCCACGTATCGGTGTATTAGTCAACGTGGGTGATTTAGAGTAAAGAGGTTACTGGTTCAAATCACTTTAAAGGTGTTGGTGTCAGACCATATTCTAATCTAAACCACCTCAACTCACATAGCATCGAATGAGTCAATCTTAGCTTGCGTGATTTACGAATCAGTTTCACTAACTATTGAGCTCACCGAGCTAGGACATTTTTAAAGATGTTTTTAAGGAGATAAAAAAATGAGTAAGATTTTTTTAAAGCGAGAATTTATGTAAAAAGGCAAAATATTACAAATAAAACTATGTAAATTAGTCATTTGAAAGGTTAATTTGTATTTAGCTTCAAGGGTGCTACTCCTCGACCCCACCCATTACTAGTGCATTGGTCAACATGGGTGATTTGGAGTAAGGAGGTTACTCGTTCAAATCACTTTAATTTTTTTGTGGTCCATATTTCTAGTCTAAACCACGTCAACTTTCCCAACACCGACCGATCTCACTGAACAAATCCATCTCATCTTTCCTACTTTCTAACCGAGCTATACTACCAAGTTATTCGAGCTAGGGCATTTTAAAAGTTTTTTTATTAAGGAGGTATAAAAAATTGAGTAAATTTTATTTAAAACATGGAGAATTTATGTTAAAATGGAAAATATTTTAAATAAATGTGTGTAACTATAAGAAGTGTAGGGGTTCTTTTCTAGTGAAAATTAATTTTTAGGTAATTTCAACAATCTATTAAAAAGAGATTTTTTTGTCTTCATAGCGCTGCCCCTCGACCCCACCTTATACTAGTGCATTGGTTAAGATGGGCGATTTTGAGAAACAAGTTTACTATTTTGAATCACTTTAAAGGTTTTGACGTCACCCCATCTTTACTAGTTTCAACCATATAAACTCACCCCTGCACCAACTAAGATCATCTAATCAAGTCTATCTCATCTCACCTACTTTTTGATCTAACTACACTACCCATCTCACCGAGCTAGGTCATTTTCAAGGTGTTTTTAAAGAGGTAAAAAAATTGAGTAAACTTTATTAAAAGGGAAACTATTGTAAATTAAAGTGTGTATTTATAAGCAATTTGGGGGTTCATTTTTTGGTGATAAATAAATTTTCGTTCCATTTGAATAATCATTTAAAAGGGTAATTTTTGTTTGGTTTCGAGGTGCATCCCCTCAACCTTTCCCCGTACTATTAGTGCATTGGTCAAAATGGGAAATTTGGAGTAAAGAGGTTATTGGTTTGAATCAATTTAAAGGTTTTTATTTTGCCCTATCTTACTTATCTAAACCACATAAATTCATCCAACATACACCGATATTTCCCGACTGATTCCATCTTAGCTTGCCTACTTTCTAACCATTCTACACTACCCAGTTATTTGAGATAGGCTATTTTCTAAGGTTTTTATAAGGAGGTCAAAAAATTGTAAATAAAAATGTTTAATTATAAGTAGTTCGGGGTTCATTTTGTCTTGAAAATTAAATTTTTGGTGCATTGGTCAACATGGGTGATTTGAAGTAAGGAGATTACTAGTTCAAATAACTTTAAAAATTTAGTGGTGGTCCACCTTGCTAATTTATATGACTCTAAGACATACCCGAAGTGGGTTATGTCTTGTAGAGCTATAAATAGCTCTATTATAACTATGTTGGACATATGAAAGACTTTAAACTCATGTATGTGGTTATTTGGAGTGAAGTATGAAGTTATATTGTGGCTATAATTGATAATTATCATGCCCAAAATTTTTCTAGGCCCAAAATACTCTGAAGACCCTAAAAAATGGAAAATACAAAAGTTGCTAAAAAACTTCTAAAACGAAATTTTAAGATGTTTCAAGAATAGATTTTTTGAATCCCTATTATGGATAATTCATATTTTCTTAAGAAGTAAAAGGACATGCTACATTAATGGGAGCCAATGGTTGGAATCCAAGACATGCCTAAAATGGGCTATGTCCCATAGAGTTATGCAGAGCTCGGTTGTAGTTATGTTGGACATATGCAAGAAGTTCATCCCATGTATGTGGATGTTTTGAGTGAAGCATGAATTTTTACTACATATTTAGTCGATAAATATCCCGTCCAAAAATTTTCTAAGCCCAAAAATGGTCCAACGACCCTAAAAAATGCAAAGTACAAAAGTTGCTAAAAATGGCTAGAAATAGACTTTTAAGGAATTTCACTGAAAACTTCTAAAAATAGAATTTTTTAGACTTTCAAAAAATAGATCTTTAGAATCCCTATTCTAGATAATTTATCTTTATTTAGGAATAAAATGGAAATTTTACATCAATGGGAGCCAATCACTGGAATCCAAGACATACCCGAAATGGGTTATGTTTCGTAGAGTTATGAAGAGCTCTGTTGTAGCTATGTTGGACAAATGAAAGAATTTCATCCCATGTATGTGTATTTTAAGAGTTACGCACAAAGTTAGACTGCAGATCTAGTCAATAAATATCCTACCCAAAACTTTTCTAAGCCCAAATATACGCCGAAGGCCCTAAAAATGCAAAATACAAAAGCTGCTAAAAACTACAAGAAGTAGATTTTCGGACTTTCCTTGAAAACTTTCAAAAATAAAAATTTTAAGACCTTCTAAAAAAATTGTAAACCCATTTATAGATTGTTTTTCTTTCCTTAAGAAGCATGATGAATGCTACATTAATGGAATTCAATAGATGGAATCCAAGACATACTAGAAATGGGCAATGTCTTGTAAAGCTATGAAGAGCTTTATTGTAGATATGTTAGACATATGCAACATTTACATCCCATATATGTGGATGTTTGGAGTGAATCACAAAGTTATATTGTGGCTCTAGTTTATAAATAACCCACCAAAAATTTTACTATGCTCAAAATTGCTCCGAAGATCCTCAAAATGTAAAATACCAAAGTCATTGAAAAAGCTGTCATAAATAAAATTTAAGGACTCTCCTTGAAAAACTTTCAAAAATAGAAATTTTAAGACTTTCTAAAAATACATCTTTGGAATCCCTATTCTGGATCATTCATCTTTCCATAAGAAAAAGGGAAATGCTACATTAATAGGAACTAATGGTTTGAATCCAAGACATACGAAAAGGGCTATATCCCGTAGAGGTATGAAGAGCTTAGTTATAGCTATGTTAGAAATATGTAAGACTTTCATCCCGTGTATGTGGATTTTTGAGTGAAGCATGAAGTTATAATGTGTATCCGATTAATAAATAACATTCCCAAAAAATTCTAAGCCCAAAAATGCTCGAATAACCTAAAAAAGAAAAATACAAAAGTTGCTAAAAACAACCAAAAATAGACTTTCATGACTTTCCCGAAAATAGTTCACAATAGAAATTTTAAGACTTTCCAAAATATATATTTAGATTCCATGTTCGGATCTTTTTTTTCTTTTATTGAGAAGTAAATCAAAATTCTACATTAATAAGAGCTAATGACTGGAATCTAAGGCATACCGAAATGGTTTATGTCTCATAGAGCTATGAAGAGCTCGAATGTAGCTATGTTGGACATATTTAAGACTTTCATATCATGTACATGGATGTTTAGAGTGATGAAAAATTTAAATTTCAGATCCAATCGATAGATATCATGCCCAAAATTTTAGTAAACCCAATAATTCTCTCAAGACCCTCAAAAATGCAAAATACAAAGTTGTTAGAAAAATTAAAAATAGACTTTCAGGACTTTCCCTAAACACTACCAATAATAGAAATTTTAAGACTTTCCAAAAATAGATGTTTGCAATCCTTGTTCTAGATCACTCTTCTTTCCTTAAGAAGAAAAGGGAAATGTTACATTAATGGGAACCAATGGCTGGAATCCAAGACACGCATGACATGGGCTATGTCCTCTAAGAGTTATGAGGAGATAAGTTGTAGCTATGTTGGACATATTCAAGACTTTCATCCCATGTACATGGATTTTTTGAGAGAAGCATGAATTTATGCTATGGATTTTATCGATAAATATCCTGCCTAAAAATGCTTCGAAGACCCTCTAAAATGAAAAACACAAAAGCTCTCAAAATTATACTTTCAAGACTTTCACTTAAAAGCGCTAAAACTAACAATTTTAAGATTTTCTAAAAATACATCTTTGGAAGCCCTGTTATAGATCGTTCATATTTTCTTAAGAAGCAAAATGAAATGCTACATCAATGGGAGCCAATGGTTTAAATCCAATACATACATGAAATGGGTTATTTCACGTAGAGCTATGAAGAGCTCGATTGCAGCTATGTTGGACATATGATGACTTTCATCTCATGTACGTGAATGTTTGGAAAGAATAAAAAGTTAGTATGTGAATTTTTTTGATAAAATTATTGCCCAAATTTTTTTAAGTCAAAAATGCTCGATGACCCTAAAAATACAAAATATAAAAACTTATAAAAACTCCAGAAATAGACTTTCAACACTTTCTCGAAAAAAAATTTCAAATATATAAATTTTAATACTTTCCAAAAATAGATCTTTTGAATCCTTAGTCTAGATCATTTTTCTTTCCTTAAGAAGTGAAGGGAAATTCTACATCAATGGTAGCTAATGGATGGAATGCAAGACAAACCAGAAATGCACTATGTCTCATAGAGCTATGAAGAGCTCGATTGTAGCTATGTTAGACATATGCAAAACATTCATCCTATGTGTGTGGATTCTTGGAGTGATGCACGAAGTTATCCTGTAGCTCACGGTTGATAAATATCTTGCACAAAAAAATTTAAGCCCAAAAATGTCAATGACTCAAATGCAAGACAAACCTGAAATGGACTATGTATCATAGAGCTATATCTTAAATGGATTCTAGGTTTGTCTTGCATTCCATGAAAAGAACCGAAAATAGAAATTTTAAGACTTTGAAAAAATAGATCTTTTGAAGCCCTATTTTGGATCATTTATATATCCTTAAAAACCAAAGGTAAATGATACATCAATGAGAGCCAATGGCTTGAATCCAAGACATACCGAAATGGGCTATGTAATCATAGTAGATCTATGGAAAGCTTGGTTGTAGCTATGTTTGACATATGAAATACTTTCATACCATGTATGTGGATGTTTGGAGTGAAGCAAAAAGTTAGAATACAACTCCGATCTATAAATATCATGCTCAATTTTTTTCTAAGACTAAAAATGCTCTAAAGACCCCGAATATGTAAAATACAAAAGTTAAAAACATGCAAGAAATAAACTTAGAACTTTCCGAAAAGCGCCAAAAATAGAAATTTTAAGACTTTTTAAGAATGAATAATTGGAATCCCTTTTTGGATCATTTTTCTTTCCTTGAGAAGCAAAGGTAAATGCTACAACAATGGGAGCCAATGTCTAGAATCCAAGATATACCTTAAATTGGTTGTCCCAGTAAAGTTATGAAGAGCTCAATTGTAGCTATGTTCAACATATGCAAGACTTGCATCCTATGTACATGGATGTTTGGAGTGAGGAATGAAGTTAGACTATGGCTCTAGTTTATAAATATCCTACCAAAAACTTTGCTAATCGCAAAAATGCTCTAAAGACCCTAAAAATGCAAAATACAAACGATGCTAAAAGCGTTAGAAATAGACTTTCAAGGCTTTCACTAAAAAGCGCAAAAATGGAAATTTTAAGACTTTCCAAAAATAGATCTTTGGAATCCCTGTTTTGGATCTTTTATCTTTCCTTAATAATAAAAGGGAAATGCAACATCAATGACATCTAATGGCTAGAATCTAAGACATACTTGAAATGGGTTATATCCCTTAGAGCTATGAAGAGCTCAATTGTAGCTATGATGGACATATGCAAGACTTTCATTCCATGTACATGGATTTTTGAAGTAAAGCACAAAGGTAGAATACAAATAAGGTCAATCGATATCCTTTCCAAAATTTTGGTAAGCCCAAAATACTCTGAAGACCCTTAAAAATGCAAAATATAAAAGCTGCTAAAAATTGCTAGAAATAGACTTTCATAACTTTCCATGAAAACTACAATTTTTTTTAAGAATTTCCAAAAATAGATCTTTGGAAGCTCTATTTTGGATCATTTTTCTTTCCTTAAGAAGGGAAATACTACACAAATGGGAGCCAATGGTTGGAATCCAAGACATACTTGAAGTGGGTTATGTCTTTGTAAAGCTATAAAGAGCTCAGTTGTAGCTATGTTGGACATATGCAAGACTTTCATCCCATGTACGTGGATATTTTTGTGAAGCATGAAGTTAGACTACAGATCCAGTCAAGTAAATATCTTGCCCAAAAATGCTCTAAAGACCCTAAAAATGTAAAATACAAAATCTGTTAAAAACTACCAGAAATAGAATTTCAGGACTTTCCTTGAAAACTACTAAAAATAGAAATGTTAAGACTTTCCATAAATATATTTTTGGAATCCCTATTCTAAATCGTTCATCTTTCCTTAAGAAGGTAAGGGAAATGCTAGATCAATGAGAGCCAATGGTTGGAGTCCAAGACATACTCTAAATGGGTTGTTCCAGAGAGTAATGAATAACTTGGTTGTAGCTATGTTGGACATATGCAAGACTTTCATTGCATGTACGTAGATTTATGGAGTAAACCAAAAAGTTAGACTATAGTTCCAGATGATAAATATTGTGCTAGAAATTGTGCTAAGACCAAAAATGCTCCAAAGACCTTCAAAACTATAAAATACAAAAGTTGCTAAAAACTACTAGAAATAGGCTTTCAGACTTTCCATGAAAACTTGAGAAAATTTTAATTTTAAGAATTTCAAAAATATATATATGTGGAATCCCTATTCTAGATCATTCATCTTTTATTAAGAAGAAAAAATAAATGCTACATCAATTTTAGCCAATGGCTTGAATCTAAGACATACCCGAAATGGGAAATGTCCCATAAAGCGATAGAGAGGCCAGTTGTAGCTATGTTTGACATATGTGAGAATTTCCTCCCATGTACGTGGATGTTTTGAGTGAAGAAATAAGTTAGATTGTAGAACTATTTGATTAATATATTGCATAAAAAAATTTAAGCCCAAAAATTCTCTAAAGACCCTAAAAATGTAATATACAAAAGGCTTATAAAAATGCCAAGAATAGATTTTAGGACATTTCCCGAAAACTACAAAAATTGAAAAGTTAAAACTTTTAAGAAGATATCTTTGGAAACCCCTGTTCTAGATATTTCCTTGATAAATGAAGGAAATGCTACATCAATGGAAAGTAATGGTGGGAATCCAAGACATACATGAAATGGGTTGTACCATAAAGCTATGAAGATCTTGTTTATAGATATGTTGGAAATATGTAATACTTTCATCATATGTACATGGATGTTTTGAGTGGCTCCAGTTGATAAATCCAAGATATACCTGAAATGGGTTATCATATAGATATATGAAGAACTCGGTTGTAGCTATGTTGAACATATGAAACATTTGCATCTCATGTATGTAGATGTTTGGAGTTAGAATGATGTTATATTACGGATTCATTCATTAAATACCCTACCCAAAATTTTGTTAAGCCCAAAAATGCTCTCAAAACACTTAAAAATGTAAAATATATAAGCTATTAAAAACTTCAAAAATATACTTTAGGACTTTCCTAAAAACAAAAAATAATACAAATTTTAAGAATTTCCAAAAATATATCTTAAGAAGACTTGTTCATGATCAATCATTTTTTCTTAAGAATAAAATGGAAATGCTACATCAATGGGATTCAATGGCTAGAATCCAAGACATACCTGAAATGGGCTATGTTCTGTAGAGTTATGACGAGCACGAGTTGTAGCTATATTGGACACATGCAAGACTTTCATCCCATGTATATGGATGTTTGGAGTGATGCATGAAGTTATACTATAGCTCGGGCAAGATAAATAATCTGCTCATAAAATTTTTAAGCCCAAAAAAGCTCCAAGATACATTAAAATTTAAAATACAAAAGATGTTAAAAACTATCGAAATGGACTTTAAGGAATTTCCTTGAATATTTCCAAAACATAAATTTAAAAAAATATAACTTTTAAATCCATGTTTTGGTTCATTCATCTTTCCTTAACAAGCAAAGGGAAATCCTAAATTAATGGGAGCCAATGGTTTGAATCCAAGACATACATGAAATGGGCTATGTCTCGTAGAGCTATGAAGATGTCGATTATAGCTATGCCGGACATGTAAGACTTTCATCCCATGTATGTGGATGTTTAGAGTGTATAAAAAAGTTAGACTATGGCTCCAGTCAATAAATATCTTGCCCAAATTATTTCTAATCCCAAATATGCTCTGAAGACCCTAAAAAAGCAAAATTACAATTACTACTAGAAATAGAGATTCAAGACTTTCCTTGAAAACTACTCAAACTAGAGATTTTAACAATTTCCAAAAATATATCTTTGAAATCCTTATTTTGGATCATTCATTTTTCCTTAAGAAGCAAAGGGAAATGCTACATTAATGGCATCCATTGTCTCGAATGCAATACTTACGAAATGGGCTATGTCCCGTAGAGCTATAAAGAGCCCAGTTGTAGTTATGTTTAATATGCAAGACTTTCATCTAATATATGTGGATGTTTGAGTGAATCCCAGTGAGTGAGACTGTGTCTCAACTTGATAAATATCCTACCCGAAATTTTGTTAAGCCCAAAATTCTCTCGAAGACCCTCAAAATGCAAAACACAAAAGCTTCTAAAAATTGATAGAAATAGACTTTGAGGTCTTTCCTGAAAACTGCCAGAGATATAAATTTTAAGACTTTCCAAAAATATCTTTAGAATCCCTATTTAGGATCACTTTCATTTCTTTAAGAAGAAAGGTAAATGCTACATCAATGAGAGCTAATGGATGGAATCCAAGACATACTTGAAATGGGTTATATCTCGTAGAGCTATGAAGAGCTTGGTTATAGCTATGTTGGAAAAATGCAATACTTTTAGCCCATGTACATAGATGTTTAGAGTGAAGCACAAAGTTATAATATATATCCAATCAATAAACATCCTCCCCAAAAATTTAAAAACAAAAGCTATTAAAATGTGCAAGAAATAGACTTTCTTTGAAAACTGTAAAATTTATTTTTTTAGACTTTCCAAAACTATATATTTGAAAGCACTATTATAGATCATTCATATTTCTTTAAGAACCAAATGTAAATTATAAATCACTGGAATCCAAGACATACCGAAATGAGATATATCCCATAGAGATATGAAGAGCTCGGTTGTAGCTATATTAGACATATGCAAGACTTTTATCCCATGCATGCGTATGTTTCTAGTGAAGATCGATGTTAGAATGTGGCTTTGATAGATTAATATCATCCCCAAAAAAATTTATTAGCCCAAAAATGCTCTAAAGACCCTAAAAAAGTAAAATACAAAATTTGCTAAAAACTATCAGAAATAGACTTTTAGGACTTTTCTCTGAAAAGTGCAAAAACTAGAAGTTTTAATACTTTCAAAAATAGATCTTTGGAAGCATGTTCTAGAAAATTCATCTTTCATTAAGAAGCAAAAGGAAATGCTACGTCGATGGGGAGGTAATGGATAGAATCCAAGAGATACCTAAAATGGGTTTCTCCTAGAGTTATGAAGAGCTTAGTTGTATATATGTTGGACATAAAGGGAGAGTTTCATTCCATGTACATGGATTTTAGAGTGAAACAAAAAGTTATACTACCACTCACGATCAATAAATATTCTTCCCAAAATTTTGGTAAGCCCAAAAATTCTCAAAGACCCTAAAAATGCAAAATACAAAAGCTGTTAAAATTTGCTAGAAGTACAAATTTAGGACTTTCACTAAAAATACCATAAATAGAAATTATAAGACTTTCCAAAAGTAGATATTTGGAAGCCCTATTCTGGATCATTCATCTTTCCTTAATAAGTAAAGGAAATGCTACATCAATGGGAGTCAATGGTTGGAATCCAAGACATACGAAATGGGCTCTTGTAGAGCTATTAAGAGTCTGTTGTAACTTTGTATAATATATGGAAGAATTTCATTCTACAAACATGTATTCTTGAAGTGAAGCACATATTTATATTGCAGCTTCGATCGGTAAATATTTCGCCCAAAATTTTCCAAAGGCCAAAAATACTCGAAGACCCTCAAAATGCAAAATTCAAAATCTTCTAAAAGCGCGAGAAATAGACTTTCAGAACTTTCTTTGAAAAATTCCGAAAATAAAAATTGTAAGACTTTCCAAAATATATCTTTGGAAACCCTATTCTAGATCATTCATCTTTCCTTAAAAATAAATTGAAAAGTTACATAAATGGGAGACAATTGTTGGAATCCAAGACATAAATCGAAATGGGAATTATCTCGTAGAGCTATGAAGATCTCAATTGTAGCTATGTTAGACATATACAATAATTTCAACCCATGTACGGTGATGTTAGAAAGTTGGAAAGTTTATTTCTCACGGTTTTTAACCAAACTTTTGTATTTTACATTTTGAGATTCTTGAAGCATTTTGGGGTTAAATTTTTTTAGGCGGTATATTAATCAACCATGATAGCCAAAGTGTAACTTCGTGCTTCAATCCAAACATATACAAACATGGGATGAAAGTATTGCATATATCTAATATAGCTACAACCAAGCTCTTCATAGCTTTACAGGACATTTCCCATTTCGGGTATGTCTTATATTCAAGCCATTGGCTACCATTGATGTAGCAATTTAAGAAAATAAAAATGATCCATTACATGGATTGCAAAGATCTATTTTCGGAAAGTCTTAAAATTTCTATTCTTTTGTAGTTTTTAGCAATTTTTAGTAGCTTTTGTATTTTACATATTTCTGCCTTCTTGAGCATTTTGAGTTGAGATTTTTTTTTGAAAGGATATTTATTGACTCGGGCCGATGTATAACTCGTGCTTTAATCCATACATCCACATACATGGGATGCATGTCTTGCGTATGTCCAATATAACTACAACCGAGCTCTTCATAGCTCTACGAGACATATCCCATTTGGTATGTCTTGGATTCTAGCCATTGTCTCCCACTAATGTAGCATTTCATTTTTCTTTTTAAGGAAAGAAAAACAATCAAGAACATGGATTCCCAAAATATATTTTGGAAAGTCTTAAAATATATTTTTGGTAGTTTCAGGAAATTCTGAAAGCCTATTTTTAGCGACTTTTGTATTTTGCATTTTTTAGGATCTTTAGAGAAATTTTGGGCTTAGAAAAAAATTTGGTGGGTTATTTATCAACCGGATTCACAAAATATAACTTCTTTATTCACTCCAAACATCTAAATACATGTGATGAAATTATTCATATGTCGAATATAACTACAACCGAGCTCTTCATATCTTTACAGGACATATCCCATTGACTACCATTGATGTAGCATTTCCTTTTACTTCTTAAGGAAAAACAAATTATATGAAATAGGGATTCCAAAGATATATTTTTGGTATCTCTTTAAAAGTTCTATTTTTGTCAATTTTTAGGGAAATTCCTAAAATTCTATTTTTGGCAATTATTAGTAGCTTTTGTATATTACATTTTTAGCATCTTGAGCATGTTTGGGCTTAGTAAAATTTTGAGTAGGATATTTATCGACCGGAGACGAAGTCTAGTTTTTGCTTTACTTCAAACATCCATGTACATGAGATGAAATTCTTACATATATCCAACATAGATACAATTGAGCTCTTCATAGCTCTACAAGACAACACATTTCCTTCACATCTTGGATGTGAGCCATTAGCTCTTATTGATGTAGCATTTCTCTTTTCTTATTAAGGAAAATTTCTCTTTTCTTATTAAGGAAATATGAATGATACACAATAGGGCTTCCAAACATCTATTTTGGAAAGTCTTAAGATTTCTAATTTTGGTAGTTTTCAGGGAAATAGAGAGTCTATTTTTGGCAATTTTTAGCAACTTTTGTTTTTTACTTTTTTGAGGGTTTTGAAGCATTTTTGGGCTTAGAAATTTTTTGGGGTAGTATATTTATTGATTGAAGCCGCAATATAACTTCGTGCTTCACTCCAAAATCCACGTATATGGGTTAAAAGTCTTACATATGTGTAACATAGCTCCAATTGATATCTTCATAACTCTATGAGACAATTAATTTGGTATGTCTTGGATTCTATCCATTGGCTACAATCGATGTAGCATTTCCCTTTTCTTCTTAAGGAAATATGAATGATCCTTAATGGGGCTTCCAAAGATCTATTTTTGAGATTCTTAAGATGTTTTTGGGTAGTTTTTAGGGAAAGTCTTGAAATTGTCTTTCTGGAAGTCTTTTTACACATTTTGTATTTTGCATTTTAGGGTCTTGAGCATTTTTGGCCTTAAAAACATTTTGGGCAGAATTTTTATCGATTGAATCGCATTGTAACTTCTTGGTTCACTCCAAATATCCACATCCCTGAAAAATACCAAAAATAGATCTTTGGAAGCCCTATTCTAGATTATTTTTCTTTCTTTAAGAAACAAAAGGAAATACTACATCAATGGGAGGAAATTGATTGAATCCAATAAAAACTTGAAATAATATATGTTCCATAGAGCTATGAAGAGATCAGTTATACCTATGTTGTACATATGCAATAATTTCATCACATATACTTGGATGTTGGAAGTGAACCAAAAAGTTAGCGTGTGGCTTTGGTTGATAAATATCCTATGCAAAAATTCCTAAGCCCAAAAATGCTCCAAAGAAGCTAAAAATGCGTAAAACTTCCAAAAATAGAAAATTTAAGACTTTCCAAAAATAGACCTCTAGAATCCCTATTATGGATCATTCTACTTTCATTACGAAGCAAAGGGAAATGCTACATCGATTCATGAGATCTTGGAAAAAACTAGCCAAATCTACAAGCAACGTCATGATGTACAAAGACAAGTTCCTCATTATTTCTATGTGGGAGATAAGGTATGGCTATAATTATGAAAATATGAACTCCAAGGTCCATACTTGGAAACTCATTCCTCTACAATATGGGCCTACAATATCTAGAAATATTGGTAAGAATGCATTTGAACTCAATATTCCATCTTATCTTTAGTTGCATCCAATTTTTAATTTGTAGCTGCTTTGCCAATACTTTTCCCCACTCTTAGATACATCAAACATTAGCAAATAGTTTCAAAATAAATAAATGAAACCAAACTTCATGAAACTATTAAACACTTATTATATTATTTATAGGGTGGTTAAGGACATAAAAATGAGCAAAACACACTCTATCGTGTAGTAAAAGAAGGGAATACGACACACCAAGGGAAGTGGCTCACAAAGAGTTAGATTTATAAAGAATTTCCCCATTTCTTCTTAATAAAATAACAATGATCCAAACATGGCTTCCAAAAATCTATTTTTGGGAAGTCTTAAAAAATCTATTTTTGGTAGTTTTTAGGGAAAGTACTTAAAGTCTATTTCTTGCAATTTTTAGCATCTTTTGTATTTTATATTTTTGAGGGTCTTTAGAGCATTATTAGGTTTATAATTTTTTTGGGAAGGTTTTTATCAACTGGATCTGCAGTTTGACTTCGTGTTTCACTTCAAACATCCACTTACATGAGATGAAATTCTTGCAATTGTCAACATAGATATAACATAGCTCTTCATAGCTCTATATGATAACCCATTTTGGGTATGTCCTAGATTCCATCCATTAGCTACCATTGTTGTAGTATTTCCCTTAATGTTGGAAGAAGAATATTACCATACACAAAAATAAGTGGATAAGGTAAATAATTTTTTGAAATAATTCAAAACATTCAAGAACAAGTTCATGAGATCTCCAAAAAAATTAGCCAAAAGTACAAGCAACGTTATGATGCACATCGGGTTCCTCATCCATTACATATGGGAGATAAGGTCTGGATACATCTCTAAAAAGAGTGACTCCAAGGTCCATATGGGAAACTTGGGCCTCTAAGATATGAGCCATATACAATAACTAGAAAGATTGGTGAGAATGCATTTGAGCTCAATATTCCATCATATCTTTCCTCAACTATTGGATACATCAGACATAGGTAAAAATTACAGAGTACACAACTAAACCCGAGTGAATGACATGACCGAACACCGATAAGATCATTGATAGGGTTGTTAAGGACATGAGACATTGGAAAATTATACTATACCGTGTGGTAACTATGCAATACTTTCATCCCATGTACATGGATGTTTGGAGTGAATCACTAAATTAGAGTGTGGATCTGTTTGATTAACACTTTTCCTAAAAGTTTGTTAAGCCAAAAAAATGCTCCAAAACCACGAAAATGCAAAATACAAAAGGTCCTAGAAAGCTGTCATGAATAGACTTTCAACACATTCCTTGAAAACTATAAAAATAAATTTTTTAATTATTTCCAAAAAATCATCTTTGGAATCCCTATTTTGGATCATTTATATTTACTTAAGAAGCAAAGGGAAATACTACATTAATGGGAGCTAGTGGTGGAATCCAAGACATACGAAATGGATTATCTTTCGTAGAGCTACAAAGAGCTTGATCATATATATGTTGGACATATAATAGACTTTCATCCCATGTAATGGGATTTTTGGGTGAATCAAAAATTTATACTATGGCTCTAGTCAATAATTAACCAAACCAAAAATTTTATAAGCACAAAACTACTTGAAGACCCTAAAATATGCAAAATACAAAAGTTGTTAAAAATTTCTATAAATAGACTTTGAAGACTTTCCCTATAAAATTAATAAAATAGAAATTTAAATACTTTCCAATAATATATATTTTTAATCCCTATTATTTATCATTCAAATTTCCTTAATAAGAAAAGGGAAATGCTACATCAATGGGATCAAGTAGCGAGGAATCGAGACATACCCGAAATGGGTCAGTCTTGTAGAGCTATAACGAGCTCGAGTTGTAGATTTGTTGGACATATGCAAGAATTTCATCCCATATACATGGATTTTTTATGTGAATAATGAAGTTAGATTATGGCGCCAGTCAATAAATATCCATCCCAAAGTTTTGCTAGGCTTAAAAATGCTCCGAAGACCCTAAAAATGTAAAAAAACAAAAGTTGCTAAAAACTTCCGAGAAATAGACTTTTAGCACTTTCGTGAAAATTTCCAAATATCAAAATTTAAATACTTTCCAAAAATATATATATTTGGAATCCCTATTTTGTATCATTTGTCTTTCCTTAAAAATAAAAATGGAAATGTTATAAAATGGGAGCCATGGTTGTAATCAAGACATACTTGAAATGGGATATGTCTTGTAGAGTTATGAAGAGCTTGACGGTAGCTATGTTGGAAAAATGCAAGACTTTCATTCCATGTACACGAATGTTTGGAGCAAAAGAACTAAGTTATTCTAAGGATCTGGTCGATAAATATCATGCCCAAAAATTTTCATAGCACAAAAATTCTCAGTGAGACCCCGAATAATGCAAAATACAAAAGCTAATAAAAACTACCGAAATAGATTTTAAAGACTTTCCCTGAAAACTGATAAAAATAGAAATTTAAAGACTTTCAAAAACAAATATTTGGAATCCCTTTGTTGGATCATTCATCTTTCCTTTAAAATATAAGGGAAATTATATATCAAAGGGATTCAATGGTGGAATCCAAGACATACCTAAAACGAGTTATCCCTTAGAGAAATGTGAAGCTCTATTGTAGCTATATTGAATATATGCAAGACTTGCATCCCATGTATGTGGATGTTTGGAGTAAAGCAAAAAGTTAGATAGTGTCTCCATTCAGAAAGTATCTTGCACAAAATTTTCTAAGCCCAAAAATGCTTAGAAGACCCTTAAAAATGCAAAATACAAAAGATGTTGAAAACTTTCGAAATAAACTTTCGGGGCATTCCTTGAAAAATGCCAAAAATAGAAATTTAAAGAATTTCCAATAATAAATATTTGGAAGTCCTATTCTAGATCATTCATATTTCCTTAAGAAGAAAAGGGGAATGTTACATCATATGGAGCCAATGGATAGAATCTAAGACATAACATGTTATGTCGTGTAGTGTTATGAAGAGCTTGGTTGTAGCTATGTTGGACATATGTAGGATTTTCACTTCATTTACTTTCAGAAATAGACTTTCTATACTTTCTCTAAAAACTTTAAAAAATAGAAATTCTAAAATGTTCCAAAAAGAGATCTTAAGAAGCCATGTCATGTATCATTCATCTTTGCTTAAAAATCAAAATTAAATGCTACATTAATGCAAGCCAATGGTTGGAATCTAATACATACCAGAAATGGGCTGATACATAGAGCTATGAAGATCTTGGTTGTAGTTATCTTTGGACATATGCAAGACTTTGATCCCATGGACGTGTATGTTTGGAGTTAAACATGAAGGTATATTACAATGTTGATTGATTATTATCCTACCCAAAAAAAATTCTAAGCCCTAAAATGGTCTGAAGACCCTAAAAAATGTAAAATACAAAAGTTTCTAAAATTCACAAAAATAGACTTTCAAGAAACTCATTAAAAACTTTCAAAAATAACAATTTTAAAACTTTTCAAAAATATATATTTGGTAGCCTTGTTATGGATCATTCATCGTTCCTTAATAAGAAAATGGAAATACTACATCAATGTGATCCAATGAAAGGAATCTAAGACATTAACTTGAAATGAGTTGTCCCGTAGAGCTATGAAGAGCTCGACTATAGCTATGTTGGAAATATGTAATGTTTTCATCCCGTGTAAGTGTATGTTTATAGTTAAGGATGAAGTTAGACTATAACTCCAGTTGATATAAATTCTAGCAAAAAAATTGCTAAGCCCAAAAATGCTTGAAAACCCTCAAAAATGCAAAATACAAAAGCTTCTAAAAACTACCTAAAATAGACTTTTAGGACTTTCTCTGTAAACTACCAATATGAGATTTTAAGACTTTCAAAAATACATCTTTAGAAGCCTTGTTCTGGACAAACCATCTTTCCTTAAGAAGTGAACAAAAATCCTACATCAATGGGAGCCAATGGTTGGAATGCAAGACATACCTAAAACGTGACATGTCCCATAGAGCTACGAAGAGTTCGCTTGTAACTATATTGGACATATGCAATAATTTCATCTTATTCTATGGATGTTTGGAGTGAAGCATGATGATAAACTATGGATCCGGTTGATAAATATCATGCCCAAAATTTTGTTAATCCCAAAAATGCTCGAAGACCATAAAAATTTCAAAATACAAAAGTTGCTAAAAGCGCCAAAAATGGACTTTCGTGGGACTTTCGATAAAAATTATCAATAATATAAAATTTAAAACATTCCAAAAATAAATCTTTGGAAGACATGTTCGGGATCATTCGTCTTTGCTTAAGAAGAAAAGGGAAACATTACATAGATGGGAGCTAATGGTTGGAATCTAAGACATACCTTAAATGGACTATGTCCCATAGAGCTATGAAGAGCTCGATGGTAGATATTTTGGACATATATAAGAATTTCAACACATGTACGTGGATATTTCAAGTGAAGCACAAAGTTAGACTACATCTCACGGTTGATGAATATCCCGATCAAATTTTTCCTAAGCCCAAAAATGCTCCAAAGAACCTAAAAATGCAAAATACAAAAGTTGTTTTAAAACTATCGAAATAGAATTACAGTAACTTTCCCTAAAAATGAAAAATATAGTAATTTTAAGAGTTTCCAAAATGGATATTTGGAAGCTTTGATCATTCCTCTTTCCTTAAGAAGAAAAGGTAAATGCTACATCAATGGGAGCCAATTGTTGGAATCCGATACATACTTGAAATGGGCTATGAAGAGCTCAGTTATACCTATTTTGGATATATGCAAGACTTTCATCCCATGTACATGGATGTTTGGAGTGAAGCACAAAAGTCGAGTTTTTCAAAAAAGTCAATTTTTTCAAAAAAAATTGATATATTTGAAAAGTTGGGATTTTCAAAAAAATAGAGTTTAGAAAAAGTATGGATTTTTACAAAGTTGACATTTTCAAAAAGTAGGAATTTTTGAAAAGTCACGATTGTCAAAATATCGAGGATTTCATAATAAGTTGTGAATTTTTGAAAAATTAGGATTTTGAAAAAGTGAGGATTTTGAAAAAAGTCGTTATTTTGATAAAGTTGGGATTTTAAAAATTTCACAATTTTAAAAAGTCATGATTTCTAAAGAAGTCGAATCTCAAAAAGTTAGGCTTCTCAAATAATTGGGGATTTTCGAGAAAGTCGAATTTTCAAAAAATTCGAGTATTGTAAAATGTCAGGATTTTGAAATAGTCGGTATTTCGAAAAATTAAGGTTTTTGAAAAATTTGGGATTTTGAAAATTTTGGGATTTTAAAAACATGGGAATTTGAAAGGTTTAGATTTTGATAAAGTTGAAATTTTCAAAAGCAGTCAAGATTTTTGAAAAAGTTGATATTTTTGAAAAAGACAGGATTTTTGAAAAATCATGATTTTGAATAGTCAAGATTTTCAAAAATGTCAAGATTTTTGAAAATGTTGAGATTTTTGAAAAAGTCTTAATTTTAAAATAAAGTTGTGAATTTCAAAAAAGTTTGGATTTTCAAAAAAGTTGTGATTTTTAAAATGTTGGAATTCTAAAAATCAGATTTTAAAAAATCAATGATTTTCAAAAAATTCAAAAATTTTGAAAAATTTGGGATTTTCGAAATAGTTAGGGTTTTGAAAAGTCGGGATTTTAAAAAAGTTGGAATTTTCAAAAAAATGGTATTTTTGAAAACGTAAAGATTTTTATAAATTTGGGATTTTAAAAAAGTTGAGATTTTGAAAAATAGGGATTTCGGAAAAGTTTAGATTTTGAAATAGTCAAGATTTTGAAAAAGTTGAGATTTCAAAAGGCAAAATTTTGAAAAAGATAGAATTTTTGAAAAAGCCGGGATTTTCTAAAAGTCGCGAATTTGGTAAAATTTGAGATTTTTGAAAAAGTTAAAATTTTGAAAAAGTTGGGATTTTAAAAAGTCGAGATTTTCCAAAAAGATGCAATTTTGAATAGTCATGATTTTCTAAAATGTCAAGATTTTGAATAATCGTGATTTATGAAAAAGTCTAGATGTTCAAGAAATCTGTGATTTTGAAAAAGTCTGTATTTTGAAAATTCGGGATTTTTGAAAAGACTAAGATTTTTGAAATAGTTAGTATTTCCAAAAAGTTGGGATTTTCAAAAAAATCAAATTTTTCAAAAAATTTGAAAACTTCTTAATTATTGAAAAGTCTTGATTTTTGAAAAGTCACAATTTTAAAAAAATCGTGATTTTGGAAAAAGTAGCAATTTTTGAAAAAATTAGGAATTTAAAAAAGTTAGGATTTTCAAAAAGGTAGGGATTTTGAAAAAGTTAGGATTTTGAAAAATTAAGGATTTTGAAAAGGTCGGGATTTTGAAAAAGTCAGGATTTTTGAAAATATTCGAGATATTTGAAAAAGTCAAGATTTTAAAAAAGTTCGGATTTTGAAAAAGTCAAGAGTTTTTTTAAAATTCATGATTTTGAATATTCAATCTTTTAAAAAATTTAAGATTTATGAAAAGTTAGGATTTTGAAATCTCGAGATTTCAAGAAAGTCAAGATTCTCAAAAAGTTGAGATTTTTTAAAATGTTGGGATTTTCAAAAATGTCAAGATTTTGAAGAACTTGGGATTTCAAGAAAGTAAGGATTTCTAAATAATCCATATTTTCGAAAAAAGTTGGGATATTAAAAATGTCAAGATTTTCAAAAAGTATGGCTTTTACAAAATTCGGATTTTGAAAAGCTAGGATTTTTTGAAAAAGTTAGGTTTTTTAAATAGTAAGGATTTTCAAAAAGTCATGATTTTACAACCTAGATTAAATACTTGAAATTGGCTATGTTGGTTTTACTTATACCAAATATTGGAGTTTTATTTGGCTATTACGAGAATCCAAAAATGGGTTTTTTGGAATTTGATTTGTCTATTATTGGAACCCAAAAAGATTTTATTGGAATTATATAGAATGTACATGAGGGATTTCCATTTTAGGGGTTTACAATTTTCTAGTTAGAATAGGAAATACTTATTGGAATAAATAATACATTTATAATTTTACAATGCACAAAAATACTTATATTGTCCATTCTCATACAAACAAACATTTTTATCTTGTATTGAATGAGCATCGCCACTATCGTATAAGAATCATAGAATAAAATACACATAGACAGAATGGGCATATGTCCACTCTCATACAAAAAAATATTATCATTGTGATGAGAATGGGCATATATGCCCATTCTCATAAACTCAATATAGAAAGAAAGAAAAATTTGGATGTGCTTTATTTTAACTATGGGGTCGTGCACATTTGCATGTTGAATATATTACATATTTTGATCATATATATTCGTGTCTAATATTGCTTCTAATTTATGATATGAATAAAAATTTACAAATGTTTAATTATAACATGGATTTATTTGCATAGAATGAAGGTAGGAAATGTGTTGTTATGAGATGAATACAACATAAAATGATGCTAATAAATGAATTGTCAAGAGATAGTCTACAAAAATAAACCAATTTTAATATATTTTTATGAGATAGACTACAAAAAAAAAATCAATTAATTTATATTTATTAATAAACATAATAGTAACAAGTAAGCTCAATCAAGATCAGTAATCGTGGAAATGTGTTGTTATGAGATAAATACAAGTCACAATTCTTTTTGCATAAAATGATGGTAATAAATCCATTGTTATGAAATAGAGTAAAAACCCAATATTAATGAAATGTGTTGTTAATATGGTAATTACTTTCTTTTTATATAGACCTATCAAAGCTAGTCTTGACCATTAAATGGTAAACTATCAATAACATCCTAAATTATTATTATATACTAATCGATTATTTGGATGAAATGTGAAGAAGAACTAAAAATTGTAATAAACAAATTTTGAGCATTATATACTTATAACCATCGATAAAATATTATTAAAGAGTATATAAAAATCACTTCAAATAGAAAATGGGAAAAAAACTACAAAAATGTAATAAACACATTTTTGTAGATAAGATAAAAGAGTTTGGTTTTAAACGGGACCAAAAAAACCCATACATAGAGGAGCAAGTTTTAGAAACAAAAACTAAAACAAGGCCATGAAGGTAGAGTCAAAAGAACTTGACAACATGCCCCCACACAGACGGGCCAAACTACAAGAGTTTGCAAAATTAACAGAGTTTTTTTTTTACCCCAAAGGGGCAGAGAAAAAAAACCAAACCAAACAGAAAAGGGTAGCAAAAGGAATGCAATTAGTTCATCGTGGCCCTGCTATGGGATCTAGTGCTCAAACCTCCATCCCTCCTGCCAACCACCTTGATAATGACCCTTTTTAGTCGGTTAACATTTGTTCTCTCTGTCTGGGTCTCCACCTACTCTTCCCTCTAATCCTTTCTTTGATTATAGTCAGCAACCATACCCAAGCTATCTCCAGTTTCCGAGTCCTTGATGTCAGACAGGATCAACATCAACTTACTCTTGTTTTTTCCTCCTTAGTAGCAACTTGATACTAAAAAATATAAATTTTCTACTCTTTCATAATGAAATCAACTTGGATACCCCTGATGATTTTGTTCTGGGAATCAATAAATTGATGACAATATTTCAGCTCTTGAATGAGGTTTTTGTTGATGGTGAGAATGGTGTCATTGGTGGTCTTAGCCCTCATAAGTCTGGCCTCCCAATCAAAAAGTTCCTAGGCCCTTTTGGTGGAATTATCATCCAGATTCTTGATACCCTTTTTGAGATTACACAAGGCATCAATAATGCCCTTCTCTGGGTCAATCACTTTCTATTTCTTAATTTTGTTAATGTGGGAGGCTATGGTTTCTTGATCAGAATCATGATCATTAACAGGGAAAGGGATATCCATTTTACCTCTTTGAACCATGAGGAGGATGAGACCCTAGTGGAGGGGGATATCCATATTTTCCTTCTTAAAATCCTCGATGGTCGAGAGTAGTGAATGATAAAGAAAATAATCAAGGCTCATAGACTGATCCCGACGAGAAGAGATTGAGAATAGACAGATGATAGGTAATTTTTTTGAAATTTCCCTTCAAGGGTCAAATACTTCATGATAACCATGAAAACATCCACCCACCTATCGACAAGAAAGTGTGGGAAATCCCATCATCATAAGCAATAATGTTTTCCCCAGCCTCAAAGAAAGTCACAATTTCATGCTTCTTCCTAGTTTTGTCTTTAAATTTTTGAGGCCCTCCATTTTTAACCCAATAACTTCATAAATTGCTTCCTCTAAGACATCAATATGAACCCCATGAAAATCAAAACTACCATCCTTCCAAGAAGTAAAAAATTCAACAGATAAGATAGGGTCATTACCTTTGAGCCTTTGAATGAATTTGGTAAAACCCCCTTTATGCAACACTTTCCACAGACCCATGTCATTTTTGAGATGGAGAAAAGTAGTGGGCTCCATTCTCACCCTATCACCCCCCATGAAACCTATAAGAAAAACACCTTCGTAGAGCCGAGAGAGACACTGAATCAAGAAACAAATGAAATTGACAAGGTTGGTTTTCCAAAAAGGAAATTCCTATCATAATCTCGAGCATGTGAACCTAGGTTGTCATCAAAACCCTTCTTCCTACATTACATCATCATTAATGAGCTTATTCACCTAACTCTAAGGAGTACATGTCCCAATCCATGTCTCCAAATCCACCATGGTCAGTACCTTTATCAACCAACGCACCTATCAATTTATTCCCGCACGATAAGAGTGTTGAATGAACACTTGATCAAATGAAGCAAGGATGGTACGTACCTGTGTAATCATAGTATTAAGTTTACAGTCACACTTTCTGTTGTCCTTGAGATCATTAATGAAACACTTGAGTCACCCTCAATAATCATATTTTTTAATCCTATGTCGCGACAAATCCTAACTCCCTAAAGCATGGCTCTGGCCTCCACTATGTTCTTCGATTGGTTTCCTATAGCCCCACATAGGTGCCAATGCAAATACCTTTATGGTCACGAACAAGACCCCTCCTCAGCCACTTTTTCAATCACATGATCCAACTTGTTGAAGTTCATGTTGAAGCTATCATCCGACGGTTTGATCCATTTGACAATGTGTTTCATTTTTTCCTTAATGGTGAAGGAGGATTCAGCCTCTAAGTTCCTAAGCACATCCATCTCCCACTTCGGGGAACCCTCGACTTGTTTGGATTTAAGGATCCTGGAGTTATCCTTAAGATCTGTAGCACTTTTTTTGAAACCCTACTCAAGCTAACCGATTTGTTCTTGAAAATCATGTTATTATGTTCAATCAAATTCCCCAAAATATGTGAGGCAAGGCCATCTTCCACATTTTTTTAACCATGTCATTCTAAAAATTAAAGTTCCATTATTCAGGTAAGAGAGCCACATCACTGGGAGGACCCACTACACATTGAAGATGCCTAGGATCACAACAAAAACTTGAAAAGAGAAAGGGCATTCTAGAAATAAGTGCCTGATAGTTTCTTCATTGTCCTTACACAGCCCACATATATTAATAATGATCATTCCCTTCCTTCTTAGATGGTCAACAGTAAGGATCTTACCTTTGATGACTTCAGGAAAAAAATTGATCTTAGGGATAAGATGTTTGTTCCAAACCTTCCTCCAAATGACATTTGAATCCATATGGTCAAAGTTTGTCAAATATTGATTTAACCTCATAATCCCCAGTATCAGTGAGTCTCCAAACAAGCTCATCCTTGACACTATCAGGAGGGATATGAAGATCCCTTAGTTTTCTATTTAACTCATGAAAAGGTTGGATATCCCCATGAAATAAAGGAGGGGGAGGATAGGGGACCATCTGTGTTCCTCATCCCAATAATTACACACAAGATCTCCTTTCTCATCAGAGTAGAAATGCCAAAGTTCCCTCCAAGGATTTCTCAAATTTAGGGCAACATCCTCCACCCAAGGGTCCTCCCAAAATTTGATTTTAGAGCCATCTCCAAGGTTCCATTTGCACCCTTTGATAAGCAATTTCCTAGTTTGACACAAATTATTCTAGAAAATAGAACCCCTCTGTCCCACACATCCATGAGTGAGAAGTGTAGTTCACCGGTTCCACCGAATGCTCCTATCTCTCGGCAAAGACCGTGTGAGTGTGCGGTTATGCCCGCCAATGCCAATAGAAAGAAAAGTCCCCGTCTGTCAAGGGAAAAATCCAACATTTCACCAAAGGGAAGCAAATATTTCACTTTCAGAATAGTCACCTAGATACCAACTTATTTATGGAGCCTCCACCCAACCTTAGCAATGAGGGCATGGTTCATAAACTGAATATTCTTAAGACCCAAACCACCCTTATCCTTGGGTTGGGTAACCTTGTCCCATGCAACCAAAGGGATTCTATTTTTATCCTCAGATCCAGTCCATAAGAACCTTTTCGAATCCCTTCAATGGCCTTCTTGAATCTATTTGGAACACAGAATACCTTATAGACTACTCTAAAGAAGCTAAGCCTTCCCAGCTTGAGAGAGAAGGGAGCCTTTCCAAGAGGCCAACTTCTTATGAAATCTCTCTAAGAGAAGATTCCACACTCTTTCATCGAGTTTACTCCCATAGAGAGGCATTCCCAAATAGGAATCAAGAAGGCTTTTGATATTACAATCCAGGATGGTATCCAATCTGATATGTTGTTCCTTTCCCACATTTATGAAGAAACAAGATATTTTCCTAAAGTTGATTTTCTTCCCTGTAGCCCTCTCATACTTCTTAGTAATGCCTTTGATAGTCCTAGCTTCTTGAACAACAACTTGACCCAGAAGGACTGTATCATCGACAAAATATTGTAGACATTGATTTTCTATACCTCTGGCCACCTTAATCCCCTCCATGTGACCTTCTCTGGGATTTAAGGCATAATCTACACAAAGTTTTAGCAACAATTATATACAGGAAGGGGGATAAAGGATCTCCTTGTCTCAGCCCCCTTTCAGCTTTGAAAAAACCATTGGGTTTACCATTTATGATAACTGAAAATCTTGGATCCTTAGTACAAGCCTGAATCATTTTAATGAAATGAGGATTATAGCCCAACTTAGAAAGAAGAGAGTACAAAAAATCCCAAGAAATTCTATCATAGGATTTTTGCATGTCTAGCTTTAGAATCATGGCTTCCCTTCCAGAAAGTTCCACTCGAATGAATAGTTTCATGAATTGTAATTATATTGTCCAAAATTTTTCTACCAGGCACAAAAGCCCCTTGGTTGGGAGAAATGAAGCTACCAAGGGTCTCCCTAAGTCTAAAGGCCAGAATTTTAGAGATGAGATTATACATGGTATTGCATAGACTAATTGGTCTAAAGTCTCCAGATCCTTAGCACCAGGTTTTTTAGGTAAGAGGGAAATAAAAGTATGATTAATCTGTTTAAGTAAGCATCTTGATTGAGAAAAATTCTTGAACAGAGAAACCACATCATTCTTAACAATATCCCAATAGAGTTGGAAGAAAAAATCTAGAAATCCATCTGGGCAGGACTTTTATCACCTTCCATAGTGTCCAAAATAGCTTTGATCTCCTCTTCATCAGGGATAGAAATGAGCTCCTGATTTTCTTCAAGACTAATAGCAAGTTTAAAAAGGTTAAGGATTTCTTCCTTAGTAACTTCATCACTAAGAAGATCCTCAGCATAAAGGTTTTGAAGAAGGCAACAATGGTAGAAACAATATCACTATCATCATTGGTAATATCCCCATTATCTTTCTTGATCTCTTGAATACACATTTTATTAGCTTTAATAGTAGCAGAGATATGAAAAAATTTGGTGTTCGATCCCCCTCCTTAAGCCACATGATTCGATTGCTACTTCCTAGTAAACCTCTTCCCGATGTAGGATATTGTGGTAGTCTGAAAGAAGGTTCTTTTCTTTGGATTTTTGAGTGCTCCCTTAGTCAAAGTTTCATTATTTTTCACACACTACGTAATGGGATTTTCAATTTTTTAAAATCACTAATTTATAAAGTGTCACATTTAGTGGGGTCACTATTACTCTCGGTATTGCATTTATTACAAACGCATTATCAGCTGAGTCCGACGTCTTGCATTCTTGCACCCTCTTCTTTTTTAGTGTACCTTTCACTTCTTTCTTCTACATCATAGAGGTGATCTTTCCAGACTTAAGCATCATATGATTTCCTTACATCCTCTGCCACTTCTTACCTGGGAGATGGAATTATTCATCTTAGCATACTTCTTTGGAACATTAGTTCACCTACGAGGGTATTTCACACTTCTTTCTTGGGCCAATTCTTGCACCCACTGATCATAGTTATGCGGAGGAATTTTTTGACACTTGTGACAATTTTTTGTGTAATTATGTTGGTTCGAAAATCTGTCGCGCGGACAGATCTATGGATAGACGAGCCAACGGTGTTGCAGGCTTAGCCCCTCTTTGAGCAAACAAAGCGGCGGTTTATTGCTATTTCTACTAGCAGGAACCTATGCAAGTCTCACAGATTCTGCCTTCGGGGGTTGGGATCTCATCCCAGTAGAGTGTTCAGGCTGTGAAAAGAAAGGAATGAAAGAGGGAGAAGAGAAAGAACAGATCCGAAGGGAGAAAAGAAATGAATTCCAAACCAGAAGGTCGGAAGATTTATGTTTTTAGTTTGGTAGTAAACAGAGCCAAACCTACTTGCATAAATAAACAAAGCAATACTGATAAACAAATGACGGAAAAGTAGATATGAATCCAACAGATTAAACACATACAGATCTAACGTAAGAAAGATCTAATGTATAACACAGCTATTGAGCACAAAGTCTGAATAATTGTATTATTGTTTTCTTTTCTTACAAGAAAGCTCAAAGTCTTTCTCTCCTCACTTCTATTTCTATCTAAAAAATGTTCACCTCGAATACAACAAGTATTCTCATATTTATAGAAAATGAGGGAGAGAGAAGGCAAAATGGAGCCAACCACTTATTTACAAAGATATTTACAAAATATCTAAAAGTCATGTTGACTTTGACAACTTGGTGGATGACATCATCCCATGATGCAACATGGATGATGTCATCATTTGTGCCAACACATTTTAGACATTTCGAAAAGAAAGTCGGAGAATAGAGAGAAGAAGAAGAAGAAGAAGAAGAAGAAGAAGAAGAAGAAGAAGAAGAAGCTACTCATCATCATCATCCTGCGGCCGAAAAGGGGTTGCCTATTTCTGATGCTGCTCAGGTGATGATATGTGGAACTGAGCGCGGTATTCCAAAAACTTGCTGATCATTGGCCCAAATTGATCCTGTGATGGATCCTTGTGCCGTTCACTGATTGCTTCGCAAGTCTCCCGCTCGTCTATGAGCTTTTCCGGGAGTTTGGAATAATCTTTCTCCACCTCGATAAGGAACCCGATGAAGTCTCTACAGGCCAGTAGGTTGTTGATAGATTCAGTGTCGAACGTGACCTCTGGCCCTGTCCCTTGAGAGGCTATCTCCTTGAAAATCCGGATAGTGTCATCAGCTGATCTCAAGGTAAGGGAAGGAGTGAGCAACCCTGGAGTCATGGCGAGGACAATTTTCTCCATTTGATGCATTGCATCCAGGGCCTCTTCCTTTACCTTGTCTATCTTTTCTAAAACAAATTCCAGCTGATCTATCTGATAGTCCAGAGTGGACATAGTTTTGTTGAGGGCCCTTGGATGACCGAAGACTCCGAACTTGACCAGATCTTCGACTGAACAGTCGAACATTTGTTGGAAGGTTTCGTGCTGGAGTCTAGCATGTTCTAACTCTTCTGATATCGGACCTGCTAATGCTTGGAGTTCCTTATTCGCCTTCTCGATGTTTAAGTATAAACTGATATACTCGGTGATTACTCTTTCACTATCCTTGAGGATCTGGCTCCTCCAAGCAGAAACAGCCATACCCTGCTCGCCGATCTTTGAATACTCATTGATCTTCTCCTGACTGAGCAGCTCAGGAGTCTCGGCGGTAGTTGTGGGAGGTGCACTCCCCATCTTCTGTAAGGCTTGAAGCAGGTACTTGTTCTGCTCCTTCAGTAGCCTTTTCTCCTCTTTCGTTTCCTGAAGCTTTTTGCAGAGTGCATCAACTGCGGAAAGAGCTTCTCCCTGGAGACTTTCTGAGGATGTCCCCATTGTGACTTGGGTCACGGTGAAATCTGTCGGAGACAGATCTTCTTTCTCTTTGAGGGGGTTGGGGTACGCTATTTCCATGACTCTCTCACCTGCAGCGCTCTTTGAGAAGCGTGTAACCGGCTTGTGCTTCTTTGCTCCTTTAGCCGGAATGACCGAAAAGTCCATCGGAGCGATGGGGACTTTCCTCTTTTGTTGGCTCAGCTGCTGAGAAATCCAAGCTGGTCCTATAGAAGAAGGACCAGAAGCAGAGGGGAGGCAAAGAACGGTAGAAGAGGGGAAAAACGTGGAGACACGCGGCGGCGGCATGGAAAGAATAGCCGAAGAAATGTCCACGGGAGGAAGGGGAACCGCAACTGCAGAAGACATAGGAAGGGAAGGGAGCTCGGAGATGAGGGAAGAAATAGAGGAAGACAAATCAGCGAGGGAGGAGAAGATAGATGAAGAAGCAGGGGAAAGGGTAGAAGAAGGGGCAGAGGACACGACCAAAGGGATGGTCGTTTGAGTCACTCGAGGAGGGGAAGGAAGAGAAGAAGAAGGGATAGAAGGGACCTCTGAAGTTGTAGCGACGCCGACATCCTGGGTGGATGGGCATATAGGACTATCCTCTGTCAATTCCTCATCAAGAGTTATGACTTGTTCTGGCTCTGAGGGAAGAGGACTTTCAGGGGCTTCCTCCTGAATGGTGCTAGGTTCACCTTCTGCACCTTTGCCTTTCAGCTGCTTCTTTGACCTTGGAGGTGCGTTGCCCAAAGGGGAAGTTGTGAAATCTACCCCGAGGTAGATTAGTCCGTTCATGCGGCACCAATGCTCTGTTCTTCGCATAGTCTCCTTGACCCTCTCCTCAATTGTTTGAGGAGCCTTGTTTCTGTCAATGGCCGGGAAGGGCCAATTGTCCCCATCTGTGTCATTATACACCTTATCTACTTCATCTTCCGTAGTCTGGAAGCCTTCGGGGACAATGGCCACTCCGTATTGGATGATTTCCTCCAATGCTAAGCGCGAATGATCCTTTCTTCTGAGTTCCACCTCATGGAGAACGTCAATGTAAATATCCTCAATTTGAGGGACATGGATCGGATCGAGCTTCGCTTTTGGCAGGCAGCTTCTTGGGTCGAAGGTAGGCCTGGCTGGGAAGTCATGCTTCAAGTTGAGTAGCTCCAGCTCTGCGAACATTTCCTTCGCCTTATGGTGGGTGGAGCATGTGTATCGGCCCACTTTGAGGGGGAAAGGAGTTCCACCCTTCTTTCTTTTGAGGCACTTCTCATGGTATGTGACCCATTGTGTTGTCCCGAGTTCTAGTAGAATCAGCTTAGGCCCAGCATACCTTGGTAGCCTGGTTGGCTCTCCCAAAAAGTTGGCAGCCCTTAGATAGGTGAACGTGGGAAATTGGGTGAACAGGGCCCCCCATTTCTCTGTGACTGCCACTATGTTCTTGGTTGTCCGGCTATGAGTCATGTTTGGCCTCAGTAGGCAGATGACATGATAGAAGAATGCATCGTTAACTTTTGCGAAATGTTGGATGCTATTCTCCAGCCTCAGCTCTGGATAGTAATCAAATATCTTGGCCTGAGGCCATACTCCACTTCGGTTCAGCCCCGGATAATCCCTTGCTGACGCTGCAGCATAGACTACATAGGAGTTCATATGGAACACTCCTGTTGTGGCGAACTGTTGTAGCTGCTCAGAGATGGTGCTGCTGATTATTTCACCCCAGCAAAAGCGCTGATCGGGCAAATTCTTATTCATTGTCTCCAGGTACCGCAACATCCACTTATGGAAATAGTGGGCATCTGAAAGCCCGAAGACTCTGCTCAGGAAAGTGATAGTATCACTGAGTTCCTCTGAGAAATCACTTCGGTGGATAGTCTGAGGCCACCGAGTCACCACCTTCTTATTCTTTAGGTAGACCTCATTCATCAACTGCATGCACTGGTCTTCGTTGTCTTCCCAGGCCTTGATGCATTCTCGTTGGCTAACAGCCACGTAGTTCCGGTGATGAGGGATGCCAAGTATCAACTCAAAGTGACGGGCAGTGAGGTTTATGACTGCCTCGCCCTTACTGTTCTCGACACATCTTGTGTCCTTGTTGTAACATTGCGCAATCACCATCATGAATTCGTTGTTTACACGACGGCCGCGGGGATTCCTCCGGCGAAGTGCAGGGCGCCTATTAACTTGTCCATCCATGGACTTCTTGTAACTTTTTGAGTCCTAACCCAGAACTCATCCATGTCAATGTGACCCAATTCAGAGTCTCTGACATCCATACTGCACTCAGCCTGTGATTCGGGCATCCTGACCCTTTGATATTTGTATTTCATCTCTTCTTACACAGCCTTAGCTTTTCCTCTTGGTTTGGTGGGCTTCTTGCTTGACGTAGACATGTGTTCTTTCGAACTCAGTTGCTGATCTGCACGAAGAAGAAGTGAGACCCAATCCAAAAAGGTTGAATTAGTCATTTGATCTTCCATTGGAAAGCTAGCAGAAGAAAGAGTTAGAGATTTTAAGGCTCAGGGCGGAAAAATGCAACTGGCAGGCCAAATAGATAAGGCGCACAGAAAAGGAATGTTGCAGAGGTTATACTGGCGCCAAAGGCGCATGGCGCATGGATGAAGCAGGTTGCATTTTATAGCAGGGCGCACAGGAAATGCGTGTTACATTGGGGTTCGGTGCGCCTTTTGGCGCATGGGAAGATTGTGTAACATTAACAAATGGTGCGCCAAAGGCTTTGGCGCGGCGCATGAAGGTTTTACACAACATTATGTTACTGCAATGGAGGGTGCGCCCGCGCCTTTCTAACTTTATACTCGCGCGAATAAGGCTTGTGTTGCATGAAAGCTGGGTGCGCCCTTTGGCGCATGGAAACATTATGCAGCATGGATAAAGGGTGCGCGTCAAAGGCTTTTAAGGAGGCGCGGGATTTAGACTTGTAGCATGCAAAAAGGGCGCGCCATTGAGGGCGCATGAGTTCTAGGTGCAGCATGACAAGAGGGTGCGCCATTGGCGTGGGTTTTGGTCATGTAACATGGCGGGTAAGTGCGCCGAGGGGCGCAACTGTTTTTGTTGCAACAAAACGCGTGCAGTGCGCCACAGAACTACACTAACTACTCAAATATTTTTCATTCTTTCTTCCACTTCGAAGATAGCATGGACAGAGGGTTTCATATAAAAAGTCTAGCAGACCAAGCCCTTTCAAAACAGCTCCCTTTCAGCAGATCTGGAAAGAGGGAGGAAGGAAGGAGGAAAGAAAAAGGAACAGGACAGCGCAGGGGAAACCAGCTCAAACATATCTCACTTAAAACAGGCCAGCAAACCAAAACATAGACCAAGAAACGCCCAGACCAAGAACACAAAAGCACAAAATGGAAAAGAGGGAGAACCTCTTACCCGAATATATATTAAAAATTGAAGAGCGGGTCCACAGGGCGATGACAACAACAAGAGAAAGAGGCGACAAATCCAGAGCAATCACGTGTTTTGACAAAAAGGAATGAAAATGACATTGGGCGCGCACTGATATTTATAGAAAAACTTGTCATCAATGCGCCAACCACTTTTGAAATGGCGCATGAAAACTGCTGTCGACAGGGGAAAGTGTGCGCCCTTTGGCGCACCAAAACTTGGTGTAACACATAGATTATATGCGCCCTTTGGCGCACCGAAAGACGTGTTAACATGGAAAACCATGCGCCAAAGGCTTTTAAGGGGGCGCACCAAAACTTGGTGTTACAAGGCAAATCCATGCGCCCAGCCAAAAAAGGCTCAAAAAGACTAAGTTCGAAAACTAGATTTCCCGGGAAGGGACTTTACGACGTTTCGAACGCGGGGGATCCCTAACAAGGGATCGAAACAAAATTTTCCGTATGGTTATCGGTAAAATTGCCCTTGTCAATTTTACGGGATAACAGCTGGCTCCTTCTGGGGACTACTCCTGAGCGAACTCGGGGGTAGAGAATCCCAGTTCACATGTGCCTATCCATTGGGTAACAGAGTCAAAAACAAGGGGGACCGGAGGGAGAACGAAAGAAACACACGACAAAAGCAAACACACGACGAAAGCAAACACACAACGAAAATAAACTGTACAAAGAAGAGAGCAAGCTCTACTTCCTGAAGATCTTGAGATGTTGCCCGCTATAGGGAAGCGGGAGTT
Source organism: Taxus wallichiana var. yunnanensis (assembly GCA_018340775.1). Classification (NCBI taxonomy): domain Eukaryota; kingdom Viridiplantae; phylum Streptophyta; class Pinopsida; order Cupressales; family Taxaceae; genus Taxus; species Taxus wallichiana. The sequence goes on from CM031238.1 coordinate 362,508,458, forward strand.
CAGCTCCATCCAGATACGAGAGATAGAAACTATTCTCTCCATTGAGTTGCTTGATTTTGAAGGGCCCTCTCCATAGGGAATCAAATTTTCCGTGCATGCCCTTTGGCTCTCTTCGCTTGTCCCATAAGAGGACAAGATCTCCCACTTGAAAATTTCTCTGCTTGGCCTTCTTGTCAAAAAGCCTCTTTACTTGATTCTGATGTTCAGTGATCCTGTCGACCACTCTTACTCTCTTTTCTTCAAGTTCCGCCAGATACATAATTCTCTTTTCTAGAGAATTCTGGAAAGTTTCATCTTCAATTACTCGTGCCAAACGTAGAGCAGGAAGTTCAGCAGAAATGGGAAGTTCGGCATCAGTGCCATATAACACTTGAAAAGGTGACATGCCGAGAGATCTCTTGGGGGTAATGCGATCCGCCCACAAAGCGTCGTACAAAGACTTGTGCCACATCCGCTGATTCTCATCTACTAATTTCCGTATGATGGTCACCAAGTTCTTATTACTGGATTCCGCCTGACCATTTCCCTGAGGGTAATAATCCGAGGCATGTGCTAAAGTTATTCCATATTCATAGCAAAAACTAATAACTTCCCGCGAGGAGAAGTTAGAAGCATTATCAGCAACGATTTTGTTTGGAACGCCGAACCTGACAATGATATTTTCTTTGATAAAACTGCAAACCACCTCAGAAGTGGCATGCTTGACAGGTATGGCTTCCACCCACTTGGTGAAGTAATCCGTTGCTGTAAGGACATAGCTATGTCCAGCACTCGATTGAGGATTGAGTGCGCCAATAAAATCAATTCCCCATTGCCTGAATGGTTCATTGATGATGACCGGCCTTAGGGGAAGGGCAGCCAACTTGGGCCTGCCGACGAATTGTTGACGGGGTTCACACTTTGCCACCCAGGTAGCCGCATCTTGAAAGAGCGTCGGCCAATAGTACCTGGCTCGAATGATCTTGTGTGCTGTCACGGAAGAAGAAAAATGGCCTCCACAGGCTGAATTGTGAAAACTTTCCAGCAGTTTTACTTGCTGGGGCTTGTCAACACATCGCAGGAAGACACCGTCTATCCCGCGCTTATATAAACCGTCATCCCAGATGACATATTTAGCTGCCCTGAGCTTTATAGTGCGCTTCTCCCTCGCAGTTAGGTGCATTGGGCATTCGCCGTAGGTAAGGAAGAAAGCAATGTCGGAGTACCACTCGTCACTAGTTGCAACAAACAGAACCAGAGGTAGAGAATCAGGCTCCTCTAGAGGGCTTTGCTCTTTGTTGGCACAATCCTCTTTTCCTTTAGGACCTTCTAAATTTTCATTTTCAGCCATTAGCTGACACAGGCCTTTACCCCTTACCAGCTTGGTTGGTTTAATATCCAGGTCATATTCCTGGACCTTTGCGATCCAATTCCCTCTCAAACTTCCTAACTCCTGCTGAGTTAGAATTGATTTCACCGCCGTGTCAGGGACCAGCACTACCGTATGCGAGTTCAGAATGTAATACCTGAAATTCTTCACTGCTTTGACAACGGCAAAGGCATGCTTTTCCAGCTGAGTCATTTTCAGTTCGTGAGGCTTGAGAGGAGAACTCATGAATGCGATTGGAGATTCAATATCCTCCGAGTTCTTTTGCATTAGGATTGCAGACACAGTATGTTCGGAGGCGTAACTATACATAATGAAGTTCTTGGAGAAATCCGGACATACCAGGACCGGTGCATGGGCAACAGAAGTTTTTATTTCTTCAAATGACCTTTTCCCTTCTTCACTCCATCTGAAAGTGGGTGATCCTTTCATCATGTTCAGTATGTGGCGGGTCTTTTCAGCAAAATCAGGAACAAAACGCCTGAGAAAGTTCACCTTTCCGAAGAAAGAATGAACACCAGTCTTGCTTGTAGGCAGAGTAAGGCTCTGAATAGCTTTAACCCTTTCAATATCTATCTTCGTTCCTTCTTTGCTAACCACATGGCCTAGCAATTTCCCTTCCGTAACCCCAAAAACAGACTTTTTGGGATTTAGGGAAATTCCATGTTCTCGGCACCTGGCCAGTACTTGCTCTAAGTGATCACAATGATCACTTCGTTGTTTAGAGAACACGGTTAAGTCATCTAGATAAACTACAATGACTTTTCCCATCATACCTTTAAATGCGAAGTCCATGGCCCGTTGAAAAGTAGCACCAGCATTAGTCAGGCCAAAAGGCATCCTGCTGTAGGCAAATGTACCCCAGGGAGTAGTGAATGCTGTTTTGAATTGATCTTCAGGCGAGACTTCAATCGATTGCTTTGAAAAACCATCAAGCATAGACAACATTTCTGATCCAGTTACTGCTTGCAGAACTTGATCCATTATCGGAAGAGGGTAGTTGTCTTTCAGCGAAGCTTGATTCAAGTTTCGGAAGTCTACGCATATGCGTATCTCACCGTTTTCTTACGCCTTGGCACAATTTGGCTACCCAAGTCTTTGTGATGGATAGGGAAGATGATTCTTGCGCCCAAGCATCTTCGAATTTCGGCCCGAATGGTGCCGAAATCTTGGGATTATAGTGCCCTCGCTTCACGGCGAAAGGCTTTGACATCTTCCTCGGTGGTATGTCATGCTGAACGTCCTTTAGCTTGAAGGACTTTAGGTCGGCATAGGACCATGCCAACACATCTATATATTTCTTCAAAGCAACTTGACAAATTTCCGATTCTCTTCAGGCGTGCAACATTTGCCAATGTTTACAAATTGCGGATGTGCCTTAGAACCTATATTGGTGGTTCTATTTTTGGGGATGAGTCGAACGCGTCTTGCTTCTTCTTTTTCATAAACGGTCGTCACAAACAGTGCTCCAGAGAAACCAGGCCCTTTGGAATTTTATTCCCTTTGAGCTGACATATGCCGTCGTTCTCCTTTGTTTCGTGGTTTTGACTGTTGATTGATTCACGACATGTAGAGGTGGATCCTTCGAAATACAATTCGTCAAAATTTTCTGATTTTTCCAGAAAGGCAATGAGGTGATTATCATCATTGAATACCTACCAATCCGAGAGTTGTCTCGCACGCTTGGGCGGAAAACCACCTCAATGGTGTATTTGTCCGTTTTCAAACCCGGGTGTGGGAGCATGAGAGATGCTGAAACGGCCAATGAATCGGCCATGTCATTTTGAGCTCTTGGAATTGCTCCTATTGAAAAAGCATCAAATTCTTCGATGCTGTCCCATACTGCGTTGCGGTAGTGCCTGAGCCTTTCATTTTTCACTTGGTAAATCCTTTTGACCTGATTTACAACTAGCTCGGCATCACCTTGTACTTTTAGATTTTTTATTCCTCTTTCCTTTGCGGCTTGCATACCAAGTAAGAGAGACTCATACTCAGCAGTATTGTTAGTGTTGAAAAACTGCAATTTGAAAGAGAGAGGAATCACCTCCTCTTCGGGAGATATCAGCACAACTCCAGCGCCACATCCACTAGTCGCGCAACTGCCATCAAATTGCAAGGTCCAGATCTCATTAAGGTCCTTTTCTTGAACAAAAATGCCCTTTGTACCTGTCTCGGTAGATAAGAAGTAGTTCCCCAACCCTGATGATTCAAAAAGGATTTGGGCTTTGGGGTCCTCAGAGCTAGTAACCAAGTACTTCTTTTGCGATTCGGTTCTAAAGTCTGCATCACACCTTTGAGTGGAATTCTAGCTTTAGACCAGTCCATGTGAATTTCTCCGCCAACTTCGCTGCAAAAACTCCTTCCCAGCAAAATTCCATAGGCTGCTGGAATGTCAGCGACGAGAACGGTCATCTTTACCCTCTTTTCAGGGAATGCTGCGAACGCAAATTGCGCGTCTTTGATTTGGCCAATCAATGGCACTTGCTTGGTTTCCAATGAATAACATCTGCCGAAAGGTTTGGTAAGAGTGAGGCCCAAAGCATGGGTGACTTTTGCCGGCATAACGTTGTCAGAAGCTCCGGAATCAATTATACAGTTGCTCAACTTATGGCCGTTGATTAGGAGAGAGAGATAGAAAGGTTCTATCTTGCCTGATGCAGATGTTGAAGCAACATTTATGTGGGATTCAGGAGGAGTGGAAAGGATTCCTTTTGGGGAAACCTGTTTAGATGTAACAGCTTGACTCTGAATATATTTAGTTAATCTTACAAGCTGTTCGGGATTTGACTGAAGATACTCAGCTTCAGACATTTGGATCTTGGTCTTTTTTGCATGATCTATTATATCGAACGCGGCCAAGGGTTGCGTTGGTGAGGGAATGAGTCCTTCACTTCGCGATGGTGGAACAGGGTTACTGATCTTGATAGGAATATGAGGGGGCTGATTCGGAGGAGAGATGGGTGGAAAAGACTTCTTTGCAAAAGACCTAGCAGGGAGTTGAGTAGGAAGGGGATTACCTCTTTTAACAATGGTTGGAGGCGCGTTTGACACGACCTTCTCCTTCTGCACATGGGCAGCAACTTCCGCTTCCTTTCCTTGCGAGCGGGTAAAAACAACATAGGATTGTCCGCTTGCATAGCCCTGAGTACTCTCTTCTTCATCAGATTCATCCTCATCAAATTCCATGTATCCAATAGTGGAGTCGCCAGTCGGCTCACCGACATCTTGATCATCTTCGTCTTGAGGCGAAGATTCTTCATAGTACTGCTCTTCCTCTTCAATTTCGGCCAAAGCATTGACCGGAGGAGCTTCAAGCGCCAACCGTGGAGCAGTTGCAGGTAGACGCGGTCTTTGTGAAACATTGTTGGGAACAAAACTCCTTCGTGGAACGTCTCGGTATGAGGAACTAGGAGCCTGGGCCAACTGCTTTTTCAATGCGAGCAGATCATTCGCCATCTTTTGGAATGCCGGATCAGACGAAGTAGCAGGCGAGGGATCTGAAGATTTGGACTTTGATGATTCCTTTCTTAACTCGCCAGATATTATCAAATTGTCTTCTATCCGGATGGCAGCAGCCTGAGCGAGAGGTAGAGTAGCTACTCGCTCTTGAAGGAGCAAGAAGCTGACTTTTGAGCTCATGGCGTTCACGAAGAAACACTTTTGATTCTCCGGTGTTGGAAGCATGGCAGTAGGGACACGGTTGATTAATGCATTGAACCGGGTGATAAAATCGCGCATGGTCTCATTTGCCTCCTTCTTCAGGTGAGTGATTCGTGATAACAATGCAAATGCATCCCTCGAAGGCTCAGACTGTCTTCGAAAGCATCCCGCAAGGTGGCCCAACTGGTGATAGATCCGGCCGGCAAATGCTGAAACCATTCGGCTGCGGGCCCTTGTAGAGTTTCCAGAAAAAGGTGAACCGACACATCTTCGTGAGTCACGTCCAAAATACTGCATGACATAATGAAAGCAGATATGTGGGAATCCGTGCTTTGATTTCCGCTCCCGTCGAATTTGGGAAAATTCTTTCTGTTTCCGTGAGGGAGCGCGTGAACTGGATGTGGTAATGCGAGAGGACCCATAGCATTTCCCCATGGTACCGCCATTTGAAAGGCTGGAAAAAGCACACGAGCTGGGAGGGTGGTTCCACTGAGCAGCAAGGCACTACAAAGGGATGTAGATGTTCCTTGCAAAAGACTTTTTCTTCGTGGAGGTGAGACACTCCTGGATGACCGGCTAGCCGAGCTTAGCGCTGAAAAACGTGCCGGTGTTATGCTGAAATTGTGCCTTTGAAGCAGATCGAAAGTAGGATCAACTTCCCCACGGGCTCTCCTGCTGCGCGTAAAAGGTTCACTTACCAACGTACCTTTCAGATCTGCGATATTATGGCGCAGATTTAAACTTTATTTTTGGGTGTACTTGCTGATTTTCTGGTTTTTCTGACAAAAACCAGCAGCAAATACTTTTCTGAATATTTAAATACTATCCTCTTCGAAAAACCGATTGCGGTTAATGACAAATAACAGCGAGGATAAGATGGCAGGGAAGAATAGCAGGCTGATTTTCAGATCTGATTTTTAATTTTTCAGAGGGTTTTGAACTTTTTGGAAAATAGTCAAAAATTCAGATCTACGAAAAAATGTTAATTTTGATAAAAACTCAGCGAACTAAAGATCTGTAACTATGCCCGATCTACGGATCTCAGAAGAAAATTTTCAGTTTTAGGCACTTTTGCAAATTTTTTGGATTTTCAACAAAAAGTGCAGATTTGCAAACAGGCAGTGATTTTCTTATATTTTTCTGATTTTATATTATACCACCACCATAGATCTGACAGATCTATCCGTTCCCAGCGGAGTCGCCAAAAACTGTTGGTCCGAAAATCTGTCGCGCGTGGACAGATCTATGGATAGACGAGCGAGCCAACAAGGTGTTCAGCAGGCTTAGCCCCTCTTTGAGACAAGAAAGTTAAATCGGTTTATTGCTATTTCTACTAGCAGGAACCTATGCAAGTCTCACAGATTCTCGCCTTCGGGGTTGGGATCTCATCCCAGAGAGTGTTCAGTGCGAAAAGAAAGGAATGAAAGAGGGAGAAGAGAAAGAACAGATCCGAAGGGAGAAAAGAAATGAATTCCAAAGCGAATGGGTGGAAGATTTATGTTTTTAGTTTGGTAGTAAATAGAGCCAAACCTACTTGCATAAATAAACAAAGCAATCGATAAACAAATGACGGAAAAGTAGATATGAATCCAACAGATTAAACACATACAGATCTAACGTAAGAAAGATCTAATGTATAACACAACTATTGAGCACAAAGTCTGAATAATTGTATTACTATTTTCTTCTGTTACAAGAAAGCTCAAAGTCTTTCTCTCCTCACTTCTATTTCTATCTAAAAAATGTTCACCTCTGAATACAACAAGTATTCTCGTATTTATAGAAAATGAGGGAGAGAGAAGGCAAAATGGAGCCAACCACTTATTTACAAAGATATTTACAAAATATCTAAAAGTCATGTTGACTTTGACAACTTGGTGGATGACATCATCCCATGATGCAACATGGATGATGTCATCATTTGTGCCAACACATTTTAGACATTTCGAAAAGAAAGTCGGAGAATAGAGAGAAGAAGAAGAAGAAGAAGAAGAAGAAGAAGCTACTCATCATCATCATCCTGCGGCCGAAAAGGGGTTGCCTGTTTCTGATGCTGCTCAGGTGATGATATGTGGAACTGAGCGCGGTATTCCAAAAACTTGCTGATCATTGGCCCAAATTGATCCTGTGATGGATCCTTGTGCCGTTCACTGATTGCTTCGCAAGTCTCCCGCTCGTCTATGAGCTTTTCCGGGAGTTTGGAATAATCTTTCTCCACCTCGATAAGGAACCCGATGAAGTCCCTACAGGCCAGTAGGTTGTTGATAGATTCAGCGTCGAACGTGACCCTCTGATATTTGTATTTCATCTCTTCTTCTGTCAGCTTAGCTTTTCCTCTTGGTTTGGTGGGCTTCTTGCTTGACGTAGACATGTGTTCTTTCGAACTCAGTTGCTGATCTGCACGAAGAAGAAGTGAGACCCAATCCAAAAAGGTTGAATTAGTCATTTGATCTTCCATTGGAAAGCTAGCAGAAGAAAGAGTTAGAGATTTTAAGGCTCAGGGTGCAGGAAAAATGTAACTGGCAGGCCAAATAGATAAGGCGCACAGAAAAGGAATGTTGCAGAGGTTATACTGGCGCCAAAGGCGCATGGCGCATGGATGAAGCAGGTTGCATTTTATAGCAGGGCGCACAGGAAATGCGTGTTACATTGGGGTTTGGTGCGCCTTTTGGCGCATGGGAAGATTGTGTAACATTAACAAATGGTGCGCCAAAGGCTTTGGCGTGGCGCATGAAGGTTTTACACAACATTATGTTACTGCAATGGAGGGTGCGCCCGCGCCTTTCTAACTTTATACTCGCGTGAATAAGGCTTGTGTTGCATGAAAGCTGGGTGCGCCCTTTGGCGCATGGAAACATTATGCAGCATGGATAAAGGGTGCGTCAAAGGCTTTTAAGGAGGCGCGGGATTTAGACTTGTAGCATGCAAAAAGGGCGCGCCATTGAGGGCGCATGAGTTCTAGGTGCAGCATGACAAGAGGGTGCGCCATTGGCGCGGGTTTTGGTCATGTAACATGGCGGGTAAGTGCGCCGAGGGGCGCAACTATTTTTGTTGCAACAAAACGCGCCAGTGCGCCACAGAACTACACTAACTACTCAAATATTTTTCATTCTTTCTTCCACTTCGAAGATAGCATGGACAGAGGGTTTCATATAAAAAGTCTAGCAGACCAAGCCCTTTCAAAACAGCTCCCTTTCAGCAGATCTGGAAAGAGGGAGGAAGGAAGGAGGAAAGAAAAAGGAACAGGACAGCGCAGGGGAAACCAGCTCAAACATATCTCACTTAAAACAGGCCAGCAAACCAAAACATAGACCAAGAAATGCCCAGACCAAGAACACAAAAGCACAAAATGGAAAAGAGGGAGAACCTCTTACCTGAATATATATTAAAAATTGAAGAGCGGGTCCACAGGGCGATGACAACGACAGAGCAGAGCTGACAAATCCAGAGCAATCACGTGTTTTGACAAAAAGGAATGAAAATGACATTGGGCGCGCACTGATATTTATAGAAAAACTTGTCATCAATGCGCCAACCACTTTTGAAATGGCGCATGAAAACTGCTGTCGACAGGGGAAAGTGTGCGCCCTTTGGCGCACCAAAACTTGGTGTAACACATAGATTATATGCACCCTTTGGCGCACCGAAAGACGTGTTAACATGGAAAACCATGCGCCAAAGGCTTTTAAGGGGGCGCACCAAAACTTGGTGTTACAAGGCAAATCCTTGTGCCCACCAAAAAGGCTCAAAAAGACTAAGTTCGAAAACTAGATTTCCCGGGAAGGGACTTTACGACGTTTCGAACGCGGGGGATCCCTAACAAGGGATCGAAACAAAATTTTCCGTATGGTTATCGGTAAAATTGCCCTTGTCAATTTTACGGGATAACAAATTGATGATGCATGTCTCTAGAACTCTCCACTTTCACATGGTAGACTCAGATCCTCCCCACTACATCTGGAGCATCTTTCGGTCACTCTATCGAAACCGTTCACATACTTCTACCATTATTGTTGTTTTTGATCCAATGGTCTCCTCTTCTTCTTCATGTGATGGTAGTTCCGCTAATACTGAGACTCTCTTGGTTCTTCTTCCGATGATCTAACCTTGCTCATATATAAAGAATCATTGAATAATAATAAAGATAAAATGTTTATTTTTTGATAGATATATTTTTTCCATTCTCATTCAATAGTTATAGAAGATAGAATGGAAAGTTGTGCATTGTGATAGTAACATTTTTTTTTTAAATTTTGATAATTGTATTATACTAGCTAGACTATCCCTGACAGAGCCAAGTGTTGCACTACATACCCTCGAGAGGGATCAAGCCTTATGTAGTTCTTAGTTCTCATCTTACAATATATATCCATTCACATTTAGAAAACATATAAGAATAATATATATTTTGAATGGGCATATGACCATTCTCATATATTTTAAATGTGTGAGGGTTTGGTTTCTCTCTCATAAAGGTTCCACCAAAGAATGATGGACCCAAAAAGCTTCCACATCAATGCCGACGAATAGGGAAAAAGTGTTGAGATTACAATGCTCGAGCTCTTCATCCAAACCAACACTATGAGAGGGAAAGATAAAAAATGAGAAATCATGGAAACTTCTAATTTTTTATGGCTAACCATAAGTAGATTCCAAACAAATGATATGGAAGGAGGACCATATTGGCTAGACTATCCGTGGCAAAGCCAAGTCCTGCATTACATACCCTTAAGAGGGATCAAGCACTACATAGTTTTCCTTATGCTTAACAAATGTAGTGGAGATTTTGGGTGAAGCCTCTATAGTGCCAACACTTTACACACACAATTACCACATTTAAAATACCAGGATAATTTTTTTGACTTACATTGCTCACTTCACCGCACACAACATGCAAGGGTTAGAAAGTACGAAACTCGACTCACATAAGACAATCACATAAATCATCGACTCACATAGACACATGAAAATGACATAGGCATGTCGATGCCACATTTTTCCCAATGAACGAATGCTAGAATAACACAACCACAATAAAAAGGGACTTAAGAATTGAAAAACCACAACACATCATTACCATGGTTAAATCTAGGCTATGTTAAACATCCAATAAAATTATTATGTAAGTATAATTTTCTCCTTTTTCACCTACATATTCTGAAAAAATTGTTTCACATTTCACTTATTGTTCAACCATTTAATTTTTCTCTTTACCCTTATGACAATCTTCATAACTTACATAAGTATTTTCCATATTTCAAATTTCATATAAGATTCTAATTCTCTCATTCTTATGTTAAGATTATGCTTCCCAAAACACTTTTTCAATGTTTAAAATTTAACCTTGCTACACAAGAGAACCTAACGTGATGTCAAGATGAAATCTTGGGATTAAGGAAGACAGAGATTTGAAATAGCTTTTTTTTCTCCAAGAACATCCATTGATCACGGAATAGTTATTGTGCTACCATAGTTAATCAAGTTCAATAACTTTACGGACTTCCATTTATATTTATATATCTTTTATTTTCTCGAAGTTTGGTCACACCAAGGTAACTTATATTCTTTGCAACACATGAAAATGTTTAATTAAGTTATAAGGACTCCAAGATTGACCTTAATCCAAATCTCCAATCGCGTGTTCATCATTACACGATATGCTCTTACATTGCACTATGGTCTCATTCTTAGCATCGTCTCAAAAAAAAGAGTTACGAAAGCACTTGTCGACATCTTAAGGAAGTACATAGTTAGGAGCATTATAAACTACACATGAACACAAGTGATCTATATTCACGAAGATCCCATATCTTTGCATTGCACGATTCCACATAAGAAATATTCTTTATTCCTTAATGCCATATAATGACATAACAAGGATTAAGGGACAAGACCACAATTTCTAAGGTTCTCTAGAAACAACATCTTTCAACTCAATTTCGTATGCAAGGAGTTAAATTATAGCTTTCTACCCACAAGTTAACATCCTAATCCACTAGGAGTTTAGTTTAATTCAAAATTTTCACTTAGGGCTTTACACTCTATTATAGATTAGAATAATATTCAAAACATATCCGCCCTATAAACCTCCATAAAAGATCAAAGTGCTATGTATTGTTCACTAGCTTAGGATAGTACATATAGCTAAGAGGATCTATTCATTAACAAAGTTTTAAGTGTTAGAATCACTATTTCTCTAGCTCCATGATTTCATCTGGATCCCACAAGAAATGCATTCGATGTAGGAGCTTTATTTGACTGTGTTGCTCCTATATGTCTGGTTTATGTCGATGTCACAAAACGTACCTACTAAGACGTTCAACCCATTCTTGGGATCTTATTTTCCTAACTAGGATGTTCTAACGAGTGTAAAGGTTCATTTGAAGGTCACAATTTTCTACGCTAAGGGATTAACATTAGAAAGTTATTTTTATACAAATTTTGAACTAAGGTTGATTGTTGTGAGTAGGTTCCTTTATTACATTTTCAAGGAAGAAGCGCAACCCCAATTATTAAACCAATTATTACACAATGAAATTTCATTACAAGGTATTAATTTCAATTCCTTTTGACATTTGTATTTCACTTTTACCATAACAAATTTTGGGATCAAAATAACATCCATGAAAGAAATACCAATTTCTCAAGCACTTAATAATCTAACGAATTATACATACTACTAATTTCAACAACAAGTATTTCAAAATAATACCAAAAATAAACAATGAATTACTCAACGCCCTCACGTCATCATTCTTTCATCTTGCTGTAAAAACCACGTGAGCAAGATATCAACGATAAATTGATGGCATGGCATCCATCCTAATCTAACATAATCACCATATTTCAATTTCTCATTTACATATAATAATAATTAAAATTTTCCAAGCGAGAGAAAGAGTTTAGAGACATGTATTCAATGCATTTCATTTCACTTCACTTTGTAACCTAGGAGAGAGAAAGAGAAAGGAAGAGAGAGAAAACGTCATTTTGTCAAAAGTTCTAATACACACAACAAGTTTCATTATAGTATTTTAAATAGTTATTTAGATTTGTTAAAAGTTTCTGAGGGTGATTTGGTAACCCTACGAGGGTCCAAGATTTCTACTTTTACATTTTCTTACTAGCTACAAAACATACAAAATAGGCTCGGAGGCTAAGAAACCACTTCCAAAAGTTATCTTCTAATGAGAACGCACACCACGATCAACTTTCTATGTGTCCCTAGATATACCAAGAGTTCATAGCAACTGATGTAATTCAAAAAGAGTGAATGGTTTGCGTTTGGCGGCTAATTTTCGGGGCTACTGATCGTAGTTGACCCAGTTGTAAAAGGACAAAAGTTAGCTCGAGGGCTCTAGAAAACCACGTCCAAAAATGACGTTCGATGGAGGAACACACAACGAGACACTTCCTACTAGTTTCCCTATATAAGGATAATCCATCAAAGTCAATGGGACTGAGAACTAGAAAACCATTTTCAAACGGTGACAAGTTTTTTGAAGTGACAAGACAAAATTGGTTCGGTTTGACCTCATCAAATACTGACTAGGAGGCCTACAAAATGGCTTCACCAAACTATCCCAAAAAGTGCTCTTTCCTATACTAAATGTTCCATGCAATTGTCTAGTATAAACACTAGAGGTTTGTGAAGACGGGAAGTAATTTCTCCATCCAGTTTGAAATGGCGGTTCAAAACAAAAGCCAACAACTTTCTAGATTTAATGAGTTTTCTTGTTGTAAACCTTGATGTAACAGGCTCTTATAAGAGCATCAAAAAGATGTCATATGTTCATTTCAGGTCAAACCAAAGGTCAAGGTGACTCCTTGTATACCAAGGTACACGAATGAAACTTCACATCTTGTTTCCAGAGTTATGAAGGGTACCTAGTGAGTCTCCGAAAAATGTAAAATTTAACTATTTTAAATAGGAAGAAGGTCAACTTTATCAATGGGGAGTCAAATTCATCTGGTCGATAAAACAATATTGGAGCGATCAAGATGGGTAAGAGTTTTCTAAATCATCTCGAAGTGAGGGTAATAGTTCATGGTTTAAAGTAGACGAGTTATAATGACGTCGTGATTTACAACATGACAATTTATTGTTTTGCAACGAGTTGAAGGGACATTTAACTGTATTAAAAATCCTAATAATTTAAAATTCTATTTAGTTGCAAAAGAGAAATAAACCACGAGAATTATGAGAGGTAAGGGAAGAACAACCATGCCTAGAGAATGAAGTAGGTCGAAGCCGCGAGGCTTTTGGTTTAGCATCTTGTTTGGGCACTTTGTTAACCAGTTCCGAGTATCCTCGGCTCCACCATTTTGCATACATGTCTACCAGGGAAGTTGCATTGCAACAAAAAACATCTTGTTTTCTATGCCTTGATGGTTTTCCATGCTCTATTCTAAAGCTCTTATTTTTTTGCACATGTGGGGAGGATCTTTGAAAAAGTTTGTGGAATCGGCTTTACACGTACCAATTGCATTTGCTTGGAAATTTTCCAAGGCCTTTTCAACAAACTCATTTTTTACACATCCTGCAATCATTGCAGCCCATAAACCACATTCCTTTCAGGCATTGTCAAACAGTTCGCATGCTTCCACATTTCGCACATTTTCATGTGCTCATCAAACACCAAGGAAACATAATGATTAATTCAATGCATGATTATACAAGAGGCACTCATGCCATCAAATTATTTACAACCCTCATGCATTGAACCTGCATGGCTAAAGCTAATTACAAAAATGAAGCTTACATCGTTAGGGTATGTTCTATAAGACCACATCTCTTTGAGGCATTCACAAACAAAACGCCTTTTCTACACATCCATTTTGTGCATATCCTGCAGTTCATCCTTTTATGCTTTTATGGACGTCCATTCTTGGTTTCTGTGCTCATGTTTTTGGCACATGCTAGAAGTGTACGTTTCCCACTCGCATACAGACCTGCCGGAGCACTTGCAACTTAAAAAAAATGACTGAACCGCCATTTTGGCACAGGTTGAGAGAAAGCTAGAAGGAAAAATCATATTTCCACTATGCTTGGATGGATGTGCATACCCTGCTCCAAATCTCCCACATTTTGCACAAGCTGGAGACTTGTTTTTTGCATGGTGAAATAGTGTGACTATCTCTTGAGGGATCCACGTCTTCCGTATGCCTAAAATAATCACCCATGAGAAGTTGTCTTGTGATTTCATTTGGTCAAACACTGCACAACGTCCCCATAGCATATGCAACTACAACATCGACAAAACCCCTCTATCTATGGCGTCGCAGAAATAAAAGCTCGTTTTTTTTTTTTTATACACAGTGGGAGGATCTTGGCACATCAACAATAATCATGGAACTCCATGGGATGACATTTGGCGGTGCATTCCTTGAGTCCAAAAAAAACAAACAAAAAAACACCCTCGGCATACATTGGTTGGTTAAAAAAAAAGCTGATCGGTTGATGCGGAGCTCAATCCCATGGCGGTGGTGGCTTCCCCCACATATAAAACCAAAAGATGGACATAACCAAAAATACAAAGGGAAAGAAAAATGAGAAATGAGCGAACCCCTCCCCCTAATCCACCCTAAAATTTTACGGGCCTTTTAAATTTTAAATCCTTTATTTTATTTATTTATTTACTTATTTTTGTTTGTTTTTACTAAAGAACATAAAAACCCTAAAATGACAATTAAAATGAGGAATGGGGCATTACATTCTCCTCCCCTTAAGAAAGCATCGTCCTCGATGTGACATACAATGAAGAAGGAGAAATGGTAAGCAACAAGGAACGAATATGGCAAAGGCACGCTCTAAGGTTAAGATTTCAAATACAAAATCACGGTTACGAGGTGGCCCTAGGAACATTTGGTAGAAATTTTAACTTTCAAGGTTTTGTGAAGATTGACAGTTCTCTCTTATTCGTTATTTCATTAATATCTTTCCATTAACATTATTCTTAATTCAAGTCCTTTAAAATTTCATTTTTATCAAATTTTAGTTTATTCATTCCTGTGGGTTCCCATCATGGACTATAGTCACAACACCCTACCAGGGTCATACACAACACTAAAATTTCACAAGCATACTTTTGCATACTTTCACGACCATATCACATCACAGGGGTTTCACCAAACCTTAGAATGACAACAAGTAGACCACATAACAATTAATTTCCAACAATTACATCCTAGACATAGATCTAGTACACACATATGTCTAACAAACAGAATCAACATATTGATACATATACAATGGGTATCACATGACTCACAAAAAAACCATGACTATAACAACATAGTTCTAATCCAATATCCAATAGTCCATACCAACCAAGGGAAGAGTCATGCCACCAATCATAACAAAGTCTAACCAGACTCACAAGAGGACACATAACTCACTATACCAACTCCACACATAACAAGACATCACAAAACAACCCCAGATATCTCCAAAAGTACTAGGTAAAACTCCATATATCTCCTAAAGTATCATAAAGCAACTCCATATACTCCCCAAAGCATCACTAGATAATCTCCATATACCTCCCAAGAGGAAGAAACATAGTGCCAGAACCAAGTCGGGTCACTCAACCATAGAGCCCCATCAAGAATATCAGGTCACTCCACCATAGAGTGCCATAAAGAATAACAGGTCACTCAACCATAGAGTCCCGTCTCCTTTCTCCTTTTAATGAGGCCGGGTCACCCTATTGCCCTGGGCACATAGAGCCCCGTCACCCCCAACCCAAGTGACATAATAACTCATGGTTCAACAACCCGCTAGTTATCTGTAACTCCTTGGGGCATACCCCCATACAATGAAGTGGGTCCATAGGTTCCACCACTCCATGGTGAATCCCATGACCCTATTCCAACACATTATGACATTAGAACCAGCATAACAATCCATTCAAATGCCAAGTGGAAAAATCAAAAGCCTTGGGCTAGGCTACAAAGCTTTTAAATATGAAAAGAAAGTTTTAAAACCAAGAAAAACAAATGGATAATTAGCCATGGTTAATGCAAAATCCAAATGTTAATGCAACAATCAAATAAATGCCCAAAATATAAGAACATGTCAATCAAGAAAACGGTTGGTTCTAGCTAAAAGAGAAAGATTAATTTACGAATAAAATACGTAATGAGGAAATAGCACAGCACAATCACTATGTGGCCTCATATCGCCACCAAAGGGGTACTCATCGAGTTCTTTGGACACTCGGACATCAAGCCTCAACTCATAGAAATATACATATAACAAGATATGAGTAAATCAAATAATGTATCTATCATCATCTCTACCTGAATCATATCTCCAAACTCCCACAAGGGTCAACATAGTCAAAATCATATAGGATTATTCAATGAACAATTCAATAGGAAAGAGCAGGGGAACACTAGTCGCATAAGTTGAGCCTAAGGTGATGCGCACCCACATATATACTGAGCAAGCTCAAAGTATAATAAATGAGATAGAAGTGGGTTTTCGGTCTATATGAGACTCCACTTCCTCACCTTGTACTACTCAAGATTCAAGATTATGAAAACCTGGTCCACACATACACTCTTGACAATTTATCCCCTTAGGGTTGTCTAGTGTAAGGTTCACAACATACACATAACTACATCACCAACACGATGGTGGTACACACACAACTACCATAATATTTTACGTATGGTATATATATAGGTATAACACAATCATACATTCACCGGGTGTAATACATCACTTTACCACATTCTGCACCCAAAGTGCAATCACTACACAATAGGGTTCATAGGCTCACTATATGCCCCTATATCACAACATGAATCATTACATATTACATAAATCATACATACTATGGACATAGTAACATCACAACATAACATTCATTTACTACATACAAGGTGATACACACATTTCTTCAAAACATGGTAAAACATTATGATACAATTCAATTCACTTTACATCACATCAGGTCAAAATACAACATATCGACACACCCACATATCACAATATGCCACAATGCTCAACACCCCATCATCCACATTAGAATTCTTTTCACACATTCCAAGCAGTAATTCACACGTGAAATCTTCATAGAATCCACATGAAGGAGAGAGAAAACTCCCATCCCCAGCACATCAACATGATAACAAATGCACACTAAGTGACATACACCTCATGTGCGTTCACACTATCACAATTACGACATAGATCACATCACTCTTAAAACACATTACTCTTCCAATATTTATCACCATCATGAAACACCATCACCATCATGCAAAATCATCACAACTCCAATCCATCCCAGAGGTTCGAGAGCATGAACCTCGCTCTGATACCATATGTAGTGCCCACACATTACACACACAATTACCACATATAAAATAACGGGATAATTTTTTTTTACTTACATTGCTCACTACACACAACACAACAAGGGTTTCCGAGTACGTAAACTCGACTCACATAAGACAATCATATAAATCATCGACTCACATAGACACATAAAATGACATAGGCATATCGATGCCACACTTTTCTCAATGAACGAATGTTAGAATAACACAACCACAATAAAAAGGGACTTAAGGACTAACAACCCACAACACATCATTACCATGGTTACATCTAGGGTACGTTAAACATCCAATAGCATTATTATGTAAGCATAATTTTCTCCCTTTTTCCACCTACATATTCTGAAAATTTTGTTTCACATTTCACTTATTGTTCAACCATTTAATTTTTCTCTTTACCCTTATGAAAATCTTCATAACTTACATAAGTATTTTCCATATTTCAAATTTCATACAAAATTCTAATTCTCTCATTCTTATGTTAAGATTATGCTTCCCAAAAACTTTTCAATGTTTAAAATTTAACTTCTTGCTACACAAGAGAACCTAACGTGATGTCAAGATGAAATCTTGGGATTAAGGAAGGCATAGATTTGAAATAGCCTTTTTTTTTTCCAAGAACATCCATCGATCATGGAATAGTTATTGTGCTACCATAGTTAATGAAGTTCAATAACTTATGGAATTCCATTTATATTTATATATATTTTGTTTTCTCAAAGTTTGGTCACACCAAGGTAACTTATATTCTTTGCAACGCATGAAAAATGTTTAATTAATCCAAATCTTAATCCAATCAACTCATGTTCGAATTATAGGATATGCTCTTACATTGCACTATGGTCTCATCCTTAGCATCGTCTCAAAACAAAAGAGTTACGAAAGCACTTGTCTGACATCTTAAGGAAGTACATAGTTAGGAGCATTATAAACTACACATGAACACAAGTGATCTATGTTCATGAAGATCCCATATCTTTGCATTGCACGATTCCGCATAAGAAATATTCTTTATTCCTTAATGCCATACAATGACATAACAAGGGATTAAGGGACAAGACCACAATTTCTAAGGTTCTCTAGAAATCAACATCTTTCAACTCAATTTCGTATGCAAGGAGTTAAATTATAGTTTTCTACCCACAAGTTAACATCCTAATCCACTAGGGTTTAGTTTAATTCCAATTTTTCACTTAGGGCTTTACACTCTATTATAGATTAGAATAAGATTCAAAACATATCCACCCTATAAACCCTCCGTAAAAGATCAAAGCACTGTATTGTTACTAGCTAAGGATAGTACATATAGCTAAGAGGATCTATTCATTAACAAAGTTTTAAGTGATAGAATCACTATTTCTCTAGCTCCATGATGTCATCTAGATCCCACAAGAAATGCATTCGATGCAGGAGCTTTATTTGGCTTTGTTGCTCCTATATGTCTAGTTTATGTCGATGTCACAAAACGTACCTACTAAGACGTTCAACCCATTCTTGGGATCTTATTTTCCTAACTAGGATGTTCCAACAAGTGTAAAGGTTCGTTTAAGGTCACGTTTTCTACACTAAGGGATTAACATTGGCGAGTTAGTTTTATAAAATTTTGAACTAAGGTTGACTGTTGTGAGTAGGTTCCTTTATTGCATTTTCAAGGAAGAAGCGCAACCCCAATTATTAAACCAATAATTACAAAATGAAAGTTCACTACAAGGTATTAATTTCAATTCCTTTCGACATTTGTATTTCACTTTTACCATGACAAATTTTGGGATCAAAATAACATCCATGAAAAAACACCGATTTCTCAAGCACTTAATAATCTAACGACTTTTACATACTACCAATTTCAACAATAAGTCTTTCAAAATAATACCAAAAATAAACAATGAATTACTCAACGCCTTACGTCATCAATCTTTATCCTGCAAAAACCACGTGAGCAAGATATCAGCGATAAATTGCTAGCATGTCATTCATCCTAATCTAATATAATTATCATCTTTAGTTTCTCATTTATATATAATAATAATTAAAATTTTCCTAGCGAGAGAAAGAGTTTAGAGACATGTATTCAATGCATTTCATTTCACTTCACTTTGTAACCCAGGAGAGAGAAAGAGAAAGGAAGAGAGAGAAAACATCGTTTTGTCAAAAGTTCTAATACACACAACAAGTTTCATTATAGTGTTTTAAACAATTATTTACGTGTGTTAAAAGTTTCTAGGGTGATTTGGTAACCCTACGAGGGTCCACAACTTTCTACTTTTACATTTTCTTACTAGCTACAAAACGTACAAAACAGGCTCAAAGGCTAAGAAACCACTTCCAAAAGTTATCTTCCGATAAGAACGCATACCACAATCAAATTTCTATGTGTCCCCAGATATACCAAGAGTTCATAGCAACTAACGGAATTGAAAAAGAGCGAATGGTTTGTGTTTGGTGGCTAATTTTCTGGGGCTACTGATCGTAGTTGACCCAGTTGTAAAAGGACAAAAGTTAGCTCGAGGGCTCAGAAAACTATGTCTAAAACTGATGTTCGATGGAGGAGCACGCAATGAGACACTTCCTACTAGTTCCCCTATATAAGGAGAATTCATTGAAGTCGATGGGACTGAGAACTAGAAAACCATTTTCAAACGGTGACAAGTTTTCTGGAGCGACAAGACGAAATTGGTCAGTTTGACCTCGTCAAACTGTGACCAGAGGCCTACAAAATGGCTTCGCCAAACTATCCCGAAAATTTCTCTTTCCTATATTGAATGTTCCATGCAATTGTCTAGTATAAACACTAGAGGTTTGCGAAGATGGGAAGTAATTTCTCCATCCAGGTTTCAAATGGTGGTTCAAAACGAAAGCCAACTTTCTAGATTTAATAGCTTTCTACTGTTGTAAACCAGTGTAACAGGGCTCCTATAAGAGCGTCAAAAGGATGTCATATGTTTGTTTCGGGTCAAACCAAAGGTCAAGGTGACTCCTCGTATACCAAGGTACACGAATGAAACTTCACATCTCGTTTCTAGAGTTATGAAGGGTACCTAGTGAGTCTCCGAAAAATGCAAAATTTAACTATTTTAAACAGGAAGAAGGTCAACTTTATCAATGGGGAGTCAAATTCATCTAGTCGATAAAAAAATATTGGAGCGATCAAGATGGGTAAGAGTTTTCTAAATCATCTCGAAGTGAGGGTAATAGTTCATGGTTTAAAGTAGACGAGTTATAATGACGTTGTGATTTATGACATGATAATTTATTGTTTTTGCAACGAGTTGAAGGGACATTTAAGCGTATTAAAAATCCTAATAATTTAAAATTCTATTTAGTTGCAAAAGAGAAATAAAACACGAGAATTATGAGAGGTAAGGAAGAACAACCATGCCCAGAGAATGAAGTAGGTCAAAGCCGCAGCTTTGGTTTAAGCATCTTGCTTGGGCACTTCATCAACCAGTTCGAGCATCCTCGGCTCCACCATTTTGCATACACATCTACTAGGAAGTTGCATTTCAAAAAAATCATCTTGTTTTCTATGCCTTGATGGTTTTCCATGCTCTATTCTAAAGCTCTTATTTTTTTTGCACATGCAGAGAGGATCTTTGAAAAAGTTTGTGGAATTGGCTTTACACGTACTAATTGCATTTGCTTGGAAATTTTCCAAGGCCTTTTCAACAAACTCATTTTTTTACACATCCTGCAATCATTGCAGCCCATAAACCACATTCCTTTCAAGCATTGTCGAATATTTCGCATGCTTCACATTTCTACACATTTTCATGTGCTCATCAAACACCAAGAAAAAATAATGATTAATTCTAGGCATGATTCTACAAGAGGCACTCATGCCATCAAAGTATTTACAAGCCTCATGCACTGAACCCGCATGGTTAAAGCTAATTAAACAAAAATGAAGCTTACATGGTTAGGGTATGTTCCATAAGACCACATCTCTTTGAGGCATTCTGCCCAAATAGTTCAAATGCCTTTTCTACACATCCATTTTGTGCATATCCTGTAGTCCATCCTTTTATGCTTTTATGGACGTCCATTCTTGGTTCCTGCACTCATGTTTTTGGCACATGCTAGAAGTGCACATTTCCCACTCACAACTGAGACCCTCTTGGAGCATTTTGCAACTTAAAAAAATGACTGAACCTCCATTTTGGCACATGCTGAGAGAAAGCTAGAAGGAAAAATCATATTTCCACTATGCTTGGATGGATGTGCATACCCTACTCCAAATCTCCCACATTTTACATAGGCTGGAGACTTGTTTTGATGCATGGTGAAACAATGTGACTGTCTCTTAAGGGATCCATGTCTTCGTATGATGCAATAATCACCCATGAGAAGTTGTCTCGTCCTTTCATTTGGTCAAACACTGCCACAACGTCCCCAATGCATTTGCAACTTCAACATTTGACAAAACCCCTCTATCTATGGCGCCGCAGAAATAAAGGCTCGTTTTTTTTTTTTTTTATACATAGGCTGGGAGGATGCTGGCATGTCATCACAATAACCATGGCACTCCATGGGATGACATTTGGCGGTGCATTCCTTTAGTCCAAATAAAACAAACAAAAAAATGCCCTTGGCGTACATTGGTGGTTAAAAAAATGCTGCGGACTAGTCTGGAGCTCAATCCCATGGCGGCGGCGGCTTCCCCCACATATAAAACCAAAAGATGGAAAGAAAAAAAAAAACAAAGGAAAAGAAAAATGAGAAGTGAAGTCCGAGCCCCCTTGCCCTAATCCGCCCTAAAAAATATCATCTAGTTTTCCTTCCATTAGAAAATTTTGGGAGCAGCCCATTATAAAACAAAGAAATCTTTATCTTCATTTAAATCCCATTATTTGTATGGGAAAATTCCCATTCTAGAAGAAAATATAAGAAAAAAAGAAGAATATATGTTTAGAATGGGCATATGCCCATTCTCAAATAATAATCATAGAATAATTGTGAGTATTTTTAACTCATATAAAACATAGAAGAATAATAGATGGAAGATGAATAGATTTTAGAAGAGATATATGGAAAGATTTTAAATTTTACTTTATTTTAGAATGGGCAGATGTCCATTTAACATATAGAAATCATGAAAGAAGAATGACTCATAGAAGAAGAATTTACTTTTTTACCGTGAAGAAAAAACTTTAATTATTTTTAATTTTGAAGATAAGTTTCAGAGATACTTATAACTCTTATTTTGTTGATTTATTATGAGATGAAGAATATCATGTATCTTTATTTCTCTTGTATTATGATATGGGTATAAAGATAATGCTATATTTTAGATCTTTTGTATTTTTGATATGGGTTTTAAGAATATCACTTCAATATTTTGTAAGACTTGCATAGTTGTTATCCTCCATAGTTATAAAAGGATGCATCTAAATATGACCATTTCTTGCATGTTTTAGAGTCTCAACAAGATCATTCCCTTGTAAAAATGTATATGATTCTAAGAAATCCACTTCCAATCCTTCATGCTAAGATGGGGAGTTAACTATTTTGTTATTACCAAAGTACAGTGTGGGGTTACCACTAGGAATGTTACTTATTTTTGATTTGTGGCCTATCTAGATGGCCAAGATAGGTGAGTGTGTAAGTCGAGATGGGGGCGAGGTGACCGACCCACCTAGCAAGCTGCTTGTCAGAGTCAAGCGGGGAAAAATTGATGAGCTAAGTTTGGTCGAGGTGGGTGGGAGATGGCTAATCGATCTAATCAATCGAGTGAGGGATGAGTTCGATCAAGTGGGTGGGATATGCGAGATCAGCTCTAAGTGGCGAGCTAAGAAATAGAAATATTGAACGTAATCATTGTCATATAGGAATTAAAATGATTAAGTTTAATGTTTTATCTAATGAGAAAATTCTCGTTCTCATAATTGGAATCATAAAAGAAGAACAAAGATAAAATCTAGCTTGTTTTATAATGGATAGTTGCCCATTCTCACAACCTTCATAGAGTTATTGAAAAGAATAAGTTCAATATTTCTTGTATTATAATGATTAGAATTAGCATACACCCATTCTCATACAAAAAAAAATTTTTATCTTCCATTAAATGGTTAGGTATCCATTCCTATAGAGGTATTAAAATGTTTAAGTTCAATATTGCTTGTATTAGAATGTTTAGAAGGAGCTTATGCCCATTTACATACAAACAAGCATTTATTTCTTGTATTGAATGGGAAGATTCCATTGTCATATAGGAATCATATATGAATAATATAGATAAAATTTAATTTGTTTTAGAATGGGAATTTTCCCATTATCATATAGGAATCATATAAGAAAAATAGATCAAATTTACTTTGTTTTTGTTTTTGACCATGGCATAGTGAGACCATTAATTTGCAAATAAATTATTTTCCACCATTTATTTATTAATTGAAGGTACTTATTTTTCAAACACGTCTTTCGACCAACCATTGGAGGGAAATTGGTGAAATTAATGGAAATTAATTCATGCCACTTTGTGGAACTATAGAGAGATTGATGATGGTTACTTTTTTTGATGATGGGAGAGGTCTTGGGAATTGTAAGGTTCACCATGGGTCGGTGAATCTATCTCTTTCTTATTCATCCTTTATTCTTTATTTTTCATCTAGTTTCCTCTTTTTTTTGTTCATCCTTCCACTTTGGGCTGCCTATATTTCATAAAATATATATATAATATATATATATATATATATATGGAGATGATTCACCTGCATTGAATGATTTCCTGTGTTGTCTATGTAGTTAACCATTCAGGAGGGGGTGCAGGGAAACTAAGATTTTAGGAGGGGGTGCTAGTATAATACAATTATTAATTATTACAAAAAAAACAATGTTTGTTTGTATGAGAATGGGCTTGTGCCCATTATAAATGTGCACAACTTCTATAAAGGTTGTCATAATGCATAGCTTCCCATTCTAAAACAAAGTACCTTCCATAGACTATTTCGTCTTGTGAAGAAGAATATTTGAAGAATATTTCTGAGATATTGTTTTTCTCTCCGCTAAATTTTTGTTGACCCTTTCCGCTTTGGGCTCCCTTTATTTTGTAAGACCATTTTGGCTTGTGAAGCACAAGATTTGAAGAAAATTTCGGCATGAATTATTCTAACTCTTATCTATTGAATTATTATGAGATGAAGAATATCATTTGGTTTTCTTTCCAATATATTTTGTTATGGGTTTAAAGATAATGCCCTATTTTTATCTTTCTATATTTTTGATCTGGGTATTAAGAATATCACTTCAAAGTTTTATGAGACATGCGTAGTTGTTAACCTAATCGTAGTTGCTAATACGGGGAGTTACTTATTTTTAAATTGAAGATAAGTTTTAGAGATACTTCTAACTCTTCTTATTGTATTTTAAGTTTTTGGGTATAAAGATAAATTATAATGCCGTATTTTAGATCTTTTGTATTTTTGATATGGGTTTTAAGAATATCACTTCAATTTTGTAAGACTTGCATAGTTTTTATCCTCCATAGTTATAAAAGGATGCATCTAAATATGACCATTTCTTGCATGTTTCAAGAGTCTCAACAAGATCATTCCCTTGCAAAAATGTATGTTCAATGCCCAATGGACCTCCTATCTCATCCCATCCAAACTACTAATGTATATCTAAGAAATCCACTACCAATCCTTCATGCTAAGATGGGGAGTTATCTGTTATTTTTTTACCAAAGTACAGAGTGGGATTACCACATGGGAGGCATTGCTTAGTTTTCAAATTGGGTGTGTGGGTTGATCACAAAATAAATGATAATTATATAATTCTTATTTCATCCATAAAATGATATTTTTTTTCATGATCGTTGTTCATCAAGGTTAGATAATAGTAATAAAAGTAAAGCATTTTATCCGATGGTGAATCATTTGCATCTTGGCCTTGCATCATTGGTGAATCATTTGCATCATTGGTGAATCATGTCACATCTTTAGCCTTGATATCATCTGTGTCTCTTTGCATTGTTGAATGATTTACCAAATATGCAAGACCAAGATACACATGGTTTATCCTTTCGAGATTAAAAATTTGCACTTCCATTACTATGATCAAACCTTGTTGAACAAAAGTCTTCCATTGTATAGTATTGGGTATTAGAATGTTTAGATCCCTTGTTGAAAATAGTTGTTCAAAAAGGTTAGATCATAGTAATATAAGTGCATCATTTAATCCCAAATCATAAAGGTTAGATAATAACATATGTATTTTTTCAAGATGTCTATAGGTCTATTGAATAATTGTATAATTGTATCATATTGGATGGACTAGCACGACATACCCTCTAAACTACAACAAATAAATTTTTATTTATGTTATTGAATGGGAAAGTGTTGAGATAAATTTTACTTTTTTTAGAATGGGAAGATGCAAAAATGTTTGGTTTCCCAATTCAATACAAGACAAAAGGTTTTTTTAATATGAGAATTGGCAGATGCCCATTCTAAATGTTCAAATGAAAGTAATTATTTAAAAAATTTTCATACCTCTATAAAGGTTGTGAGAATGGGAAACTTCCAATTCAATACAAGACATAATTTTTTGTTTATATGATAATTGACATATGCCCATTCTAAGCATTCAAATAAAAGAAATGTTATAAATATGTTATTTTTGTTAATTTATTTTTCAGTATTCTAATAACTCTCTAAAACATTTAAATGGGTCTAAACATTAGGATATTAAAGAACTAAATCATGGTTGGTAACATTTTTATAAAAATATGGGTCTCATGTTATGTTTCATGTCACTCTATATTTTTAAAGAGTCTTTTCAATACGACTAGAATTAGTCACATTATGAAACTTATAAACAATTGTACCATTTTGATTGGACTAACCTTGGCAAAGAGAAGTTTGATTTCTCGACAAGTTTGTGCTACATACCCTCAAGGGGGATCAAGCCTTATGTAGTTATATTATTTTATTTTAGAAAGGCATAAAATCTTGTCTCCACCAAGTGTTGCACTACATACCTTGGGAAAATGCTCATTCTTGTATTATGTAGTTCTATTTAATAATTTGATTTAGAAATGGTAGATGCTCATTCTCTGCCCATTTTCATATAGAGAAATTAACATATATTGTTTAAGACCATGACATATCGAGAAAACATGCAAATATATTGTTTACCATGTATTTATTAATTAAAGGTAATTATTTTAAAATAAGACTTGGACCACTCATAATAATGAGAATAGGCATTAGCCCATTCTCTATACATTCTAACATTTTGTTTTGGCCATATTTTTGTCAGTTGTATTGGACTATTTAGAAATATGGGAATTTTTCCATCCTCGAACAAACAAAAACATTTATTTTGGGTTGTTCCCCATTTTTCATCAAAGGAGGACCATTGCAATAAAGGAGGACCATATTAGAAGAAGAATAGTGTAAAAACATTCTGACAACCTTTATAGAGTTAGTAATTGTATCATATTGGTTGGATGGACTATATCCAAGGAGACTAGTCTAATGATGGTTTGCATACCATTAAAGGGGATCAAGCCTCTATCTCTAATTTTGTTTATTTTTTACTTTTTCTCTTTTTTTCATGAAGAATATCAAAGAAATTTTATGAGAAAAAAAATGAATATTTTTCTAACTCTTCTCAATGTGAAGAATAACAATGGTTTTTTTCCTTTAAAAAAAAAAATGAGGCCAACCCACTTCATCTTCATGTCATTCCATTCGAGTAGACATATGCCCATATGTAGTTCACCTTATTATATTTTTATCTATGATTCCTATATTAGAATGGGCATATGCTCATGTTCTAAAACTAAAATTCTAATACTAATTCTAAATTAAACTGTTTAATGCTATATATGCTCATTCTATATGTTATGTTTCATGTTACTTCATATTTTTAAACAAGATTTTTTAAAAATATTTTTTTTCTAATATAATATGGAATATTGATCAGAGATTGAATTTATGCTTTTATACAATTGTATCATTTTGGTTGGACTAAACCTAATGAAGACAAGTTCTAATTCCTCCAAGTTTGAACACTACATACAATACCTCATAGGGGATCAGCCTTATAGTAGTTCTATTTTTTTTTTAGGAATGGGCATCATGGCTCGCCAAGTGTTGCACTACATACCCTTGGGAAGATGCCCATTCTCATATTATGTAGTTCTATTAATTTTTTTTAGAAATGAAGATGCCCATTCTCTGCCCATTGATCTCATATAGGATTAATTAACATATATTGTTTAAGACCATGACATATCGAGACCAACATGCAAATATATTGTTTACCGTGACCATGTATTTATTAATTAAAGGTAATTGTTTTAAAACAAGACTTGGACCACTCATAATAATGAGAATAGGCATTATCCCATTCTCTAGACATTCTAACATTTTTTTTTGGCCATATTTTTGGTCAATTGTATTGGACTATTTAGAAATATGGGCATTTTTCCATCCTCGAACAAACAAACATTTATTTTTGGGTGGTTCCCCATTTTTCATCGAAGGAGGACCATTGCAATGGAAGGAGGACCATATTAGAAGAATAATAGTGTAAAAACATTATGACAACCTTTATAGAGTTAATAATTGTATCATATTGGTTAGACTATCCCTGGATGGAGCCTAGTGTTGCATTGCATACCATTAAAGGGTGATCAAGCCTCTATCTCTAATTGTTGTTTATTCTTTCACTTTTGATCTCTCTCTTTTCTTTTCATGAATAATATCAAGGAAATTTATGAGAAACAAAAATGAATATTTCTAACTCTTCTCAATGTGAAGAATAACATTGGTTTTCCTTCAATTGCAAAATGGGGAACTAACCCACTTCATCTTCATGTCATGTCCATTCGAGTAGACATAGATGCCCATATGTAGTTTTCACCTTATGCCTATTTTTCTCTGTGATTCCTATATTAGAATGGGCATATTCCCATTATCAATGGGCATATGCTCATGTTCTAAACATTCTAATACAAGAATTGTTGAACTAAAATGTCATATGCTCATTCTAAATTAATACTTGCAATATTGAAATATAGTTTGTTTAGTACTTGTTAAACTAAAATTCAATGCTCATTCTAATCATTCTAATACTTGCAATATTGAACTTAGTCTATTTAGTACTTCTATATTACTCATAGCTAGTCCACAATGCAAGATGCTAGTGGAGAGATAAAATTTATTTACTGTCTTTATTTAAGAATGGGAAGTTTCAGTTCTCTCATACAAACAAGCAAACATTTTTCTAATTTTATCTTGCATACAATGAAAATTTTCTAATATGTATAATAGAATAAATTGATATGAATTGAATGGGAAGATGCCCATTCAATTATAATATGAGTAATAGAAGAAAATTATTGTCATTTTAGCACTTATGTAGACTTGATCATATCTAACTCCACAATGCAAGATGCTAGTGGAGAGATAAAATTTATTTACTTTACCTTTGTTTAAGAATGGGAAGTTCCCATTCTTTCATATCAAACAAACAAACATTTTTTCATTTTATCTTGAATACAATTGTATCATTTTGGCTAGACTATCCCTAGCCGAGCCAAGTTCTTCCCTCGCAAGTGTTGCACTACATACCCTCATGGGGGATCAAGCCTTATGTAGTTCTATTATTTTTTTTTAGGAATGGGCATCTTGGCTCCACCAAGTGTTGCACTACATACCCTTGGGTAGATGCCCATTCTCATAGTTCTATTAATTTGATTTAGAAATGGAAGATTCCCATTTTCATATAGGATAAATTAACATATATTGTTTAAGACCATGACATATCGAGACCAACATGCAAATATATTGTTTACCACCGTGTATTTATTAATTAAAGGTAATTGTTTTAAAACAAGTCTTGGACCACTCGTAATAATGAGAATAGGCATTATCCCATTCTCTAGACATTCTAACATTTTTTTTTGGCCATATTTTTGGTAGTTGTATTGGACTATTTAGAAATATGGGCATTTTTCCATCCTCGAACAAACAAAAACATTTATTGTTGGGTTGTTCCCATTTTGCATGGAAGGAGGACCATTGCAATGGAAGGAGGACCATATTAGAAGAAGAATTATAGTGTAAAAAAATTCTAACAACCTTTATAGAGTTAATAATTGTATCATATTGGTTGGACTATCCTGGAGAGGAGCCTAGTGCTGCACATTGCATACCCTTAAAGGGAGATCAAGCCTCTATCTCTAATTGTTGTTTATTATTTCACTTTTCTCTCTCTCTTTTTCATGAAAAACAAAAATGAATATTTCTAACTCTTCTCAATGTGAAGAATAACATCTAGTTTTCCTTTCATCAAAAAAATGGGGAACAACCCACTTCATCTTCATGTCATGCCCATTGAGTAGATAGATGCCCATATGTAGTTTTCCTTATGCCTATTTTTTCTATGTGATTCCTATTATTAGAATGGGCATATGCTCATGTTCTAAACATTCTAATACACACAATATTGATCTAAAATGTCATATGCTCATTCTAAACATTCTAATACATAATATTGAACTTAGTTTATTTAGTACTTCTATATTACTCATAGCTAGTCCACAATGCAAGATGCTAGTGGAGAGATAAAATTACTTACTCTATCTATATTTAAGAATGGGAAGTTTCCCATTCTCTCATACAAACAAATAATTTTTTTTTTTCAATTTATCTTGAATACAATGAAATTTTTCTAATATGTCTAATACAATAAATTGATATGAATTGAATGGGAATATGCCCATTCAATTATAATATGAGTAATAGAAGAAAATTATTGTCATTTTAGCACTTCTATATTAATCATATCTAACTCCACAATACAAGATGCTAGTGGAGAGATAAAATTTACTTTTCTTTGTTTAAGAATGGGTAGTTGCCCATTCTCTCATACAAACAAACAAACATTTTTTCATTTTATCTTGAATACAATGTATTATTTTTTTTTTGGACTATCCTTGGTTGAGCCAAGTTTTCTTCCTCGCCAACATTGCTACTACATACCCTCGAGGGGGGATTAAGCCTTATGTAGTTTTATTATTTTGTTTTAGGAATGAGCATCTTGGCTTACCAAGTGTTGCACTACATACCCTTGGGTATATGCCCCATTCTCATTAATTTATATGAAATGGAATATTCATTTTATTTTAATTTGATTTAGAAATGACGATGCCTATAAGGAAAATTATATAGGAGAAATTAACATATATTGTTTAAGACCATGATATATATCGAGACCAACATGCAAATATTTTTTTACCATTTGTATTTATTAATTAAAGGTAATTTTTTAAAAAAGACTTGATATACTTTATAATAATGAGAATAGACATTCCCATTCTCTAGACAACTAATTTTTGGTTTGACCATATTTTTTTAACTCTTAGTTTATTGGAATATTTAGAAATATGGGCATTTTTCCATCCTCAAACAAACAAACATTTATTTATTGGGTTGTTCCCATTTTTTAATGGAAGGATGACATTTATTTAATGGAAGAGGACCATATTAGAAGAAGAATTATAGTGTAAAAACATTAAAATAGCCTTTATAGAGTTAATAATTGTATCATATTTGTTGGACTATCCTCAATTCCTAAGGATCTAGTACTTCACACTGCATACCCTTAAAGGGGATCAAAAGCCATCTATCTCTAAATTTTTTTTTTTTTTTTTTTTGGTCTCTATTTTTTTTTCATGAAAAAAAAAATAATATTTCTAACTCTTCTCAATGTGAAGAATAACATTTGGTTTTCCTTTCATAGCAAAATGGGGCACAACCCACTTCATCTTCATGTCATGCCCATTTAAAGTAGATGATCCCATATGTAGTTTTTCCTTATGCCTATTTTTTTTATGTGATTCCTATATTAGAATGGGCATATTTATCATGTTCTAAACATTATTATAATACAATGCTAATATTGATCTAAAATTAAATATGTAATTCTCAATCATTAAACATTAATAATACATGCAAATATTGAATATTACTTTATTTTATTACTTTCATATATATATTCTCATATCTAGTCCACAATGCAAGATGCTTTAGTGGAGAGATAAAACTTTCTTTTTTCTATATTTAAGAATGGGTTTCATTCTTTTCCCATTTTCTTTTCATCAAAAACAAACAAATTTTTTTTTATCTTGAATATAATGTAGTTTTTCTAATATGTCTAATACAAGAAATTATAATAAGGAATTGAATGGGCATATATCCATAGAATAAATTTCAGCATCTATTAATCATCTAACTCCAAGAAAAATAGAGAAGAGAAAATGATAAGAATATTTCCCATTCTATATTAATCATATTTTCTAACTCCACAATACAAGTAATTTTTTCTCTAAGAATAAATTCTCACAATCAAACATCATATAAGAATGATAGATAAGAGATAGGGAAAAATTTTTGAGAATTTAAATTTTTTGTCTTTTAAGAATAATTGTTCTTAAACAATTTTCCCATTTCATTCTCTCATACAAACAAACAAAATTTTTTTTTATTTTTTCTTGAATACAATGTAATTTTTTTCTCTAAGAATAAAGTTTACTTCATTCTCACAACAAACATCATATAAGAATGATAGAATAAGGGATGTTGTTCACTCTCACAGCCTTAGGGCAGGTGTTAATGATATATTTTTAGAATTTTCATATGCCTATTCTGATATAGGAATCATAGACGAAGAATAGTGATAACACATTCTAACAACCCATTCACATACAAAAAATCATTTTTATTTAATAATGTAAAATATTATTTGAAATTTATTGGTATTATTAAATGATACGATGTTATTTCTTGTATTTAATTATTAGTATTATTAATTAATTTTTTTTAATATTAATTAATTTTTTAATTTCTAATTCATATATTAATATCATTTATTTTTGATTTGGAGAATTTAATTTTTTTGAAATAATGGAGTTTATGTCATTAATTATTTTTATAAAGTTTTATTATATTTTTATAATTTTATAAAATTATTTTTAAAATGCACTATAATTAATTAAGCATTATAAATAATGGTGATTAAGTTGTTAATTAGTTTTATAAAATTTAATTATATTTTATATAATATTATTTAATTATTTTAAAAATATTTTTTATTCATTTGATAATTTAATTAGATGTTATTAATATGTTTCTAGTTAATATAGTAATTTAAGTTTATTGGTAATAATAATTCTTGTAGTTAATATTATTTGATAGGATAATTTTTTGTAATTAATTATAATATTATTAATTAATTATTTAAATTATTACTAATACTAATTTAATTATATATATTAATTAATTTATTAAATTAAAAACTAATATTATATAATCATCATTGTGATTTCTATTATTAATCAATGTTATTGATTAACTATTAATTACTAATATCATATCTTGATTAGAAACACTTTGATTTCTATTATTACTTATTGTTATTGATTAATTAATTTTTAATAATACCAACACGATTGTTTCAAATTTCAAATTTTTGGTGCTTTATTTTTGGGAGGAAATTCTTAATGGTCATTTATTATGGTATGTTTGATTCAAATTTTGAAGTTTTTGCTGCTTTTTTTTAGATTTGGTCATTTATTATGGTAGGTTTGATTCAAATTTTGAATTTTTGCTCTTTTTTTAAGATTTTCCACAAGATTGATTCAAATTTAAAATTTTCCAGTTTTATTTTTGGGAGGCAATTCATAATGGTCATTTATTATGGAAAGTTTGATTCAAAATTTGAATTTTTGTGCTCTTTTTATGAGGCATTTTTTTGGCCAAGTACATTATAAAAATATTGATTTTGAATGAATCGGGTTTTGATTTTTTTCACTCTATTCATGATGATGATATTTTTTCATTTAAAAATTTAGTTTGGGAAAGAGAAGAAGTAGATAGTATGTATAGAGAAATATGAAAATATTTTTAGAAAAAGAAGAAGATATAGCTTGCAAGATATAGGAGAGATATGAAGATACAAAGATTTTACAAAAGAAAGAAGAAGAAATAATTTTCGATATAGTGATTTTGCAAGGGAGACTATTCAATATTTCTCAAATGGAATACAACAATGGCAGAGAGGCTATTCAAGGTTTTTATATCTCATTTTTTCCATGTTTACTTCTAAAGCCTAAAAATGTATAAACAAAGATATTTTAATTCACAATAAACTATTGAACCATTTTTTCATATATCTCATTTTTTTTTATGTCTGAAAAATGTATCGATTTTTTTCCATGCATAAACGTAACAAAAAAAAATACAAAATCAATTTGTTTACATTTTGTAAACATAATAACTACAAATATACAAATCAAAATTGTTTCATTCTTTTTTAATGTCTTAAGGACTTAAATGTGTACCTGTTTATGGTGTGAAAAAATGATTAGATAGATTTAGTACCACCTGTCTCTTTTTGTGTTTTTTTTTATAACCTATGCAACAAGTTTCTCTTTTCAATAATCTTTGTATCCAATCAGGCCAAATCCTTTCGCATAAGAAAAAAATGATTTGATAAACTTAGTACCACCTTTCTCTTTTTGTATCTTTTTTTATTACCTCTACAACAAGTTTCTTTTTCAATAATTTGTGTCCAATCAGCCCAAATCCTTTCGCATAACTTCATCTTTCTCCTACAAAATATCTGAATGAAAAAAAAAGCCATAAGAGAGAAAAAAATAAAAACTCTTCTTTGTCTAATCAGCCCAAAATCCTTTCAAAAAAATTTCTCCTAAAAAATATCTGAATGAAAAAAAAGTAAGCCTAGAAAAAAATAAAAACTTGGTCGTAAGAGATCAAAAAATCAAAACCCAAGCCATTCAAAATCAATTTTTATAAAGTATTTGACCAAGAAAAATCTCTCTAAAAAAGTGCCAAAAATTCAAAATTTGAATTTATCCTACCATAATAAATCACCACCCTTTAATGATTAAATGCCTTTAATATCCTAATATCCTAAGTCTGAAATTTGAATCTATCCTACCATAATAAATCACCACCCTGTAATGCTTAAATGCCTTTAATATCCTAAGTCTATCGTAAATACTTAACCAAAGGTACATATTTAAATGCTTTAATGTCCTATTATCCCAATGTTTAGAAACATTTAAATGTTTTAAAGAGGTATTAGAATAATGAAAAATACATAGTACTATTTTTGTACATACATTCAAAATTTGAATATATAATACATTAACAAATCACCACCCTTTAATGCTTTAATGTTGTAATATGCTTTAATATGCTTAGATATTTGAATTTATTGGACCCATTTAAATGTTTTAAATAGTATTATGTGAATAATGAAAAATATATAGTAGAATTTATTTCATACCTATTTAGACACATGTAATGATTTAAAAATGTCCACATTTACAAAAATATGTTTTAATAATGAAATCATGAAAATTTAAAGATGTTTTTATAATAATGAAATTTAAATACATTGTACTATTTACGTATTTATTGTGTTTTAGAATGGGCACCCACTCTCACATCTTGTGTAAAGTTATAAAAAAATTGAATCTATCCTACAATAATAAATCACCACCTTTTAATGCTAAAATGCTTAAATGCTTTAATATCCTAATAATCTAAGTCTATTGTAAATGTTGTAAAAAGATATTTGAATAATGAAAAATATATAGTAGAATTTATTTTCATTCCTATTTATTGTGTTTTAGAATGGGCACCCATTCTCATGGCTTGTATAAAGTTATGAAATTGATTGAGCATTTTTACATTGTCTTGTATTGAATGGGAAGATGCCCATTCTCATATAGGAATCATAAAAGACTTCTTGGGTAGATAGGAATCATAAAAGAAGAGTATGGATTATACATGCTCATAGATTTTAAATAGGTATGAAATTGATTGACCATTTTTACATTGTCTTGTATTGAATGGGAAGATGCCCATTCTCATATAGGAATCCTAAAAGAGTTGTTTGGGTAGATAGGAATCAAAAACAATATTTCTTGTAT
This sequence comes from Taxus wallichiana var. yunnanensis, assembly GCA_018340775.1. Taxonomy (NCBI): domain Eukaryota; kingdom Viridiplantae; phylum Streptophyta; class Pinopsida; order Cupressales; family Taxaceae; genus Taxus; species Taxus wallichiana. The sequence continues at coordinate 362,543,803 of CM031238.1, forward strand.
GAGAATGTTTAGAAAATGCACATGCCCACTCTCATAAAATCAATATTTCTTGTATGAGAATGTTTAGAATGGGCACATGCCCATTCTCATAAAAAAATATGTTTCAATCACAACTATGCACATGCCCATTCCAAAAAATAAATTTTACTTGTATTATAATGTTTAGAATGGGCATATGCCCTTTATGATAGGAATAATCAAATTTACTTTGTTTTAGAATGTGCACCCATTCTCACATCTTGTTAAAAGAGTTATGAAATTGATGGAGATTTTTTTGCATTGTCTTGTATTGAATGGGAAGATGCCCTTCTCATTTAGGAATCATAGAAGAATTTCTTGGGTAGATAGGAATAATAGAAGAAGAGTAAGAAGAGTATGGATTAAACAATCTCACAATTTTTAAATAGGTATAAATAGGAATAAAAGAAACAATCTCATAAAATCAAGTATTGCTTGTATTACAATGTTTAGAATGGGCATATGCCCATTCTCATGCAAAAAAAATTGTTTCATCTTGTATTGAATGAGCATCACATTTTTATTCTTCCTATTCTCATATAGGATTCATAAAAGACTTTCTTGGATATATAGGAATCATAGAAGGAGAGTATTCATTAAAATTACTCACAACTTTTAAATAAAAATTAAAATGACTATGTATTGAAGAATGTGAACATGACCATTCTCATAAAATCAATATTAAAATCAATATTGCTTGTATTAAAATGTTTAGAATGGGCATATGCCCATTCTCATAAAACATAAATGTTTCAATTCATGTTCAATGTGCACATGCTCATTCTCCAAAAAAAATAATATTGCTTGTATTAGAATGTTTAGAATGGGCATATGCCCTATTATAGTTCACATTATAAAAAAAAACCAATATTGCTTATATTATAATGTTTAGAATGGCATATGCCCTATGTTATATGAATAATTAAATTTACTTTTTTTTAGAATGGCCACCCATTCTCACAGCTTGTATAGAGTTATGAAATTGATTGAGCATTGGGTGATGCCCCTTCTCATTTAGAAATCATAGAAGAATTTTTAGGAAGATAGGAATAGTAGAAGTAGAATAAATATACTAGTATCATTGTTTTGAATGGGCATATGCCCATTCTAATACAAACAAATATGTTTTTTCTTGTATTTGGAATCATTGTTTTGAATGGGCATATGCACATTTTAAAACAAAAAATATGTTTTTCTTGTATTAAATGGGAAGATGCCCCCTCACAACCATTAAATACGTATTAAAGAGTGGGCAATTGAGAATTTTTTCTTGTATTGAATAGTCATATTCCCATTCTCACACCATTATAGAGGTATCACAAAGATTAAGTTTAATATCACTAAGATTAGAATATGTAGAATGGGCATATGTGTATTCTCTTTAATATTTATTTTAGAATGGGAATTTTCCTATTCTCATAAGGGAATTGTTAAAAAATGTCAATTATTGTTCATACTAGAGATAAATGAAAATATCATAAAAATAATTATAGAGATAACATTAGAATATGAAGAATGGGCATATGCCTATTCTCTTTAATATGAATCATAAGAGAAATTCCATTATTGTTCATGGAGATATGTGAATAAGTATAATAAAAAGAATACAGATAACATTTACTTTGTTTAGCATGGGCACTTACCCAATCTCCGCCTTTGTAGGTGTATCAAATCCAACGTATCACTTTGTAATGATTACTTTGATTCCTGCATACCATACAAAAATAATAAATTATATGCATGTCATTTCAATGAACTGGCATGAATTTTCAACTCGTAATCATGTTGAATTATTATTAAATGAAGATTACAAAATGGTTAACTATCCTTTTTATGTACATAGTACATATTATCAATAAACAAGGTAATAATGCAATCTTTGTTGGAAAAAAACTTTTACTACCTAATTTTATAATCATATAGAAAACTAAAAATATGATAAGAAAGAAAAAAATTCATTCATCATCACAATAATCAATATAGAAAACAAGGTAATAGTAGCATCTAATAATGATTCAAATGTCAACATTAAATAAGATCATTTCACAGTCAATATTTTACATAAACAAAAGTCATACATCATCACAGGAATTAATAGAGATAAAATTTAATTTGTTTTGGAATGGAAAATTCCCCATTATCACACCTTTATATAGCTCTCAAAATGATTTACTTTAATATTTCTTCCTATATGAGAATGGGCATATTCCTTTCTCATATATGAATCATAGAAGAATAGAGATAAAATTTACTTTGTTGTACAATGGCCAGTTCACTACCATGTAAGGGAAAATAACCAGATGATATTCTTCATCTCGAATAAATCACAAGAATCAATATAGATGAAATTTAATTTTCTATTATTCTTCTATGATTCCTATGTGAGAATGGGCATATGACCATTCTCATATAGGGATCATAGAAGAATAGATATAAAATTTACTACATTCTAAAACTATGAATTAATTTTTTCTCTATTATTATGTTATGATTCCTATGTGAGAGTGGGACATATACAATGGGCATACACCCATTCTCGTATAGGAATCATAGAATAAGATTAGAGATAAAAATAAAATAATAACATACATTTTGGTCTTGTATTGAATTGGAGGTATATGCCAATTCTCACAGCCTTTATAAACAATCTTCCCATTCTCACATCCTTTATAGAGGTATTAAAAATATTTAAGCTCATTATTACTCGTATAGAATGGGAAGATGCCCACTCTCATTTGTGAATCAAATAAGAATAACATAATTAAAATCTATTTTGTTTTAAAACATTTCTATGACTCCTACATGAGAGGTATTAAAATGATTAAATTCAATATTGCTTTTACAAACACACTTCCCATTCTCACAACCCATTCTAAAAAGTTTACAATCATATAAATATATTGTATGATGAGAACTACATAAGGCTTGATCCCTCTCGAGGGTATGTAGTGCAACACTTGGCTCTGCTAGGGATAGTCCAGCTAGTATAATACAATTATCAATAATTACAAAAAAAAAAATTGTATGTTTGTATGAGAATGGGATGTGCCCATTATAAACATTCTTTCACTAGAAATATTTTCTATCTATAAGGGTTGTGAGAATGCACAACTTCCCATTTAAAAAAAGTAAGGTTGTGAGAATGCACATATTTTCATTCTAAAATAAAGTAAATTGTGTCTCTATTATCCTTCTATGATTCTTATATGAGAATGGGCATATGCCCCTTCTAAACATCTAGTCTTATTCTACGTTTCCTATATGAGAATGTGCATCTTCTCATTACAACCATTTTTATAATAGATTTTTTTATCATTTTCATATATTAAGAAACATCTTCTTCCTCATATTTTTAGTTTGAGAAAGGACATACTCCTATTCTATAAAAATACAAATATAACATCTATTCAATACAAAAAGGAAATGTAACATCTTTTCAATACCATATGCAAATGTAACATCTATTCAGTTGGATTGCTACATGATGGACACCCAAAACCATCAACAACGTGACTTCATTATTATCATTTTTTTATATCATATTCACTCATATTGCTACTTGAATAATCTAGGTCTTACATTATTATCAAATTTTCACTCATATTGCAACTTAAAGGACACCCATAAGAGTCAACAACACTACTTCAATATTATCATTTTATAAGAGTTTGAATTTGTGCATAAGAATGTAGTTACTAATATATAATTTTCATATATTAAATTTCTTATTCCACAATTTTTTTTTCCTTGCCAATAATGTCCCTCATATCATCCTTCACCATCTCATCCTCCTTTGAGCTGTTGAGGTGAAGCTTAAGCCTGCACTTTTTTCTTCTCTGCTCCAGTTGAACCAACCTCCTCTGAATGTCCATAACTATATTTTTAAGCCTAGATAGCTCCTCTCTGATGGAATTTTGAGAAGTACAAATTTTCTTACAGGCATCGATATATTTCATGAAACTATATCCCATGTCCGCCCTAGCCTCACCGATAGAATCAACATGTCCTTTTCCAGCTGTAGAACCCTGAGGGAAATTTTTCCAATTTCATACTCCAATCAGACTTCAGCATTTTTTTTCCTTTGGAAAGGTTTCCCTTTGATATCAGACAAAGAAAAACACCATCGTATTATCAATACCATTCTTCTTCCTCAAGTTTATTCATTCATTTGTCATAGAGTATCATTGTCATTGATGTCCTTCAAATTCATCTCCAAATCATTAGCCAATAATGGCTCCAAATCCTCCCTCTCCATATTACCAAAACATCTATAGTGTTTATCGATGACATAAACAATCTTTTATGTCATATGAGCCGAAGAGGAGGAATCCCCATCATCCTCCTGATCCATATACTTCTCATCCTCAACATGCTTTACATCATCATTCAACAATGCCCCTAAACTTCTCATATTTAGTGAAATCTATAAAACCTAAATGGAATAAGGCCATCATCAATCCCTGATGAAGAGGATTTTCAAATTTCCTTTTTGGAAATTCTTAATTGATTTGTGTAGGGAACGACTAAGAAAGAAAGGGAAATTATAATGCATACCATGGTGAGATATGACTTAACATAGGGAAATGGTGGGCATAAAATACCTTGTACCTACCCTCCAGGGTGATAAATTACATCAAGTGTAGGGTGATTTTATTGAAAGGATTAGGTAAATAATCTCTCTCAAAACATGCACAATGATGTCTTAGTTTATCTTTACCCACTAGAAAAAATGTTCCCATCTCCTCATCATTTTTTTTTTTTTCAGTTTGTAAATCTACCTCCCCTCATCCTTCATCCCAACTACTATAGCAATAAAATCCAAAAAATAAAGTGGAATAGAAAAACACCTGATACTATCCTAACCATCCTTCCAATGACTAGAAAAATCCTTACTCGGGGCTTCTTTGAAAGAGAGATGACATACCTTCCTTTTCCAACATCATCCAAAATATTCTATTAATCCCATTAGTCGAATCAGGTTCTAGACAAACCAGATCACCGCCCATAGTTTTTGTTTTTCTATTAAAATGGCAATAAAACAAACCCAATTCAAAACCTTCTTGTCCATTCTAAAACCAATGATCATACTTTATCAAGCCCTCCTCTAAACCAAATGTCCTTTCTAAAACCAATGCAAGCACTTATATCATCCAACCTCTCACGTGTCTCCTCATTACTTCTTACTCTTCTTTTATAGTCAATATTGATAGAGAATGATTTTCAATCATTAATAATCATTACAATGACATAGAAAGTTCAACCTCTTGAACCTCTGTTTGCAAGGTAAACTACAACCTTGTTCCCTTCCCTATAGACATGATTATAGGAAATTAGTTAAAGGATGTTTCCATGACATTCTCCCATTATTTTTATTTTAATACAAGAAATAATAAACTTAATAATTTTAATAAATCTTTAAAGGATGTGAGAATGAGAAAGCTGGCCATTCTAAATATAATTCAATTCTATCTCTATTCTTCTTTTATGAATCCTATATGAGAACTCACATTTTCTCATTCAATACACAATTGAACTTGTTAATTAATTTAATAACTATGAATATTGTGATAATGAAGAGCTACCCATTCTAAAATTTTTTTTTATTTTTCTAATATATGATTTGAATATGAGAATAGGAAATTTCCCATTCTAAAACAAATTAAATTTTATCTTCTTCTTCTATGATTCCTATAAGAGACTGGGCATCTTCCCATTCAATATAAAAATGTTTTTTGTATTAGAATGGACATATGCCCATTCTAATCATTGCAATACAAGAAATATTGAACTTGATCATTACTAATGGGAAAAGTAATAGGATATAAGAGTGAAAAGGAATGGTCAATCTAATACAAGAGAACTTAATGTAATCAATTTAAAACTATATGAAGGCTATGAGAATGGGTGAATTTTCATTTTAAAATAAATTAGATTTTATATTTATTCTTCTTTTATGATCCTATATGGGATTTAGAATTTTTCATTTGATACAAGATTTAACATAATCATTTTAATACCTATGAAGGTTGTGATTATGGGGAACTACCCATTCAAAAACAAAGTAAATTTGATCTATTTTTCTTATATGATTCCTATATGATAATGGGAAACGCCCATTCTAATAAAAATAAATTCTATCTATATCCTTTATATATGATTTGTATATGATATGAATGTGCATCTACCCATTCAATATAAGAAATAATTTTTTGTTTATATGTAAATGGGCATAATATCCATCTAAACATTCTAATACAGAAAAATATTGAACTTAAACATTTTAATACCTTTATAGGAATGGATACCTAACCATTCAATGGAAGAGAAAAACATTTGTTTGTATGAGAATGGTCGTATGCCAAATCTAGTCATTAAAATATAAGCAATATTGAGGTTATTCTTTTCAATAACTCTATGAAGGTTGTAAGAATGGGCAACCGCCCATTATAAAACAAGCTAGATTTTATCTTTGTTCTTCTTTTTTTATTACAATTATGAGAACATAAATTTTATCATTAGATACAACATTAAACTTAAAACACTTATTTCACTAAGTTTGGACATATTCTAGTGAATATGGACTCCATTATTTCAAGTATTGGAAGAAATCCATCTCCGTTCTTTCGCATATTGGATTATATTTTTGTTTATCTTGGATACCATTATTACTATTATTGGAATCCATTAGTAACAATATTGGGTTGAGGTGTTTTAGACTAGTAAGATGGGCCAAGACCAAACCTTCAAAGTGATTCAAATGAGTACATTCCATACTCCAAATCATTTAACCAATGACTCGGTTTGGGGATGGGTTGAGAGGCAACGCCCTAGAAGACAAACACAAATTACCCTTTCAAATGACTATTGAAATGACTCAAAATTTAATTTTTCACCACAAAATTAGCCACCCAAATTAATTATAATTACACAATTTTATTTACAATATTTCTCCTTGTTACATGAATGCTACTATTTAAATAAAACTTTACTCAATTTTTTTACCTCCTTAGAATTTTTTTATAAAAATAGCCTAGCTCGGCTCAAGTTGGGTAGTGGCACTAAGTGAAAAGAAAGTGAGTTGAGATGGAATTGGTGGGGCGAGCTCAATCCGTGTTGAGCGAGTTGAGGCGATTTAGACTAACAATATGAGCCGAGACCTAAACCTTTAAAGTGATTCGAACCAGTAACCTCCTTACTCTAAATCAACCATGCTTACCAATGTGACAAGATGGGGCAGGGTTTAAGGGAACCACCCCTAAATCCAAACATAAATTAACCTTTCAAATTGCTGTTAAAGTGGCTCAAAAATTAATGTTTCACCACAAAAATGAACCCCCAAACTACTTATAATTACACATTTTTATTTACAATATTTTCCCTTTTTTATATGTTGGTCATATGCAAGACTTTCATACCATGTACGCGGATGTTTGAAGTGAAGAACAAAGTTAAAATATATCTCTGGTGGTTAAATATCCTACCCAAAAAAATTATAAGCCCAAAAATCTCTACGAAGACCCTAAAAATATAAAATACTAAAATACTAAAAAGCGCTGAGAAATAGACTATGAGGACTTTCCTAAAAACTTTCAAACATAGAAATTTTAAAAGTTTCCAAAAATAGATCTTTGGAATCCCTACTCTAGATCATTTTTCTTTCCTTATGAAATAATGGGCCCCATTGCTCCTATATTGTTGACTAGGTGTGGAAATTCTTTCTCAATCTAACTCTTAGTGAGCCACTTCCTTGGTGCCTCATTTTCCTCACTTTTACTACACAATAGAGTGCAATTTGTTGATGCTTCATCTCCTTGAATACCCTATTATTGATCTTATCGGTGTTTTCTTGTGTCATGCAGTCTTGGTTTAGTTTTTTAATCTAAAACTGTTCACAAATGTCTATTGTATCCAAGAGTAACCCAAGATTGGATGGAGGCAAAAGCTCCATATTGAAAACTAGATATAACCCAAGATAGGATGGAAGATTGAGTTCAAATACACTCTCACCAATATTCTGGTTATTGTTTATAGCCCATATCATAGAGGCCTGATTTTTCTATATCAATATTAGATCCACACTTTTCGTAGATGTATCCAGACCTTATCTCCCACTTTGGGAATGGATGAGGAACTTGATGTGCATCATGATGTTACTTGTACTTTTGACTAGTTTTTCTTGAGATCTCATGATCATGTTGCTTAATGTTTTGATTTATTTGAAAAAAATAGTTTCCTTATCGAGTTCTTTTTACGTATGGGAATATTCATTTTCCAACATAAAGGGAAATGCTACAACAATGGGAGCTAATGTTTGGAATCCATGACATACCTAAAACGGGCTATGTCTCGAAGAGTTATGTAGAAATCAGTTGTAGCTATGTTGGACATATGCAAGACTTTCATGTCATATACATGGATGTTTGGAGTGAAACATGAAGCTAGATTGTGGCTTCAATAAATAAATAGACTACCCAAAATTTTGCTAAGCCCAAAAATACTGTAGACCCTAAAAATGCAAAATACAAAAGTTGCTAAAAACTTCCGGAAATAGACTTCTAGGAATTTCCCTAAAAACTACCAAAAATAGATCTTTGGAAGCCTAGATCATTCATATTTCCTTAAAAATATATGGGTCCCATTACTACTATATTTTCGACTGTAAAAGTGCGGAAATTATTTCTCAATCTAACTCTTAGTGAGCCACTTGATTGGCGTGTCATCTACCCCTGGTTTTATTACATGGTAAGGTGTAATTTGATTATGATTCATGTACTTGACCACCCTCTACATGATTTTATCAGTTCTTATTGGTTTCATGTATTTTGGGTTCATTTATGTATTTTACATATCTTCGGTAATGTTTGATGTACCTAAGAGTGGAGAAAAGTATTAGCGGAGTAGATCCAGTTCAAAACCTGGATGTAACCTAAGATATGATGGAAGATTGATATCAAATGAATTCTCACCAATCATTATAGTTATTGTATATGGACCATATTGTTGAGTATTTAGTTTCTAGTATGGACCTTGGAGATGCTATTTTTGGAGATGTAGTTAGACCTTATCTCCCACTTGGAATTGATTTAGAACTTGGTGCGCATCATGACGTTGCTTGTACTTTTGGCTAGTTTTTTCTAAGATCTCATGAACTTATTACTAAATGTTTCCAATTATTTCAACAAATTTAGTTACCTTATCCACTTATTTTTGTTTATGGGCAGATTCTTCTTCCAACATGAAGGGAAATGCTACATCAATGGGAGTCAATGGTGGAATCCTAAAATGAGCTATGTCACATAAAGCTATGAAGGTTCAGTTGTTTCTATGTTGGACAATTGGGACATATTCTAGTGAATTGAGACTCCAATATTTCAAGTATTGGAAGAAATCCATCTCCATTTTTGCTTATATTGGATTCCATTTTTGGCTATATTGGATTCCATTATTAGCAATATTGGATTCCATTAGTAGCAATATTGGATTCCAATATTTTCATTATCGAGACTTATTCGAGTTCAATTTCTCTATTATTGGATTCCAATTTTGCTAATATTGGATTCCAATTTCCCTATTATTGGACTCAATTTCACTATTACTAGATTCCAATAATGCTATTATTGGATTGGATTCCACTTTCACCACATAATCCTGATGGCCACCCACTTACATAAGCCTATCTATTATCTTATATAACCCAAGTGGTTGCTAACTTACATAACCCAAGTAGTTGCAAACTTACATAAGCCAAGTGGTTGCTAACTTACATAAGCCAAGTGGCCACTAACTTACATATGCCAAACCTGCTAACTTACATATGCCAAAAAACAACTAACTTACATATGCAAGTATGCTTAACATAACTTCACTAAGATAGTGTGTAAGTGATTTTTGTCATTTATGCCACATATCAATCTTAATATCTTCATACATATATGACTATTCATGCATACCTTATTCAAATCAATAAACGTTGACATTGAAAATCCCTTCCCTGAACTTCCTTGAATGGTGTTAAATTTGATGACAAGTTGTTTAGATGTTTTTCGTGATTTTAGACGTAACATATTTGCAAATATTTTATAGAACTGCACATGTGTGACTCACATGTTTAAAAGGTGACCATTCAATATTTATATACATTTATATAAATAATTTATTCGTATATATTAAGCATAGTTAAAAAAATCTGGAATTGTCATTTATAAATTTTGTAAGTAGTGTGTAAGTGTGAGTGATCACACTTACAAGTGTGATTGGTCACTTACAAGTGTGATTGGTCACACATCTAAAGTGTGATCAAGTCACACATCTCTAAGTGTGAGTTCAAGTCACACATCTCTCGACTCACACTTTAAGTGTGAGTATCGACTCACACTTCTAAGTGTCAAGTATTGACTCACACTTCTAAGTGTCAGTCTCGACTCACACTTCTAAGTGTGAGTCTTGATTCACACTTCTAAGTGTGAGTCTTGATTCATGCACTTGCTAAGTGTGAGTCTTGATTCACATAGCTAAGTGTGATAACTCACTTGTCAAACAATTTTTGGGTAATGGTAATTTTTCAACACTGCCCTTTAAAAATACAAAACAATGTTTATTTATACCAATTATTTTGTATAAATTTCATTATTTTTAATATATATTGATGTAAATTTTGATAATTTTTGTAATTTATATATAAATCTATATTAATAATTGATGGTTAAATATTAAATATGTAATTCACGTGTGTGACATTTATTACAAATATTTGCAAGTATTTTATTACAAATATTTGCAAGTATTTAGTATTAATGATAACCATTTTGTAAGGAAAAATGCTAATTAATGTTTCATTTGCCTCAACATTAATTAGCCATTAATTCAAGCTATGTAAAATTTCCATTTAAAAGTACATGCACCATTCAAAATATGTGTGCCTTTTGGAGCATGTAACTATTGTCAGCCATTAATCAACCATTTAATGAAAAGCAATGTAAAATCATATACGCGTGCCCTCTTAAATTCATGCACCAATGAAATTGGTGGTTGGATTTGTTTACATATCACTATAAGTAGATAGTTTTTGAGTTTATATTTTTAACATTTTCCTTTCTATTCTCTTTCATCATTGTGTAAGCTTATTCATCAATAGAAAAATATCATCATCGCAAGCATCAAAAAAATTTGTGCTTGAGTTTTAGAAATGTTTTGATTTCCTCTCCATGCCAAAAATTGGTATGAATTCTCACCTTCATCCCTCCAAAATTACAAAATTTGTTAATGTAAAATTTTCCATAGCTGATTAGGGATTATATCCATGTAAAATTTTCCATAGTTGATTAGGGCTTATATCCATGTAGGGATTTTGTAGATAATTAAATGGAAGCAAGTTTGTTATTCAATATTTTGTAGAAGGTAGTTTTTTTTATCAAATAAATAATTTCATAATATAGTAAACATTTGTTAGAGAAGTGAAAGAGGATGGAATGGAGCACATCTTGACAAAGAAACAATGCAACTTAATATGTAATAACATGAGAGGAAGATTTGCAAAATTTTTAAAAACCAAAAACACCTGCCAAGAACTTGTTTTGTTGAGTCTTGAAAAAGATCCTGGTGGTATGGATGGTGGCTCAATTTTCACAATAAAAAAGTGAATATCGGAATCGATTTATGGACATGGTGGTGTGTAGGAATAGAAGAGAAGATGTATTTTATAAAATTGATATTATTTGTTGGCCTTATTGCCTTATTGTTGTCCACAAATAGTCCTCCACTACACATACTCAAAAAATTCAATGGCTATGACATCGTTGACATTGTCAATGACAATATTTTAGAAGATATTCATGTTAAGAATGAGTTTCCATTGAATGTGTTGGTGTTGGATTACAGTGACCTATTTGTGAAAAAAAAAATATGGTAATGTAAGTAGGAGAACAAATAGATTTTGGAGAACAAAAGAATGAATACAAATTTGTGAAAGGAGAATTTGAGGAACAAGGAAACTCTAAGATGTTGCTACTATGGAAGCAAACTATCCTCAAAACTTTTCACAAAATGTAAATTTTCTTTTTTTCATCATGGCTATGTGGTTTTTTTGTCTTTTTTTTTGCCTACGGGATTTCTCTCTTCTATGCTTCAATGTCATATTATGCCTTAAGGACCTTTTTGTAAAAGGATGTGGGTCCTTTCAAAACCCCCATATTAACCCTTATACAAAAAAATGGACATATTTTTTTTACATACATACATCGGAATATGTTGTTGTGGCATAACCTAGAGACTCTATGATGACAATATCTTACTTTATTTTGTTAATTCCTATCGATCGATAATATCCAATTAATATGGTGTCGCATAAGCTAGTGGATGCTAAGCTAAAAATAATATTCTTTGACTTGTTAAATGCTAGTGATCCATAAGCTCAAAATTTTATATTGTGGAAGTATTAGGTTACCTTAGTAGTGCTAAGCTCAAAACATCTTACTTAAAATTTCTCCTCAATCCACCACTCAAAATAAAAAAATTCTATTAACTTTTCAACTTTCTAATGTTTGTAATTTATTTAAATAATTTTTAAACTATGAAACTTATTTATATTTTTCTTTATTTTCTAGTTAGTATTGATTTGACAAATATGAGGCCTTGTTGCAACATTGATTTATTCTATTTAATAAAAATCATAATTATAAGAAAACAATCACAACTAGCACATCTAGCATGATCACACAACTAGCACATCTCCCATCCATGAGGCATGAACTTAATGCTCTGTCTTGTTTAATTTAAAATGTCGTTAACAAAATTACTATTAACAAGGTTTATTAAATATACGTGAACATAATGATTCCTACTTTATACATGAGGATTAAGGCACCCAGAAACCTTACAATAGAATGCATCGTGAGCATCACCAAGAGTGAAAAAAAGAAACAGGACAAAAATGGCTAAAACAACTTATCCCAAACTACATAGTCCAATAGATCAATACAAGGAAAAATCACAAAACATGGAGGGAAAACATCCCAAATGATACAGTCCACAAACAGTCAAACAAAATCTCCAAGAGCCAATGGACTAGTTAGTCTTCAAACATTTGTACTCCTCTGAGTTGATGCTCCTCTATCCTTTTCATATTATCATCCTTGCTTTCTCATGATAGGGATGTGGTCTTCAACCTGCTCTTCCTCATCTGAACTACTGAGGTGGAGATTATACCTGAACTTTGTGTCCCTGCTCCAGCTTGACCACACACCCCTGTAACTCCAAAACCAAAATTTTGATCTCTACCATATCGGCCCCATGATAGAGTTTTGGGTGATGAAAATTTTCTTAGAGGCGTTGATGCAATGCATGACATTATTTCCCATATCCATTCCAACTTTTCCTAAGGCCTCCATATCCATTTCCACCTGACTCACCCTGAGAGAAATTTTATCAAAAGCCACATTCCAACCCAGCTCCACTCTCTCTTTCCCTTTAGATGACTCCCCTTTCATATCAATAGAGAAGAACATAGCTCAGTACCAAGATTTTCATTCCCCGAGGTGCCTTACTCTTCTTTCTCCTCAGTTTGTTCATATGGTCCATGCAAGAGTACAATTTTCATCTGAATCCCTAGATTTGGGCTCTAATTCCTTTTCCACCACTAGTTTACCATTCTTAAAAAGTAAAAATAATTAGTCCATGGTGTATCGGGGTATCAATCTTTCCTGTTGAAAATCATTCACCGACATAGAGAGTGACATAAAAAAAAAAAAGGAAGGCTCATAGCAATCTTATTCCTAAACATATTAAGCATAGTGAGATGGTGAGTAAATATATTTCTATAATTCACTTCAAGAGTAATGTACCTCATAAGGTGGAGTAAACCATATTCCAAATATCAAGGATGTAGAATCTAGCTATATACTGTCTACCAATAAGTAAACCATTTCTTTACCATGGAAAGAAAGTCTCAATTTCATGCTTGTGTTCTGGTGTGGTCTTTGAATATATTTAAGCCCTCCATCTCCATTCCAGTCACCTATGCTATCGAATCCTCTAAAACCTAAATTTCCATGCCACATGGATCACCATGTTGCCATTGTTCCATGCCCGACCAAATTCCAACACAAGATAAGGATCAGACCCCGTGATTTTTGAGATGAAATTCCTAAACCCCCAATTTTTAGAATGTGCCACAAGGAGGGGTTATCCTTTGGGCACCATAGCTCATGGGCTTGGTTCTCAAATGACCACCTCCATGGTTTTAGTTGATGAGATTGAAAATGGAAGAAACAATGGCCAAAATGAATTGTAAGAGAAAAATTAATACAAATCCCACCATATATCCTACACGTGGGAAGGGTCTGTTAACCATAAGTACAAGGATGACATCCCAATGAGGGAAAAAAACCACAACACATCAGTACTTAATGTTCTTAATGAGATTAATAACATTGGTGATATCATCTCCCCTCTCACACACTTTAAAATTACTACCTTTAGCCCCCAATTTGGCAAGATAATCCACACATTTATTACCCTTTCTTGGGGTGTGAATAATTAATTACATTTATCAAACTCTTTTAAAAATTTTCTTTAGTATCTTTAAGGATATTTCTTATGGTCCAATTATTAATTGTATCCTTTCTCACATTGTCTAGTGTTAAAATCTTGTTTTGAACAACTAACTGAGAAAAACATGTTGACATTGGTGAGTAAATCCTTAATCAAATTTTTCCTCTACAAATCCTTTGCAAGACAACATATGTTTAGAAAATGAATATGTTTGGTCCAAGAATGTATATGTCAGGTGTTATACTTAAGCATTATAGTCATTGATCTCCATAAACATATGTAGGAAAAGCATTTATGTGAAAACAATTGATCTAGGACGTTTAAAAGACATCAAATTATTTTAGAAACACGTTCAATATTTTTCATTCAAACAAACAACATATTATAAGTACAACATAAAAAGGTTTTTTAGTAAGTAAAAAATATTTCAAATAAATACAATTTTTTCCTCCAATCTTTACAATTCAATTCCAGTTAAGGCAAGAAGTCTTCATGTTGTTGACCTTGGGGAGTAAATCCTTAGTCCAATTTTTCCTCCAGAAATCCTTTGCAAGACAACATATGTTTTGAAAATGAATATGTTTGGTCCAATAACTGATATGTCACATGTTATACTTAAGCATTGTAGTCATTGATCTCCATCAATGCATGTAAGAAAAGTGTTTTTGTGAAAAGCAATTGATCTAGGATGTTTAAAACACACTAGACTATTTTAGAAACATGTTCAATATTTTTTCATTCAAACAACAACATATTATAAGTACAACATAAAAGGAATTTTGTAGTAATTAAAAAATATTTCAATCCTTTCAATAATAAGAACTTCTAACATCCATGATGCTAGTCACACTTCTGTTCGAGTAGTAACAAATTTAAAAAATAGGTTACAAATTTCACTTCAATCCCAAACTACTATCTTTTTTTTGTTATATCAATTCAATCCTCCAACTAGGAGGAAGTTCATTATGAGATTAACACTGGAGATACTAGTGGAAACTAAACTCAATGTCTTTCTTTAGCTTGTTAAATGGTAGTGACTCTTTAGCTCAAAATATTATATTCTTCAAATACATTCACCGCTAAGCTCAAACTAGGTTGATTTAATTTGTTAAATCCTAGTGACCACTAAAATCATAATAATATCTCACTTTATTTTTCAAAACCATGAGACCGTGAAGATCCAAATATTATGTTGTGTCATAAGCTAGTGGATGCTAAGTTCAAAATATCATTCAAGTAACTTGTTAAATGAAAGTGACCACTATGCTTGAAGTAATATAAACAACCAAATTGATTATGTACCTAAAAAAAATAATATTGATTCAAGTTAATATATATACCCACACCAGTCTGAAGTCACGTAAGGGTTCAATATAAGAAGAAATTTTAACATCCACGAGGCTAGTTAAAAGATGAAAAAGTATATTATTCTTGTCATGTACTTATAATTATACATGTAATTGTGAATGCAATTATACTGTAAGAGAACACAAACCCAATAAGGATATTATTCTTTCCCATGTACATGTAATTGTATCTACATTTAATTTTATCTTGGTAAACTAAACATGCTGCTCTCCATTGAAAAAATCAGACCCGGGATGGAGAGGACTCATGGGGATGCATTTTTTTCTAGACAACACCATCCCCATCTTATTCTAGTCAAACAAGTGTTTTGTGAAATCACCTTACCAAATCTCACAAACAAATTCCCATCACAAGTGTTGCTTTTGCTCCCTGTAACATCTTTGTGCTTACCCACTTCATTTCCATGTGTAGAATGAACAACCTTGGAGAACCTAAATGTAACAAATAGAAGTGTCAATAAAGAAATTCTAATAAGATATTGCTTTATGATTTTTTGTCTGATAATCTATATAGTATGAAATCATGTCTAGCAATGTTAGTTATTTCACCTTGCTTCATTTTGTTTGTAGATTCTTCCTTTATAATATATATTAACTAAATACATCTAATATCACTAACATTCAAACCTTCAACCTCCACTAAATGCAGTAATTGCAAGAACATTAACTAATTAATGTTGGGGTTGGCTGAACATTAACTAAGATTAAAATTTGTTAGGTTATGTTGAGGCATAACCTCTTTTTGGTGGTGGAAGAGGATAAGGCATTTGTGGATTTTTTTGGGAATTTATGACATTCATAGATTTATGTTCATGTGATGGATGGGATCAATTAATTACTATTACTAATTAGGAAAAATTCAATTAGAAATCTTGGAGACATGAGTTGAAGATTGGAATGAAGGTGCTCGACATCTCTATTTAAGCATCATCTATATATCGGGCCTTTGGAAATCACTATCAAAAAAATCCCTATTCATTATGGGTAGCACAAAAAATGCATGAGCCTTCTTCCTGTGAAGAGGTCAAGGATGACCCGAGTAGTATGGAATATTTTGCATGATGGTGGTGTTATGTCATTTATGGAAAGATTGTCTGGTCACTCTAGTAACTAAGTAATGTGTAGTGTGTTGGAAACTGGAAGAAAGGAAGAGTCAAAGTGGGAAAGACTAAATTTATTATTTTGATAGAGTCCATTGTGGCTATGATGGGGCTCCCATGATGGGGAGACATTTATTTTCAATGCTCGCTTCAGGAGGAGATGGATGATTTCTTGTATCCTGGTGAAAATCTAAACAATGTATCACTGAGCTATGAATGGGACTCACTTCCAGAACCTTGGGATAGGGTTGTTGAGAAATTGAGGAGGTACTTCACGCTTCAAATGAATGCTACAAAGTGATCTATGGACCTCAAATTTTTCTTCTTGTGCATCTTTGACATGATCAAGGAAGGTAAACTTTTGTGATTTTCTATTTCAATTGCTTGAGAAGTCCCTTAAAATGGCTATAGAAGATGATGGTCCTTTCCTACACCAAGGCCTTTTGTATTTTCTCTTTAAAATGGAAGCTTCCCAAAAATAAATCTTCATGCTTCCCCTCTAAGCCTAGAGAAAGCAGTGTCATGTCCCCCCTCCTCCTCTTCTGCAACCATCTCCCTATATATATATCATCATCATCACCACCACCTTGGTCTCCCTTCCTTCTCGATTCGATTTGAGACATCATGATCATTAGCCCCCATTCTTTCACTCTTAGGTCTCCCTCATCTTCTCTGGTGGCTCGTAACCCTCCAGACACCTCAGAGCACTCTCCTAAGGTCTCTAAACCACTTTTAGACCCAACATCTACTTCCTCTCCACCTCTTTCGATGATGCTTCTCTGGCTTCTCCTCTCATCTCCATAATGACATTGTAATGGCTACAACCATCTCAACTCACCTGATCATGGAAGCATGTGTGACTTCCCTCCCACATTTTTGCATGGAAGTTAGCATGGACTCAAAAATTCTAGATGTGTTGTGGGATCTCTCCTTGGTTTACCCTGATTCTCTCTGTAGAGAAAATGGGCTCCCCCACTGCAGCTTCTTGGAACACAAGGAGCATTTAGAGAAGATCTCTCTGATCCACATGAGGCCATCAAAGATTATGTTTCACTCAATATCTACTATCAAGGAATGGAAAAGTCACATGGTCATGACCTGGATGAAAATCAATGAAGACTTCTGGAACACATTAAGTTAGTGGATGTGTTGGTTCAAGGAAGGCCTACTACTGCCGATGCTAAGGATGAAGCAACTACTCTCATGAATATCCATAAAATGTAATTTGGCTTTGTCCAGTTTGGGATTTTTTTTTTTTTTTTTTTTGCATACATGGGATTGTTCTCTTCTTGTTTCACTATAATACCTAGCCATGAGGGATTTTTTTTGTGCAAGTATGTGGGTCATTTGGGAAAACCCCCTTTTACTCTAATTCCAAATAGTTTTATGTTTTGGCATATCGTAGTCATGGCTAAGCTCCTAATATGTTAATGAGTTTTCTTACATCCTTAAGATCACTATGCTCCAAATTTTATGTCTTGGTATAACCTAGTGACTTCTCAGATGAGAGTATCCTACTTTATTTTGATAAAACCTAGTGACCACCAAGCTCCAAAAATTTATGGTGTGGCATAACGTACCATTGTCTAATATCAAAATATAATTTTCTTACTAGTTAGGTGGTAGTGAAAACTAAACTCGGAATATTATATTGTGGGTTTAGCACCAAAAAAAGTTATTAATATCTACCTCTAATTTGCTAGATGTTGTAAAATATCTTAATTATGAATTATTAAACCCTAGTGATGAAATCACCAAATAACATGTTGTGGAAAAACCTAAGCATGTGAAGATCAAAATAATATATTGTTTTAAGTACCTAATGACCGCTAAGCTCAAACTATGTTGATTCAAATTTGCTAAATCCAATCACCATTAAGATCCAAATATTATGTTTTTTGTGTAACCCATTAGTAACCAAGCTAATAATATCTTATTTCTTTTGTTTAAACCTAGTGAGCGCTAAGCACCAAATATTATGTTGTGTCATAATCTAGTGGATGCTAAGCTCAAAATATCATTCAATAACATGTTAAATGATAGCAACCACTATGCTCAAAATAATATATTGTGGAAGTACCTAGTCTCCACTTAGTTCAAAATATGTTAATTTAATTTGTTTAATCCTATCGACCGTAACCTCCATATATTATGTCATTGTTTAAACTAGCATCAGCTAAGTTATAAATATCTTCTGTAATTTGTTAACTATTGTAAAATATCATAACTATGAATTATTGAACCCTAGTGAGTTCAATCTCCAAATAATATGTTGTGGAAAAGGCTACCGGCTACTAAGCTCAAAGTATCTGAAACCACTGGTAGTATCCAAATATTATGTGGTAGCATAACCTAATATGCTAAGCTCAAAATATCTTAATTCCAAATCTTAAATGCATAAAAAAATTCAACTAATTTATATTGGTCTTGATTTCTATAAGGATCTCCAAAGTCAATGTCTTTCTTTTTTTTGTTAAATACTATTGATTTTTTAGCTCAAAATATTTATATTCTTAAGTTCTCTCTTTCTTTTGTTGAAACCTAGAGACTGCTAAGATCCTAATATTATGTTGTGGCATAACCTAGTGGCCACTATGTTGAAAATATCTTAATTTAATTTATCAAATCCTAACCACCGATAGGTTACAAAGATTGTGTGATGGCATAAACTAGTGGGTGCTATGCTTGAAATATCTTAATTTGAAATCTTAAAATCATACAATAAAGTCTTACTAATTTATACAGATCTTGATTTCTATACATTTCTCCAAAGTTAATGTGGTTGATTAACTTAGAGGTCGATAAGCTCAAAAAAAACTTACTTTAATTTGTCAAAATGTAGTGACTTACAAGAGGATATGGCATATGTGGCTTTAATGGTCATTTATGACATCGATAGTTTGCATTCATGTGATAGATAGACAAAATGATTAAGGGTTATATACACATGTGACATGTAAGATGGCATTGGAAATTTAAGAGTCTTAATGGGAAGCATGATATTTATGATAAGGATATCTAATCGATGATCTTTTGTACTATCACACTTACCTCCTTTTGTGTGTGTTGTGTGCTGTGTGCTTTTATCTCTCTAGCCGACTGGATATTTAACTACCCCTTTCCACTTTTTGGTCTTTGGTTGTTTTGCTTCTGTCTCTCTCTCTGATGGTGATGGGGGTGTTGGTTTTTGGGTAGCATGGAGTGTGGTCCTAGTAGGAAGAGGCAGAGAGCTATGACAGGAAAGGACGTTGGGAATCATTTACTTCTTGGATGGATGGGAAAATTTAGAACACAACTATGTGGAATTGGCTCGAGAAGGTCTAGTCAGTGGAGTGATTTAGAAGAAGAAGATGATGGTGATATTTTGAGAGCATGCAAGATAATGCTTGACCCAAACCAGTCCAAAGGGTGAAGGAACATTTTTGACATGGCTCAAGGGTTGAGAGCATGGAAAACATATTGTCCAACTCTTTGGGGTAGTTTATCTTGCATAAGGAGAATGAGAAGTTGGAAGAGCATCTAGTCATCCTTCAATATCATGTCCATGCCTTGATGCGGGGGATGTAGGTGATTGTGTGTGGTCTAGAGGTAGTTGCGGAAAATCAGGGTATAGAACTCCCTGCTTGCGCTAAAGTGAAAAATGGAATGTTGTGTCGATTCATCCTCCTCCTTGATAGAGTAAAGGGGATGTGGATGTTGATCATCGATGAGGTGGAGCTAAGAGGCCAAATGACCTAATAATCTTTCTGGATGAATTTGTCTTTAGTTTTTATTAAGGCTGGAATGGCCATCTATATAGAGAAGTATATAGATATAGGAAGTATTTGTGGGTGAAGTGAAGTTGATTACACTCTTCCCCATATTTTGGCATATATTTAGTAAGATAAGTTTCTTGTAATCATCATGGGAGTCCACTACTAGAAGACTTATCATGGATTGGTTCCTCATGTACTTTTTTTCAAGACTTATCATCAAAATATCCTAGTTTAAAATCTTAAAATCATAGAATGAATTCATCTAAATATATATATATATATATATATATATATTCTATTATATAATACATATAATTTATGATACATAAGCTATAAATTAGTACCCAAATATATATTGTGCATAATATGTTGCATAACCTAGCACTAAGCTCTTAATACCTCAATTTAGTTTTGAAATCCTAACTAACCTAGGTTCCAATGATTATGTGGTAGCATAACCTAATGGGGCTAAGCTAAGCTCTAAAAATATCTTAATTTAAAATAATATATCATGTTTGGAATAACCTATAAATAATACCCAAATAATATCTGGAATAACCTAGCAATCTTAAGCTCTTAATAGTATTCACTAAGATATATATTATTATATGCATAACCTACCTTTAGCATAATGCTAACTATGCTTTAATATCTTACTTTCTTTTATTTAGTTTTTAAAACCTAGTTAATATTACTTCTAAGATCAAATATTATTATTATAACATATCATGTTTTTGATACATAACCTATAATACCCAAATAATATGCTAAGCTCAAAATATAATTTAAGATTGTATTATTATTATTGGCTTATAAATCTAACCTAAGACTTCTAAGATCCAAATATTATGTTGTGTCATAAATCTACCTAAGCTAATTGGGTTATATTTGGCATAACCTTAGTCTAAGGTCTTAATACCTCAATTTAGTTTTTAAATCCTTACTACCGCTAGGTTCCAATGATTATACGGTAGCATAACCTAGGCTAAGCTCAAAGCTAATCTCAAAATATCTTAATTTAAAATAACATATCATGTTTATGATACATAACCTAGTGAATTGAATACCCAAATAATATGTTGTGGAATAACCTAGTGGTCATTAAGCTCTTAATACTAGTATTCACTAAGATCATATTATTATGTTGCATAACCTACCCACCACTATGCTTATAATATCTTACTTTCTTTTACTGAAACCTAGAGACTTCTAAGATCCAAATGTTATGTTGTGTCATAAGCTAGTGGATGCTAAGCTCAAAATATAATTGGGTAACTGGATAGATTATAGTGCCCACTAAGCTCAAAATATTATATTGTGGAAGTACCTAAGCACCGCTTAGCTGAAACTATTTTAATTTAATTTGTTTAATCCAACCCACCGTAAGGTCTTAATGTTATACAATGTGATATACTCGATGAATCCTAATGGCCACTAAGCTATTCTTAGTCATAAAGAAAATGATCGCTTGACCCAAAAAAAAGTGTGTTGCCTAAAAAAATAACAAAATGTATTTAACATGAGAAAATAAAAATGATCACTTGAACAAAAAAAGTGTGTTTCCTATAAAAAATCCACCTATCCTTGAGTCCACAAAGGTAAATGAAGACTTCATCCAAATAAGAATTATAGCCTAGTGGTCACTAGAGTAGGAAACATTTTTCATTTAGATCATATTCAAAAAAGGAGTTTATATAAATGATAAAAAATAAATATGGAATTTATATAATAGTATACATATAGACTTGGACTTGTTGTACCCTAGCTAGCCACTAAGCTATACTTAAAGGAAGAATATTTTTACATTTAGGACAAGAAAAGAAACCTGGACTAGTGACCAAGAAGTTATACTACAAGTTTTTAAATAGAACGTGATCTACTCGTTCCACCCTAGCAGCCACTAAGCTATTCCTAAAGGTAAATATATCATGTTCATAAATGTTATACATCTAAATTCTTAATGTTTCTAGAAATCATATTGAAAAGCTATAAAGATAAAAAATAAAAATAAATTATGGCATTTATATAATGGATACATAAATATACGTGTAAAATTGTATCTTTAATATGTTATACAGTAAAATATAGTTTTATCTAGTTCTTACAAGATTCTGGTAGAATTATTTTATAGTTATGAAATCATATGGAAACTTGGAATTGCATTTGAGAATCTATAAAACAAGTTTTTACATATGACACCATCTACTCATTGCATCCTAGTGGTCAGCTAATCTATTCTTAAAGGTAAATATATCATGTTCATAATGAAGTTGTTTTATAAATCTAAATTGTTAATCTTTGTGAATATAAAAAGTTGATGAAGAACAAAAGTGATCGCTAGGACCAAAAAATGTTGTGTTGCCTATATAAAAACAACTGATCCATAAGGGGCCAAGGAATACGAATGCTTTTTCCAAATTAGAATTATAGCCTAGTGGATGCTAGGGTAGACAAATTTTCCTATGGTAGAGTTTATTCATAGAAAAAAATCATATTGAAAAGATACAAATGATAACAAATAAATCCAGAATTTATATAATGTATATATAAATATACGTGTAGAATCTTGTATGTAATTGAAATAGAATTGGGGTTTTGTAAATAGGTTTTCAAAAACAACCAATTATATCGTGGAAGCCTCAAAGCTATGTTAATTTTTGGCATAGATTAGCGGGCTCAAAAGGAAGAATATATTAATTATAAAATGCATATTGATTAAAATTATATTTAATAATATTATTGCATATATAATGTGTTTAACTTCCAATGTACATACCATAAAAATGATGAAGACATTACATTTGGTTAATTCTACATGGAAACACGTATATAATTGGAAATAATTATCATACAATTGAATTCTTAATATAGTTTTATAGTTTTGAATTAATTTTTAACCTCATATATTTTCCTAAAATATCTAAGTGGAAACCATGTAAAAATGTAATATGCATTAATTAGCGAGGTTTCTTTGCATCATCTTGATGAACAACATTAACTATTTTTGGTTCTCCGACCAAAATAAAATTAAAAATAAGGTGACTATGCTAGAAGCTATCATTATCCTAAAAAAAATCGCAAGGAATGAAAAATGAAAAAAATTAAAAAAAAAAATAGCCAAAGAGAGACATAGAATGGGAAATGGGAAAGCGTTAAAAAAAGATAAATACTAGAGAAGAAAAGTGATTAAAATTTCTTTCGTTAACAAAAAAAAAAGTGAGTTTTCATGAAGAACAAGGCAGTTTGGCATGGAGATCAAAAACAAATTGGAAAGCAAGGCTTGACTATGGAGCACGATTCAGTAGGAAAAAGTAGGGCTTGTGTGGATCATTGATTGGATCAAACAAAAAACACAAGAACCAATCAAACTAGAGAAACTAATAGATCCCAAAAAAAAAAGGTACACCTTTACTATAAATACCTGGTTTAGTAATATCTGGGATTATTTCATGCTTTATGTTGTCTGTGAAACCTCCATCTGCTATCTCATTGAAACAATCATCGTGATTCTTTTCGCAACCTCTTTTGTTATCCTCCTTGTGTCATGTCCTTTTTGTGTGCATCCTTTTTGTGCTTCTTTTTTGTTCCTTTCTCTGTGAACAAGATTATAATCACATGTAAAAAAACTAGGATTCGAACACTCACTCCCCTATAATCTATGTCCACATATGTTTTTTTTATTTTGAGAGACATTTTTTTTGATTGAAAAAAAAATATAAAACCCTACTCAATATTTCTCGAGGTATTTAATAATTTTTTAGCACATTCCATGAAAAAAATTCAAAAAATAGAAAAAGAGGGATATTGAAAATTTGAAATTTTCACTTTCCCCTCTAAAAAAAAAAGGGTGGGCTATAAAATTTTAAAATAAAAACTTACCCCATCTAAAAAAAAATTTCAAATATCAAATATCCAAAACTTACCCCTCTAAAAAAAAAAGGGTGGGCTATTGAAATTTCAAATATCAAAAAAACTTTCCCCTCTAAAAAAAAAAGGGTGGGGCTATTGAAATTCAAAAAAAAAAAAAAAAAAAATTTCCCCTCTAAAAAAAAAAAGGGATATTAAAATTTCAAATATCCTATAAAAAAAAAATAATAAAATTTCAAAATTTCCTATTTTTATTTTTCCATAAAAAATATTTAAAAAAAAAAAAGAAAAAATCCTAAAATTTTTCATTATATATATATATAACAATATTCTTTATCAAAAATACATTTTATGAACTTTATAAAATAATATAAAAAATATAAAAAATATTTATATACATAATAATATAATAACATTATAGCATTATAGATAAAAAAAATAAAAAAAAAAAATAAAGAAATAAAAAATCCTAAACATAGTTTTTGAAGATTATTAGAAATAATATACAAACATTTACATGTTATATTCTTATCAAAAAATTATAAAATCAATTTCTACATTTTAGATATAGTGTTTAAAATGAAGCTAATGTAAATTAATTATCAATGAAAATGTGCCACATTTAATATGTTTCAAAATAAGATACTTTTTTAGATATGATATGTAGATACATAATAAGTAGCGATAAGACTTTACATTTTTTTATTTATAGAAATGAAGTGAAGTATTTTCAAAAATAAAATCTCATTGAACTACATACCAAGCCTAAAAGGATCCAAAATATGATAGTTTTAAAATGAAAAGGTAAAGGTAGGATCCTTAGTGGGCTAATTTAAGCTAAAGTGATTTATTATTTTATGTCTACTTTCAAAATAAGAAACTTTTGAGCCTAGGGATGATATGTCATTTTTATGTCATATAAAAAGGATTATGGGGCTACATTTTTTTATTGATAGGAAATGAAGTGAAGTATGAGTTGAAAACCATGTATCTCATTGGAACTACATACCAAGCCTAGTGATCCAAAATTTAATAATAGTTTTAAAATGAGAAGAGGTAAAGGTAGGAGCCTTAATGGCTAAATTTAAGCTAAACCATGATTTATTATTTTATGTCTACTTTCAAAATAAGAAACTTTTGAGCCTAGGGTCTGATATGTCATTTCTTTCAATAAGTAAAGGAGCTTAGTGGGCTACACATTTTATTTGATAGGAAATGAAGTGAAGTATGAGTTGAAAACCATGTATCTCATTGGAACTACATACCAAGGCCAAGGATCCAAAAAAACTTTAATGATAGTGTTTAAAATGAGAAGAGGTAAAGGTAGGAGCCTAGTAGCCACTAAGCTAAACCATGATTTATTATTTTATGTCTACTTTCAAAATAAGAAACTTTTGAGCCTAGGGTCTGATATGCCATTTTTGTCAATAAGTAAAGGAGCTTAGTGGGTGCTACATTTTATTTGATAGGAAATGATGTGAAGTATGAGTTGAAAACCATGTATCTCATTGGAACTACATACCAAGGCTAGGGATCCAAAACTGTAATGATAGTGTTTAAAATGAGAAGAGGTAAAGGTAGAGCTAGCTAGGGCCATTAAGCTAAACCATGATTTATTATTTTATGTCTACTTTCAAAATAAGAAACTTTTGAGCCTAAAGTCGATATTTTGAGGTAAATAAGTAAAGGATCGATATTTTATTTGATCATTTATTTGAAAACCAATATTTAAATGCTAAAGTAATGAGTGTTTTTAAGCATTTTTATTTATGAGATAAAATATGAGTTGAAAAAACTATGTATCTTATGGGGGAACTAACTATAATTATATTAAGGCTATCCAAAATATTTATGTAAAAGGTAAAATATATAATAAAGATAGAGGTTTATATTGATAAGAGGTAAAGGTAGGATCCTAGTGACCACTAAGCTATACCATTCAATTCAATAGGTTATGGCATTCCACTCAATACATACAAAATCTTAGTGGTCATTATGCATTTTCTCTCATAAAAACAGATGTGAATTATATGTTACAAACAATAAGTCTTGTGAGTACTACATAATAGATGAAAACACAATAGTGACCCAAAGCTATATATGTATGGTATTTATAATGACTGGTAGTAATGGTGGGAGCCTAGTGACCACTAAACTAGAGCATGATCTTTTATTTTATCATTTTTTTAAACTTATTAAATTGTTGAACCTAGCATCCACTATGCCCTTACTTTTGATAAAGAAAAAATGCTTAGCGTTCACTAAGCATTTTCTCCACAAGATCTGATGTGAATTATGTGTTTCAAACAATATACCTTATGGGAACTACGTAAGTCTTGATCCCTCATGTACCTTAATCACTCTAAGAAATAACAACATAGAAAAAAAAATAAAAAAAAAAATTACCTACCTTTAATAATGTAGGACCCAAAAAATAGGAATTTTTTTTTACCTACCTTTAATATTATACCTTAATCACTCTAAGAAATAACAACATATATTACTTAAAAAAAAAAAAAAAGAGAACAACCCTAAGTCCAAGTATATATAAAGATGTAGGGTTTTTCCTAGTCTTCCCTTTTAGCAAGAGGCCATGGAGTTGTAGAGGATTTTTGGAAGAGGCATGGTTTGAAGGGTTGAGGAAAAATTCCACCAAAGTTGGACCCATCTCAGGTTGTGGAGGTGTTCATCCATGTGACAGGAGGAGAAGTTGGAGTGGCCTCTTCATTGGCCCCTAAAATTGGTCCTTTGGGTCTTTCACCGAAGAAAATTGGAGAAGACATTGTAAAGGAGACTACAAGAGATTGGAAGGGTTTGAGGGTTGTGAAGCTCACTATAAAAATCATCAAAGCCAAAGTTACAGTTGTTCCTAGCATAACTTTTCCTTGGTGATTAAAGCCTAAAGGAAACTTGAACATGATAGGAAAAAGAAAAAAAACATTAAACATACGGGAACATCTCATTGGATGATGTTATTGAAATTGCAAAGGTCATGAAGCCCCGATCCATGGAAAAACATCTTGTGGGAACTGTGAAGGAGATTTTGGGTACGTGTGTTTTTTGGGTGCACTATCGATGGAAAGGATCCCAAGGATTTACAATCAGAGATCGATGAAGGAGAGGTTGAGATTCCAGAGGATTGATGGAAGGAAGTGATTTTGTTTTGGGTATGTTTTATTGAGTTTTAGTGTATTGGGTATTTTTTTGTTTTTAAGGTTTGATTGGGAACAATGGCTTAAATATTTATGGGTCTTTCATTGAATAAAAAGGAGCACGCCAAATTTGGTTATAGTGGGTTTCATTTGCTTATTTAATGTTTGTGTATTTTCTTGTTTAATGTACTTTGTATTTTGTAGGCCTAATTTCCTTAATAAAAATTGAGTTATTTTTTAATGTAATGTTAATATAAATATCATTGGAAGCATTAAACCAAAATAAGAAGTAACGTGTAGTAAGATATTTACTGGCTAAGGTTTGTAATAATTTATTTTCACTTTACAAGACAAAGCTCATTTCCTATGAATTTGGGGCATGAGGCTTAACTCATTTGAAAAACATTCTCATAAGTGGTGCAAAAAGGCTTGCAACAAGGTTGGGGTTTGGAAAGTTGGAGAATGGCCAAATGAATATATGATGGCTATATGTTGAGGGAAAGGGGGTTCTACTAGAAGTTGATGTAGAGGAGTCAACTTGGATTATGTAGTTTTGAGGTTTAAGGCTGATGTAAGACCATCTACAATTCCATTCCAGTGAGATTTCACTACAATCATATGAACTATAAACACAATATCGATGACGGGTTTTTAGTTTTGGAAAAAAGTATGATGGGAGCCTAGTGACCACTAAACTAGAGCATGATATTTTATTTTATCATTGTTTTAAAATTATTAAACTATTGAACCTAGCATCCACTATGCCCTTACTTTTGATAAGGAAAAAATGCTTAGTGTTTCGCTAAGCATTTTCTCCCACAAGATCGATGTGAATTATGTGTTTCAAACAATATACCTTATGGGAACTATGTAAGGCTTGATCCCTCATGTACCTTAATCACTCTAAATATACAACTTATGGGAACCTACCTTTAATATTGTAAAAAAATAGGAAAAAAAATACCTACCTTTAATATTGTACCTTAATCACTCTAAGAAATAACAACATATATTACTTAAAAAAAAAAAAAAAAGAGAACAACCCTAAGTCCAAGTATAGATAAAGACGTAGGGTTTTTCCTAGTCTTCCCTTTTAGCAAGAGGTCACATGAAGTTGTAGAGGATTTGTGGAAGAGGCATGGTTCAAAGGGTTGAGGAAAAATGCCACCAAATTTGGACCCATCTTAGGTTGTGGAGGTGTTTTCCATGTGACAGGAGGAGAAGTTGGAGTGGCCTCTTCATTGGCCCCTAAAATTGGTCCTTTGGGTCTTTCACCGAAGAAAATCGAGAGAAGACATTACAAAGGAGACTGCAAGAGATTGGAAGGGTTTGAGGGTTACCATGAAGCTCACTATACAAAATCATCAAGGCCAAAGTTACAATTTGTTCCCAACATAACTTCCTTGGTGATTAAATCCCTGAAGGAACTGAACATGATAGGAAAAAGATGAAAAACATTAAACATACGGGAACATCTGTTGGATGATGTTATTGAAATTGTGAAGGTCATGAAGCCGATCCATGGAAAAACATCTTGTGGGAACTGTGAAGGATATTTTGGGGGTGTGTGTTTTTTAGCATTGGGCACATTTGATGATGCAAGGATCCCAAGGATTTACAATCAGAGATCGATGAAGGAGAGGTCGAGATTCAGAGGATTGATCGGAAGGAAAGTGATTTTTTTTTTGGGTATGTTTTATTGAGTTTTAGTGTATTGGGTATTTTTTGTTTTTAAGGTTTGATTGGGGAACAATGGCTTAAATATTTATGGGTCTTTCATTGAATAAAAAGGAGCACACCAAATTTGGTTATAGTGGGTTTCGTTGCTTATTTAATGTTTGTGTATTTTCTTGTTTAATGTACTTTGTATTTGTAGGCCTAATTTCCTTAATAAAACTGAGTTATTTTGGTAATGTTAGACTATAAATATCAGTTGGAAGCATTAAACCAAAATAAGAAGTAACATCTAGTAAGATATTTATTGGCTAAGGTTTGTAATAATTTATTTTCACTTTACAAGACAAAGCTTGTTTCCTATGAATTTGGGGCATGAGGCTTAACTCATTGAAAAACATTCTCATAAGTGGTGGTGCAAAGGCTGCAACAAGGTTGGGGTTTGGCAAGTTGGAGAATGGCTTGAATCTGTGATGGCTATGTTGAGGGAAAGGGGGTTTTGCTGGAAGTTGATGCAGAGGAGTCAACTTGGATTACGTAGTTTTGAGGTTTAAGGCTGATGTAAGACCATCTACAATTCCATTCAGTGAGATTTCACTACAATCAGATGAACTATAAACACAATATCGATGATGATGGTTTTTTAGTTCTAGAGAAAATATGATGGGAGCCTAGTGACCACCGCTAAACTAGAGCATGATCTTTTATTTTATCATTGTTTTAAAATTATTAAACTATTGAACCTAGCATCCACTATGCCCTTACTTTTGATAAGGAAAAAAAAAAAATCTAAGAATTTTTCCCACAAGATCGATGTGAATTATGTTAAACAATATACCTTATCCCATAAGGCTTGATCCCTCATGTACCTTAATCATGTGAATTATGTGAAAAAAAGGAAAAAAAATATATTTTTATGGGAACTAAATAAGGCTTGATACCTACCTTTAATATGTACCTTAATCACTCTAAGAAATAAAAACATATATTAAAAAAATAAAACAAAATAGAACAACCCTAAGTCCAAGTATAGATAAAGACGTAGGGTTTTTCCTAGTCTTCCCTTTTAACAAGAGGCCATGGAGTTGTAGAGGATTTTTGGAAGAGGCATGGTTTGAAGGGTTGAGGAAAAATGCCCAAATTTGGACCCATCTCAGGTTGTGGAGGTGTTCATCCATGTGACAAGAGGAGAAGTTGGAGCGGCCTCTTCATTGGCCCCTAAAATTGGTCCTTTGGGTCTTTTCATGAAGAAAATCGAGAGAAGACATTGCAAAGGAGACTGCAAGAGATTGGAAGGGTTTGAGGGTTACATGAAGCTCACTTTATAAAAATCATCAGGCCAAAGTTACATTTTTCCCCAGTGTAGCTGCCTTGGTGATTAAATCCCTGAAGGAACCTAAATGTGATAAGAAAAAGATGAAAAACATTAAACATACCGGGAACATCTCGTTGGATGATGTTATTGAAATTGTGAAGGTCATGATGCATCGATCCATGGAAAAACATCTTGTGGGATATGTGAAGGAGATTTTGGGTATGTGTGTTTTTTTATCAAGTGCACTATCGATGGAAAGGATCCCAAGGATTTACAATCAGAGATCGATGAAGGAGAGGTCGAGATTCAGAGGATTGATCGAAAGGAAGTGATTTTGTTTTGGGTATGTTTTATTGAGTTTTAGTGTATTGGGTATTTTTTGTTTTTAAGGTTTGATTGGGAACAATGGCTTAAATATTTATGGGTCTTTCATTGAATAAAAAGGAGCATGCCAATTTTTGGTTATAGTGGGTTTCATTTTCTTATTTAATGTTTGTGTATTTTCTTGTTTAATGTACTTTTATGTATTTGTAGGCCTAATTTCCTTAATAAAACTGAGTTATTTTGGTAATGTTAGACTATAAATATCAGATTGGAAGCATTAAACCAAAATAAGAAGTAATGTCTAGTAAGATATTTAATGGCTAAGGTTTGTAATAATTTATTTTCACTTTACAAGACAAATCTCATTTCCTATGAATTTGGGGCATGAGGCTTAACTCATTGAAAAACATTCTCATAAGTGGTGGTGCAAAGGCTGCAACAAGGTTGGGGTTTGGAAAGTTGGAAAATGGCCCGAATCTGTGATGGCTATGTTGAGGGAAAGGGGGTTCTTCTGGAAGTTGATGTAGAGGATTCAACTTGGATTACGTAGTTTTGAGGTTTAAGGCTGATGTAAGACCATCTACAATTCCATTCCAGTGAGATTTCACTACAATAAGATGAACTATAAACACAATATCGATGATGGGGTTTTTCAAGTAGAGAGAAAGCATGATGAGATCCTAACAACCACTAAACTAGAGCATGATATTTTATTTTATCATTGTTTTCAAATTATTAAACTATTTGAACCTAGCATCCACTATGCCCTTACTTTCGATAAGAAAAAAATGCTTAGCATTCACTAAGAATTTTCTCCATAATATCCAAAGTGAATTATGTGTTTCAAACAATATACCTTATCAAAAATATACCTTATGGGAACTACGTAAGGCTTGATCCCTCTATCTGGTATGTAGTGTAGCTATTGTCTCTCAGGTACATTCCAGCACATGATATAATTATAATCAATAAAAAACACTAGCAATCCAAAGTTGTATAGATAGTGTTTACAATGACCGTAATGGTAGGAGCCTCATGGTAGTTGCTCAACTAGGTCATGATTTATTATTTTATCACAATTTTCAATAAAATAAATTATTGAAAGTAGCATCGATGTGTCGTTACTTTTGATAAGTAATGAAACTAAGTGTTAGGTAAACAATTTTTTTCCGATACAAAACATTGTGAAGATGACCATACTTATGTTTAGGAAAAGTGTAATCCTTCCCTTTTTTTTTTTGATAGCTTGTTGTGGAATTTCCCACCAAGTGCTACGCTTAAAATATCATACTTAGAGTAGTTATATACATTTAGACATAATGAATAAAGTATGTCTAATATACATATATTTCACATTGTCTTATATAAAAAAAAATGATGAGCTATCACTAACTCCATTAATGTGATTTTTTCTCAAATACTCTCCTCAAAATACAAACATTAGATCTTTGACCGCTATCCTTTAAACATGTTCATTAGTCTTCTTACAGGCATCTAATCCTCACTACTACAATATGACCGATATACACATAAATCACATAGTCTTGTAAAAAAAAAAATCCCAAGCTACCACAAAACTCTCTTCAAAATACCAAATATTACATCTTAATGTCCTCTACGGTTTATCATTAAAAAGGTGTAAATGGCTTAAAAATTGTTTTAGGTTGTTCTTTTATATGTTGACTAGAAGTCTATCTGCCACTAAAGTGTGTATTTTTTAACGTTCCTATCATGCCATCTATATAATGTTATGGCTTTTTCCGGCTCATATGTAATACTTTCAAAAGGTGCAAATGGTTTCATATCTTTCAATGCATCATAATTTGATTTCAGACTTTTAGAAAAAATTTGTTATTATTGATTTGATCCACAAAATATGAATTATTGTAACTAGTTGAATGATACATAATATGTCCTATCGAAGCCTAGTGGTCACTAACCATTAAGTTAATTACTTTGTTATGATACATAGTAAAGAACTCTAGAAGTTGGTGTCCACTAGGGTACTATTTAAATTCCTTAATAGAAAATGTGAGAAAAACACTTTAAAGTTTGAAATGACCTAATTATTAATGTATTTTACTCTAAATATAGGTAAAATGTCTTCCATTGTTCGTGCTCCATTCAGAACAATTCCATTCATCGTAGGTGGTATTTTTGGAAGAAAAGAGATGAGGAATGGTTTGTGGAACTTAATTCCCCTAAAAACTACCACATCGACATGTGGTTGTTTTTTTGTTATAGATGAAAATCATGAGGAAGTTGGTATTGTTCTATCATCAGAAGTTATTGATTTGGGGACACTGCGTGTCTAGGTGGAATGCTTTGACTTTGAAAACAATAAGTGTCTTATTCTGGATATGGAGTTGGATGTTTCTTTGTTTAGGAAATGGGAAATGCATGCCTCCATAAATAATGGACCATATTCTTATTCAAAATATGGTTGGAATTTGGGGATTCTAATAGATTTTGAAAAAACTGGTTGTTCAAATGTAGAAGTCATTCAAAATGGTATATTTATAGTATTCAAAAATTGTATAGAAATGAGAAAACATCTTTTTTTTTTTTTTTTTGCATAGAAAAGGTTTTCTTTCACCTCCAAAACATGCCAAGTTGTTTACTATGTTGAGGCAAACATATTTGACTAAATTGGAGATAAACCCATCTAAATCAAAATTGCATGGGTTGAAAAGGAATACTAAATCAACTGGGTCTTTTGAGGCTAGTGTAATAGTAGAGACATTTGATTCTTACTATCGAGAGAATAAAAGGAGACAACAAAATGAGAGAAAAATTTCTACATTATTTGAGAAATAAGCATCTAGATAATATTGTATTGACATCTGCAGTGAATCCAATGTAATCAAAAAATTTAAATTGCATGAATCACACTACCACCTAGTTGTTTATATTGTTGGGTGAAGAGAGAAATGGAAAAATAAAATTTGATTCCCATATTGGGAAAAAATGGAAAAATGGAAAAAATATCATGAGGTGGAAGAAGTTCTTCCCATTGCGGCTCAGACAATATTAGACAACTATGTGATGTCACTGGAAGGAAATATACCAGCAAGGGTGAAAGTCACAGACAATTTTTCTTGTAAATGTGCATATCCATTCCATCTTCCATCAACTTTATCAGCTATTCCTTTGACTAATCCTTTCAATGTTGAATGTGTGATCGCTGATTTTTACAATTTTTGCCTGATGATATTTCTTCCGATGTCATAATGGAGCTTCTAATAATTATTAGAACCAAGTGTCTGGATTGTATTATTATTGTTCTAATACCAACTGGTTATTCAAAAATGTTAAGTGACACAAGTACAAAGATACATGGAAAAGGTTAAAGACATTGGAGTATCAATTTTGAATGGATGCTATAGAGACTCTATGATAGCAATGAGATATTCAAAATTTTGTGTCTTATGTACACAATATCTTTGTGTGCACAACCATGAAATAATGATGATTATAGAGAAGAGGTCACTATGG
The DNA here is from genome assembly GCA_018340775.1 of Taxus wallichiana var. yunnanensis. Taxonomy (NCBI): domain Eukaryota; kingdom Viridiplantae; phylum Streptophyta; class Pinopsida; order Cupressales; family Taxaceae; genus Taxus; species Taxus wallichiana. Next base: position 362,578,417 of record CM031238.1, read on the forward strand.
ATTGGATGGAGAAACTGCCACAAAAATTGGTAACTGCAAGTGAAATTGGCCTACAAGGAAACATCCATCCTTTTCTTTGTGAAAGATCGTATGAGTTCTGGGATGAGATGTTCACTCGATGTTGTTTCATAAATTCTCTAGTACTAGTGCTTTTATGGTAAAGTGTGTCACACACTCTGTGCATTGGTGGATTCCAAACTATCTTCATTTTTTTATTGTTGAGACACATAGTCAAGTGATGTTTTGAAACATTACTATTCTCATATGAAGAAAGGTTCGTCTCCAAAAACAATTTCAACAAGTGATTTTGTTTAATGGATTTTAACCTAAATATGCTACTTATACAATTATTGTTTTATGCAAAAAACCACAAAGCTATAAAATTTGATGTACAACCATTTCACCATGATGCTACACAACCAATTCAACATGGTGATTTACTTTCAATCATTTTATAAATATGTTTAATGAGCTCTATCTTCAATTGCCATGGTTTTCAATTTTTTAACAAAGTTATTTTTTTTTATAGTTCAGATGATAGATGTGGAGGACATGGGCACAATGGCCATGAATATGCCATCAAGATCTAGGTATGTTAATCATGTGAATTTACAAACAAAAAACCGCTAATAAGCCCCACAAATTTATAAGACAATAAATGATTATGTAGACAACCAATAAGGCCCACAAATTTATAGGAAATGATATGATATCCATGTGTATTTTACAAAAAAATTATTTATAAGGCCCACAAATTTATAGGAAATGATAACTAATAGACATTAGTTTATATGCTTGGCTTAGGGTCAAAGAAAAATTTTTTAAGGAAATCCATTTGTAAGCTACGATAACAATTTAAAATGAACTATATAGAGCTTAGTGGACTCTATGCATCCACATTCAATACAGAAATGGTTTGACTAAAAAACATTACATTCATCAATATCTCATTGATTTACAACTGCATATTGTCTACAATGTTTCATTGATTCACTACTGCATATTACTACTACTTACATTGAATTAACATTGTTTTGGCTTCAACATCATCATAAAAAAAACTACATATGGCTTGATCAGCTCGTTTGTATGTAAAGCAACACTTGGCTAGCCTCATTAAAGGTTTTCCAACTAAGTGTAGTTTGGCCAATGATGGCATAGCCTAGTGGTCACAAATCCTCATCAATAGTTGAGGACTATTCTCTGCCAAAGGGTGGTTTGATGAATATAAGTGTAGCTTAATGATGCTAAATTTGAATTATAATACAGAGAATAATTGATATTGTACTTACCATATCACCACAAAAACCACTATGTTTATCCATTTAAGTTTTCCACAACATGAAATCGATTATGAATTGATTAATGTTTATTTCAAATACATTATGCTCACATTTTCAATAGGAAGAAATAGATTATGAATTGATGATTGTTTATTTGAAATAGCTCTTGCATCAATGGATCAACAACATGTAAGGTGGTGTAATCCAAGCCACAATCTCAATCGGTAATTGTTAGTCATAAGCTAAAATGTTGTTTATTTCAATTGGTTGTAATTGATATATGGTACCGATGAAAATAAAATTTGTTTACTTCCCTGTAGGTAGCGATAAGAGTTATTTACTCATTTTGGATATGGAGGACCTGTTATATGGGATAAAAAAACATACAATAGGAAGATGTCATTCAGGTTCGGTATGAAAGTTGTCAACCTGCGAGGTGGCCTATCAGAATTTATAAAATTACTATCACCATATTGTGAACTAGGATTTTAGTCCGACACTCTCATTTTTGTTGATGTTAAAAAGATATCAATGGGCTTCAATAAAAAAATATCGACCGTATTGAATCCAAGACTCACTTGGGGAAAGGAACATTGCAATATAGTGAGGGAATAACAATAAGAGACCTAGAAAAGGTTTGGAGTAGAAAATGATTTTTCATATAGTTTGAAAAACACTTTTGTATTACATTAGGTGCAAAGGGAAACCCTCCTAAAAATTTTATGGTGGGTATGAAAAGAAGACACAAATATTGTACAAAAGATAAATGGTTGATGGCGATTTGTACAAAAAAATATCACAAATAGTGTCTCAGGAATTGAATGTGGTAGAGGGCATCAAATACTTGGAGCAAGAAAAAGCTAAATAACTATTTATCTTTTCATAAATGTTGTTATGATTGTACTTACTTAACATTGCCAATAATATATACATTCATATGTTATAATGAAATGTATTGTGTAACTCTATTCTATTATGTTGAGATTGTCAAAATATAAGTTGGGAGGATTTATATTTTCACTGATTATAAGATGACAATATGATTGAATAACTTTTGTGGTGAATTATGGAAAAACTTGCCCTTGAAAATTTGTAAAATAGTATTTTTTTACATTGTTCATAAAATAAATATAAAATTATACTATATATACTTAATTATTTTTTTAAATATTTTTATATATATTATATATATATATATATATATAATATATAAAAATTGATGGTCATATCTAAAATATGCAAGTCATATGTGATAGTTATTTCAAATATTTGCAACTATTTTATGGATAAAAAGGATAAAAAAATGTCTAAATGGGTGTCAAATTTAACACCATGTTGTGGCCTTTGTTGCAACCATTGAAGGACAAGAGAAGATGTTTGGGATGATATTTGATCAAAAATTGAATTGAGAGGAACTTATTTTTTGGAGCTTCACTAAGACAAAGCATAAATAATGCTTAGTGGTCACTAGCCCATTTAAAACATAACCATTTTTTGTATATAACATAGCATAAATAATGGCCAATGGCCACTAGCCCTTTAAAAATAACCATTTTTGTATATAACATAGCATAAATAATGGTGTGGCCACTAGCCCTTATAAAATAGAAACATGTTCTATACATAACATAGCATAAATAATGGCCAATGGAACTGCTAGCCCATATAATGGATTCCAATATTTGATTTTTAGATTCCAATATATGGGACTTTGGAGTACATATAATTCCAATATAGCTGATTTTGGATTCCAATATATGTGATATTGGAATCCAATATATGTGATTTTGGAATCGATATGTGTAATTTTGGAATCCGATATGTGTGATTTTGGAGTGCAGATAATTCCAATATTTGACATATTAAGGAAAGATGAATGATCCAAAACAGGATTCCAAAGATATATTATTGGATACTCTTAAAATTTCTATTTTGGTAGTTTTCAGGAAAGTCTTGAAATTCTATATGTCAAGTAGTTTCTAGTAGCTTTTGTATTTTGCATTTTTAGGGCCTTCGTAGAATTTTGGGCTTAGAAAATTTTTGAGCATGATAGTTATTGACCGAGCCTAGTCTAACATTGTACTTCACTAAAAATATTCATGTACATGGGATGAAATTATTTCATATGTCTAACATAGCTCTACAACCGAGCTCTTCACAACTCTACAAGATATATAGCTCATTAAAGGTATGTTTTGGATTCCATCCATTGGCTCCCATTGATGTAGAATTTCTCTTTACTTATTAAAGAAAGACTAATTATCCAAAATACGGATTACAAATATTTATTTTTGGAAAGTCTTAAAATTTCTTTTTTTTGCAATTTTAGGGAAAGTCCTGAAATTCTTTTTTTGGTAGTTAAAGCGATTTTTTTTAAGGGTCTTCAAGCACTTTTAGGCTTAGAAATTTTTTGGGAAGAATATTTATTGACCGGAACCGTATTCTAAATTTTTTTCTTCACTCCAAACATCCATATACATGGGATAAAATTCTTGCATTTTTCGAACATAGCTACAACCGAGCTCTTCATAGCTCTACATGACATAGCCCATTTTAGGTATGTCTTGGATTCTAGCCATTGGCTCCCATTGATGTAGCATTTCCTTTTCTTATTAAGGAAAAACATTTTATCTAGAACATGGATTCCAAGGATATATTTTTAGAAATACTTATAATATCTAAATTTTATAGTTTATTCAAGAAAGTCTTGAGAGCATATTTGTGGCTATTTTTAACAACTTTTGTATTTGGCATTTTAAGGGTTTTCGGATCATTTTTGGGCTTAGAAAATTTTGGGCAAGTTATTTATCGAATGGATCTACATTCTAACTTTGTTCTTCACTCAAAATATCCCAGTACATGAGATAAACATTTTTCTTTGTTTCTTAAGGAAATACAAATGATTTAGAACATGTCCTTCAATGATCTATTTTTGGAAAGTATTTACATCTCTATTTTTGGAATTTTTTGGGAATGTCCTCAAAGTCAATTTTTGATAGTTTTTAGCAACTTTTGCATTTCACATTTTAGGGTCTTCAAAGCATTTTTGGGCTTAGCAAATTTTGGGAAAACTATTTATTGACTAGAGCCATAGTATAACTTCGTTCTTCACTCTAAACATCAATGTACATGATATGAAAGTATAGCATATGTCCAACATAACTACAACTAAGCTCTTCATAGATCTATGATACATAGCCCATTTAAGATATGTCTTGGATTTCAACCACTGGCTCCCATTGATGTAGTATTTGCATTTGCTTCTTAATGAAAGATGAATGCTCCACAACAGATTCTAAATATATTTTTGGAAAGTCTTAAATTTATATTTTTTGCATCTTTTCAGTGAAATTCTTGAAATTCTATTTCGGCATTTTTAGCATATTTGTATTTTTCTTGTTTTAGGGTCTTCGGATAATTTTTGGGAAAAACAAAATTTTGGGCACATGATATTTATCAACCTGGATTCACATTATAATGTCATGCTTCATTACAATCATCCACATCCATGGGATGAAATACTTTCATATGTCCAACATAGCTACAATCGAGCTCTTCATATCTCTATGGGATTTATAGTCCATAAAAGGTATGTCTTAGATTCCATCCATTGATTTCCATTAATGTAGCATTTCACTTTGATTTTAAGGAAATATGAATGATCCGAATAGGGATTCCAAATATCTATTTTTGGAAAGTCTTCAAAAAAATTGGTAGTTTTCAAGGAAAGTCACGAAAGTCTATTTTTGACAATTTTTAACAACTTTTGTTTTGTGTATATTTGATGGTCTTCAAAGCATTTTTGGGATTAGAAAAATATAGGTATGATATTTATTGACTGGAACCGTAGTCTAACTTCTTCTTCCTTCACTCTAAACATTCATTTACATGGAATTAAATTGATGCATTTGTCCAACATAGCTACAACCGAGCTCTTCATGGCTCTATGAGACATAAGCCATTTAAGGTATGTCTTGGATTCCAGGAATTGTCTCTCATTGATGGTAACATTTACCTTTTCTTCTTAAGGAAAGTAAAATGATCCTAAACATGGCATCTAAATATCTATTTTTGGAAGGTCTTAAAATTTCTCTTTTGGTACTTTTTAGCAAAAGTCTGAAAGTCTATTTCGGTAGTTTTTAGAAGATTTTGTATTTTACATTTTTAGGGTATACGGTGAATTTTGGGCTAAGAAATTTTTGGGTGGGATATTTATCAATAAAATATGCAATCTAAATTTGTTCTTCACTCCAAATATCCATGTTCATAGGATGTAAATCTTGCATATGCTAAACATAGCTACAATCGGGCTCTTCAAAGCTCTACAGATATAGCCCATTTCAGGTATGTCTTGGTTTCCAACCATTGGATTAAAACAAATTGGGCATTTATATTAATTAAATAAAGCCACAGTGTAACTTCTTGCTTCATTCTAAATATCCAAGTACATAGGATGAAATTCTTGCATATGTCCAACATAGCTACGATTGACCCCTTCATAGCTCTATGGAACATAGCCCATTTAGGGTATTCCTTAGGTCCCATTGATGTAGCATTTTTATTTTCCTCTTAAGGAAAGAAGAATGATCTAAAACATGGATTTAAAAGATATATTTATGAAAATTCGTAAAAAAATTATTTTTGGCAGTTTTAGGAAATTCTTGACACATTATTTCGATAGTTTTTAGATTATTTAGTATTTTAAGTTTTAAAATGTCTTGAGCATTTTGGCTTAGAATTTTTTGAACAAGGATATTTATCGGTTGGAGGTGTAGTCTAACTTCGTGTTTCACTCCAAACATCAAGTGTGGATGGGATGAAAATCTTGCATGTGTCTAACATAGCAACAATTGAGCTCTTCATAGCTCTAAACAACACATTTTAGGTATGTCTTGGATTCCATCCATTGGCTCCCATTGATGCAGAATTTTCCTTTGCTTCTTAAGAAAAGATGAATGATCCACAACAAGGATTCATAAGATCTATTTTTCGAAGGTCTTAAAATTTATATTTTTGGAAGTTATTAGGGAAGTCCGAAAGTTTATTTCTAGCAGCCTATTTTTTTATTAAAGGAAAATAGTTTTGAAGGGACTATACCTGTTACAAAAAGGATCAACACCAGATCAACATGAAAAAGTAGAAAAAAAGGATCTGAATCTAGATATTATAATAATCCCAACAGTAGTCAAAAGAGAAGCTACTAATAAAAAGCAAGACAGGGATATAATTACAACTATACAACATAAAAGCAACATACTTTTAGAAATTAAAAACAACTTGAACTCATCCAGCCTGCCTAGGAGGTATTATTTCTTTGAATCCCTATCAATCCTTGATTTGATCATCTGTATGGAGGTAAAAATCACGAGTGGTGATATGTGTTGGATCATTAATGTTCAGCTGCGAGATGACCTGATTTCTCTCCTTTTCTGTACCCCAAATATCCTCAGGGACTCCACTCAACATTGTGATGCTTCTGACATGTTGTTCAAGAAACTCACTTATAGCTTTGAAGATGGCCATATTGTGATCATGTCTATCCTTAGACCTCCCCAGTCTATTATCCAGGAGTTCAATTTTTTGTATATTTCATCAGTCTGATCTGTGCCAAAACCCGCATCCTCATTCATCTTTCTTTTCCCCTTTTGCTTATTTAACTGATGCAACTCTTTCTTAATACTTTCTACCTCATTTTCCAGTGTTTCCATTCTGAGGAGAATATTTTCCTCTCTTGTAACAATTGTTAATAGCTTTTGTATTTTACATTTTTGAGAGTTTTTTGAGTATTTTAAGGCTTAGCAAAATTTTGGTTAGGGTATTTAACGACCGGATCTCGTACTCTAGCTTTGTGCTTAACACAAAACATCCATGTACATGGGATGAAAGTCTTGCATATGCTCAACATAACTCGAACAGAGCTCTTCTTAGCTCTACGGGATAACCCATTTGAGGTGTATCTTATATTTATCACCCGAATATGTTAGAAACATCCACATACATGGGATGAAAGTCTTGCATATTTCCAAAATAGATATAACTCGAGCTCTTCATATCTCTATGGGACAACCCATTCCACACATGTCTTGGATTCCAGCCACTGGCTTCTATTGATGTAGAATTTCCCTTCATTTCTTAAGGAAATACGAATGATCCAGAATAGGGTTTCCAAAAATCTATTTTTAGAAAGTCTTAAAATTTTTGTTTTTTAGCAATTTTTAGGAAAGGTCTGAAAAATATATTCTTGGTGGTTTTAGCAGCTTTTGTATTTTGCATTTTGAGTGTCTTTGAAGCATTTTTCGATTAATTTTTTTGGGAAATATATTAAGTGACGAGAGCTATAGTATATTCTCTTTAAAACTCCATGTACATGGGAGGAAATTCATGCATATGTCCAACATAGCTACAACTGAGCTCTTCATAGCTTTATGGGACATTGTCCATTTCAAGTATGTCTTAAATTCAAGCCATTGGGCTACCATTGATGTATCATTTTAATTCTTAAGAAAATATGAATGATCCAAAATAGGGATTCCAAATATATATTTTGAAACTCTTAAAATTTCTATTTTTGAAGTTTTCACGGAAATCCTTGAAAGTCTATTTGTGGAAGTTTTTAGAAGCTTTTATATTTTATATTTTGAAGGTCTTCGGAGCATTTTTCGGCTTAGTAAAATTTATAGCAATATATTTATCATCCGGAGCTACAATCTAACTTCATTCTTTACTCCATACATCTACATACATGCGATGAAAGTATTGCATATGTCTAGCATAGCTATAACCAAGATCTTCATAGCTCTATGGGACAACCCATTTTAAGTATGTCTTGGATTCTAACCATTTTCTCTCATTTATGTAGTGTTTCCTTTTCTTCTTAAGGAAAGATGAATGATGTAGAACAAAGCTTCCAAATATTTATTTTTGGAAAGTCTTAAAATTTCTATTTTTGGCAATTTGTAGGGAAAGTCCTAAAAGTTTATTTCTAGAAATTTTAGCAACTTTTGTATTTTGCATTTTGAGGGTCTTGAGCATTTGTGGGCTTAGAAAATTTTTGGGATGAATATTTATGGATCAAACTTGAAGTCTGACTTCATGCTTCACAACATACATGCACCTACATGGGATAAAAGTCTTGCATATGTCCAACATAGCTATAACTGAGCTCTTCATATCTCTACAAGAAATAGTTTGTTTTAGGTATGTATAGAATTCCAACCATTAGCTCCAATTTCTATAGCATTTCCCTTTTCTTTTTAAGGAAAGACAAATGATCTAGAAAAGGGATTCCAAAGATATTTTTATGGAAAATCTTAAAATTTCTATTTTTGACAGTTTTCATGGAAAGTTACAAAGTCTATTTTTAGCACTTTTCTTGCATTCTTTATGGTCTTGAGAGCATTTTGGGCTTAATAAATTTTTGGGTAGGATATCTATCAATTGTATTTGCAGTCTAGATTCATGCTTAACTCCAAACAACCATGTACATGGGTTGAAATTTTGGCATATGCTTGAACATAGCTACAACTAATCTCTTCATAGCTCTACAAGACATAGCCCATTTTAGGAATGTCGGGATTCTAGCCATTAGCTCCCATTGATGTAGCATTTCCCTTTTCTTCTTAAAGAAACATGAATTATCTAGAATAGGGCTTCAAAAGATCTATTGTTGGAAATTCTTTAGATTTCCATGTTTGGCATCTTCTAGGAAAGTTGTGAAAGTTTATTTCTAGCAGTTTGTAGTAGCTTTTAGATTTTACATTTTTAGGGTCTTCAAATTATTTTTGGCCTTACCATTGTTTTGGGAAGTTTATTTATCGACTAGAGCCACAATATAAATGTGTGCTTCATTCCTAGCATCCATGTATAGGGGATGAAATTCTTTCTTATGTGCAACATAGCTACAACCAAGGTCTTCATAAGTCGACGGAACAACCTATTTTAGGTATGTCTTGTATTCTAACCATTGGCTCCTATTTATGTAGTGTTTCCTTTATTTCATATGGAAATACAAATGATTCAGAACAATAGTTTTAAAGATTTATTTTTGGAAAGTCTTAAGATTTCTATTTTGGTAGTTTTCGGGAAAGTCCTGAAATTCTATTTCGGGAGTTTTTACAATCTTTTGTATTTTTCCATTTTTTCCCCAATATGGGAATTAGATTTTATTTTTCCATTTCTCTCTTCACCAACAGTACAAATAGTTGGTGGTAGTGTGATTCATACAATTTAAATTATTTGATTACATTGGATTCATTACATGATGTCAATATAATATTATTTGGATGTTTATTTCTCAAGTAATGTAGAATTTTCTCTCTCATTTTATTGTCTCCTTTATTCTCTAGTAGTAAGAATCAAACTTCGTGTGATTACACTAGCTTCAAAAGATCCATTTTATTTAGTATTACTTTTCAACCCATGCAATTTTGATTTAGATGGTTCTATCTCCAATTTAGTCAAATATGTTCACCTCAAAGATATAGTAAACAACTTGGCATGTTTTGGAGGTGAAAGAAAAAAATCTATGCGAAAAATGACAAACAAAAGACGTTCTCTCATTTATATACAATTTTCTCGAATATTGTAAAGATACCATTGTGAATGACTTTTACATTTGAATAACTAGTTTTATTAGAATATGTTACATTCCCCAAATTCCAACCATATTTTGAATGGGAATATGGTCCACTATTTATGGAGGCATGAATTTCCCATTTCCTGAACAAAGAAACATCCATATCCAAAATAAGACACTTATTGTTTACAAAGTCAAAGTGTTCCACTTGTACATACGCAGTGTGTCCCCAAATCAATAGCTTCTAACGATAGAGAAATACCAACTTCCTTGTGATTTTCATCTATAACAAAAACAACCACATGTCGACATGGTAGTTTTCAGGGGAATTAAGTTCCACAAACCATTCCTTGTCTCTTTTCTTCCAACAAATACCACCCGCGATTAATAGAATTGTTCTTAATGGAGCATAAACAATGGAAAACATTTTACCTATATTTAGAGTAAAATACATTAATAATTAGATCATTTCCAAAATTTAAAGTGTTTTTCTCACATTGTCTGTTAATACATGTAAATATTACCCTAACAAACACCAACTTCTATATTTCTTTACTATATATCGTAACAGAGTAATTAACTTAATGGTTAGTGAATGCTAGGTTTTAATAGGACAACTTATGTATCATTCAACTGGTTATAGTAATTAATATTTTTTGGATCAAATCAATAATAACATAATTTTTCTAAAAGTTTGAAATCAAATTATGATGCATTGAAAGATACAAAACCATTTTCACCTTTTGAAAGTATAACATATGAGCTAGATAACCCATAACATTATATAGATGGCATGATATGACCGTTAAAAATACACACTTTCTTGTGAGATAGACTTCTATTAATTATATAAAAGAACAACCTAAAATAATTTTAAATCCATTTACACCTTTTTAATGATAAACCGTAGAGGACATTAAGATGTAATATTTGGTATTTTGAAGAGAGTTTACGTAGCTTGGGATTTTTTGTTTTACAAGACTATGTGATTTATGTGTATATCGGTCATATTGTAGTAGTGAGGATTAGATGCCCTGTAATGGATAGCGGTCGAAAGATCTAATGTTTGGTATTTTGAGGAGAGTATTTGAGCAAAAAATCACATTAACGAATTTAGTGATAGCTCATCATTTTTTGTTATATAAGACAATGTGAAATATATGTATATCAGACATACTTTATTCATTATGTCTAAATGTCTATAACTACTATAAGTACAATATTTTAAGTGTAGCACTAGGTGGGAAATTCCACAACAAGCTATCAAAAACAAATGGGAAGGATTACACTTTTCCTAAATTTAAGTATGGCCCTCTTCACAACATTTTTATCAAAAAAATTGTTTACCTAACGCTTAGTTTCATTACTTATTGAAAGTAACGGCACATCGAACGCTACTTTCAATAGTTTATTTTATTGAAAATTGTGATAAAATAATAAATCACGACCTAGCTAAGTGACTGCGAGGCTCCTACCATTACGGTCATTGTAAACACTATCTATATAAATTTGGATCACTAGTGTTTTTCATTGATTATAATTATATCATGTTGGTTGGAATGTACCTAGTGGAGACAATAGTTGCACTACATACCATATAGAGGGATCAAACCTTATGTAGTTCCCATAAGGTATATTATTTGAAACACATAATTCACATCAAATATTATGGGAGAAAATTCTTAGTGAATGCTAGACATTTTTTCCTTATCTAAAGTAAGGGCATAGTGGACGCTAGGTTCAACAATTCAATAATTTAAAAATAATGATAAAATAAAAGATCATGCTCTAGTTTAGTTTTGGTTAGGCTCCTATCATACTTTATCAAGTTTTGTGTTTATAGTTCATTTGATTGTAGTGAAATATCACTGGAATGGAATTGTAGATGGTCTTACATCAGCCTTAAACCTCAAAAGTACGTAATCCAAGTTGACTCCTCTACATCAACTTCTAGCCGGAACTCCCTTTCCCTCAATATAGCCATCATAGCTTTGGGCCATTTTCCAACTTTCCAAACTCCAACCTTGTTGCAGCCTTTACACCACCACTTATGAGAATTTTTTTCAATGAGTTAAGCCTCATGCCTCAAATTCATAAGAAACAAGCTTTGTCTTGTAAAGTGAAAATAAATTATTACAAACCATAGCCAATAAATATATTACTAGACGTTACTTCTTATTTTGGTTTAATTCTTCCAACTGATATTTACAGTCTAAGATTACCAAAATAACTCATTTTTATTAAGGAAAGTAGACCTACAAATACAAAGTACATTAAACAAGAAAATACAAAAACATTAAATAAGCAATGAAACCCACTATAACCAAATTTGGCATGCTCCTTTTTATTCAATGAAATATCCATAAATATTTAAGCCATTGTTCCCCAATCAAACCTTAAAAACAAACAAATACCCAATACACTAAAACTCAATAAAACGTACCAAAACAAAATCACTTCTTTCTAATCAATCCTATGGAATCTCGACCTCTCCTTCATCAATCTCTGATTGTAAATCCTTTGGATCATTTCCATTGATAATGTGCCCAAAGTAGAAACACATGTACCCAAAATCTCCTTCACAGTTCTGCAAGATGTTTTTCCATGGATCGGGACTTCATGACCTTCACAATTTCAATAACATTTTCCACCGAGATGTTCCCGGTATGTTTAATTTTTATCATCCTTTTCCTATCACGTTCAGGTTCCTTCAAGGCTTTAATCACCAAGGAAGCTGCGTTGGGAACAATTGTAACTTTGGCCTGAGGATATTGTATAGTGAGCTTCACGGTAACCGTCAAGCCCTTCCAATCTCTTGCAGTCTCCTTTGCAATGTCTTCTCCAATTTTCTTCAGTGAAAGACCTAAAGAACCAATTTTAGGGGCCAATGAAGAGCCTACTCCAACTTCTCCTCTTATCACATGGATGAATACCTCCACAAAAAGAGATGGGTCCAATTTTGGCAGAATTTTTCCTTAACCCTTCGAACCATGCCTCTTTGTCAATCCTCTACAACTTTGTATCCTTGTACAAAAAGGAAGTCTAGGAAAACCCTACGTCTTTATCTATACTTGGACGTAGGGTTGTTCTATTTTGTTTTATTTTTTTAATTAATATATGTTTTTATTTCTTAGATTGATTAAGGTATAATATTAAAGGAAGGTAAATTTTTATTTTGCTATTTTTTAGGTCCTACAATATTAAAGGTAGGTAAAAAAAATTCCTATTTTTTTCCTATGTTGTTATTTCTTAAAGTGATTAAGGTACATGAGGGATCAAGCCTTATGTAGTTCCCATAAGGTATATTATTTGAAACACATAATTCACATCAAATCTTGTGGGAGAAAATGCTTAGCAAATGCTAATCATTTTTTCCTTATCGAAAGTAAGGGCATAGTGGACGTTAGGTTCAACAGTTTAATAATTTGAAAATAGCGATAAAATAAAAGATCATGTTCTAGTTTAGCGGTCGCTAGGCTCCCATCATACTTGCTCTAGTACTAAAAATCCATCATCGATATTGTGTTTATAGTTCATCTTATTGTAGTGAAATCTCACTGGAATGGAATTTTAGATGGTCTTACCTCATCCTTAAACCTCAAAAGTACATAATCCAAGTTGACTCCTCTGCATCAACTTATAATAGAACCCTTTCCCTCAACATAGCCATCACAAATTCATGTCATTCTCCAAATTGCCAAACCCCAACCTTGTTGTAACCTTTGCACCACCACTTATGAGAATTTTTGTCAATGAGTTAAGCCTCATGCCCCAAATTCATAGGAAATGAGCTTTTGTCTTGTAAAGTGAAAATAAATTATTACAAACCTTAGCCAATAAATATCTTACTAGATGTTACTTCTTATTTTGGTTTAATGCTTCTAATTGATATTTACAGTGTAACATTACCAAAATTACTCATTTTTATTAAGGAAATTAGGCCTACAAATACATAGTACATTAAACAAGAAAATAGAAAAACATTAAATAAGTAATGAAACCCAATATAACCAAATTTGGCGTGCTCCTTTTTATTCAATGAAATACCCATAAATATTTAATTCATTGTTCCCTTATAACCCTTAGAAACAAACAAATACCCAATACATTAAAACTCAATAAACATACCCAAAACAAAATCGCTTCTATATGATCAATCCTTTGTAATCTTGACCTCTCCTTCATTGATATTTGATTGTAAATCCTTGGGAAACTTGCCATATAAATTTCCCCGAAAGAAACACATACCCAAAATATCCTTCACAATTCCCACGAGATGTTTTTTCATTGATTGGGGCTTCATGACCTTCACAATTTCAATAACATCGTCAAACAAGATGTTCCTGGTATGTTTAATGGTTTTCATCTTTTTCTTGTCACATTTAGGTTACTTCAAGGCTTTAATCACCAAGGTAGCTTTGGGAATAACTATAAATTTGGCCTGATGATTTTGTATAGTGAGCTTTACGGTAACCCTCAAACCCTTTCAATCTCTTGTAGTCTCCTTTGCAATGTCTTCTCTGATTTGTTTTGGTGAAAGACCCAAAGGACCAATTTTAGGGTCTAATGAAGAGGCCACCCTAACTTATCCTCCTATCACATGGATGAAAACCTCCATAACCTAAGATGGGTCCAACTTTGGCGAGAATTTTTCCACAACCCTTCGAACCCTGCCTCTTCTGCAAATCCTCAAAAAACCTACATCTTTATATGTACTTGGACTTAGGGTTGTTCTATTGTGTTTCTTTCTTTAAGTAATATATGTTGTTATTTCTTAGAATTATTAAGGTACAATATTAAAGGTAGGTAAAAACATTTCCTATTTTTTGGGTCCTACAATATTTTTGTATTTTGGGTAAATAGTTTTTTGAAAGGGACTATACCCTTTTACAAGAAGGCTCAAAAATCCAGATGTGAACAATTAAGGCACAAAAAATGATCAAAATCAAGGTAAAACATGAATGCCCAACAATAGGAAACAATCTTCTTATAATGAAACCCAAAACCAAGAATAACACAACAACATAAAAAAAAGATATTTTACAATGACCAAATAGTTGTTGCTCGACAAAGAAAATTGAAGCAATAAGGAGAAGCCAAACAACAATGGAAAACTAATTAGGTGGAGAAGTGGTATTCTTGGAGATAATTTTTTTCTTTTTATGCACCGTTATCCAGCCCACTGAAGCCTCCGCAATTGGAGGATTAAATAAAGGAGGCGTATTTTCCTTATCCTCAATGATTCCAAATGGGACAACAAAATTATTATCTTATCTTGTATTTTCCTTTATGTCACCAATTGAATGAGATTCTTTGGCATTGTTAACAACTAGAATTTTTAAAAGAGGGGTTTCCAAAATAGAATCATAATCATCTTCAGTATCTGCATTTGATTCTAGATCCTCTTTGGATTTGAAAACCAGTGCTCGGGAGGGCATCTTTCCACCACTTGTGTCTCTCGTGTTGGTGCTTTGGGTCCTACAATATTAAAGGTGGGTAGTTTTTTTCCTATTGTTTTTTGATATGTTGTTTCTTAGAGTGATTAAGGTACATGAGAGATCAAGCCTTACGTAGTTCCCATAAGGTATATTATTTAAAACACATAAGTCACATCTGATTTTTTGGGAGAAAATGCTTAGCTGAACGCTAAACATTTTTTCCTTATCGAAAGTAAGGGCATAGTGGATGCTAGGTTCAATAGTTTAATAATTTGAAAAAATCGATAAAATAAAATATCATGCTCTAGTTTAGTGGTCACTAGGATCCCACCATTACTACCAATCATTATAAATACTATGTGTATAAAGTTTTAGATCGCTACTGTATTTTCATCTATTTTATTTTAGATATTTAAACACTTTTTTACAGGAGCTCAGAACCTAGGGATTAGAGGGATCCCACCCAACTAAAACATAGACCATACCGTAAACCATCCAACCTAAACTGAAAGAAAAAACATCTGCAAGCATGCAGGGAGACTAAAAGCCCAAACGCCACACCAAATACCACTAGAACAAAAACCATACATAACAGAAAAATTAAGCTAGAGAAGTAGGTCGGTGAGGACTAACCACCTTTCTATCTCCCGAATTCCCCCTTCATGAGCCTTCAAGGATGAATTTGTAGGAAAAGCGAGCTTGCAACAAAGCCCCATGATTCCCGTCGACTTTGTGAAGACTAAAGACCAAGAGACCTAGGAGATCCAATTTCTCAAGATGTTTCCCTTTAGAGATCCCTTCCACACAAGAAGCATGCACCACTTCAGAAAATTTCATCAAGACCACAATCCTAGCCTACAGATCTATTATCACTTACCATCCCTCCTCTAAAGTTTTTTCATCTCAAATTGAGTCGTGCAAAGGTTCAGCTCTACAACATTCCTCTAGCACTTCCACCAAGTTAGCTTGATGCACAGTTTGATGAATTACATCACTATCACCCTAACCTCCTCAATATTCTACCTCACTAACAATAGCCATGACATGAACCAGAAGCCACCTCAAATTTAACACAAGAACAAGATGACTCTACTAGATATTCCACCCCTAGAATGTGAGTAATGGATTACCTAACAGAATCAGACTAGGCCTAGAAAATAATCTGCAGCAGTGAGCCTGTGAAACCTCCCTATGAAAGGCCATCTCCCTCTTCTCTCCATGTAAGAACAATAGCGACAGAGGCTAAAATGCCATGGAAAACTGGAATCAAACGTCTACCATCATAGACCACAAGCATAGATGAGAAGGAAACAACCCACACCACCTCAAATTAAAGATCCTCGAGGCTCCCTTCTCGAGCAATAATTTCTTCCAAATCCTCCCAATCGCTCACACACTTGGAAATGACTGGGCCAACTCTATTAATAATGCCCCGATTAGCCAGAAGATCGGCGACACCATTCATCTCCCTATAAACATGCTTAATGTTCCAAATTGGGATTTTATTTAATAAAAAAAATTGCTAATGAAATAATCCAAATGCCAAGACATAGCCTTTCCTTTTCTCATGGAATTGATCACCACTTGGGAGTCCCCTTCGATTTCTAATGCTTTGCAACCAGTTTGGACCACCAACTTAAGTCCCTCAAGAAGGGCTTGTGCCTTCGCAACATTACACGAAGCAACTTTGAGAGGGAAAGACCTATTACGAATTTATCTTCAACATATATAATAAAGCACCCCACTCCTAATATACCTAGATTTCCCTTAGACACTCCATTTGTGTTTTCATCTATTATGTAGTACTCACAAGACTTATTGTTTGTAACATATAATTCACATATGTTTTTACGAGAGAAAATTCTTAGCGACCACTAAGATTTTGTACATATTGAATGGAACACCATAATGTATTAAATTGACTGGCATAACTCAGTGGATGCTAGGCTCCTACCTTTACCTCTTCTCATTTTAAACACACACTATAAAGTTGTGGATCACTAGGATTAGTATGTAGTTGCCATAAGATACATGATTTTCAAGACATATTTCAAATCGTTTCTTAACAAAGAAAATTATTAGTGCCCACTAAGCTCCTTTACTTATTGACTGAAATGACATATCATACCCTAGGTTCAAATAATTCTTATTTTGAAAATAGTTGTATAGTAACACTAACTGTAAGTCTTGGATCGATAGCCTTATTATGTATCTGAAATATCTTGTTCGAACTTAGATAATTCATTTACATTAGCACACACTATATCTAACAATGTAGAAATCGATTTTGATAAATAATGGAATGTAAATGTTTGTATATTATTCTAATAATCTTCAAAACTATGTTTAGGATTTATTTCTTCTATTTTTTTAATATATTTTTTTGTTATGCTTGGTTCAATTATATGTTGTAAAATATATTTTTATTATGTTTATATTATTATAGGCTATAAACAATGAAAAATGTTTATTTTTTAATTTTTAAACCATGGAAAAATAAAAATAGGGAAATTTGAATTCCCCTGCATTTTCAGATATTTAAAATTTCAATAGCCCGCTCTTTCAGGTTTTAGAGGGGAAAGTTTTTGGATATTTGAAATTTCAATAGCCTTCCCTTTTGCTTTTATACGGGAATTTTTTTTGGATATTTTAAGTTTCAATATCTCGTCATTTTACTTTTAAAGGGGTAAGTTTTCAGATGTTTGAAATTTCAATAGCCTGTCCTTTTGCTTTTATAGGGAAAGTGAAAATTTCAAATATTCGTATCCTGCTCTTTTTCTATTTTTGAAATTTCTTTCATCTGTTATCTTATTCAAATAATCATTACGATTATTTTCACAACCTATGTTGATATCCTCCTTCATGTGCATCCTTTTTGTGCATATTTTTGTGCTTCTTTTGTGTACATTTCTCTACGAACAAGATTATAATCGCATGAAAAAAATTACGATTCGAACATTCAGCCCCCTACAATCTACGGTCCACGATATTTTCTTTATTTTGAAGACATTATTTTCTGATTGACCGAAAAAATCCAAAACCCTACTCAATATTTCTTTGAGGTATTTAATAATTTGTTTAGCACATTCCATGAAATATGTTTGCAAACTACATCCTCTGACAACCCTACACTGACTCAAACTGCACTATTTCACGTGTTTGCAAACAATATCACAATGACAGAACTAGATGGATACGAAGAAAACCACGAGAGGCTTTCGTAGAGGGCCCCAACATAGAGTTCTCAAATTTGACAAGACATCTCTAGGTGCCACGGGGTTTGAGAAATCACTCGTCAAAGAAATGGCGTGATTGGGCCTCAGGGCTCTTAAGCAACTACGCCCGGATGGGGTAGTCTGGAAGCACGGGGAGCATAGGGAACCAAAATGAAGCCTCCACTAGTGTTCACCTAGCCACCTCGACGTGTTGGCGTAGTTGGTTTAGTCCCATGAGCTTCCGTTTGTAAACTACAACCTTTGGCTGCCCTACACTGACTCAAATTGCACTATTTCGCGTGTTTACAAACAATATCATAGCAAGAGAACCTGATGGAGACGGAGAAAACCATGAAATAATTTCATAGAGGGACCAAACATAGAGGTATCAGATCTTATCATACGTCCATAGGTGCCACAGAGTCCAAGAAATCACCTATCGAAGATATGGCGTGTTTGGGCCTTAGGGCTCTTAAGCGACTACGCCCGGATGGGGTAGCCCTAAAGCACGGGGAGCATAGGGAACCAAAACAAAGCCTTTGCTAGCATTCACTTGGCCACCCTAACATTTTTTTGTATTTGGTTCGGTCTCATGAGCTTCTGTTTGCAAACTACTGACCTCTGCACCCTCTACGACTTAGACTGCGCACTATTTTGTGTGTTTTCAAACAATAGTACAACGAAAGAACCAGATGGAGATAGAGAAAAATCTTGGATAATTTTGTAGAGAGCCCTAACGTGGAGGTCTCAAATCGATGATACATCTCTAGGTGCCTTTGAGTCCAGAAATCACCCATCGAAGATTTGACGTGTTTGGGCCTCGGGGATCTTAAGCGACTACGCACGAACGGGGTAGCCTAAAAGCATACGGAGCGTAGGGAACCAAAGAGAATCCTCCACTACCATTCACCTAGCCACCCTAATGTTTTGGCGTAGTTGGTTTGGTCCCATGAGCTTCCATTTACAAACTACATCCTCCCTGCAATTTCTACACTAACTCGGACTACACTATTTCACGTGTTTACAAATAATAGAACAAATGAGAGAACCAGAGATGGAGACAAAGAAAAATATGAGAGAATTTAGTAGAGGGCCCCAACATGGAGGTCTCATATTTTACGAGGCATCTCTAGGTGCCACAGAGTTTGAGAAATCACCTGTCGAAGATATGGCGTGATTGGGCCTCAGGGCTCTTAAGTGACTACGCCTCGGGTAGGGTAGCTTTGAAAGCACATGGAGCATAGGGAACCAAAACAAGGCCTCTAATAGCGTTCACCAAGCTACCTCGATGTGTTAGCGTAGTTGGTTTGGTCCCACGAGCTTCCATTTTTAAACTATAGCCTCTGGCAGCCCTACACTGATTCAAACTGCACTATTTCGCTCATTTACAAACAATAACACAACAAGAGAACCAGATGGAGACGAAGAAAACCATGAGATAATTTTGTAGAGGGCCCCAATATGGAGGTCTCATATCTAATGAGACATCTCTAGGTGCCACGGAGTCTGATAAATCACCCGTCGAAGATATGGCGTGTTTGGGCCTCAGGGCTCTTAAGCGACTACACCAGGACGTGTTGCCCGAAAGCACGGGGAGTGTAGGGAACCAAAAATAAGCTTCCATTAGCATTCACTAGGCCACCCCGATGTGTTGGTGTAGTTGGTTCGGTCCCATGAACTTTTATTTGCAAACTACAGCCTCTGGCAGCCCTACACTGACTCAAACTGCACTATTTCATGCGTTTTGCAAACAATAGCACATCGAGAGAACTGGATGGAGACAGAGAAAACAATGAGAGGCTTTCGTAGACTACAAAAATATAACCTAAATAGTCAGAGTAATAGACTAAATCAACATTCTATTTCTCACATATAAAATGAATTTCTACCTTCAAAAAAGAAACTATGGGTGAATGCTCAATCAAAAAATAAATTACAATTCTAAACGAGTTTCAGGCTCAATTATCAATACTTCATTGTATTTTTTCTTGCTAGTATGCTACTTTTGGAACTACCTAGTTTTATTTGTGAAGTTGAAGCAGCTGGGATTAATAAAAATAATCAACTTGGCATGTTTTCCTTAAGATTATCCATGATTCTATCGACAACATCACATAGATCTTCCATTCTAGTTAAGTTGTGATCCTTCCATGCTTCCCATTTTTCCTTTTCTTCCACTTGTATCTTCTCTTTAAGTTCTTCCAGATGTTTTTGGGTAATAAAATTGACTCTTTATGACTTTCAGGAGGCATTTCTTATTGAATCATAGTGACATCTTCACCTAATTGTTTTTCTTCACGATTTTCATTGTCATCTAAAGTTGAAGATTGAATATTTATATGGCCTTCGGCTTCTTTTTCGCACAAACAACATTTTGTAATGTCCAAAAAAAATCAGGTTCTTCATTCTCTGTTTGATTGAAGATATTCATTCTTTCAAAATGAACAGTTGGAACATTGGTGGTCTCCCCAACAAAACTAAGTTCATAGTCTACATATTTTCATCCTGTCAGAAAATCATTTAACATTGGTGGTTTCCTCCACCCGTGCTTTCAGGCTACCTCGTCCGGGCATAGTCGCTTAAAAGCCTTAAGGCCCAAAAACACCATATCTTCGACGGGTGATTTCTCAGACTCCGTGGCACCTAGAGACGTCTCGTTAGATCTAAGAGATCCACATGGGGGACCTCTTAGAAATCCTCTCACGTTTTCTCTGTCTCCATCCGGTTCTCTCACTGTGATATTGTTTGCAAATGTGTGAAATAGTGCAGTCTAAGTCAGTGTATGGCTGCCAGATGTTGTAGTTTGAAAACGGAAGCTCATAGGACTGAACCAACTACACCAGCACATCAGGGTGGCTTGGTGAACGCTAGTGGAGGATTCATTTTGGTTCCCTATTCTCCCCTTGCTTTCGGGCTACCCTGTTTGGGCATAGTCCCTTAAAAGCCCCGGGGCCCAATCACGACATATCTTGCTGGGTGATTTCTTGGACTCGTGGCACTTAGAGACATCTCATTAGATCCAAGAGCTCCATGTTGGGGACCTCTTTAAAATAATCTATCGGCTTTCTCTATCTCCATCCAGTTCTCTCGTTGTGCTATTGTTTGCAAACACGTGAAATAATGCACTCTGAGTCATTATAGAGCTCCCAGAGGCTATAGTTTGCAAAAAAAAGCTCATGGGACCAAAATAACTACACCAACACATCGAGGTGACATGGTGAATGCTAGTGGAGGCTTCATTTTGGTTCCCTACACTCCTCATGCTTTCAGGCTACCCCGTTTGGTCGTAGTCGCTTAAGAGCCCCAAGGCCCAATCATGTCATATCTTCCACAGGTGATTTCTCAAACTCTGTGGCACCTAGAGACATCTTGTCGATCTCGAGACCTCCATGTCGATCCCTCTACAAAATCCTCTCATGGTTTTCTCCATCTCCATCTTGTTCTCTCATTGCGTTATTGTTTGTAAATGCACGAAATAGTGTAGTCGAGTCAGTGTAGGGATGCCAGAGGCTTTAATTTGCAAACGGAATCTCGTGGGACCAAACCAACTACGCCAACATGTCGAGGTGGCATGTTGAACACTAGTAGATGATTTTTTTGGTTCCATATGTTCCCATACTTTCAAAGCTACCCGCCTAGGTGTAGTCCCTTAAGAGCCCCGAGGCCCAATCATGCCATATATTGGATGGGTGATTTCTGACTCGTGGCACCTAGAGATATCTCAAGTAGATATGATACCTCCATGTCGATTCTCTTTACAAAATTCTCTCGTAGTTTTCTCTCGTATCCATCTAGTTCTCTCATTGTGCTATTGTTTGCAAACACGTGTAATAGTGCACTCTAAGTCAGTGTAGAGGGCTGCCAGACATTGTAGTTTGCAAACGAAAGCTCGTGGGACCAAACCAATTGCGCCAACATGTTGGGGTGGCTAGGTGACTACCACTGGAGTATTTTTTGGTTCCCTATGCTCCCCGTTCTTTCGGGCTACCCCGTCCGGGCATAGTCCCTTAAGAGCCCTAAGGCCCAAACACGCTATATCTTCGACGGGTGATTTCTCAGACTCTGTGGCACCTAGAGATGTCTCGTTAGATCCGAGAGCTCCACATTAGGGCTCTATACAAAGAGACTCGTGGTTTTATCCATCTCCATCTGGTTCTCTCACTATATTATATTTTGTAAATATGTGAAATAGTGCGATCTGAGTCGAGTATAGGGCTGCAGGACGCTTTAGTTTGCAAACGGAATCTCGTGGGATCGACTCAACCATGCCAACATGTCGGGGTGGCCAGTTGAATGCTAGTGAAGGCTTTTTTTTTGGTTCTCTACGCTCCCCATGCTTTCAGCTACCTCATCAGGACATAGTTGCTTAAGAGCCCGAATGACTAGATTGTCTTAAGAATGAATTTGATAGGGGTATGTCTAAGAACACACGGGGTTATCAATCACCTAGTAAATGTTTCTTGTTTTGTTCTAGATGGGAGTTAGTTGGCCTATGACATAGTGACCTTTATTCATTGATAATTTATGTTATGATAAACCCATGGATGCTTTCAAAGTGCCTTAAAAAGGATAGGGGTAGTCATCAAGCCTAGTGAAGGGTGTGATGTGATTTCCAAATAACTTGAAATGCCTACAGATTTAAATTTAATAACATGAATTGGACATGATTAGACAATCAAGAGTCATTGAGTGTCCGAATCATAATGTCATTGCATCCGGAGACATTCTCAAACATTGGAGTAATGTATATGGAGAGACATTCTCAAAGTATCAATAGATCAAAGGCATCAAATTGTGACGAATGTTGGGTGTTTTAAAAGGAGAGAAGACTATGAAGCATAGAATAATGTAGTAAGTGCCTAATAAGATAGGTACTAGTACAAAGAGACCATGAGCAAGAAGAAGTGTAAGTAAGGTAAATACACATATACACATTGATAAATTGAATGAATAATTACTCATATTAGGTAACTCTTTATATACATACATTATATAAATATTGATTTCCAAAGTTTGATGCATATTATACATTGAAAATGCTAGTACATGTACATCTTCAATAAATGAGAAAATAATCCATAATGTCTTAAATATTGTCAAGTGTACATCATATTAGATTCATGTAAAAATAATCTCAGAAATGTAAGGTCTTATACAAAATTATCAAGTTCCAAATAGTATTTTATTGTACATAATAAATACAAAAATGCCCAAATAGGTCATATACCATCAAGTTCAAATGCCATATAGGCGTACATATAATGCCATGCACATAGGCATACAAAAACAATGTCATGTAAGACATATATATTTCCTATTCATCAAAATCTATCCCTCTCTTGGCCTTGCTCAAAGAAGGCCCTCCCTTAGACGAAGATGGAGACCCATGAGATGACTTTAGATCATCCAATCCCATGCTTCAAGTTCTCTTCCGCTGAATACTCACTGTAGATGAACCTGTAAATGCAAACAATGTTTTTGTTAAAACTTTATTTATATATGTTTTCAAAATGTATTTAAGACCATGCTAGAATTAAAGTATTTACATAAATACACAAACTTATTACAAGTTGTCGATCACGCCGAATTTACATCTCATGCTCAGATGAGTCATCGGGAGCTCCTACAGTACGAACGGGGTACGAAGATGACGAGATGGAGGAGTTTGTGCCCTCGAAGTCAAAATGGAGGGGGTTGAAGTTCCCTACATACACATAAGATCAGAAAAATCTAACATCAAAATTAGTGAAAATAGAGCTAAGTACATGTATCTACATAATGACAATATTTTAACTAATTTTATCAATATATAACTATTGTTTTTACCCCACCACACTGTGAATCAAATGAACAGGGCTGCTACCTATCACAGGTAACTCCTGCATATACACAATGAAGGACATTATTAACATAATTTAATAATTCTACAATGAAATACATTACTAATATGTAATTTAACATAATATGAATTACACAAGAAATTTAACAAAATTTATATGTTGATTGAATACCTCAGTGAGTTGTTGCACAGATGAAATCATAGTGGCAACACCTTTATCTACTTATCGCAGAGATGGTGGGGTGTCTAGTGAAGTCAACATATTTATCAAACATGTATATCACATGAGTTAGATGGACATACAAGAACATACATATATTTGACTTCAAAACTAATATATATATATATATATATATATATATATATACATACAAAATATATATATATACACATGTATGTGAAAATTTTACATAATTAACATTCTAAATTACCTCTGTGAATGTATGTGTATGCATGGTGCTCACCACCTGTGGTCGGGATGAAGATGCACCTCCCGTGTGTTGTAATATAAATTCATGTACATGTAAAAATACAATTATTTAGAAAATTTAACATATATAAGTAAATAAGGTACTCCAAACTTTTTGTAACACACATAACAAAACATAAAAAATTTACCTACGAAGGTGACACCGATGAATGTAATCCAAATGTCTCACTCAAAAGGACATCTAACATAGTGACATTATCGTGTTCACCCCTAGCACCAGGTGCACCAAAATCAGTACACATGAAAGTATCATCCTCCTCAAGCCCCAAACATATGCTACCACATGACGAGCAAAGATGTGGCCTCATGCTAGTACTCCCTGAGGGAATACTTTGTGTACCTCTGCAAGCATATAGCTCAGAAATCTCCCTCGTATGTCGAACAAGGGTCGCAGATAGCCCCTGAAACGTGTGGAGTGTATCAATATCTACTATCTCCTTCACTGCTTGAGGGACAATCTCAAGGTGAGGGGCTTCACGTGCAAGGGAATCTACCTGTGAATAGGTGCACATTGTGCACTGGTCGATCTTGTGCAGATCCTTTTCCTCGGCCCCGAAATCTTGGAAATCAAAATAATTTGGGATCTCATTGAGGATAAAATCGCAATAGAGTTTCCTCGAAAGTATAGTGGAACCTCGTTGCTATTACAAGGTGGAAAATCAAATACCATCCACCATCGGTCCCAAAAATTATTTTTAATCAAATTATTATTGCACCAATGGATGGGAAATCATTTATATGTCAAAGAAACAGTAAGATTAGTGTGGGGTTCTGTGAATAAGGCACATATGAGTTTTTTTTTAATTTATTTTTTCTTTACATCCACATATGACAATTTGTTGGAATAATAAACCCTATAACCCTCTCTGTAAATTTTCCAACGATCAATTTTCCCTATTTCCGCATCAATTTAAACAAGTAATTCCTCCAATGTGTTTGCAAGAGAGGCGCAGTGGGGGTTTATAGATTATGCATCCCTTATTATTTTGATTAAATCCTCAATTTCAATTTTGTCTTCAACTATTTGGGCTGCTAAATCTTCTTGACTACCTAAGGGATGTTGACCAATTTTGGAGTGTCGGGAGGGAATAACAGGGGTTTGGTTGTGGTTGATTCCCTCGACCTCTAACTGTAACAATAAAAACATGTATTCAATTCAAATTTTAATCTATAATTATCATATTTCAATGTAATTTTGAGAAAATAATTGTGCTTACCTCTTCTCCGTGGTGCCATTGTTGATTCAAATCTTCCCGGCGATCCGTAAGCGATCCTTTGAGCTATACATCCAAAGCTGAATGAAAAAATGCAAGGGCACGGTTAAGCTCTGAAACTCACATTTGAGGGAGGTAAAATGATAGAGGCTCGGGCCTCTTTTTTTTGTTTATAGTAGGCATAACGCGTATGCATTATGTAACGCGTACATGTTATGCTTCGGTGATTCTCAAGACAAACAAATGAAAATGAGAGCGTGTTTTACTTTTTTTAGATTCTTGTCCACTTTTTGGCCCCCTAGCTTCGTGCACTTACCCACAAGTATAAATTATTTGAATTTTTTGTATGCATTTAAGATTTGGAGTTAAGATATTTCAATCTTGCACTCGCTAGGTTATGCTACCAAATAATATTTGGATACTACCAGTGGTTTTAGATAATTTGATCATAGCATCCCAGTAGCCTTTGCCACAACATATTATTTGGAGATTGAACTTGCTAGGGTTCAATAATTCATAGTTACGATATTTTAAAATAGTTAAAAATTACAGGAAGATATTTATAACTTAGCTAACGCTAGTTTAAACAATGACATAATATATGGAGGTTACGGTCGATAGGATTAAACAAATTAAATTAACATATTTTGAACTAAGTGGAGACTAGGTACTTCCACAATATATTATTTTGAGCATAGTGGTTGCTATCATTTAACATGTTACTGAATGATATTTTGAGCTTAGCGTCTGCTAGATTATGACACAACATAATATTTGGTGCTTAGCACTCACTAGGTTTAAACAAAATAAATAAGATATTATTATCTTGGTTGTCAATGGGTTATGCCATAACATAATATTTGGATCTTAATGCTAAGCGGGATTCAAAAATTTGAATCAACATAGTTTGAGCCTAGTGGGCATTAGGTACTCAAACAATATATTATTTTGATCTTCGCGGCCGCTAGGTTTTTCCACAACATGTTATTTTGTGATTTCATCACTATGGTTTAATAATTAATAATTAAGATTTTTTAAAGTGTC
Organism: Taxus wallichiana var. yunnanensis; assembly: GCA_018340775.1. Classification (NCBI taxonomy): domain Eukaryota; kingdom Viridiplantae; phylum Streptophyta; class Pinopsida; order Cupressales; family Taxaceae; genus Taxus; species Taxus wallichiana. The sequence continues at coordinate 362,605,515 of CM031238.1, forward strand.
TAGAAAATTAGATTTGAATATTAATAACTTTTCTAGTCCTAAACCCACAATATAATATTCCGAGTTTATTTTTCACTACCACCTAACTAGTAGGAAAATTATATTTTTATATTAGACAATGGTATGTTATGCCACACCATAAATTTTTGGAGCTTGGTGGTTGCTAGGTTTTATCAAAATAAATTAGGATACTATCATCTAATAATTCGCTAAGTTATACCAAGACATAAAATTTGGAGCAGAGTTATCTTAATGATGTAAGAAAAATCATTAACATATTAGGATATTAGTTGCGAATACAATATTCTAAAACATAAAACTATTTGGAATTAGAGTAAAAGGGGGTTTTCCCAAATGACCCGCATACTTGCACAAAAATCCCTCATGGCCAGGTATTATAGTGAAACAAGAAGAGAACAATCCCGTATGCAACAAAAATAAAAAACCAAATCTGGACAAAGCCAAATTACATTTTATGGATATTCATGAGAGTAGTTGCTTCATCCTTAGCATTTCCAATAGACATTTTTCTTGAAAGACGTCCACTAACTTAATGTGTTCCGGGGTGAAGTTTTTGTTGATTTTCATCCAGTCATGACCATGTGACTTTTCCATTCCTTGATAGCAGATACTAAGTGTAACATAATCTTTGATGGCCTTGTGCAGATCAGGAGAGATCTTCTCTAAATGATGCTTATAATCCGAAGTTGCAATGGGCGAGCTGATTTTCTTTGACAGAGGAGAATCAGTGGTAACCGAGGATAAATACCACAAAGACACATCTAGAATTTCGATTCCATGCTAACTTCCATGCAAAAATGTGGGAGGTAATTCACACATGCTTCCTTGATTAGGTGAGTTGAGATGGTTGTAGCCATTACAATGTCAGTGGAGATGAGAGGAGAAGCTAGAGAAGTGTCGGAAAGAGGTGGAGAGGAAGTAGATGTTAGGTCCAAAAGTGTTTCATAGACCTTAGGAGAGTTCTCGAGGTGTCCGGAGGGTTACGAGCTGCCAAGAAGACGAATGAAACCCAAGAGAGAAAGAACGGGGCTAATGATCATGATTTCTAAATCAGATTCGGAAGGGAGACCAAGGTGGTGGTGACAATGATGTAAATAGGAACTGGTTGCGAAAGAGGCGGGAGGACATGACGTTGCTCTCCTAGATTAGAGGGGAAGTGAGATATTTATTTTTGGGAAGCTTCTATTTTAAAGAGAAAATACAAAAGACCTTAGTGTAGGAAAGGAACTTCATCTTCTCTAGCCATTTTAAGGGACCTCTTAAACGATTGAAATAGAAAATCCACAAATTTTACCTTCCGATCATGTCAAAGATGTGCAAGAAAAAAATCTGAGGTCCATAGATCACTTTGTAGCATCAGCTGAAGCATGAAAGTACCTCCTCAATTTCTCATCAACCTTATCCTAAGGTTGTGGAAGCAAGTCTTGTTTATAACCCAAGTGATACATTGTCAAATTTTCATTAGGATACAAGAAATCATCCATCTCCTCTTGAAGCAAGTGTTTAAAATAAATGTCTCCCTTTGTGGGGAGCCCCATCATAGCTTTGCAATGGACTCTGTCAAAATAATAAATTTATTCTTTCCCACTTTAACTCTTCCTTTCTTTTTTAGGTTTCCAAAGACGCTACACGTTATTTGGGAAAAGTGACCAGACAATCTTTCCATAAACAACGTAACACCACCATCATGCAAAATATTCCATACTACCGGGTCGGCCTTGACCTCTTCACATGAAGAAGGCTCAATGCATTTGCTGGTGCTACCCATAGTGAATGTAAGAGGGTACAAAAACCCACAAGCGAGGATCACGAGGGATGATGTGCACATCAACGAGACATGCAAATGGTAGCGTGAAGAGATCTCGGGAGGAGTGAGCATCAACCGAATGTGCATGTAAATATTTGACAAACGGGAAGAACCTTGATAAGCCACAAAACTCTCCTCTATCTCATATATCAAAAGGGGTGTACATATAGGAGGTGTTGAGTAACCCCTAGTGCTACAATCATGATAACTCGAGTAGAGAGGGGGAGTTACATTCCCAGAATAGAAGTGTAACTCCCAATGATGTATATGATGTACTGACACACTGACGTGTAAGAGAATCTCATGATGACCCCTAAATGACACATGGACCTATGATCTCACATAAGTGAGATGACTCACCTAATGATGTGGAAAATAATACACACTAACCCCCCCTTCATCGTAACTTAGGATGAAGAGGTAAGTCGAAATGAGAAATGGGTCCCTAACAAACCCCCGATGAGGTACCCATGTATAAGAAAAAGGTCCCAAGCAATGAAGGAAAACCCAATGGGAAAAACATCCACCACAAGAGAACAAAACACTCTTTAATCTAAGAAAGATGTCAAAGATGGGTCCCAACTATAGACGACCCCGAAAAGGTACCCATGTACAAAGAGGTAATCTCTCAGATAGAAGAAGAAGAGAGAAGAAGAGGGAGACGAGAGGAATGTAGAAGATGCCATGGATGGATCTAAACTCTACAGCTCTAGGAGGTCTCCCACAAGAATTTTAATGACGAGATCCTCTGCCTCTGGACTGAAGAAGAGCCACCCACAATGATGGCGTGTGCCTACCCTTAGGAAGGACAAAAATGATGTGCTTAAAATCCACCCACTCCACAAAAGAAACTGAAGGAATTAGCAAGAAGAATGCTTAGTCTAGTCCATGAAAGTGTGACATAGGTCTAGCAAGTGAGTGCAAAGGAACCGAAGGTAATTTCACGAGTGCATAACTATCAGAGTATGAAGAGTGAACACCCACAAAAAGGATGTCCAAGTGATGTGAAGGTAACATAACATCCCCCACAACAGAAAAGGGATCCACAAACAAGGGTGGATCAATGAAGGTCTCTGGAAAAGTGGAAGTGGTAAGAGTGCCGGAAGGGGCACTCCCAACAACGGAGATGATGAACTCCTTTGAAATACTTGTAGATGGATGATGAACCTGTAGAGCATCACAAGTGGACTCTGTGAAAAGATGACCAAGGTCGGGTAGATACTCATCCCAATGAGGGGCTCAAAAAACAGAAGAGCGATGTCAGATAGGTATAATTCATCCAATGAAGGTAGAGGAGTGAAATGGGCCTCACACACTAAAGGTGGAAAAGAGGTGGGTGTGATTAATGTATAATACTAAATAGAGACTTGCTCGATATCTCGATGATATGTGGGAAGTGTCAACACTCTCGGAATAGTGAGAGAACAAGGAGAAAATCCTCTATAGTACTCTCGACATCGAATCGGGTGCACAATCCTCAACAACAAAAGTAGAATCAAGTGATTCTATGTCAGTGGAACTGCCATCACATGAAGAAAAGGAGGAGACAACTAGATCAAGTAGCAGCAACAATGGTGGCAGTATGTGAAGGGTCTCCATAGAGGGACTGAAGAATGCTCTAGACATGGTGGGGTGGATCTGAGTCTGCCACATGAAACCAGAGAGATCTAGAGACATGCATCATCATGTGACCAAATACATGGTTGTAAGTGTCAAGAAATCCCTCTAGATGAAGATGATCAGCGGGTGCAAAAATTGGCCCAAGCAAGAAGGGTAAAAGACCCTCGTGGGTGAAGTAATGTTCCATGGAAGCACACCAAGCTGAATAGTTCCCTCTCCCAGTGAGAAGTGGCGGAGGCTATAAGGTGATCCTACGATGCTCAAGTATAGAAAGATCACTCTCCATGATGTGGAATCAAAAGTGCAAGGTGCACAAAAGCAAGACGTCGGACTCGGCCGATAATGTGTCTGCATGTGAAAACCCAAGAGTACTAGTCAACCCCTAGAATGTGGCACTTTATAAAGTAGTGTGTTTACAAAAATGATAATTTCATCATGTAAAGTGTGAGAAATCATGTAACTTTGACTAAGGAAGCGCTCAAAAATGAGTTGCGAGTCAAAAGTTATGGCATTATTACGATTCCCGTCAACTGATGGAAAATGCCAATAAATGTTGCAAACAGATTAAAAAAGTGCTCGAAATGAGTGCAAAGGGTATCGTGTGACTGCTTGTTGGAAATGACATCAAATTTTAGCAAGGTTTTTTTTTCTTGCAAGGGGGATTAGCCTCCTGCCAACCCCGGACCTCGACCCTCCGTCTTCGACAAGCGTAGGAAGGCCATAATACAAGCAAAATTACAGCCTTGAAAATTAATTACATGCCATAAATAATGAATGTTTTTTTTTATCTCAAAACATTAAAAAAGAGGAAGGAGGGGGCCCACGTTTGGAATGTGGAGAGCAGAGTTGTGAGAAGCCACGTGGAGCAGTGTTCGAGTGCCAATATGAGCTAGGCCAAGATGTTGCAAGCGAGTTGTAGGAGCATCCATGTGCCCATAATGCGTAGTGAAACATTTTGAGAGGCGGGAATACATAGATTAGATTGTGCTAGGTTGGATAGGTGGATAGGAGCAAGGAGCATTGAGCTAGAGCTACCTTAGCCAATGGTGTAGGAGCCCACGTGTTGTAAAAATGCTAATCTACAGGGTGCTTGACCAGGCCGAGTAGAGATTCCACAAGCTAGTAGGATAGGGAGTTCATGAAGCCATCAACAGAGTTAGATTCTTACTATAGGTGTGTTGAACGCTTTGTGAAAAGTAACGAAGACTGCGCATTCAAATGGTGAATACAACTCGAACCACGTTGAGCAAGGTTGAACCACATTGAGCAATGTCAAGATCTAAAGGAGAGACCAGGAGGAGAACCAGAGCACAATACAATGGAAAATCCATGAGCAAGTGGCAATCTAGGAGCAGAGATCTGAGGTGAGAGGTATTAATACCCAATGCATACAAAAAGCAATGAAAACGAGCTTCCAAATCAAAACCGTGCCCAAGCAACGGATTCACCAATGCAAACGAGTTAACAGGAAGAAAACATCCATGTAACGGTGACCTCTAAAAAAATGAACCACAAGTTAATGGTGGGTGGAGCTCTAAGCACGCAGCATGAGGAGAGGGAAATTTGGGAGAGCCATCTCGTTTCCCGGGTTCATCTAGAAAGGACGTATACTCCTCTTTGAAAAACTAGCACAAACTCAATCTGTAACCCAATCTTGGAACTGAAAAACCACCAGGAAAAAGATGCATGCAACCTCAGAAACTAAAACCATAACCCATGAATAAAGATTGAAGCCCGAAAAACCCGAATGGAGGTATAAATACCCAAAATCAATGCAAGTAGAGCATGGTCAGAATAACCATTATGACACGCGCATCAAGAACTAAATATCATGCCGAAAGCTAGAAAACGCACGAGCAATGCCAAAGAGTGCACAAATCCACAAGCTCCACTCTGATACCATGTAAGAGGGTACGAAAACCTGCAAGCAAGGATCATGAGGGATGACGTGCACATCAACGGATGTGCGAATGACAGTGTGAAGAGATCTCGGGAGGAGCGAGCATCAACCGAATGTGCATGCAAAGATTCGACAAACGGGCAGAACCTCGATAAGCCACAAAACTCTCCTCTATCTCATAGATCAAAAGGGGTGTACATATAGGAGGTGTTGAGTAACCCCCAAGTCTTTGTAATCATGACAACTTGAGTAGAGAGGGGAGTTACATTCCCAGAATAGAAGTGTAACTCCTAATGACACATATGATGCACTGATGCACTGACGTGTAAGAGAATCTCATGATGACCCCTAAATGACACGTGGACCTATGATCTCACCTAAGTGAGATGACTCGCCTAATGATGTGGAAAATAATACACACCAATAGTGAATAGGAATTTTTTTACAATGATTTCCAAAGGCTTGATATATACGATGCTTAAATATAGATGTCGAGAACCTTCATTCCAATCTTCAACTCGTGTCTCCAAGATTTCTAATTGAATTATGTCCTAATTAGTAATAGTCATTAATTGATCCCGTCCATCAAATGAACGCAATCTATGAATGTCATAAATTCCCAAAAAAATCCACAAATTCCTTATCCTCTTGCCACCACCAAAAGAGGTTATGCCTCAACATAACCTAACAAATTTTAATCTTAGTTAATGTTCAGCCAACCCCAAAATTAATTAGTTAATGTTCTTGTAATTACTGCATTTAGTGGAGGTTTAAGGTTTGAATGTTAGCGATCTTACATGTATTTAGTTAATATATATTATAAAGAAAGAATGTGCAAACAAAATGAAGTAATGTGAAATAACTAACATTGCTAGACATGATTTCATATTGTATAGATTATCAAACAATAAATCATAAAGCAATATCTTATTAGAATTTCTTTATTGACACTTCTATTTGTTACATTTAAGTTCTCCAAGGTTGTTCATTCTACACATGGAAATGAAATGGGTAAGCACAAAGATGTTATAGGGAGCACAAGCAACACTTGTGATGGGCATTTGTTTGCAATATTTGGTAAGGTGATTTCACAAAACATTGTTTGACTAGAATAAGATGGGGACGATGTTGTCTCAAAAAACAATACATCCCCACGAATACTCCCCATCCCGAGGTCTGAATTTTTCAACAAAGAGTAGTGTGTTTAGTTAAGACAAAGATAAAATTAAATGTACATACAATTACATATACGTGGAAAGAATAATATCCTTACTGGGTTTGTGTTCTCTTATAGGTATAATTGCATTCACAATTACAGGTATAATTATAGGTACATGAAAAGAATAATATACTTTTTCATATTTTAACTAGCCTCGTGGATGTTAAAATTTCTTCTTATATTGAACCCTCACGTTACTTCAAACCGGTGAGGGTATATTTATTAACTTGAATCAATATCATTTTGTTGCAGGTAAAGTCAGCAATTGGTTGTTTTTATTACTTCAAGCATAGTGGTTAGTTTCATTTAGCAAGTACTTGAATGATATTTTTAACTAAGCATCCGATAGCTTATGACACAACATAATATTTAGATCTTCGCGGTCTCATGGTTTTGACAAAATAAAGTGAGATATTATTATGATTTTAGTGGTCACTAGGATTTAATAAATTAAATCAACCTAGTCTATTTTTAGTGGGTAAATGTATTTAAAGAATATAATATTTTGAGCTAAAGATTCACTATCATTTAACAAGCTAAAGAAAGACATGTTGATTTTAGTTTCTTCTATTATCTCCAAAGTGTTAATCTCAGTAAAGAACTTCCTCATGGTTGGAGGATTGAATTGATATAATAAAAAAATGTATAGTAGTTTGGGATTGAAGTGAAAGTTTTAACCTTTTTTTTTAAATTTATTCGCTCAAACAGAAATGTGACTAGTGTTGTGGATGTTAGAAGCTATTATTATTGAAAGGATTGAAATATTTGTTAATTACTACAAAATTACTTTTATGTTGTACTTATAATATGTTGTTGTTTGAATGAAAAAATATTGAACATGTTTCTAAAATATCCTAGTGTGTTTTAAATGTCCTAGATCAATTGCTTTCATAAAAACACTTTACTTACATGCATTGATGGATATCAATGACTACAATGTTTAATTATAACATATGAGATATCAGTTATTGGACCAAACATATTCATTTTCAAAACATATTTTTTTCTTGCAAAGGATTTGTGGAGAAAAAATTAGACTAAGGATTTACTCCCAAAGTCAACAACATGACGATTCACCGCCTTAAGCGGTATTAAATTATAAAGATTGGAGGACAAAAATTGTATTTTATGTTGTACTTGTAATATGTTGTTGTTTGAATGAAACATATTGAACATGTTTCTAAAAAAATTGATTTCTTTTAAATGTCCCAAATCAATATTTTTCACATAAATGTTTTCCCTACATACGTTTATGGAGATCAATGACTATAATGCTTAAGTATAACATGTGACATATACATACTTGGACCAAACGTATTCATTTTCTAAACATATGTTGTCTTGCAAAGGATTTGAAGAGGAAAATTTCGATTAAGGATTTACTCACCAATGTCAACACGTTTTTCTAGTTAGCTGTTCAAAACAAGATTTTGACACTAGACAATGTGAGAAAGGATACAATTAATAATTGGACCATAAGAAATATACTTAAATATACTAAATAAAATTTATTGAAAGAGTTTGATAAAGGGAAGTAATTATTCACACCTTGAGAAAGGGTAATAAATGTGTGGATTATCTTGCCAAATTGGGGGCTACATGTAGTAATTTTAAAGTGTGTGAGAGGGAGATGATATCATAAATGTTATTAATATCATTAAGAACATTAAGTATTGATGTTTTGGTTATTTTTTTCCCTCTGTGGGATGTCATCCTTGTACTTATGGTTAACAGACCCTTCCCATGTGCGGGATATATGGTGAGATTTTTATTAAGTTTTCTCTTAAAATTCATTTTGACCATTGTTTCTTCCATTTTCAATCTCAGTCAACTAAAACCATTGGAGGTGGTTATTTGAGAACCAAGCCCATGAGTTATGTTTTTCGTGAAGGACAACCCCTCCTTGTGGTGCATTTTGAAAATTGGGAGTTTTAGGAATTTCATCTCAAAATCACGGGGTCTAATCTTTATCTTTTGTTGGAGTTTGGTTGGGCATGGAACAATGACAACATGGTGATCCACGACATGGAAATTCAATTTTCAAAGGATTCGATAATGCAGGAGACTAGACTTGAGACGGAGGGCTTAAAGATATTCAAATACCACACAAAACGCAAGCATGAAATTAAGACTTTATTTCATGGTAAAGAAATGGTTTACCTACTAGTAGACAATATAACTAGATTCTAAATCCTTGATATTTGGAATACACTATCCCTCCACCTTATGAGGTACATTACTCTTGAAGTGAATCATAGAAAGATATTTACTCACCATCTCACTATACTTAATATGTTTAGGAATAAGATTGTTATGAGCCTTCCCTTTTTCTTGTTTATGTCGCTTTCTACGTCGATGAATGATTTTCAACAGGGAAAGATTGATACCATGATACATCATGGACTAATTATTTTTCTTTTTAAGAATGACAAACCGATGGTGGAAAAGGAATTCTGACCCAAATCTAGGGTTTTAGATGAAAATTGTAATCTTGCCGACCATATGAACAAAATGAAAATAAAGAAGAGTAAGGCACCTCGGGGAATGGAAATCTTGGTATTGGAACTACAGGTTCTCTTATTGATACGAAAAGGGATTCATCTAAAGGGAAAGATAGATAAAAGCTAGGTTGGAATGTGGCTTTTGATAAAATTTCTCTGTGGAAATGGATATGGAGGCCTTATACGAAGTTGGAATGGATATGGGAAATAATTTCATGAATTACATTGACACCTCTAAGAAAATTTTCATCACCCAAAAATTTATCGGGGTTGATATGGTCGAGATCAAAATGTTGGTTTTAGAGTTGCATGGGGCGTGCGATCAAGCTAGAACAGGGGACATAAAGTTCGCAGGTATAATCTCCACCTCAGTATTTCAAATGAGGAAGATCAGGTTGAAGACCACATCCCTATCATGAGAAAGTAGGATGATAATATGAAAGGATATGAGGAGCGTCAACCGGAGGAGTACAAATGTTTGAAGACTAACTAGTATGTTGGATCTTGGAGATTTTTTTTTTGTTTGTGGATTGTATCATTTGGGATGTTTTCCCCTCCATGTTTTATTATTTTTCCTTGTATTGATATATTGGACTGTAGTTTGGGATAAGTTGTTTTATCCATTTTTGTCCTATTTATTTTTTGTTCACTCTTGGTGATGCTCACAATGCATTCTATTGTAAGGTTTATGGGTGCCTCAATCCCTGTATAAAGTAGCCAATCATTATGTTCACATATATTTAATAAACCTTGTTAATAGTAATTTTGTTAACAAAATTTTAAATTAAACAAGATAGAGCATTAATTTCATGCCTCACGGATGGGAGATGTGCTAGTTGTGTGATTATTTTCTTATAATTATGATTTTTATTAAATAGAATAAATCAATGTTGCAACAAGGCCTCATATTTTTCAAATCAATACTAACTAGCAAATAAAGAAAAATATAAATAAGTTTCGTAATTTAAAAATTTATTTAAATAAATTACAAACATTAGAAAGTTGAAAAGTTAATAGAATTTATTTATTTTGATTGGTGGATTGAGGAGAAATTTTAATTAAGATGTTTTGAGCTTTAAGCCCACTAAGGTAACCTAATACTTCCATAATGTAAACTTTTGAGCTTATGGATCACTAGAATTTAACAAGTCAAAGAATATTATTTTTAGCTTAGCGTCTACTAGCTTATGTGACACCATATTAATTGGATATTATCGATCGATAGGAAATAACAAAATAAAGTAAGATATTGCCATCATAGAGTATGCTAGGTTATGCCACAACAACATATTCTAATGTACAAAAACTATGTCCATTTTTTTGTATAAGGGTTAATATGGGGGTTTTGAAAGGACTCGTATCCTTTTACAAAAATGTCCTTAAGGCATAATATGACATTAAAGCATAGAAGAGAGAAATCTCGTAGGTAGTAAAAGATAAAAATCCACATAGCCATGACGCAAACAGAGAAAATTTACATTTTGTGAAAAGTTTTTGGATACCTGTTGCTTTCATAATAGCAACATCTTAGAGTTTCCTTATTCCTTGAATTCTCCTTTCACAAATAGGTCATTGTAATCCAACACCAACACATTCAATGACAACTTATTCTTAACATGAATATCTTCTAAAATATTGTCATTGAAAATGTCAACGATGTCATATCCATTGAATTTTGTTGAGTATGTGCAGCGGAGGACTATTTGCGGACAACAATAAGGCCAACAAAATAATATCAATTTTATAAAATACATATGCTCTTTTATTCTTGCACACCACCATGTCCATAAATCGATTCCGATATTCACTTTTTAATACTGTGAAAATTGAACCACCATCCATACCATCGGGCTTATTTTTCAAGACTCAACAAAACAAGTTCTTGGTAGGTGTTTTTGGTTTTTAAAAATTCTATAAATATTCCTCTCATTTTATTATGTATTAATTTACACTATTTCTCTGTCAATATGTGCTCCATTCCATCCTCTTTCACTGCTCTAACAAATGTTTACTATATTACAAAATTATTTATTTGATAAACAAAACTACCTTCTACAAAATATTGAATAACAAACTTGCTTCCGTTTAATTATCTACAAAATCCCTAAATGGATATAAGCCCTAATTAGCTATGGAAAATTTTACATGGATATAATCCCTAATCAGCTATGGAAAATTTTACATTAACATAATTTTGTAATTTTGGAGGGACTGAAGGTGAGAATGCATACCAATTTTTGACATGGAGAGGAAATCAAAACATTTTTGTAACTCAATCAAAAAAAAATTATGCTTGCGATGATGAGATTTTTCTATTGAAGAATAAGCTTATGGAATGATAAAGAGAATAGAAAGGTGAATGTTAAAAATATAAACTCAAAAATGTTCTACTTATAGGGATATGTAAGAAAATCTAACCACCAATTTCTTTGGCACATGAATTTAAGAGGGCACACGTATGATTTTACATTTCTTTTCATTAAATGGTTGATTAATGGTTGACAACATTTACATGCTGAAAAAGGCACACATATTTCGAATGATGCATGTACTTTTAATTGAATAATTTTGCATAGCTCAAATTAATGGCTAATTAATGTTGAGGCAAACGACGATATCAATTAGCATTTTACCCGGTAAGTGCCTCGCTCATTAAAACATCAATTGTAAGCAAACGACAACATCAATGTCTAGTCTTTGGTAAGTGCCTCCTCATTAAAATTACTCTCCAAAATCTACCCATTTATATCATGTCACTCTTCAAGATCCCTCTTTCTTTAGAGAAAAGATTGAGAGGATTCAGAAAAAAATTCTTATGGCAGGGCATGGAAGAGAAGTTTAAATTTCACTTAGTTGCTTGGGATAAGGTTTGTACCCCGAAATATATGGGAGGATTGGGTATAAAAGACATCGAGAAAATGAATGAGGCTCTCATTGTGAAAATGGGCTGGAGAATGCTTTCAGAGAAATAACCCTGGATTGATTTAATCAAAGCTAAATACCTAAATCAAAAAACTTTCTATTCTTTCCTGCAAGATGAGAACCTCCCCTATGGTTCCATTTCTTGGAACAATCTGGTTAAGAGCAGAAATTTCATTAAGCAGGGTAGTAAATGGAAAGTGGGTGATGGTTGGGATATAAATTTCGGGAGGATAAGCTGGTTTAATGGCAATCTTATGGATAGTTTTGGGATTATTAAGAATAGTCTTGTAAACAAATATGGCATTAAAATCAAGGATTATATTGAGGAAATGGCAATAGAAAGAAATGGAAAAAACTATCGAGTGGAGCGAGATGATCTGGTACAAATTATTTCCTCCCTTCAAGTTCGATTAGATATTATTCCCTTAAGTCAATTTGGATATTAAGGATGATCAGTGTCCGGAATAATTCCATTGATGGGGATTATTCTATCAAAATTGGATATAACACTTTCTTCGACAAGAGTCAATATGAGTTAAATTGGAATAGGATTTGGATCGCTGAATTAACTCCTAAAATAAATTTCTTCCTTGGTCAGCTATCGAGCCAAGATTCTTACCACTGACAAACTAATGAGAAGAGGTTTTATAATGCCTAATAGATGTCATCTCTGTAAAAAAGACTCTGAGGATATCAGTCATTTGTTTATCCATTGTGATTATGCTACCAGAATATGGAGTTTTTCCCTCTCTAAATTTGAAGCTCTATGGGTGGTGCCAAAAGATTTCAATCAGCTATGGACTCAATGGAACCCACATTATAGACATTGTGTTGTTAGAAGGATCTGGAAGCTGGTTATCCCTCATATCATTTGGAGGATATGGAAGGATAGAAATGATATTATTTTTAGAAATAAGAATCAGAACTATAAGCTCAGTATTGGTAAAATTTCTAATGATATCAAAGAGAATATAGCTAGATTTAAACCCCCCAAGAATAAGAGTTATCCAGAAAATGAAGAGTATGTCTTATCCAACTGGCAGATAGGAGCTGTCAGTAGCAGTAGCAATCCCAGTAATAGTATTGATAGATCTTTGATTAAATGGCATCCTCCTGATTTTAACTGGTATAAGTTGAACTTTGATGGGGCCTCTAAGGGTAACCCTGGGACTGCGGCAGGGGGAGGAGTGATCCGAGATCATAAAGGTAATCTGATTGTTGCAGTATCTTTGGAAAAATAGAAATTCAAACCAATCATTTTGCCAAGCATTATCTCGCTTTATGGGGCCCGAGAATTACCGAGTAATCATAATATCCAAAACCGCATTCTTGAAGGGGACTCCCTGAATATCATTAATCATCTTAATCAATGCTCACCTCCAAGTTGGAACATCAAGGATTTTATCTCAGAGTCCATAAGTATCTGCCAAACATTCACTAATATCCGGATCATACATACTTACCGGGAGGGTAACAAGCTGGCAGATGCATTGGCAAATTATGGCATTAATGTTAACCACATTGTTTGGGATAATAATAGCATTCCTAAATAGCTTCAAAGCAAAGCATTCAAGCGGATATCTATAAACATGCAAATTCAAGATTTGGGATATGATCATTGGGAGTGGATTAATAAAGCTCCCACACGTGCTGACTTTAAAACTAATCTTATACAATTCTTGTCAAACAATCAAGTTTGTATGAAGAATAATGGAAAGTTCAAGTGGATTTATATTGAAAGGAAAGTCACGCATGCGGGCAGCATTGTGCTCTATACAATCTGGCTGCAAATCTCTACGGATCCCCAAGGTAGAAATAATGTTAATGATGATAGGGAGCGGGCTGGCAAAAGGGCCGTAGTTCTCACATGCGAACTTCCACAGGTTCAAATCAGTAGTCACGCGGGTATTTGTGGGAAAAGAAACGGCTATTCTCATCAGCATTTTCACTACGCGAATAATAATAGCAAAAGGCGGACTGACATTAACACTCTTAAGGTTTCTAATATTTTTTGCAAGCAGTTAAGCATGGTGACAATGGGGGGCCCTCCTTGCCAGATTGAGCCTAGCGCGGATCTGGATTGGAGGGATAATGTGGAGCTCTAGAATATTCTAAGCTGGGAGGTATCACCAACTTTATAAAGAAGGTTCATGGCCATGATCAAAGTATTTCAGTGCGTTTTACAAAATATTGGAAGGATCACATTGTTGAGTATGGGGGGCAGAAGATTGTGATCAATGAGGAGCTGATAGCTGAAGCGACTGGCCTTGGCATGGACGGATACCATTTTTTTAATAAAAGGGTTGACAGAGAAGCTGAGGAGAGGAGATTTGTTGAAGGAACTGAGAAGCTGGTCTTTGTCACGGTGGGGGCCTGCTTGTCAATTCGATCCCCTCACCCTATGATGAGGTTACCCGCATGATGGTGTGTTTCATTTCTTTGGAAGGGAGGTTCGTCACTGTACCTACTAAACATCTTGTCTTCCTCAATCATTTCCGTAGGAATCGCACGGTATGTTTCCCCCACTATCTGCTTAGCTCTCTTGAGCGCTCCATTTTGGAGTTTCAAAAGCATGCTCGTGTTGTTCCTTTGCACTAGGGGCTAATTTTCCTGCTGCATAAATTATGTCTCCTTTGGTCTCCTGGCCTCCCTTCCTCCCCTGGCTCTGTTCCCCCTCTACCCGTTTCTGCGCCGCCAGCCCCATCTCTCCACACTCTGTCCCCGCCACTGCCATGTCACCCCTCTCCCGGCCTTCCCGGCTCCATCTCCCATTCCCCCCACCTCTGCCCCCACCCCCTTTGCTTCCACTTCAGCCAGACCGGTTACCAGGTCCTCTAGAAGATTGAATCTTGATATCCCTATTGTGGGGAAGGGTCCTCAGGAGATTGAAACTGCCCATAACCTCCTTCATATTAGCGGTGCTAGTTCTCAGGAAGAGCATATGGAGAGCTCCACAAAAATGCTTTGGAGGCCTTAGAAGCGACGATATGAAGTCATTAAGGGAAGAGGTTAAAAACATGGCAAAACAAAAGGTAAGAGGAAGAAGGAGGAGGAGGTGGCTATGGATAATAGCAGATTGAAGATATTTACAAGAAGTTGAACTCCTTAGACTCCCATTTAGGGAAGGCCAAGACTCGCCATGATTATAACATGGCCATTTTTACTGCTATTCAGGAGTTCATTGAGCAACATGTCTGAAGTGTCTCCAATCTCAGCGGGGTTCCGGCTACCCTTTGGGGGACTGATAAGGAAAGTAAAAGGACCATTGCTCAGCTGGATGTTACTGACTCTGCCCACATGACGACCTTGGGGATGTTCAAATCTTGGCAAACTATCAAATCCACCATCGACAAAGCCGCCAAGAAGTAATTGGGGGTGCTTTTGCTGCACTTTTGTGTAATTTTTGTTGTTTTTTTGCTGTCGTTTTGCTGCTTTTCTGCAGTTTTCGCTCTGTTTTGATTTTGTATTGGTAGCTGCTCTTTGGCTACTTTGGGCTTCATTGACCCATCTGGATTTTGATCCTTTTTGTTCTGGTTCTCTTTCCTATTCTGGCTTCTAGGCCCTCTTTTGTTCTCAAGGGTATAGTCCCTTTCAAAAAACTATTTGCCAATAATAAAAAAATTAGCATTTTACCTTACAAAAAGTTATCATTAATACTAAAAATACTTGCAAATATTTTTAATAAACGCATACAAGTGAATTGCGTATTTAATATTTAACCATCAATTATTAATATAGATTTATACATAAATTATCAAAAATTACATCAATATATATATATATTTAAAATAATAAAATTTATACTTGAATAATTGGTATAAATAAACATTGTTTTGTATTTATAAAGGACAATGTTAACAAATTACCGTTACCCAAAAATTGTTTGATAGGTGAGTGTTATCACCAAATCACTACACCCCCGATGACCGATAAGTAGTGGGATATTTGGTGTGATTGGGTAACATGGAATCACCTCTCAAGATGTGGGACTTGCGGGCTTGAGGTGAACCTTCGGAGAAGGCCGACCTCCTCTTCCAAAACCATGCATTATACTACTTCTAATGCAATAAAAATAGCTACCTAGATCTATACTAATATTTCCAAGGATTACCGAGAGAGATTTATAAGAAATAAAACCTAAACTAGAAGTGGTGATGCACCAAGAAAGGTGTTTTCTAGAAAAATACCAACTTTCTAATGAAGAGAGGTGCTCATGAGGAGGACAAAGATACATCACATACTCAATTTAAATACAGTACTTCATTCCTTGATAAGCACAATGACCTTCAAAACTTGCAAAAGGCATCAAAGTTGCCAAAGAAACTGCGAGACATGAAGAGAGGAAAACGAAAGTAGAAAAAATAACGTAAGGACAAACAATTGATCATAAAACATAATTTTCATTATTCCAAGCAAATGCATAATGCATCGTTATAACAAGAAGAGGTAGAAACTGTCATTACGCTTTTCAGAAGAAAGGCTTGGGAGCCTGTAAATTCACAACAACTCAGCTTGTGAAGAGAGGGGAAGCTTTGAAAAAATGTCTAACTCTTTTGGAATAATCATTCCCTTTAAATTTTATAGGAAGTTTGAGCTAGTGAGAGAAAGAAGGAAGAATCCCAAAATCTAGGCAAGAATGTAGCAGAACAGTCAACCATGTTTGCCTCATTAATTAAAACTCCACCTTTTGAGGCACTATTCACGAAATAAGGAAGTCTCATAATTTTGGAGCACTAAAATTCATAAAATCCATTTTTTGATGATTCCATTGTGTATTTCTCGCTCTCCTAATTCCAATGATTACAATTTTTTGGAAAACAGATAATCGAGGAGGAAATTATGGCTTGTTGAGAAAAAGTTATTTTTTTTTTTAGCATCGCAAGCATTTGTGTTCACTAGCTCGTTGGTTCACAAAATGACTCGGTGAGTTATTTTAAACTTCCTCCCGGCCACATAATCCTCTAAACTATTTGGGCACATTATAATTTATAGACATGCCATCGAGTACACCGGTTATGACGACACGTTTTTCATTGACTGACTAGGAAATTAACTTAGTGGCTTCTTATTTATTGATCACCTCCCATTTTCTAGGCGAGTCACCACGTATCCATATTGGACATTCCACCAACCTCAAAAGTTGGTTCACTAACCGTTGCACATTTACCAAGCTTCTCGGTAGTATTCTCCAACCCTTCGCATTGGTTTCTTCATATTAGTTTTGTCAATTGCTGAGTGCATAGGTGAGCCATTTGACATGTAGTCCAAGTTCTTTGCATTGATTTGAATGTATAATGTGCCCATCAACTCACCTTTAAATGTGTTGTTCGAGAAACTCGGTGGCACTTTAACTCATCACAACCTATCTTGGTAACATGTGCCTTACTTCTAAATTAGAATTGACCGAGCTATACACAAGGACCTCGGGTCCCTCGTGTTCGTCAGATGACTCGCACGTCTTGCATTCACTAACTCTCCTTTGGATATCAACCCAGCCCACCCTTCCAAGATTTGAAAACTAAAACTCTCCACTCACGCCATTCTCCAACTACCACAACACCTCTGAATCTCAAAAATCCGAAACTATGAAATTTTGGAGTTTCGGGTTATCGGGATTTGGGTTTTTCTTCTAATTTACAAACTTGTCTAGGTAGAGTTCCAAACCAAACATATATAAAAGCCCAAAATGGCAATCTCCAAAATCTCTCACCTCTGTCCATTCTCCGAACATATGATTTACTCCAACTGGCTCACTCGATAACTCCTTCCCGTCTCGCATTTGAACCTGCAAAGTGCATCCTCCAACTCGATTTGGGATTTCCTTCCAATCCATGCCCGAGCTAAATGGAAACACTTACCACTCAAACAATTTTCTCATCCGCCTGAAACTAACCTTACTTGTTGAGCCATTGGTCAACCGAGCTTGCAGTTTAGTCAAGCACCTTTGCAGCTTAGTCCTCTTGCGAGCTTCATCGATACAACCCATGAACTCGACCCGAGCCCACTTTTGAGCCAACATTCATCATGCCCGTGCCAAGATATTCCCTGAATGCCAAGTAGGAACCCTGTCCACTGTCATGACTCGCTCAAAACGAGTAATTTACCAGATTCTCTTGCCATATACCAATCTCAGCCATCCCAGTTGTAATGAATCTGCTCACCCGAGCAAAATTTGCTCATTTCTCACGTTTTTTCCTAAGTCATTGGATCTTAGCTCTACCTTAAAGCTATTTTCTCTATCAAATGCAATTCGAGCTTCTCCTTCCATACATCAAATGACTCGCTAATCTAAACTCCTTTTTAATGCTTCTCCAACTCGATTCAGGCTGGCATATGCCTCGAATTCTGCATCTTACATGGCGAGTCAATAACTATTATCAATGACGCTACTCGATGTGAGTCCAAGCTACTCAGCGGAACTTTAGGATCACAACTCGTCCCTCGTCATTCGCAAACGGATCTCTCTGGTTTCAACCTTCCTGATATCAATATCCCTCACGTATTAGACATGGACACCTCACGATCTCTCCATAATTCACTTTGTTCTCAACTCATTGATCCCGTTACATTGTTACCATGTGTGGTTAGAGTTTGGATCTCCATCATTTTGTGTTACGACTCAAAAATATTCGAACCCAATTCCCCTTCCACCATTTTTACCCTACATGCTTCTGCCCTGGCCCTTTGAGGTTCTTGTGGTTATGCTCTTCACGACTTAATACGAGCTCACATACACCCTACACATATTATTACCTGTGAATTTCCAAAAAAACCGTGAGCTTGGCACAAATTTCCCCACTGAATCTTAAACCTTCAATGCCTCACCGAGAACCCATAATTCAAACTTCTCGCATCAATGCTTCCAACAAACTCCGATAGGCACCTCGCCATATTGATCTTATCAAAACAATTCAACCAAGTTGCATCTTCCTTGCCATATTCGCCCAAGTTCTTCCGTCATTTCTTGTCCTCGAGCAACTTTCTCTGCCTCCTCATAGTTTCTCATGAGCTTGCTGACATGTTTCCACAAGCTATTTCCAACTTACTCCCTTATCCTCTAATGTACGGCCATTACTTCTTGTCTCAGGAAATGCTTCTTCAATTGCCCTGTGTGGTGTGAGTAAAGTTTGAAAATGATTCTCAATGGGAAGGTTATACACGTCACCTTGCTTTCTACTTGAAATTGAAAATTACTTTGAATCCACAAACTCAGGCTCAATATCATAAAGTTTACCACTGTTGTCCATTTTTTCCCAAGCGGGAAAAATGGATAACATTTTTGGTGACCTCTCGAGGATGTTTTCCTGCTAAGCATTAGTCCTGTAGATTACAATATTCATTGGGCATGAAGTCACTTTTAATCCCAAAACCGATCGATCCTCCATGATGGATCCCTGTCAAAATCCCTTCGAGCACTATTGATTGTGGACATCATGGAACTCTATTAAATCTTGATTTCTCTTCTTCTAACAATTTCACCTTCAACACACTATGTAAGGGCAATGAAAACACACAACACACAACACACACCAAAAATGAAAAACCATACATGCTTCAAATGAAACATGCAGAGTGTGCAATGCACTTATTCTGCTGAAAACAAACCTATTCCTACTCTACACTAATTGGAAGCACAAGTGAGCTAAATGAACCTTTGCAACTAGTTATATAGAATAGCTTCCCTCTCTCACAATGAGAAGCCATGTAGATGATTTGATAATAGACATTGCTAAGATTGAGAGTGAAAACTGAAACAAGCCCAATTATCCACTTGGTTCACCAAGGCATCGATGGAAGAGAAATTATGCCTCTTTTAATTGCTGCATTTGTTTTTGTAGAGGCATTATAACTTATCCTTGGGATGTGAAACTCATCCTCACATTCTGAAGTGAATGGACTGGTTATGACTCCTTTTTTCTCCAAAGAAACTAAATACATTATGGCACATGATCTAATCCTTTGAATATCCCTGCTACTCCGAGCTTCAACTTTGACAAGGAAGTGTCCCTGAAGACATCCCTGTATGAAAGGTGTTGCAGTGACATCCTTTCCCTCTTATTTCCCATTTACAAACAATCTATCTTCGACATGGATGAATGGTACTTTGAAGTGATGTGTTCTTCATACTTTTACCTCCTTTAAAAACAAGAAGTTCCTCCTCAACATGCATTTGAAAATCCAAAGAATTCCTCCTCCTTGAATTGGCTTACAATATTAATTTTCTCATTCAACATAAAACCGGAAAGAGCCAACTCTTTCACCTATTGTTTTTTAGGACAATTAAGGGAAAAACAACCTCCTTGGTTTTCTTCCACCATTACTTGCTCATTCAAACAAATCCAACTCCACAATTGAGAGAAAGAAACTCTTAATAATGTCATCTCCACCAAAATCTTTTGAATTCAACTTAGTTTCTCTATGTGCTCCTCTCTTTCTTTGTTCAATGAATGGTGTAGAATATTAAATTCCTCTAATTCAAAATCAAGAGGACTATTTGAAACTACAAGCGACTCTTGATCATTTCCTAACATAGCACTAGGTAATTTGTATTGAATACTAGATAATGGAATAGAATAAATGACCACTTCCATAGGCACTTTTAATCCAAAAATGACAAATAATCAATCTCTCCATTGTTTTGTTGTGTTAAAATTTCAACCTCCATCATGGTGCCTCCCAGATTGACCTTTTGATCACCCTGGTCTTTTTCATTTTCAAACATGAAGTTAGAAAGCTTAAAGTCATCTTCAAAATCAGATTTTTGAAAAGAAAAACAAAGGGAAGGATTTCAAACCTCATGTATGGTCCCATCTACACTTGAAACTTTTGAGTCCACCTTGATTTCCTCCATGGAAAAAATCCTGTTATGATTAGTTATAGCATTCGATGAGGCTATTGGCAAGTTAGTGCAAATTTATAGGAATGCTGCAAGTTCTTTGACATGCAAGACAGTTAGGATCACTACACTCACTTGAAGCATTTTGCACGTTTAATAGTTTTTCTTAATTTGTTAGCACATGCTCTTCCTGTTTTTGTGGATTTGAAACCAACTCTTTTTCTGCTATAGTCAACATGATAATCTTGTCATGAATCAACTTCCTCTCGATGATATGGAACCAACATGGATGCTACATTCTGAATAGGTAGACTGTTGGTCATCATTTACTTGTGCTTGCTCTTGTGTACATTCAGTCTTCGCCACCTGCTTTTGAGCTTCAACCTTGGATGGAGTCTGAGTTAGGAGGGGAACTTACTTGATGTTCAATATTGCAACTAACTCCTTCAAATTCTTTGTAAGCTCATCCTTACTAAGCTCCTTAACATTCTCCTCTTCCTCTTCACTATAATCATATTCTTGGTCTTCCCAAAATGGGTTCGGGACTATAAGAGGAGTGAGTTGGGATTCAACAAATTCCCTCACTACTTGAGGAGGTAGAAGAGGTGTAACTTCTTGTCTTGGTGGCCTTTATAGAAAAGAAGGAATTTTAGAAGGACGAGGAACAGATGATTCATGGTGGGATGGGAAGATAGGAGATGAAGAAATGGAATTATCAACATGGGCAGTAGGTGAAAAGCTTGGGATTTGAGGTTTAGACTGAAATGATATTGGTTGGGAAATGGAAAGAGGACTTTGAGGTGGTGGTGTAGGACTTACCCATTGATAAGGTTGCCTTGCATTAAACTCATAGGCCTCTATCTCTTCGATCCAAGCTTCAAGTTGAGGCAACATTTCAGTCATAAAAGTAATATTTTTTCCGTAAATTTTGTAAGACTTTGGCATAAGACCAAACCATGGAATAGGTACCCTAAAGCCACTTCGAATGCCTTTACTTGACTTTGTGACTCTAGATTGTACCATACCTACTTCCAATTTTTGCACCTTAAGTTGTAACTTTACATCTTCATATGTGGAATAGCCTTCATCATCTACATATTCATGCTCTTGAAAAGATGCATAGTTAGGTGAATAACCAAACTGGCCATGACTCTGCTCATAGGTATATATATGTTGTGACTGATTTTCATCACAATATTGAAATAGAGGTGAGTTTTAGTACTACGAAGATGGATTTTGTGATCTTAGAGGAATTTTGAAATGGTATTACTTTGCTTTTGTAAGTGGAAATTTCACTGTGGGAATGAATTCATGATTGCACAACTTCATGAATGGAAGAAAAAATGGAAAGATGTGGAAGAAAAGGGATGAAATGGGTGAAAATATAGTCTACAGCTTAGAGAGTGGGTTACTTGGACCAATGGAGTCACCAGTTGTGCTTGGGTATACCTCATAAGGATGAAATTTCACTAAGATGACAACAACTTAATGAAATAAAGTAAACACAATACACACACCTATGAAAGATATGACTCTTGTGGTCCCACCAAGCATGCCAAAAAATGTTATTATTGGTAGTATAGTGGCTAAGATATTATATTGGGATACCTATGAAATGTAGAGCTTTCACCTAATGTCCCACCGAGTATGCCAAAAATTGTTATCACCAAACCACTACACCCCCAAATGCCCTAAGAATTAGTGGGACATTCGGTGTGATTGGGTAACAAGGATCACCTCTCAAGTTGTGGGACTTGCGGGCTTGAGGTGAACCTTCGAGATAATTACGGCTTCCTCTTCCTAAACTAAGCACTACACTACTCCTAATGCAATAAAAATAGCTACCTAGACCTATACTAACATTTCCAGGGGATTAGGGAGAGAGATTTGTAAGAAATAAAACCTAAATTAGAAGTGGTGATGCACCAAGAAAGGGGTTTGTTAGAAAATATCTCATCTTTCCAATGAAGAGAGATGATCATGAGGAGGACGAAGATACATCACATACTCAATTTACATATAGTACTTCATTCCTTGATAAGCACAATGACCTCCAAAACTTACAAAAGGCACCAAGGTTACATAGTACACCTGTAGACACGAAGAGAGGTAAAATAGAAGCAATAAAAAATAATGTAAGGACATATAATTGATCACAAAACATTATTTTCATTATTCCAAGCACATGCACAATGCATCGCTATAACAAGAAGAAGCAAAAGCTGCCATTACAATTTTGGAAGAAAGGATTGGGAGCTTACAAATTCACAACTACTCAACTTGTGAAGAGAGGGGAAGATTGAAAAAATGTCTAACTCTTTTGGAATAAGTATTCCCTTTACATTTTATAGGAAGTGTGAGATGGTGAGAGAAATAAGGAAGAATCCTAAAATCTAGGCAAGAATGTAGCAGAACAGGTCAACCATGCTTGCCTCATTAATTGTAACTCCACCTTTCAAGGCACTATTCATGGAATGGGAAAGTCTCATAATTTTGGAATGCTAACACTCTGAAAATCCATTTTCTAATAATTCCATTGTGTATTTCTTGCTCTCCGATTCTAATGACTACAATTTTGTTGAAAATGGACAATCGGAGAGGAAGTTATGGCTTATTGAGCGAAAGTTATATTTTGGGCATCCCATGCATTATGCTTAACCAGCTAGTTGCTTCCTAAAAAAAAATGGCTTGGAGATTTATTTTACACGACCTTTCGACCACATAATTCTCTAAGCTGTTAAAAAATTTAGCCATGCCACCGGGTAGATGGGTTATACCGACACATTTTTCATTGACCGACTAGGAAATTAACTTGGCAACTTCTTGTTTATTGATCACCTCGCATTTACCAAGCGAGTCACCACGTATCCATATTGGCCATTCCACCAACCCCGGAAGTTGGATTGCTTCTCGGGAGTATTCTCCAACCTTTTGCATTGGTCTCTTCATATTAGTCTTGTCATTTCTTGAGTGCATAGGTGAGTCATTTAACACATAGTCCGAGATCTTTAAATTGATTTGAATGTATAATGTGCCGAACACCA
Source organism: Taxus wallichiana var. yunnanensis (assembly GCA_018340775.1). Taxonomy (NCBI): domain Eukaryota; kingdom Viridiplantae; phylum Streptophyta; class Pinopsida; order Cupressales; family Taxaceae; genus Taxus; species Taxus wallichiana. The sequence goes on from CM031238.1 coordinate 362,629,385, forward strand.
CCTTGAAATGCGTTGTCTAAGAAACTTAGTGACACTTTAACTCGTCATGATCTGTCATGGCAACACGTTCCTTACTTCCAGCTTAGAGTTGACAGAGATATACTCGAGGACCTCGGGTCCCTCGCCATGTCTTACATTCACTAACTCGATTTTGGAATTAGACCCGAGATCACCTTTTTGGGCTTCAAAACTAAACCTCTCCCCTCACACCATGCTCCAACTACCACAACACCTCCAAATCCCGAAAATCTGAAAGTCTAAAATTTCAAAGTTTTGGGTTAATGGGCTTCGAGATTTTCTTCCTTATTCACGAACTTATCTGGGTAGAGTTCCAAACCAAACATATATGAAATCCCAAAATGGGCATCTTCGAAATCTCTCACCTCCATCCATTCTCGTAGCACATGACTTACTCCAACTGGATCACTCGATAACTCCTTCCCGGATCGCATCTCAACCAGTAAGTGCATCCTCCAACTCGATTTGGGATTTCCTTCTAATCTAGGCCGAGCTCAATGGAAACACTTTCCACTCGAACACTTGGCCCATCCGGCTGAAACTAAGCTTACTCATTGAGCCATTGGTGAACCAAGCTCATAGTTTAGTCAAGCACCTTTACTGCCTTCATCCTCTCGCGAGCTTCATCAATACGACCGTGAACTTGACCCGAGGCCACTTTTGAGCCATCATTCATCATTCCCATGCCAAGCTATTCCTTGAATGCCAAGTAGGAACCATGTCCATTTGTCATGACTCGATCAAAATGAGAAATTTACCAGATTCTTTTGCCATATACTGAGCTCCCAGTTGTAATGAACATGCTCGCCCAAGCTAAATTTTCTCATTTCTCACATTTTCCCCGAGTCATTGGATCTTATCTCTTCCCTAAAGCTATTTTCTTTATCAAATATAATTCAAGATTTTCCTTCCATACATCAAATGATTCGATAATATAAACTCCTTTGTGATTCTTCTCTAACTCGATTCGGGCTTGTATATGCCCCAAATTCTGCATCTTACATGGTAAGTCAATAATCAATTATCAATGACGTTACTCCATGTGAGTCCGAGCCTCTTGGGCAACACTTTAGGATCACAACTTGGCCCTCGTCATTCACAAAAAACTCTCTCTAGTTTTAACCTTCCGATATCAAGATCCCTCACGTATTAGACATTGACATCTCATGATCTCTCCATAATTCACTTCGTTCTCGGCTCATCGATCCGTTACATTGTTACCCTACGTGGTTAGAGTTTGGATCTCCTGCATTTTGTGTTATGACTCAATAATCTTTGGAGCCAAATTCCCCTTCTACCATTTTCACCCCGCATGTTTATGCCTGGCACTTCAAGGTTCTTGTGGTTGTGCTCGTCACAACTTAATACGAGCTCACATCAGCCCTACACATATTTTTACCTGTGAATTGTCAACCAAACCATGAGCTTGGCTCAAATTGCTCCACCGACTCTTAAACCTTCATTGCCTCACCGAGAACCCATAATTCAAACTTATCAAGTCAATGCTTCCAACAAACTCGATAGGCACCTCACCGAGTTTTACCGAATGAGATCATATCGAGCTTTTGAACGAGTTGCATTGGCCTTTCCATATTCACCCAAGTTCTTTTGCCATTTCTTTTCATTGAGCAACTAACTCAGCCTCCTAATAGTTTCCCACGAGCTTGTGACATGTTTCCATAAGCTATTTCAAACTTTCTCCCTTATTCTCTAATGTACAACCATTACTTCTTGTCTCAGAAATGCTTCTTCAATTGTCACAAGTGGTGCAGGTAAAGTCTGAAAATGATTCTCAATGGGAAGGTTATGCACATTACCTTGCTTTCTACTTGAAATTAAAAAGCACTTAAAATCCACAAACTTAGGCTCAATATCATAAATTTACCACCGTTGTCCATTTTTGCCCAAGTAGACAAAAATGGATAACAATGAGTTATTGCACTTAGTTTTAATCAAGACTCGCACCTAGAGGTGTGAGTCGAGACTGGAACTTAGAAGTGCGAGTCGATACTCATGCTTAGTAGTGCTAGTCGATACTCACACTTAAAGTGTGATTCAAGAGATGTGCGACTCAAGGTTCACACTTAGACATACGACCAATCACACTTGTAAGTACGATCACTCGCACTTACACACTACTTACAAAATTTATAAATGAAAATTTTGAATTTTTTTAACTATGCTTAATATATACGAATAAATTATTTATATAAATGTATATAAATATTGACAGTCACCTTTTAAACATGTGAGTCACACATGTCAGTTCTATAAAATATTTGCAAATATGTTACATCTAAAATCATGAAAAATATCTAAACAATCGTCAAATTTAACACCATTCAAGGAAGTTCAGGGAAGGTATTTTCAACGTCAATGTTTATTGATTTGAATAAGGTATGCATGAATATTTGTATATGTATGAAGATATTAAGATTGATATGTGGCATAAATGACAACAATCACTTATGCACTATCTTGAAGTTAGTGGCCACTTGGCATATGTAAGTTATGTGGCTTGGCATATGTAAATTAGCGGTCGCCTTGCGCATATGTAAGTTAGCGGACGCTTGGCTTATGTAAATTAACAACCACTTGGGTTATATAAGATAGCAACCACTAGGCTTATATAAGTGGGTGACCGTCAGAATTATGTGGCGAAAGTGGAATCCAATAATAGCGTTATTGGAATCCAGTAATAGCGAAATTGGAGTCCAATATTAGGGAAATTGGAATCCAATATTAGTGAAATTAGAATCCAATATTAGTGAAATTGGAATCCAATGATAGAGAAATTAGAAATCGAATAAGTCTGATAATGACAATATTAGAATCCGATATTGCTACTAATGGAATCTAATATTGCTAATAATGGAATCCAGTATAACCAAAAATGGAATCCAATATACACAAAAACGGAGATGGATTTCTTTCAATAATTGAAATACATGGAGTCTCAATTCATTGGAATATGTCCCAATTTAATGACATAAGAATTTTTGGCTTTGGGGACGGTGCCCCTCGACCCCACCATGTACTATTGCATTTGTCAACATGGGTGATTTGGAGTAAGAAGGTTACTAGTTCGAATGACTTTAAAGCTTTTTGTGTCAGACCATATCACAAGTATAAACCACCTCAACTCACCTATCATTGATTGTGCTTGCATTACACGAGTCCTTCTAGTTTGGATTTTGAAAAAGATAGGATTTTTGAAAATTTTGAAAATTTGAAAATGTCGTGATTTTCGAAAAAGTTACAATTTTGAATAGTTAGAATTTTTGAAAAAGTTAGGATTTTGAGTAATCGAGATTTTAGAAAAAATCTAGATTTTTCGAAAAAGACAGGATTTTGACAATTAGTTAGGATTTTCAAAATAATAGGGATTTTCAAAATATTTGAGATTTTGAAAAAATTAAGATTTTCAAATAAGTAGGGATATTCAAGAAAGTCGAGATTTTGAAAAAGTTGGGATTTTAAAACAGTCATGATTTTGAGCAGTTAGTATTTTCAATAATGTTGGGATATTTGACAAAAGAAAGGATTTTTAAAAAGTTAATTTTTTTGAAAAGTCAAGATTTTTGATAAAGTTGCAATTTTTAAAAATCGTGATTATTGAAAAATTTAGGATTTTGAAAACTTTGGGATTGCAAAATAGTTAGGATTTCGAAAAAGTTAGAATAATGAAAATTCGTATTTTTGATAAATTCAGAATTTTAACAAATTGTAATTTTCAAAAAAGTTACAATGTTCGAAAAAGGGGATAATTATGGAAAATGTCGGGAATTTTGAAAAAGTTGAGATTTTCAAAAATGGTAGGATTTTGAAAAAGTCAGGATATTGAAAAAGTCATGATTAAGAATAGTCGGTATTTTCGAAAATGTCAAGATTTTGAAAATATCAGATTTCAAAAAGTTAGGATTTTCAAAAGTTAGAATTTTGAAAAAATCAGGATTTTGAAAAGTCGTCATTTTAATAAAGTTGAGATTTTCAAAATATTCACTATTTTCAAAAAAGTCGTGATTTTTGAAAAATTTGTAATTTCGAAAAATTCATTTTCAAAAATGTTAGGATTTTCAAAAAATCGTGATTTCAAAAAGTTAGTATTTCAAAAAGTCATGATTTTTTAAAAGTTGGGATTTCAAAAAGTTAGTATTTTCGAAAAAATCCATATTTTTCAAAAATCATGATTTTAAAAAATCGGGATTCTAAAAAAATTAGGATTTTGAAAATGTCGGAAATTTGAAAAAGCTGGAATAGTCGGACTTTGTAAAATGTTGGGATTTTCAAAAATGTCATGATTTTGGAAAAGTCAAGATTTTTGAAAAATTTAGGATTTCAAATACAACAAGATTTCAAAAAAGTTGATATTTTCAACATTGGGGTTTCTTCATCAAGATTATCGAAAAAGTCATGATTTTGAAAAAAATTGGGATTTTCTAAAAAGTCAAAATTTCGAGAAAAATTCTAGATTTTCGAAAAACTTGGGATTTTTGAAATAGTCAAGAATTTGAAAAATATGAGATTTTGGAAAAGTCGGGATTCTAAAAAAGTTGGTGTTTTTGAAAAAGTCAGTATTTTCAAAAAATTCATGATTTTAAAAAAGTTACGATTTTCAAAAGTTAGGATTTTTGAAAAAGTTGGGATTTTGAAAATGTCGGGAATTGAAATAGTCATAATTTTAGAAATGTTGGGATTTTGAAATAGTAATAATTTTGAAAAAGGCATAATCGTAAGAAACTCAGGATTTTTCAAAATCCCGATTTTCAAAAAAGTTAAGATTTTGGAAAAAGTTGTTATTTTCAAAAAGTGAGGATTTTCATAAAAACTTGAGAATTTCTAACACAAAATCAAGATTTTGGAATAACTTGGGATTTTCAAAAAAAGTTTAGATTTTCTAAAAATTTGAGATTTTGAAAAAGTCAATATTTTTTAAAAAGTTAGGATTTCGAAAAAAATTGGGATTTTTAAAAAGTAGGGATTTTTGAAAAAGTTTTGATTTTAAATAGTCGTGATTTTCCAAAATGTTGAGATTTTGAAAAATTAGGATTCACTAAAAATTCTATATTTTTGAAAAATTCATGATTTTCGAAAAATCGAGATTTCAAAAAAAGTTAGCATTTTCAAAAAAATTAGTTTTTTAAAATAAATTTTTTTAAGTTAGTATTTTGAAAAGTCATAATTTTTAAATTTTGAGATATCTTAAAAGATGCCACAATTTTCGATAATGTAGATATTTTTTAAAAGTCAATATTTTGAAAATTAGGGATTTTTAAAATCTAATCTTTTTCAAAAATCCCGATTAATCAAATCCTAACTTTTTTGAAAATGCAACTTTTCAAAATTTTAACTTTATAGAAAATCTTAACTTTTCAAAATTCAAATTTTTTGAAATTTTAACTTTGTAAAAATGCCCACTTTTGAAAATATTAAAGTTTTGAAGAACCTAACTTTTTGAAATCCTAACATTTTGAAATTCGACTTTTCAAAAATCATGAATTTTTTTAAAATCCTAACCTTTTAAAAAATTCTAACTTTTTTCAAAAATATTTACTTTTTCAAAATCCTAACTTTTTTGAAAATCGTGACATTTTTGAAAATCCCAAATTGTAAAAATCAAGACTTTTTCAAAATCCTTACCTTTTCAAAATATTGACTTTTTGAAAATCCTAGCTTTTGAAATCTCGAAAAAGTTGGAAGAAGAATCGCCTATATACAAAAAGAAATGGATAAGGCAACTAAATTTGTGGAAAGAATTGAAACATTAGTCCATGAAATCTTTGAATAAAGGAGCCAAAAGTACAAACAATGTCATGATGTGCATCGCGTTCCTCATCAATTCCAAGTGGGAGATAAGGTCTAGCTACATCTCCAAAAATAACGAGTCCAAGGTCCATACAAGAAACTCCTGCATCTAGGATATGGGCCATATACTAATAACCAGAAATATTGGTGAGAATGCATTTGAGAGAAATCTTCCATCTTATCTTGGGTTGCATCCAATTTCCAATGTGGTGTTGTTCTTCCATACTTTCCTCCACTCTTTGATACATACTACATTGGTAAATAGTTACATAATGCATAATTGAATATAGATTGCATTACACTAGTAAACACCGATAAAAAGCATTAACAAATCATACTCTACCATGTAGCAAAAGCAAGGTAGATGACACACCAAGAGAAGTAGCTCACTAAGAGTCAGATTGAGAAATAATTTCCATGCCTAGTCAAAAATCTAGGAGAAATGGGCACCATTTCTTCTTAAGGAAAGATGAATGATCCAAGACAAGGATTCCAAATATCTATTTATGAAAAGTAAAAAAAAATCTATTTTTTGTAGTTTTCAACAAAAGTTCGATATTCTATTTTTTATAGTTTTTAGTAGCTTTTGTATTTTTCATTTTTAAGGGTCTTTGAAGCATTTTTGGGCTTAGCAAAATTTTGGGCAGGATATTTATCTATCAAATTCAAATTTTAACTTCGTGATTCACTCCTAACATCCATGTACATGACATTAAATCCTTTCATATGTCAACCATAGCTAACATTGAGCTCTTCATAGATTTATGGTACATATCCCATTTCAGGTATGTTTAGGATTCCATCCTTTAGCTCCCATTGATGTAGCGTTTCCCTTCATTTTAGAAAAATAATCTTGGAAAAAAATAACCAAAAGTACAAGCAACATCATTATGCACATTGGGTTCCTCATCAATTCTATGTTGGATAAAAGATCTAGCTACATCTCCAAAAAGAGAAATTCCAAGGTCCATGCAGAAACTCATGCCTCTACGATATGGGCCATATACAATAACCAGAAATATTGGTGAGAATGCATTTGAGCTCAATCTTCCATATTATCTGGGTTACATCTGGTTTTCAATGTGGAGCTGCTCCACCCAAAATTTCCTCCTGTTTTGGATACACCATACATTGGTGTATAGTTACATAGTACAAAATAGAACCCAGACTACATGACACCAATAAACATTGATCATATCATTGATAGGGTTGTCAAGGACATGAAGCATTAACAAATCACACTCTACCAAGTAGTAGTTATGTTGGACATATGTAAGTCTTTTATCCCATGTACGCGGATGTTTGGAGTGAATAATGAAGTTAAATGGTGGCTCTGGATAATTAATATTGATCTAAAAATGGTACTTGAAAATTTTTCTAGTACTTAGAAAATTCTCAGATGATTACTTATCAGACTCAACATTGATCATGAGTTCAACTTACTCAATTTTGGGTGTCTTGAAAACCCATTTAAAAAAAAAAACTTCCAATATGATCAATTAATCTGATTTTTCCAACTTAAGTGAATATACTGAATCTATTTCAAATCCATTAAAAATAATCACAAGTTGAATTAAAATATGCACTCAATCTAAATTCTGGATTCCAAAATTTGCAAGTGCATTCATTATCTGATTGTGGGTTATGGATACTGAAACAACTTCAATCCAATTAATCCAGTTTCTGGCTTGATTTAATAATTAATCAAATAAACTAATTTGAATTATTTTATCTGATCAAAAGCTTCTAAAAACTGAAATCAAATCCACAACACAAGAACTTGATAATGGAGTTCACCCAAAGGCTACGTCTTGATTCACAAAAAGTGAATCAATCTATTAAATGTCCAATGAAGTACAATATCCCTTCACTAATGACTTAATAGATCTTTATACCTGCAAATGAGCTGATTCAGACCTCTTGGAACTCTTCAATTTACCATAAATGTTCCCAAGTCCATCTGTGGCCCCTACAGTATTTTCACTGATAGTTTCTTGTGAAATTATGTTCAAAAATGTCTACAACTTGAAATATAAAACACCTACATAAAATAGGTTTACATTTATGGAAACTAGATGAAATTATGAAAAAATCCCTTTTTACTCCATGGCTTGATTCGGACCAGAAGTGGTTGGAAAATGCATATCTCTTCCTATTCCTCATGTCTGATATGTGAAACTACAATGGAAAACCGCTTACACAAGAAAAATCTACAAGGAAAGAACACTGTAGAGACCTTGAGATTGAGTGATTTTTCGTTGGCAAGGAGACTTGTTTCTTCTTCACAGATGGTATTGCACGTTTGTGCATTTACGGATTCGGAAGGATGTATGCTTTTAAGTTATGAAATATATTACACTGGAGGGTAAGTATAGAAAAATCTATACCCATCACATGACCTTCCTCAACATGTTCTGTCACAAGTTTATGGTTAGTATTCCCTTTTTCTAGCCACCTCTCTTTCAAATTCGTTGATGGCCTTCTAGAATGAGAAAGCTGAGATGCCCCGTATGAGGGCCTGATTCTTCTTTTGGTTGAGAATGGAAAGCCGGTTTTGGATCATCCTTTGACAATGGCCCTAGAGGAGAAAGACGAGGAAGATGACATTACTCTTGCGGAGTGTCTTACTAAATTGAAAGAGGGTAAGGGTACCCTCCGGGGGAATGAGAAAGATAAAGATAAAAATGAGGGAGGTGGTGGGGAAGCCAGTGCTTCTAGGAAGAATGAATGTGTGGGAGACCCCATTGTTTTTTAAGAATGGAGTAAGAAGATGTTGTATTTAGAAGGGGTCCTAAAAGCCATGGAGGACATGAACGAGGGGCAAAGGGAGTCCATTCTAAACATCATCAACATTTCGAAGAAGATGGTCACGGATCAGGTCTAGATAAAACACAGAATGAGGGAGCTGGAGATTCAAGTTAAAGTTTTTATGACAGAGTGGAGGAGATTAAAGGGGAAAATAAAAGGAGGAGATTCAACCTTCACATAAGTAGCTTGAAGGAGGAGTAGGTGTTGGATGGTACTTGGTATCCGGGACGCGTCATTGCTTTGGCCTGGGGCCTCTGGTGGTTTTTTTACTTATCGCGAAGATTTTTTTGGTCTTTGAATTGTGTGCGGACTACTAGCGAACTGTGGTGCCTTGTTGCTTCTTGGTCTTTTTGTCCTCTCTGGGGTCCAGATCCTGCAATGTAAGAGTTAAGCCTATTTAACTCATCTTTTTGGGACCCCTTTTTGGGTTTTCTTTCTTGTTTTGTTTCTAGTTACGTTCCTCTCTTTTGTACTAGCCCCTGGGAGCCGATCCCTATTTTTGCCTAATCTAATAAAAAAACATTTATTATTTTCAATATCTCAAGTACAATCTTATAAGGTTACATGTAATGGAAAAAAGCATCCTAAGCTTATATAATATACTCATTATTTCAGCAAAGTACATCCAAAGATACGATTTATTCCATAACTAAAATATAACAATAACTAAGCAAGATCTAAAATCAGCTTGAATCCCTTCAAATTCTTTCCTTTCCCTTATCTCCAGAATGGCCTGTATTTTCCACAAAGGGTCAGCTCAAACTGAACTAGCAAGGATTTCCATTTTCATATATGTAGTATTCTACAAATGAAAACGTATTCAAAAATATACAGTCATGCATCAACATACTAATTCATTCATTATTATAATAATGATTTCAAAAATCATGTATACATGCATGAACTATCCAAGTTTAGAATATCTTTCAAGAGTGGTTTCTTTAACCATCTTACATGAAAATGCATAAAACTTACCTCATGTAAGGCTGATTACATAATGCATTTCATAATATTATTTCATGCCAAATCAAATCAGCCTACCAACTGTTTGAAGAAATGTCACATATAGGCTCCATATAAAAAGGAGAAGGCATGATAAGCAATTGTCAAAGCATCAACATGAACTTCACTTTACAATTCTTACAATGAACATTATGCCAAATCAGATCAGCAACATAACATAATTTTCAAGAGGAACAAAAGATCCTTTATACCCAAGAATGCATGTCAACCATATGAAAAAATGCCATATAATGAATTCACATATATTCTAAGGAATGCATACCAATTGTATGACAAAATTCCATATCATGAACTTCACTTCACAAGCTCAAAATGAACAATATGCCAAATCAGATCAGCAACATAATGCATTTTCAACAGAACAACAAATCCTTTTTACTCAAATGATACATGTAAACCATATGACAAAATTTCATAATATAAACTTCCAAAGTATAATCCAAGAATGCATTTTAGTAGCATGACAAAGTGTCATAAAAGAATTTCACATAAATTCCAATGAATCCAATCCGATAGCATGATAAAATTCCATAAACTAACTTCACATAAATTCAAACGAATTTGTTCCAAAGTAGCATAATAAAATTCCATAAAGATATTCACTTCAATTCCAATGAATTCATTTCAAGTAGCATGATAAAATGCCATAATCCATACTCATGTATTTATGCCAATAAAATATTACATATCAATTGTTTGACGTAATGTCATAACACCTCATTCTTTAAATATTCTAGCCAAATGATTTCACACTAACCATTTGACAAAATTTCATAGCACAACATTCTTTAAAATGCTATGCAAATGATTGCACACTAACCATTTGATGAAATGCATCGTACTAGCAACAAAAATTGTAGCAAATAAAATAACAATCTACAACAAATATGGAGCATAGAAATCACCCCAAAGCACTGTGCTTTGATAGCTAATGTTGCAGCAAAATAACACCTCAAATAATAACTACACACAACAAGGAATTAACCCAAAACTTGGCGTTATAACAGCCAATGCTGCAATAACAAATGCAACAATAATTTAATAAAAAAATCAGCACTTCTAGCAGTTGTTACCACACCAATAAATCCTTAAAGAACACATCTCTTCTAGCAGTTGTTACAGCAACAACAACACAACTTATAATAGTTGTAGCAGACCAAAAAATCAACCAACAAAAACAACATTCCAACATTTAAAAATGCAGCTTGGATATCAGTCCAAAACCCATAGCGAAAATGTCAAGAAATCTTCTCTCAACACCCAAGTGAATAACCTCATTAATTTCAGATATCAAGTAAGGAGGTAAAACGAAATCTCAAGCTCTCATACTTGAGAGATCTAAAATATATAATGCCCATATTAAAATAAACACATTTTCCAAATACCCATAAAGGATTGATTCAAAAATATTAATACCCACAATAGATAATCCATATTTCTCATTACCTAGAAGAGGAATAAAACTGAATATGCATTTATTTGTAAAATATTGTAGAGACAAAAATAAGAAACCCTAGCCTGAAAGATTTGAGATGAAGAAGACCAAAAAACCTCGTGCTTTTCATCTTTCTTTCTCTATTTTCTTCCTCCAGCTTTCTAGTTCCACACCGTACAAAATAAAACTCCAAAACCTTATTTATTTTCCTAGAAATTTTCTCCCCAACATTGCTACAATAAAGAATGTCAAGATCCCAAATTACATGCTTAAAATCAGCTCCAGATGGCTTTAAAACTTCCATGAAATCCTCTAGATTTTTTTTTGACATGGTCTCCCCTCTATCTCCTCCTCTCTTCACGCCATGCTAAATGGTAAATATCAAAACCTAACTCTCCTTTATTTCATGGATTCCAAAATCCATTTAAATATAATTAAACTTAAAAAATGCCTCCACTTAGCTTTAGGCTAAATTTAATTGTTTTATTTATTTATTTTAAATAAAACTATGTGCCACATTCCACAAGGAATAATTAACACATAAGTTAATGCCAAGATAATTCAAAATTAGAATTCCACAAAATATCATTCCAATTAAGCCTTATTAAAAATATTGAGTTCCAAAAGACGGGATGTTACAGTTAGCCCAATAGTAATCGGTATAAATAAAGATGGTTGGATTAGGATTTGTGTTGATTACAAGGAGCTGAATGTTACATGTGTGATTAATCCTTTTCCTACACCTTTTCCAAAGGAAATATTAGATGGCGTTGCGGGGAATGAAGTTTACTCTTTTATAGATGGATTCTCTTGGTATCATCGAGTTGGAATTACGGGAGGATCAAGAAAAAAAAAATTCACCATTGAATGGGGAATTTTTGCATATACTTTGATGCCCTTTGGTTTGAAAAATGTGCCTACAGTAATTTTGTGCATAATTGTTCAAGCATTTTAGGATTTTATTCACAAATTCTTATAGGTTTACTTGGATGATTGGACGGTATATGGGTTTGTTAAGGATCATTGTGAAAATTTACACTTAATGTTTGAAAGATGCAGACAAGTAAAGCATCTCCTTAAACATCAAGAAGTGTGTGTTTGTTATACCTTTTGGAACTCTGTTCGGGAATATCATCTGCAAGGAATGTTTTCTAGTAGATACAACTAAGGTTACGATTATTGTAGGCCTAGAGGAGCCTACTAGTGAGTGAGGTGCGTGGATAATTGGGCCACAGGGTATTGCAGAATATTTATCAAAGGGTATGTAAATATTTCCACTCTCATGGAAGAATTATTAAAAGGAAAAAGGACATTCTATTAGGGAGAACCACAACATTGTGCATTTGAGGCATTGAAGGAGAGACTTACTGCAATTCCTATTCTACATTTTCCCTCATAGAACTAACCATTTCATGTACATGTGGATGCCTCTGGCACGTCCATTGGTGCAGTGTTAGCTCATCCTAGATATGGTATTATAGGTCACCCTATCTATTTTGCTAATCGAAATTTGACTCTGTAAAATAGAATCACACAACTATAGAGAATGAGGCCTTGTCAATGATCTATGCGTTGCATAAATTCAAGCAATAGTTTTTGCTAGCAACACCCTTTGTATTTTATACTAATCACATGGCATTAAAATAATTGGTAAATAAGCCCATTCTATAGGGGAACATATGTCGATGGGTTCTCTTATTCCAAGAATTTGATTTCACACTTGTGGTAAAACTCGGTAAGAGTAATTCTAACCTAGACCTATTGTCACAAATTCAGTCAAGGAGGACACGCAGACAATTGAAGATATAATTATAGATGCACATTTATAAATGTTACATCATTCACCTTTGGATTTGGAGGATATTGTTGTATTTTTACGCACAGGTATGACACGGAAGGAATGAAAGCATTAGAAAAGAAACAACTTGTAATTCATACAACACATTTCATGTTGATCAATGGTGACTTATACAAACTAGGATGAGATGAAGTTTTGTGTTGGTGTGTACTAGAACATGAGTACATAGATATTATGGAAGAGGATCATGGTGGTATTGTAGGTGGGAACTATGCAGGTGACACCACTATGTGTAAAATTCTACTTGTTGGATTATGGTGGGAGACCATGTATAAATATTGTAAAGAGTATTGTAAGGTGTGTGATCACTGTCACCACCTTGGAAAACCCGAGAAAAGAAATGAAATGACTTTGAGGCCTATTTCTAGTGTAGAGCCATTTGAGAAATGGGCTATAGACTTTGTGGGTCCTATTTTACCTGTCACACGTACAAAAAGATCATGATATATCATCACTTGCATAGATTATCTTACTAGGTGGGGAAGCGGTGCTTATAAAGGATTGTACATCAACTATAATAGATAGATTCTTATGGGAAAATATTCTTATTATGTACAAATGTCTGTTGAGATTAACAAGTGATAGGGGTACACACTTCTTGAATGAGACAATCAGGATATTATTGAATGAATTTATGATTACGCACCACAAGACTACACCTTATCATCCTCAAAAACATGGCACTTGTGGAGGCCTTCAATAAGATATTGAGCCTAACCTTGACAAAAATTTGTGATGTTGGAAGAAAATATTGGGATGATAAAGTTTTTATTGTGCTTTCGGTGTATAGAACAACCTATAAGATTTTGAATAAGGTCACACCCTTTTAGCTAGTGCTTGGCACAAAAGTAGTCCTTTTGATGGAATTCTTATTACCATCATTGCGTATTGTGCATCTTTGGAGGTCTAGCTAATGAGAAAGAATTAGAATAAATAATTGACAATTTAATATAGTTGGATGAGAGGTGCATCATAACACATTGGAGTCGAAGGGAAAAGGGTAGGAAGAAGGCATGGCATGACCGACACATCAAGGACAAGAAACTTGAGATTGGACATATGGTACTTATTTATGATTCTAAGTTTTTGTGCCATCTAGGAAATATTAAGGTGCATTGGTTGGGACCATATGTTATTAATCATATACTTGAATCGGTGCTTATCAGTTAGAGGTTCTTGATGGAATATGGTTACCCAGTTACTTCAATGAGAGTAGGTTGAAGCCCTACTATAAATAAGTATTCTTGGTGTTTTTAATAAGGCAGTGTTGTCATTTAGTATAGGTTTCCCTTTTTGTATTTCCTTCTTTGTCGCTATGTTTTGTCAATTTAGTTTGGTGTTTTGTGTAATAAACACATTTACACGTTGGATGCTAATTACAATCTAAAGTATTTTTATGCGTAGAGGACTGCACATACCATTGGTGTGGGGTGGTTGTTATTTGTTATTCACAAATGGGTACACATGAGAATAAATGGTTACAGGTGTTATTCAAGTATGAAAAGGAGTTTTTGAAAGGTGATTACTTCTAAATAAGACCATACATGGAAATGAATGAATGAACAATATAACGCGAGGTAAAAGTGGACATGGAAACTACCGGAAGAGAGTGCAATTGTGAGGTACTCGGTGCATGGAATTGCATGTAAGAGAATTATATAACTAGAAGGTAGGAAGGAACACTATAAGTTTATAAATGGGGAACGAAGGTGTATAACGCAGATATTGTTAAAAGGGTCAATTAATGAGAGCGTTATTGGTAGGTGAAGGAACAATAAATGCACTAAATTTTGAAACTCTATATAAGGATGTGATGCGGGTTCATTTTACATTTTCAATCACATGTATTCAAGTGAGCTTAGTGTAATTAGCCAAGAGAATCATATTAAGGTGGAGAGAGTTGTGAAACTAGATGTGGAGAGTAGATTTATGTGCGGAAAAGGCTTACATCCCCATTGGTGAAGGGTTTGAGTGAATTATAAGCATTGATGAAGGGTTCGAGATAGGGCATGTAATTTTGAGCTAGGGTTTGAGTTTACTCAATACGAGAAGATAAAAGGCGGGATTTTACAATGGCACCGAAGAAATCACTGCAAAGCATGCACAACGGGAAGAAACAGGTGGAGTTTGAGGTTGAAATTTATCCCAAGAGAAATATTTCAGAGATGTAGTACCCGGAAGGAGTGATAGTTGGTCGGGATTAGGATTCCCATGTTCGTAGATGAAAAGTAAGTTATTACAATCACGACACCATCGAAAACAAGGGAGAATTAGATGCGTTATTGAACAAGAAGACCAATAAGCACATAGTGGATGATATGCCAGTATATGATGATGCTGGGGAGAATTTGTTGAAGAAGGTAGGGGTTTATCAGTTATATGAACTGCCATATTTAGGAAAACTAGAGGCTTTATACCAATGGCTTATGAGTAGAGTCCATGAGGACTTTTTCTATTTTGTTGGACGAAGGGTAAGGATCACAACAGCCATGATTTCCACATTGACAAGACTGAAGGGCATAGGGACAAATATCATGAGTGATCTGAAAAATAAGGTAGCTCGTTATGGCCACCAATAAGGAGTTAGGATACTCCAAAGGTCTGCAAGCAGAGTGGACATAGAAAAATTGAATAAGTTTCTGTAGTGCAGGCAGCCACGCATCTCTTACTAATTTAAATGATCAAGAGAGATGGTCATAGGTGAATACCATGTGGCTACAAATTGCAAATAAAATAAAAGAGGGAAAAGTCTATAACTTTGTTGGCTACATTACAGAGACTATTATTGAGGAAGTGCACACAGGTGAAAAGATAAGTTTTGGTGTTATCCTACTATCCCTTGTTTTTGTAGAAATTGGAGTGCCCGATGGGCCAAAGAAAAAAATTAGGAATAAACCATCGAGAAGAAGTCCCTCTTGTAGAGGTTTGAGAAATATTTATATAAAATATTAATGAGTGGCTCGTTCAAGCAAAGGGCAGAGTTGTGGTATGGTGCATTCTGAAGGAGCTACCCATGGTGGTAGGTAAGGTAGTACAGTTCGCAGTGTATCAACATTTCTACATCGCATAGTTTTCCATGAAGGATGGGACATGGAGCCAATAGTGAAAACTGCCCTATGCCTTCACAAGACACTCGCTTCTAGGCCTCGGTTCATAGATTTAGTGATGCACATTTTACGAACTTTAACACAGATAAGGTAGATTGTGACAACCACACTCTCAGGAAAACATATGTATATCCAGGTTGGTCTACCTATATTGAGAGGTGCATTTCAAATGTCATAAACATAAAGTCAGTAATTTTGTCTATTGGGGACAGTGGAGCCACGCTCATATATCTTTAGCTCAAGCCTAGGCTAGAGAATAATAAGTATGTGGAGAATGAGTTCATGCTCCCAAGGATACCTAAGGGAAAACATACAATGGAAAATGTGCCAACTCCAAAGCCTACCGCAACCATACAGATAGACGAGGAAGAATAAGAACATGAAGATAGTGGAGGCTTGGATCATAACGGCCGGAGGTAGCCCACAGACAGAGTGAAAAGTGAGCACGCAGATACTCCACCACATGCACAACAAGTAGAAGAGGACTTAGACGTAGATGCATTCTATGAAGCATGTCAGTTCAAGAAGGTATTAAGAATAACTAGAACCCAAGGTGTGGGAACACCACAGCTTGTAAGGAGATCACCTCAAATCTCCTCTAAAAAAGAAAAACCTAAAAAGAAGAGAGGGAGAAATTTTATGCTTAATGAGGAAGAAGAGAATTCCAAGGAGAGCACGCCGGAACCTAGTGTAGCTAGAAGATGTGGAGGATCCTGGGATGAATAAATGAATAATGAAGAAGAAGGAATGAAAGAAGTAAAAGAAACTAAGAGCGAGAAAACCAATGCGCTAGTTAGAACTCGAGATAGGAGAAGGGCCAAATCTAAACCTTGGTGCTCGGGTTCCTAAGGGGCCAAGAATGAAGAGAAGTGAAGAATATGTTGTGCGAGGTATGGGCTACATTGAGGACACAAGAAAAATTATCTACGCCCGGTTTCAGAGCATAGTGGACCTGAAGGAGTTACATGGGTGGGATTTGATGGACCCAGATATGGCCACTATGCACGTAATGAGAAAAATATCCTGGTCCATGTAGAATCACATGGACAAACCAGATTTTGATGTATGTAAGGAATATTGTGTATAAAAGAGAGAGAAGAAGGCACCCTAGAGTAGGCACATGACCATAAAGCTAACTCTTATGTCTGATGAGTAGGTCAACAATTCCTTAGTCAAGGTATCTACTGAGGTGACATGGAGAAATATTGATAAGGCCACCACCATTAGAGTGTTGATGGAGGATACCAAGTATAAAAATATAGAGATAGAGCACCTAAAGTTAGAGAAGGAAAGAGAATGAACAAATAATGAGGCCTTTGTTAGCATGGTAGAGGAGACTGGTGACTACATCTTGAAGGCAAGGACTCATCTAGAACTAAAGGTACCTGAGAAGTTTCCTTCTACAATGCATTATGTGTGTACATTGGTTGATTTAGTGCTAGAAGATGGACCGCTTAGAATGCCTACACAAAAGGATACTTGAACTAGAAGCAGAAAGAGCAAGGGCCTCTATGGTCAGAAAAATGTCAACTTACGAGGCATTTCTCTAGACTTTGAAGGATGAGCTGAAGAAAGAAGACCAAGATCTGAATTTTTGTGCAGCTCTAGAGGTAGTAATAAGGACCAAAACTCTGGTTGAGGATAATGAAGTCTTAGCACCAATGAAGGATGATACTTTAGGGTGTGCAGAAAGATTAGCACATTTGAAACATAAGCATGAAGCCCTTGTAGCATCTAAAGATCCACATAAGGAGCGAATAGATAAGATTGGGAAGCTCATAGTGCGAAGATGGATCTTCAACAGGGAATGATGTATTTTATGACCAATGTTGTCCATGTTTTACAGAATGAGAAGGAAAAGATTACTTAGGATGAGTTGGATGCCATCACTACAGACATTCCAGAGAAGACAAGGACTATCATTGGATGATTGGAAGACATTGGAGGTTGACATTAAAAGTGAATATCCAGAGTTAATCCTCCCAGTTGAAGAAGAGGAAATCGCATATTAAAGATTCATTCTTTTGTATAGTGATTCTTTACATTCTTTCAATTCTTATTCTTTATTATTTGGGAACATCAAAAAGAATCCCCATTGTCGAGACAAAAATGTAATTTAGTGTGGGGTAATGTTGAGTAGACATAGTATTGTTCTAAGGAGAAGACACGTGTAGGATTCACATGTGAGAACAAGGCACAATTGAGGCCATGAAAGGATAGGAAAGGAAATGTGCACCAAGAAAACTGATTTGGGACTTAGCCATTTGCAAGGATGTGGGATATTTTTGGAAGATAGCGTGTGGAGCACACATCGGGATGGAGACTTGCACGACACAAAAATGGTATTTTGGGAATGAGTGACTGATAAGTTCCATGCATGAGCTTGAGTTAATAATAGGATTACTTCTTCTAGTTAACTATAGGATGTTTATTATTAGCACACTTGCATGTGTGCATGTTATTGTAAAGGTGCATAGCTATTATCAGCATGTGACCTATTTTGGGAAGTATGTAGGTGGTGAAGGTAAATTCCCCACCCCTATAAATATGTAGTGAACTATGTAGTTTAGAGAGACTAAATGATTATAGAGTTATGTTGTTGGATCTAATGCACACATGACTTATGGTGATACTTTATAATGTAAGAAGCTTCTATGTTTTATAGTGTTTAATGTAATGGAGTATGTTGGCTGGATAATGGTGTTAAACATGACTATAACTGGTTCTTGTGTATTTCACTAAATCTGGACATATTCTAGTGAATTGAGACTCCAGTATTACAAGTATTGGAAGAAATCCATCTCCATTTTTGCGTATATTGGATTCCATTTTTGGCTATACTAGATTCCATTAGTAGCAATATTGGATTCCATTAGTAGCAATATGGATTCCAATATTGTCATTATTGGACTTATTCGAGTTCCAATTTCTATTATTGGATTCCAATTTATTATTGGATTCCAATTTCCCTATTATTGGATTCCAATTTCCTATTATTGGATTCACAATTTCTATTATTGGATTCCAATTTTGCCACTATAGGATTCCAATCCTGATTTTTGGATTTTACATATTGATTAGGACACTTTTACATAATTCCCCACATAAGGAAGTTGCCACTTACATAAGCCAGTGGTTGTTAACTTACATAACCCAAGTGGTTGTTAACTTACATAAGCCAAGTGGTTGCTAACTTACATAAGCCAAGTGCATTTAAACTTACATAAGCCAAGCGGCTGCACTAACTTACATAAGCCAAGTGATGCTAACTTCAAGATAGTGTGTAAGTGATTGTTGTCATTTATGCCACATATCAATCTTAATATCATCATACATATATGACTATTCATGCATACCTTATTCAAATCAATAAACATTGACGTTGAAAATCCCTTCCCTGAACTTCCTTGAATGGTGTTAAATTTGATGGTTGTTTAGACATTTTTCATGATTTTAGATGTAACATACTTTCAAATATTTTATAGAAACTGGCACATGTGTGACTCACATGTTTAAAAGGTGACCATCAATATTTATATACATTTATAAAAAAATTATTGTATATATTAAGCATAGTTAAAAAATATGGAATTGTCATTTATAAATTTTGTAAGTAGTGTATAAGTGTGAGTGATCACACTTACAAGTGTGATTGGTCGCACGTCTAAGTGTGAGCCTTGAGTCACACATCTCTCGACTCACACTTTAAGTGTGAGTAAGTGCACAGTCTAAGTTAAGTGAGTATCACTCACACTTCTAAGTGCAAGTATCGACTCACACTTCTAAGTGTCGAGTCTCGACTTCACACTTCTAAGTGTAAGAGTCTTGTCTTGATTCTAGTGTGAGTCTTGATTCACAGTCTAAGTGTGAGTCTGATTCACATACTAAGTGTGATAACTCACCTGTCAAACAATTTTTTTGGGTAATGGTAATTTTTCAACACTTCCTTTAAAAAATACAAAACAATGTTTATTTATACCAATTATTTTGTATAAATTTCATTATTTTTAATATATATTGATGATGTTTTTTTATTTTTATAATATATATATATATATATATAATAATTGATGGTTAAATATTAAATATACAATTCATGTGTGAAATTTATTACAAATATTTCAAGTATTTTATGGCTACAATCAAACAAAAATGTCTAAATGGGCATCAAGAGTCACACATCAAAGTGCAAGCACAAGAATTAAGGGCTTTATTTTTACCCAAATTATATAAGGGATTTTATTTACAATACAAAAATTATAATATTAAATTCTTACATTAATTATTTACAATACCAAATGTAGTATTAATGATAACCATTTTGTAAGGAAAAATGCTAATTAATGTTGTGTTTGCCTCAACATTAATTAGCCATTAATTCGAGCTATGTAAAATTTTCCATTTAAAAGTACATGTGCCATTCAAAATATGTGCACCTTTTGGAGCATGTAATTGTTCAACCATTAATTAGCCATTTAATGAAAAGCAATGTAAAATCATACGTGTGCCCTCTTAAATTCACGTGCCAACAAAATTGGTGGTTGGATTTTTAGTTACATATCACTATAAGTAGACAAGTTTTTGAGTTTATATTTTTAACATTTTCCTTTCTATTCTCTTCATCAATGTGTAAGCTTATTCATCAATAGAAAAATCTCACCACGCAAAGCGTCAAAAATTTTGTGCTCGAGTTCTGGAAACATTTTGATTTCCTCTCTGTGCCAAAAATTGGTATGCATTCTCACCTTCAGTCCCTCCAAAATTACAAAATTTTGTTAATGTAAAATTTTCCATAGCTGATTAGGGCTTATATCCATGTAAAATTTTCCATAGTTGATTAGGGCTTATATCCATGTAGGGATTTTGTAGATAATTAAATGGAAGCAAGTTTGTTATTCAATATTTTGTAGAAGGTAGTTTTGTTTATCAAATAAATAATTTTGTAATATAGTAAACATTTGTTAGAGAAGTGAAAGAGGATGGAATGGAGCACATCTTGAGAGAAATGACGCAAATTAATACATAATAACATGAGAGGAAGATTTGTAGAATTTTTAAAAACCAAAAAACACTGCCAAGAACTTGTTTTGTTGAGTCTTGAAAAAGAAGCCTGGTGGTATGGATGGTGGCTCAATTTTTGCACAATAAAAAGTGAATATCGGAATCAATTTATGGTCATGGTGGTGCAAGGAATAGAAGAGAAGATGTATTTTATAAAATTGATATTATTTTTTTGGCCTTATTGTTGTCCACAAATAGTCCTCTGTTGCACATACTCAACAAAATTCAATGGCTACGACATCGTTGACATTGTCAATGACAATATTTTAGAAGATATTCATGTTAAGAATGAGTTTCCATTGAATATGTTGGTGATGGATTACATAGTGACCTATTTCAAAAAAAAATATGGTAATGCAAGAGTAGGAGAACCAAACAGATTTTGGAGAACAAAAGAATGAATACAGATTTGTGAAAGGAGAATTTGAGGAACAAGGAAACTCTAAGATGTTTACTACTATGGAAGAAAAACTATCCTCAAAAAATTTTTTTCACAAAATGTAAATTTTCTTTGTTTGTGTCGTGGCTATGTGGCTTTTTGTCTTTTTTTGCCTACGGGATTTCTCTCTTCTATGCTTCAATGTCATATTCTTCCTTAAGGACCTTTTTGTAAAAGGATGCGGGTCCTTTCAAAACCCCCATATTAACCCTTATACAAAAAAATGGACATAGTTTTTGTACATCAAAATATGTTGTTGTGGCATAACCTAGCAGACTCTATGATGACAATATCTTACTTTATTTTGTTAATTCCTATCGATCGATAATATCCAATTACTATGGTGTCACATAAGCTAGCGGATGCTAAGCTAAAAATAATATTCTTTGACTTGTTAAATGCTAGTGATCCATAAGCTCAAAATTTTATATTGTGGAAGTATTAGGTTACCTTAGTGGGTGTTAAGCTCAAAACATCTTACTTAAAATTTCTCCTCAATCCACCAATCAAAATAAAAAAATTCTATAACTTTTCAACTTTCTAATGTTTGTAATTTATTTAAATAATTTTTTAAACTACAAAACTTATTTATATTTTTCTTTATTTTCTAGTTAGTATTGATTTGAAAAATATGAGGCCTTGTTACAACATTGATTTATTCTATTTAATAAAAATCATAATTCTATAAGAAAACAATCACAACTAAATAACACATCTAGCACAATCACACAACTAGCACATCTCCCATCCATGAGGCATGAACTTGTTGCTTTGTCTTGTTTAATTTAAAATGTGTTAACAAAATTACTATTAACAAGGTTTATTAAATATACATGAACATAATGATTGGATACTTTATACAGGGATTAAGGCACCCAGAAACCTTACAATAGAATGCATCGTGAGCATCACCAAGAGTGAAAAAAAAAGAAACAGGACAAAAAGGGCTAAAACAACTTATCCCAAACTACAGTCCAACATATCAATACAAGGAAAAATCACAAAACATGGAGGGGAAAACATCCCAAAAATGATATAGTCCACAAATAGTCAAACAAAATCTCCAAGAGCCAACAATGGACTAGTTAGTCTTCAAACATTTTGTACTAGTTGATGCTCCTCCTGTCCTTTCATATTATCATCCTGCTCACTCTGTGATAGGGATGTCATCTTCAACTGCTCTTCCTCATCAGAACTACTGAGGTGGAGATTATACCTGTGAACTTTGTGTCCCTACTCCAGCTTGACCACACCCCTGCAACTCCAAAACCAAACTTTTTTGATCTCTACCATATCGGCCCTGATAGAGTTTTGGGTGATAAAAATTTTCTTAGAGGCATCGATGTAATGCATGACATTATTTCCCATATCCATTCCAACTTCACCTAAGGCCTCCATATCCATTTCCACTGACTCACCCTGAGAGAAATTTTATCAAAATCCACATTCCAACCCATCTCTCTCTCTCTCTTTCCCTTTAGATGACTCCCTTTCATATCAATCAGAGAACCTACAGCCCTCAATACCAAGATTTCCATTCCCCGAGGTGCCTTACTCTTTCTTTCTCCTCATTTTGTTCATATGGTCCGCAAGAGTACAATTTTCATTGAATCCCTAGATTTGGGCTCTAATTCCTTTTCCACCACCGGTTTACCATTCTTAAAAATAAAAATAATTAGTCCATGGTGTATCGGGGTATCAATATTTCCCTGTTGAAAATCATGCACCGATGCAGAGAGAGCGACATAAACAAGAAAAAGGGAAGGCTCATAGAAATATTATGCCTAAACATATTAAGCATAGTAAGATGGTGAGTAAATATATTTCTATAATTTCTTCAAGAGTAATGTACCTCATAAGGTGGAGGCAGACCGTATTCCAAATATCAAGGGATGCAGAATCTAGCTATATCATCTACTAGTAGGTAAACCATTTTACCATGTGGAAGAAAGTCTCAATTTTGTGTTTGCATCTGGTGTGGTCTTTGAATATATTTAAGCCCTCCATCTCCATTCCAGTTTCACCTATGCACTATCAAATCCTCAAAACCTAAATTTCCATGTCATGGATCACCATGTTGCCATTGTTCCATGCCCAACCAAACTCCAATGCAAGATAAGGATTAGACCCCATGATTTTTGAGATGAAATTCCTAAACCCCCAATTTTAGAATGCGCCACAAGGAGGGGTTTTCCTTCAGGGAACCATAGCTCATGGGCTCGGTTCTCAAATGACCACCTCCCATGGTTTTAGTTCGAATGAGATTGAAAATGGAAGAAACAATGGCCAAAATGAATCGTAAGAGAAAAATTAATACAAATCCCACCATATATCCTACACGTGTGAAGGGTCCTACTAACCATAAGTACAAGGATGACATCCCAATGAGGGAAAAAAAACCAACACACATAGTACTTAATGTTCTTAATGAGATTAATAACATTGGTGATATCATCTCCCCTCTCACACACTTTAAAATTACTACCTTTAGCCCCCAATTTGGCAAGATAATCCACACATTTATTACCCTTTCTAGGGGTATGAATAATTACATTTATCAAACTCTTTCAAAAATTTTCTTTAGTATCTTTATGGATATTTCTTATGGTCCAATTATTAATTGTATCCTTTCTCACATTGCAAAGGGTTAAAATCTTGTTTTTGTACAACTAACCAGAAAAACATGTTGACATTGGTGAGTAAATCCTTAATCAAAATTTTCCTCTACAAATCCTTTTCAAGACAACATATGTTTGGAAAATGAATATGTTTGGTCCAAGAACTGATATGTCAGGTGTTATACTTGAGCATTATAGTCATTGATCTCCATAAACATATGTAGGAAAATCATTTATGTGAAAACAATTGATCTAGGACGTTTAAAAGACATCAAATTATTTTAGAAACATGTTCAATATTTTTCATTCAAACAACAACATATTATAAGTACAACATAAAAGGTATTTTTGTAGTAAGTAACAAATATTTCAAATAAATACAATTTTTCATCCTCCAATCTTTACAATTCAATTCTAGTTAAGGCAGGAAGTCTTCATGTTGTTGACCTTGGGGAGTAAATCCTTAGTCCAATTTTTCCTCCATAAATCCTTTGCAAGACAACATATGTTTTGAAAATGAATATGTTTGGTCCAATAATTGATATGTCATGTGTTATACTTAAGCATTGTAGTCATTGATCTCCATCAATGCATGTAAGAAAAGTGTTTTTGTGAAAACAATTGATCTAGGATGTTTAAAAGACATCAAACTATTTTAGAAACATGTTCAATATTTTTTCATTCAAACAAACAACATATTATAAGTACAACATAAAAGGCATTTTGTAGTAATTAAAAATATTTCAATCCTTCCAATAAGAATAACTTTTAACATCCACGATGCTAGTCACTTTTGTTTGAGTAGTAAAAATTTAAAAAAATAGGTTACAAATTTCACTTCAATCCCAAACTACTATACCTTTTTTGTTATATCAATTCAATCCTCCAACCAGGTGGAAGTTCATTATGAGATTAAACTTTGGAGATACTAGCGGAAACTAAACTCAATATGTCTTTCTTTAGCTTGTTAAATGATAGTGACTCTTTAGCTCAAAATATTATATTCTTCAAATACATTTGGCCGCTAAGCTCAAACTAGGTTGATTTAATTTGTTAAATCCTAGTGACCACTAAAATCAAAATAATATCTCACTTTATTTTGTCAAAACCTTGAGACCATGAAGATCCAAATATTATGTTGTGTCATAAGCTAGTGGACGCTAAGTTCAAAATATCATTCAAGTAACTTGTTAAATGAAAGTGACCACTATGCTCAAAGTAATATAAACAACCAACTCTAACCGATTGTACCTACAACAAAACAATATTGATTCAAGTTAATATATATACCCACACCAAGTCTGAAGTCACGTAAGGGTTCAATATAAGAAGAAATTTTAACATCCACGAGGCTAGTTAAAAGATGAAAAAGCATATTATTCTTGTCATGTACATGTAATTATAAATGTAATTATACTGTAAGAGAACACAAACCCAATAAGCATATTATTCTTTCCATGTACATGTAATTGTATCTACATTTAAATTTATCTTGGTCTGAACTAAACATGCTGCTCTCTGTTGAAAAAATCAAGACCCCGGGATGGAGAGGACTCATGGGGATGCATTTTTTTTGAGACAACATCATCCTATCTCATTCCAGTCAAATAGTGTTTTGTGAAATCACCTCACCAAATCTCACAAACAAATTCCCATCACAAGTGTTTTTGTGCTCCTGTAACATCTTTGTGCTTACCCACTTCATTTCCATGTGTAGAATGAACAACCTTGGAGAACCTAAATGTAACAAATAGATGTGTCAATAATGAAATTCTAATAAGATATTGCTTTATGATTTGTTGTTTGATAATCTATGATATGAAATCATGTCTAATAATGTTAGTTATTTCACCTTGCTTCATTTTTTTTGCAGATTCTTCCTTTATAATATATATTAACTAAATACATCTAATATCGCTAACATTCAAACCTTCAACCTCCACTAAATGTAGTAATTACATGAACATTAACTAATTAATGTTGTGGTTGGATGAACATTAACTAACATTACAATAAAATTTGTTAGGTTATGTTGAGGCATAACCTCTTTTGGTGGTGAGCAAGAGGATATGGACATTTGTGGGTTTTTTGGGCATTTATGGCATTCATAGATTGTGTTCATGTGATGGATGGGACCAATTAATGACTATTACTAATTATGTCATATTTCAATTAGAAATCTTGGAGACACATGTTGAAGATTGGAATGAAGGTGCTCGACATCTCTATTTAAGCATCATCTATATCGGGCCTTTGGAAATCACTATGAGAATAGCCCTATTCACTATGGGTGGCACCATCAAATGCATTGAGCCTTCTTCCTGTGAAGAGGTCAAAGGCTGACTAGTAGTAGTATGGAATATTTTGCATGAGGGTGGTGTTACATCATTATGGAAAAGACTGTTTGGTCACTCTGTCAAGTGAGTGAAGTGTGTGTTAACAACCTGGAAGAAAGGAAGAGTCAAAGTGGGAAGAAATGAAATTTTTTTTTTATTTCAAGAGTCCATTGTGGCTATGATGGGGCTCCCCATGGAGGGAGACATTTATTTTAAACACTCACTTCAGGAGGAGATGGATGATTTCCTGTATCCTGGTGAAAATATGACAATGTATCACTTGGGCTATGAATGGGACTCACTTCCACAACCTTGGGATAGGGTTGTTGAGAAATTGAGGAGGTACTTCATGCTGCAAATGATGATGCTACAAAGTGATCTATGGACCTCAATTTTTTCTTCTTGTGCATCTTTGACATGATCGGAAGGTAAAATTTGTGGATTTTCTATTTCAATCGCTTGAGAGGTCCCTTAAACTAGCTAGAGAAGATGAAGGTCCATTCCTACACCAAGGCCTTTTGTATTTTCTCTTTAAAATGAAGCTTCCCAAAAATAAATCTCTTCCCCTCTAAGCCAAAAAAGCAAGCATCGTGTCCCCCCTCCTCTTCCACAACCAACTCCCCTCTTTCTTTCATCACCATCATCCACCCTTCTTGTCTCCCTTCCGACTCGATTAGACATCATGATCATTAGCCCTAAATATTTCTCCCCCATTATTTCACTCTTGGGTCTCCCTCATCTTCTCTCTGGGTCTCTTCTTAACCCTTTAGACCCCTCAAAGCACTCTCCTAAGGTCTCTGAACCACTTTTGGACCCAACATCTACTTCCTCTCCACCTCTTGTTGATGCTTCTCTGGCTTCTCCTCTCATCTCCACTGACATTGTAATGGCTACAACCGACTCAACTCACCTGATCATGAAAGCATGTGTGGCTTCCCCCACATTTTTTTGCATGGAAGTTAGCATGGACTCGGAAATTCTAGATGTGTTGTGGGATCTCTCCTGGTTTACCCTTGATTCTCCTCTATCAGAGAAAATGGGCTCCCCCATTGCAACTTCGAAACACAAGAGCATTTAGAGAAGATCTCTCCTGATCCACATGAGGCCATTGAAGATTATGTTACACTTAGTATTCTATCAAGGAATGGAAAAGTCACATGGACATGACCTAGATGAAAATCAATGAAGACTTCCTGGAACACATTAAGTTAGTGGATGTGTTGGTTCAAGGAATCCCCTACTTGCCGATGCTAAGGATGAAGCAACTACTCTCATGAATATCCATAAAATGTAATTTGGCTTTTTTGGTTTGGGAATTTTTTTTTTTTTTTTTTTTGCATATGGGATTGTTCTCTTCTTGTTTCATTGTAATATCTAGCCATGAGGGATTTTTTGTGCAAGTATGTGGGTCATTTGGGAAAACCCCCTTTTACTCTAATTCCAAATAGTTTTATGTTTTGGCATATCATAGTCGCATGGCTAAGCTCCTAATATCTTAATGAGTTTTCTTACATCCTTAAGATCGTTATGCTCCAAATTTTATGTCTTGGTATAACCTAGCGGCTTCTCAGATCACAATATCCTACTTTATTTTGATAAAACTGGTGACCACCAAGCTCCAAAAATTTATGGTGTGGCATAATGTACCATTGTCTAATATCAAAATATAATTCTCTTACTAGTTAGGTGCTAGAAAACTAAACCGAAATATTATATTGTGGGTTTAGCACCAGAAAAGTTATGAATATCTACCTCTAATTTTCTAGATGTTGTAAAATATCTTAATTATGAATTATTAAACCCTAGTGATGAAATCACCAAATAACATGTTGTGGAAAAACCTAGTAGCCATGAAGATCAAAATAATATATTGTTTAAGTACCTAATAATGCTAAGCTCAAACTATGTTGATTCAAATTTGCTAAATCCCAGTCACCATTAAGATCCAAATATTATGTTTTGGCATAACCCCGAAAAACCAAGCTAATAATATCTTATTTATTTTGTTTAAACCTAGTGAGCAGCTAAGCACCAAATATTATGTTGTGTCATAATCTAGTAGACGCTAAGCTCAAAATATCATTTAGTAACATGTTAAATGATAGCAACCACTATGATCAAAATAATATATTATGGAAGTACCTAGTCTCCACATAGTTCAAAATATGTTAATTTAATTTGTTTAATCATATCGATCGTAACCTCCATATATTATGTTGTTGTTTAAACTAGTGTCAACTAAGTTCAAAATATCTTCCTGTAATTTTTTAACTATTGTAAAATATCATAGCTATGAATTATTGAACCCTAAATTCAATCTCCAAATAATATGTTGTGGAAAAGGCTACCAACTACTAAGCTCATGTTAAATGATAATTAACCACTATATTGAAATAATAATTATGGAAGTACCTAGTCAACGCATAGTTCAAAATATGTTAATTTAATTTGTTTAATCCTATCAACCATAGCCTCAATATATTATGTCATTGTTTAAACTAGCGTCAGCTAAGTTCAAAATATCTTCTTGTAATTTGTTAACTGTTGTAAAATATTATAACTATGAATTATTGAACCCTAGCGAATTCAATCTCCAAATAATATGTTATGGAAAAGGCTACCTACGGATGCTAAGCTCAAAGTATAAAACCACCGGTAGTATCCAAATATTATGTGGTAGCATAACCTAGTGGGCGCTAAGCTCAAAATATCTTAATTCCAAATCTTAAATGCATACAAAAAATTCAACTAATTTATACTTGGTCTTGATTGCTATAAAGATCTCCAAAGTCAATGTCTTTCTTTTGTTTGTTAAATACTATTTTTTTTTTTTAGCTCAAAATATTTATATTCTTAAGTTCTTACTTTCTTTTGTTGAAACCTAGAGACTGCTAAGATCCTAATATTATGTTGTGGCATAACCTAGTGGCCGCTATGTTGAAAATATCTTAATTTAATTTATCAAATCCTAACCACCGATAGGATGCAAATATTGTGTGGTGGCATAAACTAGTGGGTGCTATGCTTGAAATATCTTAATTTGAAATCTTAAAATCATCATACAATAAAGTTGACTAATTTATATAGATCTTGATTGTTATACATTTCTCCAAAGTTAACGTGGTTGATTAACTTAGAGGTCGATAAGCTCAAAAAACTTACTTTAATTTGTCAAAATGTAGTGACTTATAAGATTTTAATAAAAATTGTTAGATTATTCTAAGGGGTAACCTTTTTTGGCGGTGACAAGAGGATATGGCATCTATGGCTTTAATGGTCATTTATGACATCGATAGATTGCATTCATGTGATAGAAAAATCGATTAAGGGTTATACACATGCGACATGTAAGATGGCATTGGGAATTTAAGATTTTTAATGGGAAGCATGATATTTATGATAAGGATATCTAATCGATGATCTTTGGTCATCACACTTACCTCCTTTTGTGTGTTGTGTGTTGGTGGCTTTATATCTCTAGGGATGTTGGACATTTCACTACCCCTTTCCTCTTTTCATCTTTGGTCATTGTGCTTTCTATCTCTCTCTGTGATGGTGACAGGGTGTTGGTGGTGGTTTCTTGGGTAGCATGGAGTGTGGTCCTAGTAGGAAGAGGAGAGAGAGCTATGATAGGAAAGGATGTGGGGAATCATTTACTTCTTGGATGGATGGGAAAATTTGGAATGCAACTATGTGGAATTGGCTCGAGAAGGTCTGGTCGGTCATCATAGAGTGATTCGAAGAAGAAGATGAAAATGGTGATATTTTTGAGAGCATGTACAAGCTAATGCTTGACCCAAACCTAGTCAAAGGGTGGAGGAACATTTTTGACATGGCACAAGGGTTGAGCGTGGAAAACATATTATCCAACTCTTTGGGGTAGTTTATCTTGCATAAGGAGAATGAGAAGTTGGAAGAGCATCTAGTCAACCTTTCAATATCATGTCCATGCCTTGACATGGGGGATGTAGGTGATTTACATGTGTGGTCTAGAGGAAGTTGTGGAAAATCAGGGTATAGAACTCCTTGCTTGCACTAAAGTGAAAATGTCATAGAATGTTGTGTGTGTCATCCTCCTCCTCTCGATCGAGTAAAGGGGATGTGGATGTGAGATCATCGATGAGGTGGAGATGAGAGGATGAATGACCTAATATTTTCTGGATGCATTTGTCTTTAGTTTTTTTTATTAAGGGCTGGAATGAATGGTTGTTTGTATAGCAAAGTGTATAGATATAGGAAGTATTTGTGGGTGAAGTGAAGTTGATTACAACTCTTCCCCATATTTTGGCATATATTTAGTAAGATAAGTTTTTGTAATCATCATGGGAGTCCATTACTGGAAGACTTATCATGGATTGGTTCCTCATGTACTTTTTTTGAAGACTTATCATTGAAATATCCTAGTTTAAAATCTTAAAATCATATAATGAATTCAACTAATTTATATATATCTTCTTTGCGATACATATAATGTTTGTGATACATAAGATAGTGAATTGAATACCCAAATACTATATTGTGGCATAACCTAGTAGCCACTAAGCTCTTAATACCTCAATTTAGTTTTTAAATCCTAACTACCGCTAGGTTCCAATGATTATGTGGTAGCATAACCTAGGGGCTAAGCTCAAAATATCTTAATTTAAAATAACATATCATGTTTGTGATACATAACCTAGCAAATTGAATACCTAAATAATATGTTGTGGCATAACCTAGTGGCCGCTAAGCTCTTAATACCAATATTCACTAAGATCATATTATTATGTTTTGGCATAACCTAGTAGCTATCTTATACTATCTTATGCTTTCTTAACCTACCTATACCTTTACTAAGATCGTATTATTATGTTTTGCATTATAATATCTTATAATATCTTACTTTCTTTTACTAAAACCTAGAGATTTCTAAGATCCAAATATTATGTTGTGTCATAAGCTAGTAGACGCTAAGCTCAAAATATAATTGGGTAACTAGATAGATTATACACCCACTAAGCTCAAAATATTATAGTGTAAAAGTACCTAGCACCGCTTATCTCAAAATATTTTAATTTAATTTTTTTAATCCAACCCACCGTAAGGTCTTAATGTTATACAATGTGATATACTTGATGAATCCTATCAATTGCTAAAGCTATTCTTAGTCATAAAAAAAGTGATCGCTTGACCCAAAAAAGTGTGTTGCCTAAAAATAACAAAGCATATTTAACACAGAGAGAAAAAAAAAGTGATCACTTGAAAAAAAGTGTGTTTCCTATAACAAAATCCACCTATCCTTGAGTCACAAAGGTAAATGAAGACTTCATCCAAATAAGAATTATAGCCTAGCGGTCGCTAGAGTAGGCAACATTTTTCATTTAGATCATATTCAAAAAGGAGTTTATATAAATGGTAAAAAATAAATTTAGAATTTATATAATAGTATACATATAGACTTGGACTCGTTGTACCCTAGTGGCTGCTAAGCTATACTTAAAGGAAAATATATCATGTTCATAATGAAGTTGTGTACGTTTAGAATCATGTTTTTTCATGTGTTACACAACTATACGTCTAGAATTCTATATTTCTTATAAGATTTTGGCAGAATATTTTTACATTTAGGACAAGAAAAGAAACCTGGACTAATGACCAAGAAGTTATACTACAAGTTTTTAAATACAACGTGATCTACTCATTGCACCCTAGTGATCGCTAAGCTATTCCTAAAGGGAAATATATCATGTTCATAATGAAGCTATGTTATAAATCTAAATTCTTAATGTTTTCTAGAAATCATATTGAAAAGCTATAAAAGATAACAAATAAATATGGTGTTTATATAATGGATACATAAATATATGTGTAAAATCATATCTTTAATATGTTATATAGGTAAATGTATAGTTTTATCTACTTCTTACAAGATTTTGGCAGAATTATTTTACATTTATGAAAAAATATGGAAACTTGGAATTGCATTTGAGAATCTATAAAAATTTTTTACATACAATGTCATCTACTCATTGCATCCTAGCGCCGCTAATCTATTCTTAAAGGTAAATATATCATGTTCAAAATGAAGTTGTTTTATAAATATAAATTGTTAATCTTTGAAAATATAACAAGATGACAAAGAACAAAAGTGATCGCTAGGACCAAAAAAATGTTGTGTTACCTATATAAAAACAACTGATCCATGAGGTGCCAAGGAAAATGAATGCTTTTTCCAAATTAGAATTATAGCCTAGTAGGACGCTAGGGTAGAAAATTTTCCTATGGTAGAGTTTATTCATAGAAAAGAAATCATATTGAAAAGATACAAATGATAACAAATAAATCTAGAATTTATATAATGGATATATAAATATACATGTAAAATCTTGTATGTAATTCAAAATAGAATTGGGGTTTCGTAAATAGGTTGTCGAAACAACCAATTATATCATGGAAGCCTCAAATCTATGTTAATTTTTGGCATAGATTAGTGGGCTCAAAAGGAAGAATATATTAATTATAAAATGCATATTGATTAAAATTAGATTTAATAATATTATTGCATATATAATGTGTTTAACTTCCAATGTACATACCATAAAAATGATGAAGACATTACATTTGGTTAATTCTACATGGAAACATGTATATAATTGGAAATAATTATCATACAATTGAATTCTTAATATAGTTTTATAGTTTTGAATTAATTTTTTAACCTCATATATTTTCCTAAAATATCTAAGCAGAAACCATGTAAAAATGTAATATGCATTAATTGAGGTTTCTTTGCATCATCTTGATGAACAACATTAAACTATTTTTGGTTCTCCGACCAAAATAAAATTAAAAATAAGGTGACTATGCCAGAAGCTATCATTATCCTAAAAACATTCCAGGAACGAGAATGAAAAATTCAAAACAAAAATAGCCAAAGAGAGACATAGAATGGTGGAAATGGGAAAGCGTTAAACAAAGATAAATACTAGAGCATAAAAGTGATTAAAATTTATTTCATTAATGCACAAAAAGTTTTTTCATGAAGAACAAGGTAGTTTGGCATGGATATCAAAATCAATTAGAAAGTAAGGCTTGACTTCAAAGCATGATTTAATAGGAACAAATTAGGGCTTGTGTGGATCACGATTGGACTACCATGAAAAACACAGGAACTAGTCGACTACAGAGAAACTAATAGATCCCACAATAAAAAAGGTACACCTTTACTATAAATACCTAGTTTAGTAATATCTAGGATTATTTCATGCTTTTTATGTTGTTTATGAAACCTCCATCTGCTATCTCATTCAAAAATCATCATGATTCTTTTCACAACCTCTGTTGTTATCCTCCTTCATGTGTGTCCTTTGTGTGCATCCTTTTGTGCTTATTTTTGTGCCTTTCTCTATGAACAAGATTATAATCACATGAAAAAAAAATGGGATTCGAACACTTATCCATGTAATCTATGTTTTGTGCGTATTTTTTTATTTTTAAGACATGATTTTTGATTGACTGAAAAAATATGAAACCCTACTCAATATTTCTTTGAGGTATTTAATAATTTGTTTACCACATTCCATGAAAGAAAATTCAAAAATAGAAAAAGAGTGGGATACAAAAATTTAAAATTTTCACTTTCCCCCTCTAAAAGTAAAAGGGTAGGCTATTGAAATTTCAAATATCCGAAAATGCGGGGAATTCAAATTTCCCTATTTTTATTTTTCCATGGTTTAAAAATTAAAAACTAAACATTTTTCATTGTCTATAGCCTATAATAATATAAACATAATAACAAATATATTATACAACATATAATTGAACCAAGCATAGCAAAAAAATATATTAAAAAATAAAAGAAATAAATCCTAAACATAGTTTTGAAGATTATTAGAATAATATATAGACATTTACATTCCATTATTTATCAAAATTGATTTATACATTGTTAGATATAGTGTGCACTAATTTAAATTAATTATCCAATTAAAATGTGCCACATGGCAAGTTTGAACAAGCTATTTGAATACATAATAAGGCTAGCGATCTAAGACTATACAGATTAGTGTTACTTATATGGCTATTTTCAAAATAAGAAACATTTGAGCCTATGGTCTTATATGTCATTTCTTTCAATGAGTAAAGGAGCATAACAAGCACTAATATTTTTTTTTAAGAAACGATGTGAAATATGTCTTAAAAACCATGTATCTTATGGCAACTATATAATAAGCCTAGAAATCCGAACTTTACAGATAGTGTTTAAAATGAGAAGAGGTAAATTTAGAATCCTAACAAGTGCTTAAGCTAAACCATGATTTATTATTTTATGTCTAGTTTCAAAATAAAAAAAAATTGAGCCTAGGTTATGATATGTCATTTTTGTCAATAAGTAAAGGAGCTTAGTGGGTGCTAAGCATTTTCTTTGATAGGAAATGATATGAAGTATGATTTGAAAAACATGTATCTCATTGGAACTACATACCAAGGCTAGGGATACAAAACTATAATCATAGTGTTTAAAATGAAAAGAGGTAAACGTAGGAGCCTAGAAGTCGTTAAGCTATACCACGATTTGTTGTTATTTTATGGCTATATTCAAAATAGAAACTTTTGAGACTAGGTTATGATATACCATTTCTGCCAATAATTCAAGGATCTTAGCGATCACTAATCATTTTCTTTGATTGTAAATGATATAAAATATGAGTTGAAAACAATGCATCTTATGTGAACTACATATTAAGGATAGCAATAAAACTGTAAAAATAGTGTTTATATTGATAAGAGGTAAAGGTAGGAGGCTAGTAGTTGTTAAGCTATACCATCCAATTCAATATGTTATGGTCTTTCATTCAATACGTCTTTGTAATGCCATAAAATTTTACAGATCTAGAAGGATGCTTAGCTTATAAATTTCAGATTTGTTTTAAAAAAACACATATACATATGCCATTTCATAGATTTTTTTATTAAACTTTGAAAAGTAGACACAACTAAATATTTCAAATTTAAATGTATAATGAACAACCATACTTTGCATATTTATAAGAAAACAAGACCTTCAAAAGGTGACATATAAACTAAAAAAGCTCATGATTTCAATATGGTAATCTTCTCCCTTTTTTGTACAAGATTCAAAGAAGGGAAAACTTCTTTAACAACTGACTTAAGTTTACAAGTAGCATAAATTACAAATAGGTGTTTTACAAGGAGGTAAAAGCTTCACAAAGCCACATTTTTAGAGATAAAATGAAAGTAATGTCCTCAAAAAAATGAAGATGACCAAGATGACAAGGAGGCTCCAACTATCTCCAACCTTGAGTGTTCTTCCAAGAATGCTAAATCAAGAGACAAGGTTTGTTTACCACCAAACCAATAGACATCATTACATGTCTTTCCATGGTTGGAAGTCATGCTACCCTCCCCAAGCCCATGGGAGAGAGGAACTAACTTCCACAATGTGCACAAGTATAAAGCGAATAAATACAACAAAATACATAGCAACATTAAAACACTTAGACATAATCTACATGGTAAAACAACAACATGAGGAGAAATAAAGTCATCCTCAAAAAAGGGGGAAGAGAGGAAATAGGATGCCCAAAACAAAGGTGTCCAACCCAAATGATACACTAACAAAATCATGTTTACAAACCTTCTTATTCCTCCTAATCATTCATCCTCCTTATTCCTCCTTTATGTCAAAGAAATCCTTCTTGGGAGGATTTTCAAACCCAAAAGGGTTTCCTCACCAAGAATGGGGAAGGTTCAAGCTATATGAACCTTTCTCCCACCTCAAACCATATGAGGGTATGAGAAGGAACCATCATGGCTTGACCAACAACCATGAGGTTTGAGAGGGAAATCCCTCTCTCTTCCACTACATTATCCAAAACCATCAAGTCATATGATGGTGGAGAATAAAAGAAAAGAAAAGAAAAAAGTAACAAAACAAACAAACTACATTCTTCATATAACTTCTCAACACATCATTTCAAACACATTATTTTATTGACCATTGCATAGCTAACAAGATAAGCAACAACAAGGAAATAAAAATATTAAGAATCCTACCTCTACAATGCTTTCCAAGACTCTAATCTTTTCCCCTTTTTCCAAGAAAATTTCCAAGCTCCCCCAAATTCTCCAAGTTCTCCAAAAAAATGAGGAAAAAGTCCCCTTCCTTCCATATGAGGAAGAATAAGAAGAGGAACCCAAAAGTTTCCTCACCAATAGGAAAGTGACAAGTGTCACCCCCTCTCCTCTCACAAGTCAAAGATTCCAAAACCAAGTAAGTAAAAGTAAACTCACCTTTTAGCCCTTATCACCCAAAATACTAAAAATGAAAATAAAACAAAGTGGAGCAACTTTTAACAAATACACACAAACCAACCACCTTACATGGATGTGACCAAAGGAAGGCAAAAATGGGAGGGAAACTCCCTCCAAACCTTGGAAATAAGCCCCCCTACCTATTAGGTAGGGTCCAAGGGCCCATTTTCATGCTAAGTGAACTCCCAAACTAAAAAGGGGTCACTAAAAATGCCCAAAATAGCCCAATTTCGGGTTTGACACACTTGGGCACAAGGGTAGAGGGTGTGGGGTCCACCCAAGGTTCACATGTGTCCCCAATCCCTTCTACCAACACACACACACTTACCCAAAACCATCACTTAAATTTAAATGAGATCATTAAATCCCTAAACTAGTTTACTTAAATAAAACACATCCTAACCATAATTAATTTTACAAGACATAAAACATTACAATTGAGGGTTCACCCATGGTTCCCAATTAATACACCTACTCTAAGGCCTCAAACATTTAGCATGGTTAGGACTCATCTTGTGGGCCTCTTGTGCACAATTTCGTAATCACCCGAAACCCATGCTCTACTATACCTGCCACTGCACACTCATTGCACACATTAAGCGTATATGTCCAATACAATAACATCATTTACTCATCACAAAATTAATCAAACTTATAATTTCCTAACATAATTATACAATTGATAGTGCAATGCATACAATTATACTCATAGTTTGCCACGAATCATTCACGAGATAAAATTACAATGACATACACTTGGCTAGCATGAGATTACCATTATTAAATCAGAAAACTATATCATTAATCAAATCGACCATAATAAATCAACATCTAACCAATAAATATCACTATCATGTAACCCTATTAGTGTCATCAACATCATAGGAAATATATCAATACACGAATCTAGTCCAATTGGCGCTACATGCCCAAAATACCATAATGTCCATGAGGATAAATAACATAACAAAATGTCTAAAATCTATCGAGTATCGGTCAAAACATGTCCATGCATAAAGGAACCAATAGATAAGCTGGAGCTATAAAAGTGTGGCACTACATCCCCTCTCCCTGAATTAGACTTCCTCCTAGAAGTCGGTGGAAGAGATAGGGATATCTAGCCCTCAGTGGTGTAGCATCCTCCCAGGTAGCTAATGTCTCGTCTTATTTATCCCACTACACTCTAACCTGGTCCAAATCTTAACCCCGAAGGGCCAACCTCCGATTCTCCGGTATGCGTATGGGCTCCAATCTCCACTATCCTCCATCCTCTACCGTAATGCTTTGACCAATCCAACAGATGAGAAACATCTGGTACATATCTACATAGTACAAAAACATGAAATACATCGTGGGCCCATGCAAGGTATGGTGGCAAAGCTAGGCGATAGGAAACTTGACCGATGATCTCAAGGATATCAAAAGGCCCCACAAAACAAGGTGATAGCTTAGAACCCTTTCCATAACGAATCAAACTCTTATGAGGATGAACCCTTAAGAAGAATTTATCACCCAATGTGAAGTAACGATCAATCCTCTTGGTGTCTACATATGCCTTCTGACGTGCTCTAGCTTACTCAAGTCGTTGTTTAATCAGAACAACCTATTGCTCTAAATCTTGAAGATAAACTAGTCCTAGAATAATCCTATCATCAAGTCTGTCCTAGCTCAAAGGTGTCCTGCAAGGTCATCCATACAAAGCCTAATAGGGAGCCATGCCAATGGAGCTATGATAACTGTTGTTGTAGGAAAACTCAACTAAATACAAATAATCTTCCCACTTCTTCTACTGGTCCATCACATACATCCTCAACATTTCCTCAAGAACCTAATCAACTCTCTATGTACGCCCATCATCTGTCTCTCTGGATGGTATGCCGAACTGAAATTGTCTGTGTACCCAAGGCATCCTAAAAAGAAGTCCAGAAAACTGATGTGTAGATGGTATCTCTGTCATTGATGATTGTCTTCAGAATCCCATGCAATCTAACAATGTCCTCCATAAACACTTTGGTGATGGCCTATGCATTATAGGTAACCTTGGTCAACTTATCCACAGTGATCATAATCGCATCATGACAATAAGAGGACATAGGAAGTCCTACTATGAAATCCATGGAGATCACATCCTATTTCCACTCGGGGATATCATGAGGGTATAAGTGTCCTACGGGATGAGAATGCTCTGCCTTGACCCTCTAACACTCAAGGCAACGTGTAACAAAATCTGATATGTCCCGATGAAGACTAGGCCGTAACATAACTCTCTCAAATTGGCATGCATCTTCTTCACTCCTGGATGTGCTGCATATGGGGCTCGATGAGCCTCAGTAAGGATGAAACTACGCAATCACCTACCTTAGGCACATAAATACACCCATGGAACTAAAGCAAACCATCGAGTCTAACATGCATCCTAAATATCTGTCCTCAAAAGAACCCTAAGAATCCAACATCTGCCTAGCACCCTCATAAAACTTGTCCTCAAGAAGATGCTCAAGAATCCTACCTCTCAAATCTAACTACAGTGTCAATGAAGCAAGCACATGTCATCATCTACTAAGTGCATTTGAAACGACATTTTCTTTCCTTTGATATATTGTACCTCCATGTCATACTCACATAGGAACTCCATCCAACGCCATTGATGAGCGTTGAGGTTTGGCTGTGAGAAGATATACTGTAAACTATGATGATCTGTCCTCAAAATGAAAGGTATACCCAAAAGGAAATGTCACCAACACACAAGTGCATGAACAATTGCTGCAAGCTCCAAGTCATGAGTAGGATAGTTAAGCTCATAATCTTTGATCTTACGTGACTCAAAGGAAATAACTCAATGCTCCTGCATAAGAATTGCTCCCAAACCCTCCAATGATGCATCGGTGCAAACCATAAAATCTTCTGTCAGGTCTAGAACTGCTAAGATGGGTGTCGTGGTTAACCTTTTCTTAAGCAACTGAAAGGCATGCTCGCACTTTTCTGACCAATCAAACTTCTTCCCTTTCCTCTGAAGGGAAGTAATAGGGTGAGAAATCCTAGAAAAGTCCTGCACAAACCTGTGATAATACCCTGCTAAACCCATGAAGCTCCTCACCTTAGTCACTGATGTGGGCGCTGGCCAATCCATGATAGCTTTGAATGTTAGAGGGATCTCTGAGAGATACCCTTTCCTAAAATAATGTGTCCCAAGTCTTGAATATCATGCGAAAAAAGCTACACTTTTCCAAGTTCCCAAACAACTTCTGCTCTCTCAAAACCTGAAGTACCTTTCTCAAATGCTCCTCGTGTTCCTCCTCGGAATGAGAATATATCAAAATATCATCAAGGAACACTATGAAAAAATGATCTAGGAAGGTCCTAAACACTCCATTCATGAGGCTCATGAAGATAGCTGGGGCATTGGTCAAACCAAAGGGGACAACAGTGAACTCATAATGCCCATAACATGTGCAGAACATTGTCTTATGAATATCTACATCTAATATGCACAATTGATAATACCCTGACTTGAGATCAATTTTAGAGAACACTCTCACTCCCCACATTTGATCAAACAAGCCATCAATCCTAGGGAGTGGATAACGGTTCTTTATTGTGACTTTGTTGAGCTATCTAAAGTCTACACAAAGCCTGAGAGAACCATCCTTCTTCTTCACAAATATGACGGGTGCTTCCCAAGGAGATACACTAGGGCGAATGAGACCCTTCTCTAACAACTCCTCTAACTGAATCTTGAGCTCATGAAGCTTTGAAATCATCATCCAATAGGGTTCCCTAGAAATTGGTGCGGAGCCAGGCACTAAATCAATGGTGAAATCCACCTCCCTACTAGGTGGTAAACTTGTAAGCTCTCCTGGAAACACATTTGCGTACTCCCTCAAAACTACGTGATCATCAAGGGGTGAATTCTCTGGAGTACTATCCAAATGATCACTGATGGTGATATCAAATGACTGGCAAGCCTTACGCATGCTCCGCTTGAGTTTCTTAGCCAAGATCATGTGGAAGGAAATAGGTCTTTGTATCCCTGAAATCACAACTGCAATACCAAAAACATCCTGACACTCAATGACCTTTTTTCTGTAATCCACCTTGGCTCGATGAGCCTCAAGCTAATCCATACCCAACACCACCTGGTAGGATCCTAAAGGAATAACTCAGAGGTCAAGTGTAGTGGAGAAAACTCCCAAGTCAAGTACACAACTCTCCACATACGATTCCACGATGAGTTTAGCCCCTGAGGCCAACTCAACCTGCCAACTATCTAGTTGCCTAGCCACCACTAGCCCACACTGGTCCATTATAGAAGGAGATACAAAAGAATCTAAAGCACCTGAATTGAAAATTACTAAGACAAAAATACCCATGATAGTACCTATCGTCTCAATGACTATGGCTTGATGCTTAGCCTGACAGTTTTCAACCGCTACATATACACGATGGGTGCATCCCATGTCACCCACCATCTACTTGGATCTAGGAGCTCTATGCATATCCGTAGTAGTGAGCTTATGCCGACACATACGCACATAATGGTCTGGAGCCCCATAAATAAAACATCCTCATGTACTCTGAGATGGGGTCCCTCTTGTACTCTAGTGAACCGAACTTGTCGGTCCAACCCTAGCAGGCTACTGCGAGCAGGTTAGATGTGAGTGATGAGTACCCGACCTCCTATCCCTAGATCCACCAAAACCACCTCTAGATCCTCCTCACTGAAAGATCGAGTCTGTCTGCCCCTCCGAGGTGGGTGTCCTGATGTTTCATCTCTGCGATGGATGCAATGGAGCTCTCGATGCTGCTGGAGGAGACCAGAATCCTCCTCTAGGGGGTCGTACTGCACCCCATGTCCTCTGACTCTGAAATGCTGGAATCCTATCTTGGAATTTGCTCTTGTTCCTATCTCGATGTTCTTGTGCCTTGGTCCTATTCTCCTCAGCTAAGTAGGACTTCTCAACGACCTTCTCAAGTGTGGGAGGAGATAACATCCTAACTCTTGCTATATCTACATTCAGGCCCGAATGAACCTATTTACCTATAATTTCTCATCTTACAGGTAGTCTACATACTACAAGAGATCCAAGAACCTGCTCTCATATTGTGCCACTTTGTGTGAGATCCTGTCGTAAGTCGTGGAACTCATCAATCCTCTTCTGCACAAAATTCTCTAACATATACGGGCCACGAACCACTCCTCAAACAACTCCCGATCATGGTATCTTGAGTCAAATGGAGCTTTCGCTCCTCATTCCTCCACCAAACGCCTATTGCGTCTTGGAGGAGGTGTATGGTGAACCTGGCTTTAACATTTCTCTCATGAGATTGCAAGCTAAAGTAGCTATCTAGGATAAGGAGTAAGGACTCCGCCCCAGCCAAGCCATCTGTCAAGCCAAGTGTAACGAATCACACTTCTGTGTCTCGATCCTAGTGATGTGGTCTAACAGGAGAAAGGGGTCGCCTACCTCCAAATGGTCCCTCAAAGTTGTGTGAATGGCTACGACGGAATGAGGCCACCCTCTCGCCAAGGATGGAAGGGTTGCGTGACCTCTCTCATCTCGGGATATCATGCTCAAGTGGCTCTGAATGTGCATCCTCGCCAATCAACTCCTCGTCTCCCAATTGAATGTCCTTCTCTCTCGGCTACTGTGGTTGTGGAAAGGCGCTACTACACGATGCCTATCAGCTACTGCAGGGCCTCTAATATCTGAGGCCCAAACTCGGGTGTCGATGACTCCCGCATAGGTGCGCTACATCCCAAGCCTCTAGTCGATCGTCTCCTCCTAGGTGCTATCCACGAACCCAAGGAAAAATAAAATAAAATAAAATAAATGGTTTATAAAAAATTTAAGAGTTCAGTTAGAAAGCATTTTTTTATAATTATTATTATTATTACTATTATTATTATATAATATAACACCAGATGTAATGCCTCCTTCTGTTAGTATTT
This sequence comes from Taxus wallichiana var. yunnanensis, assembly GCA_018340775.1. NCBI lineage: Eukaryota > Viridiplantae > Streptophyta > Pinopsida > Cupressales > Taxaceae > Taxus > Taxus wallichiana. The sequence goes on from CM031238.1 coordinate 362,672,157, forward strand.
AATTTAAATTAATTATTAATTTTTTTGAAATAAATTAACACTATCCCAATCAATAATTTAATTATTTTACTCTATTAAGCTCCCTAGGGTCATAATTAAAAATCTACACCCCTAGTAAATAAATAGTCTTCCCCCTTTTAATTAATTTTCCTACACACCCTTTAAATTTAATTTATTGTCCCCCTTTTATTTATTTATTTATTTTCATTCCCATAACTTTAAGTGTGTAGGGTTTATTGTGAGCCCTAGGATTAAACAAATATAGGCCTTAGATCTGAGTCTTACCCTAAATTTGCCCTAAATTTCTCTATGGTATTTTATTTTCTTTTCCATTCCTTTTCTCATTCATTTTGTTTCTTCTTCCTTTCTATTTCTCTTATTTTGTTTTCTTTGTTTCATCTTGTGTAGGTGGAGGAGCTATGGAAGCTTGGCTTCATGGAGTTTTTTTGAAGGTACATATATGTGTGTGTGTGTGTGTGTGTGTGTGTGTGTGTGTGTGTATATATATATATATATATATATATATATATATATAACTTATTAAAACCAAAAGATACAATTTTGAATGTTACCAAATAAGCAAGTAGAGATAGGCCACAAATTTTTTTGTTTTATTATTATTATTATTTTGCTACATTTTGTAGGGAGGCGGTGGTAGGGCGGTGCGGACGATGGGGCCGGCTGGGGGTGTGGCGAGGGAAGGGTTTTAGGGATAGCGGCAAAGTGAGGGAGGAGGGGGTGATGGTAGGGTGCGACAGGGCGAGGGAGGCGTAGCTTGAGGTTTAGACGCGTGGAGCGAAGGGTCGGTCGTGGGATGATGGATGGGGGAAAAACAACGAGGGTGCGCGGTGGATGGTGGCGGCGGTAAAGACACGGTGTGGTGTGGCAGCGGCACCCGCGGGGTGATGTGGCGGTGGGGGGAAAAGCGAGACCTATGCGCGGGAGTGGGGGGTTCGACCCCCAAAAAAAAAAAATTGTTTATTTTATTCTATTTCATTTTATTTTATTTTATTTTATTGTTTAAAATCTAATACGTTTTAAAAACTAAAATTTCGTTTTATTTATTATTTTTATTATTTTATTTTATTTTTATAGATAATTATATATTATATATATATATATATATATATATATATATATATATATGTATGTATGTATGTATGTATAATATTTGCTTGTTTTAACAAAGTGAAACTAAATCACCATTATAGGCTATACCTTAAAGGATTATATATATATATATATATATATATATATATATATATATATATATATATATATATATATATATATATATATATATAACTTATGACAATATTTTGCCTAGAAAAATTTTTATATATATATAATTTGATTTCATTTCTTTGTTTAATATTACCAAACTTGTAAGACAAAACCTATAAAAAAATAAAAATGATAATATAACCATTTAAAATAAATCATAAAACTCCATGAACACTAGTTTTCCTTCAAATGAACTAACTAAATGGTATTTTCAAATTTCTGCAATACCAACTAAAGAAATATTTCAGATTTTCATGCAAGGAAGATTACAATAAGGACATCCATGTATTTTTTTTGTTAAATGCAAGACTAAAACATTTACTAGTTACCCAAGAGTCCGCGTGTTTGAACCACGCTCTGATACCAAAATGTAATGCCATAAAATTTTACAGATCTAGAAGGATGCTTAGCTTATAAATTTCAGATTTGTTTTTAAAAAAAAACATATACATATGCCATTTCATAGATTTTTTTATATAAAACTTTGAAAAGTAGACACAACTAAATATTTCAGATTTAATGTATAATGCATAACCATACTTTGCAGATTTATAAACAAACAAGACCTTCAAAAGATGACATATAAACTAAAAGAGCTCATGATTTCAATATGGTAATCTTTCCCTTCCCTTCTTTTTTGTGTACAAGATTCAATGAAGGAAAACTTCTTTAGCAAATGACTTAAGTTTACAAGTAGCATCAATTACAAATAGGTGTTTTACAAGAAGATAAAAGCTTCACAAAGCCACATTTGTAGAGATAAAATGAAAGTAATGTCCTCAAAAGAATGAAGATGACCAAGAGGACCAAGATGACAAGGAGGCTCCAACTATCTCCAACCTTGAGTGTTCTTCCAAGAATGCTAAATCAAGAGACAAGGCTTGTTTACCACCCAACCAATAGGCATCATCACATGCCTTTCCATGGTTAGAAGTCATGCTAGCCTCCCCCAAGCCCATGGGAGAGAGGAACTAACTTCCACAATGTGCACAAGTATAAAGGAAATAAATACAACAAGAATACATAGCAAAATTTAAACACTTAGACATAATCTACATGGTAAAACAACAACATGAGGAGAAATAAGGTCATCCTCAAAAAAAAGGGGAAAAGAGGAAATAGGATGCCCAAAACAAAGGTGTCCAACCCAAATGATACACTAACAAAAGCATGTTTACAAACCTCATTATTCCTCCTAATCATTCATCCTCTTTATTCCTCTTTTATGTCAAAGAAATCCTTCTTGGGAGGATTTTCAAACCCAAAAGGGTTTCCTCACCAAGAATGGAGAAGGTTCAAGCTATATGAACCTTTCTCCCACCTCAAACCATATGAGGGTATGAGAAGGAACCATCATGGCTTGACCAACAACCATGAGGTTTGAGAGGAAATCCCTCTCTCTTCCACTACATTCTCCAAAAACATCAAGCCATATGATGGTGGAGAATAAAAGAAAATAAAACAAAAAAAGTAACAAAACAAACAAACTACATTCTTCATACAACTTCTCAACACATCATTTCAAACACATTATATTATTGACCATTGCATAGCTAACAAGATAAGCAACAACAAGGAAAGAAATATATTAATAATCTTACCTCTACAATGCTTTCTAAGACTCTAAGCTTTTCCCCTTTTTCCAAGAAAACTTCCAAGCTCCCCAAAATTCTCCAAGTTCTCCAAAAAAATTGAGGGAAAAGTCCCTTTCCTTCCACATGAGGAAGAAGAATAAGAAGAGGAACCCAAAATTTCCTCACCAATAGGAAAGTGACAACTGTCACCCCCTCTCCTCTCACAAGTCAAAGATTCCAAAACCAAGTAAGTAAAATTAAACTCACCTTTTAGCCCTTATCACCCAAAATACTAAAAATGAAAAATAAAACAAAGTGGGGCAAATTTTAACAAATACACACAAACCAACCACCTTACATGGATGTGACCAAAGGAAGGAAAAATGGGAGGGAAACTCCCTCCAAACCTTGGAAATAATCCCCCCTACCTATTAGGTAGGGTCCAAGGGCCCATTTTCATGCTAAGTGAACTCCCAAACTAAAAAGGGGTCACTAAAAATGCCCAAAATAACCCAATTTCGGGTTTGGCACACTTGGGCACAAGGGTAGAGGGTGTGGGGTCCACCCAAGGTTCACATGTGTCCCCAATCCCTTCTACCAACACACACACACACTTACCCAAAACCATCACTTAAATTAAAATGAGATCATTAAACCCCTAAACTAGTTTACTTAAATAAAACACACCCTAACCATAATTAATTTTACAAGACATAAAACATTACAATTGAGGGTTCACCCATGGTGCCCAATTAATACACCTACTCTAAGGCCTCAAACATTTAGCATGGTTAGGACTCATCCCGTGGGCCGCTTGTGCACAATTGCATAGCCACCCTGAAACCCATGCTCTCCTATACCTGTCACTGCACACCCATTGCACACATTAACCGTATCTATCAATACAATAACATCATTTACTCATCACAAAATTAATCAAACTTATAATGTCCTAACATCATTATGCAATTGATAGGGTAATGCATACAATTATACACATAGTTCACCATGAATCATCCACATATAAAATTAAAACGACATACACTTAGGCTAGCATGAGATTGCCATTATTAAATCTAGAAAAATATATCATTAATCAAATTGACCACAAGAAATCAACATCTAACCAATAAATCTCACTATCATGTAACCATGTTTGTGTCATCAACATCATAAGAAATATATCAATACATGAATCTAATTCAATTGGCACTACACGCCCAAAATACCATAATGTCCATGAGGATAAATAACATAGCAAAATTTCTAAAATCTATCGAGTCTCAGTCAAAACATGTCCATGCATAAAGGAACCAATAGATAACTGGAGCTATAAAAGTGTGGGCACTACACGTATAAAATATTAGTGGTCGCTAAGCATTTTCTCTCATAAAAATAGATGTGAATTATATGTTACAAACAATAAGTCTTGTGAGTATTACATAATATATGAAAACAAAGTAGCGGCCCAAATCTATATACGTATGGTTTTTATAATGTCTGGTAGTAATGGTGGGAGCCTAGCGACTGCTAAACTAAAGCATGATCTTTTATTTTATTGTTGTTTTCAAATTATTAAACTGTTGAACCTAGCATCCACTATGCCCTTACTTTTGATAAGGAAAAAATGCTTAGCGTTCACTAAGCATTTTCTCCCATAAGATCCGATGTGAATTATGTGTTTCAAACAATATAGGTTATGGGAACTACGTAATGTTTTATCCCTCTATATGGTATGAAGTGCAGCTATTTTCTCTGCTAGGTACATTCTAGCCAACATGATATAATTATAATCAATGAAAAACACTAGCGATTCAAATTTGTACAGATAGTGTTTACAATGAATGTAATGGTAGGAGCCTCACAGTCACTCAACTAGGTCATGATTTATTATTTTACTATAATTTCCAATAAAAGAAACTATTGAAACTAGTATCCATATGCCGTTACTTTCGATAAGTAATGAAACTAAGCATTAGGTAAACAATTTTTACGATACGAAATGTTGTGAATTATATGTTACAAACATATATTTTATGGACAATACATATGGCTTGATCCCTATTCAAGGATTTATAGTGTAGCACTTGTTTCCACCATGGATACGAGCCAAAAGTGTACAGATAGTAAATGTTTGCATCCTAAGAATACTGGCACTATAAATAAGTTAACATAAGTTTGAATAATTTAAAATAAATTTATTCAATTAGTATTGTAAATCTAACTTATAGTAAGAGTAAGAGAGAATATACCCTTGTTTTAGTGGTACTCAAAAAACATTGTTAATAATCAAATCTTTTCTCAAATAGGTTTAACCCACCATGACCTTATAGAGAGCATTGTTTCCATGAAAATGGATATTGTGAAGAGGGTCATACTTACGTTTAGGAAAATTTTAATCCTTCACGTTTATTTTTATAGCTTGTTGTGGAATTTCCCACCAAGCGTTACACTTAAAATATTGTACTTAGAGAAGATATAGACATTTAGATGTAATGAATAAAGTATGTCTACGATATACATATATTTTACATTGCCTCATATAACAAAAATGATGAGATATCACTAACTCCGTTAATGTGATTTGTTTCTCTAATAATCTCCTCAAAATACCAAACATTAGATCTTTCGATTGTTATCCTTTAAACATGTTCATTAGTCTTGTTACAAGCATCTAATCCTCACTACTACAGTATGACCAATATACACATAAATCACATAGTCTTGTAAAACAAAAAATCCCAAGCTACCGCAAAATCTCTTCGAAATACCAAATACTACATCTTAATTTTATCTATGGTTTATCATTAAAAAGTTGTAAATGTCTTAAAAATTGTTGTAGGTTGTTCTTTTATATGTTGACTAGAAGTCTATTTTCCACTAAAGTGTGTATTTTTTAACATTCCTATCATGATTTATCTAATTTTATGGCTTGTTTGGCTCATATGTAATACTTTCAAAAGGTACAAATGGTTTCATATGTTTCAATGCATCATAATTTGATTTCAAAATTTTAGAAAAATTATGTTATTATTGATTCGATCCACAAAATATGAATTACTATAACCAATTGAATGATACATAAAATGTCCTATCGAATCCTAGCAATCACTAACCATTAAGTTAATTACTCCGTTATGATACATAATAAATAACTCTAGAAGTTGGTGTCCGCTAGGGTACTATTTACATTCCTTAACAGAAAATGTAAGAAAAACACTTTAAAGTTTGGAAATGACCTAATTATTAATGTATTTTACTTTGTCTTCCATTGTTTGCCCTCCATTTAGAATAATTCCATTCATCGCAAGTAGTATTTGTTGGAAGAAAAGAGATGAGAATTGGTTTGTGAAAATTAATTCCCCTAAAAACTACCACATTGACATGTGGTTGTTTTTGTTATAGATGACAATCACAAGGAAATTGGTATTTTTATATCATTAGAAGTTGTTGATTTGGGGACACTATATGTCCAGGTGGAACGCTTTGACTTTGAAAACAATAAGTGTCTTATTCTAGATATGGAGTTGGATGTTTCTTTTTTCAGGAAAATGGGAAATGCATGCCTCCATAAATAGCGGACATATTCTTGTTTAAAATATGGTTGGAATTTGGGGATTCTAACAGATTATGAAAAAATTGGTTGTTCAAATGTAGAAGTCATTCAAAATGGTATATTTACGAAATTGATAAAATTATATAGAAACGAGAAAACATATTTTGTTTTTCATTTCTTGCATAGAAAAGGTTTTCTTTCACCTCCAAAACATGCCAAGTTGTTTACTATGTTGAGGCGAACATATTTAACTAAATTGGAGATAGACCCATCTAAATCAAAATTGCATGGGTTGAAAAGGAATACTAAATCAACTAGGTCTTTTGAGACTAGTGTAATGGCAAAGATATTTTATTCTTACTCTGGAGAATAAAAGGATATAACAAAATGAGAGAAAATTTTCTACATTATTTGAGAAATAAGCATTCAAATAATATTATATTGACATCCTATAGTGAATCCAATGTAATCAAAAAATTTAAATTACATGAATCACACTACCGCCAATTGTCTGTATTGTTGGGTGAAGATAGTAATGGAAAAAGTAGATTTGATTCCCATATTGGGTGAAAATGGAAAAATGGAAAAAATATCATGAGTTAGAATAAGTTTTTCTGACATGGCTCAGAAAATATTAGAAAACTATGTGATGTCACTGGAGGTAAATATACCAGCAAGGGTGAAAGTCATAGATAATTTTTCTTGTAAATGTGCATATCCATTCCATCTTCCATAAAATTTATCAGTTATTCCTTTGAATAATCCTTTCAATGTTGAATGTTCTATCGCTGATTTTTACAATTTGACCAGCGATATTTCTTTGAATTTCATAATGGAGCCTCTAATGATTATTGAAACCAAGTGTCATAGATTGTATTATTATTCTTCTAATACCAAGTGGTTATTCAGAAATGTTAAGGAACACAATACAAAGATACATGGAAAAGGTTATAGACATTGGAGTATCAATTCTGAATGGATGTTATAGACTCTATGATAGCAATGGGATATTCAAAATTTTGTGTCTTATGTACACAATATCTTGTGTGCACAACCACAACGATAAAAATGATTATAGAGAAGAGGTCACTATGTATTGGATTGAGAAACTACCACAAAAATTGTAAGTGTGAGTGAAATTGGCCTACAAAGAAACATCCATCCTTTTCTTTGCGAAAGATTGTATTATTTCTAGGTTGAGATGTTCACTTGATGTTGTTCCATAAATTCTCTAGTACTAATGCTTTACAGTGGCAATGTTGCACTCCATACATTGGTGGATTCCAAACTATCTATTGTTTTTATTTTTAAGACACCTAGTCAAGCAATGGTTTCGAAACCTTATTATTCTCATATGAAGAAAGGTTTGTCTCGAAAACAACTTCAACAAGTGATTTTTTTTAATGCCTTTAAACCTAAATATGCTACTTATACAATTATTGTTTATGCAGACAACCACAAAGCTATAAAAGCTGATGTAAAATTATTTCACCGTGATGCTACACAACTAATTCAACATGGTGATTTACTTTCAATCATTTTATAAATATGTTTAATGAATTCTATATTCAATTGCCATGGTTTTCAATTTTTTAACAAAGTTGTGTTTTTTTAGAGTCCAGATGATAGATGTGGACGATATGGCACTGATAGAGCCATGAATATGCCATCAGATCCAGGTATGTTAATCATGTGAATTTACAAAAAAACCACTAATAAGCCCCACAAATTTATAATACAATAAATGATTATGCAAAAAACCAATAAGGCCCAAAAATTTATAGGAAATGATGTGATATCCATGTGTATTTTACAAAAAAAATATTTATAAGGCCCACAAATTTATAGGAAACGATAACTAACAAACGTTTATATGATATTTATATACTTGGCTTAGGTTCGAAGAATTTTTTAAGGAAATCCATTTTTAAGCTACGATAACAATTTAAAATGAACTATATAGAGCTTAGCGGACTCTATGCATCCACATTCAATACATAAATGTTTTGACTAAAAAACCTTACATTCATCAATATCTCGTTGATTTACAACTACATATTGTCTACAATGTTTCACTGATTCACTACTACATACTAACTACTTACATTGAATTAACATTGTTTTAGCTACAACATCATCATAAAAAGAACTGCATTTGGCTTAATCTATCTCATGTGTATGTAAAGAAATGCTTTGCTAGCCTAATTAAAGGTTTTCTTGCTAAGTGTAGTTCAGTCAATGATGGCATAGCCTAGCAATCACAAATCCTCATCAATAGTTGAGGAAAGTTCTTCACCAAAGGGTGGTTTGACGATTATAAGCATAGCTTAATGGCCACTAAATTTGAATTATAAAATAGAGAATAATTGATATTGTACTTACCATATCACCATAAAAACCACTATGTTTATCCATTTAAGTTTTCCACGGCATGAAATTGATTATGAATTGATTAGTGTCTATTTCAAATACATTATTCTCACATTTTCAATAGGAATAAATATATTATGAATTAATGATTTTTTTATTTGAAATAGCTCTTGCATCAATGGATCCATCAGTAGGTAAAGGCAATGTAATCCAAGCTGCAATCTCAATCGGTAATTATTAGCCATAGGATAAAATGTTGTTTATTTCAATTGGTTGTAATTGATATGCGGCCAACAAAAATAAAATTTGTTTACCTCCATGTAGGTAGCGATAAGATTTATTTAATTATTTTTGATATGGAGGACTTGCTATATGGGATAAACAAAACATACAATAGGAAGATGTCATTTAAGCTTGATATGAAAGTTTTCAAATTTCAAGGTGGTCTGTCAAAATTTATAATATTATCATCACCATTCTCGTGAATTGGGATCTGGTCCGATAATCTCATTTTTACTAATGTTAAAAAGATATCAACATGATTCAATAAAAAATATTGATTGTATTGAATCCAAGACTTGCTTGGGAAAAGGAAAATTGTAATATAGTTGAGGGAATAGGAATATATACATTCATATGTTATTATGAATGTAATATGTAACTCTATTATATTATGTTGAGATTTTGAAACATAAGTTGGAAGGATTTATATTTTCATTGATTCTAAGATGATAGTATGATTGAATAAATTTGTGGTGAATTATCAAAAAAACTTTCCCTTGAAAATTTGTAAAATAGTATTTTTACACTATTCATAAAATAAATATAAAATTATATTTAATATACTTTATTTTTTTAAAATATTTTTAAAAATAATTAATATATAAATAATATTTAAAATTGACGGTCATATCTAAAATATGTAAGTCATATGTGATGGTTATTTCAAATATTTGTAACTATTTTATGGATAAAAACGTCTAAATGGGCATCAAATTTAACACCACATTGTGTCCTTTGTTACAACCATTGAAGGATAAGAGAAGATGTTCAGGATGATATTTGATCAAAAACCAAATTCGAGGGAACTTATTTTTTAGAGCTTCACTATGACAAAGCATAAATAATGCTTAGCGGTTCGTTAGCCCATTTAAAACATAACCATTTTTGTATATAACATAGCATAAATAATGGTTGGTGGCCGCTATCCCTTATAAAATAGAAACATGTTTTATACATAAAAAATCATAAATAATGCCTAGTGGCTGCTAGCTCGTATAAAACATATACATGTTATGTTTATTCCAAAGCATAGATAATGCCTAGCAGATGCTAACCCGTATAATGGATTCCAATATTTGACATTTTGGATTCCAATATATGGGACTTTGGAGCACAATAAATTCTAATATATTTGATTTTGGATTCCAATATATGTGATTTTGGATTCCAATCTATGTGATTCTAGATTCCAATATATGCGATATTGGAATCCAATATGTGTGATTTTGGAGTCCAGATAATTCTAATATTTAATATTTTGGAATCCAAAACAAGTAGTTTTGGATTCCAATATTGGCTATTTTTTTCTTGTTGGGACTAGAATAAGTCCCAATTTAGTGAAATAAGTGTTGCATGTATAATTTATGCCTAAATGGATCCTTTCTCGATCAACCTCACACTATGGTTTATCAAGTTTTAGATGCTTCACCATTCGGTTTTGATCATGAAAATGACAACCTCTTAGATGATAATACTTGATCACACTCATCATCACATACTTGGGGGCATCGTACTTATTTCTCTCTCCACCCCTAACATCAAAAAACATATTATTTTCTCATCACTTCGTGTCTAGACTTCCACATATGGCATACACATCTTGACACACTCTAGTATCATCATTTCTCGATTATGCACGCTTATGCTTTGGTTCACACTTGAATGTTGAGGTAATCCCATACATATGAGCCTCACATGCTATACATCACACTACATACTACAATACATAACATTTAATTTTTCACATGTATTCATCACCATTAACACACATACATAAACTTCTACAACACATTCAAAATTACATACTATATACTTAACACATGAACACTGCATATTTCCCACACTTATTCATCATTATAGAATCAACACAATAATCAACAACACATACTCTCCTTGTATCTTCAACACAACATACAACACACTTGACACATTAACAACATGTTTCACGACATATCTCTCCTAAGTCACACAACATGCATCCCTTACATCATACAACACATCTATCTTGCATACAATCAACACATACATCTTGCACGATCTACACCTCTACCACACACTACCTACTCGACACTTTCACATGTGACACAACCTACTACGTTTCACGTATTCACAATACATCTCTTTCAACACATGTCATTACACACTCCATGTGTTTACAATTAATGTAACATACTACACATTCTCCATCTTTGTAATACACAACACAATAGACAACTTCATAATCAATCTCCTACAAAATCAACACATTCCCAACATCTTTCTCTCATACACAAATAACACAACACAACACACATATCTCTCACACAACTAACATGACACACTACCTTGTAATGTACTCTAGCTCCATGGTTCAAAATTGAGTGCTGAGGTTATATGTATAAAATGGAACTCACCATACTTGCATGTTTACTCACATACTCACTTAGTCGCATGCTTGCACCCTACATTTTTTCTTTGTCAAGAATGTCATCGTTATCTTATAACATCCAAGTAACTTGTCTCTGTACATATCCAACAATTACGTTGACGTTACACACAAAGTTTATACCATCATCTTTATCCTATTCCCATCATTATGATATTTTTCTTCCATCACATGTAGGAATGAATTGAGATTTTCTTATCCGAGTGTACTTTGATAACCCGACCTACCCCAATCGTCTAACCGATCTGCGATCTTATCACCTTTGTCATTCTTCCTCAAACCTTGTAACCAACAATATTGTAAGTACTATGAACCCAATTATCAAAGACTACACTAGTAATATCACTTTAGAGTTTCCATCTTCCTATTCAAGCACACCCTCCTTTGATGGCTCCACATTCTCTATGTCAGTGTGAAGTGTATGTGTATAGATTCTATTAATAGATTATGCATTGATGGGATATATGTCATTGGTATCACTACGTGCTATTATTTATTCTCAAAAATCATATTATGCATGTTAAAGCATAAGTATGCATTATTGGCATAACACCAAGGATGGCCTAGTAGTGCGGGGAAGCTTTCTACTTCATCTATCTCAAAGACCTCAAAGTCACTCATCAACTTGGCTCCCTGAATGGTGATAAAATAATCCTTCAGTACTCTAATGGGCTTATCTTGTATTTTTTTCCATGTACTTGTTAAAAACCACCAAAAATAGAAATAGACTTTAAGGACTTTCCCGAAAACATCCACAAAAAGAAATCTTAAGAATTTCCAAAATAAGATCTTTGGAATCCCTATTTTGGATCATTAGTTGTTCCTTAAGAAGTAAATGGAAATTTTAGATCAATGGGAGCCAAGGGTTGGCATGTAACACATACATGAAATGGGCTATGTCTCGTACATCTATGAAAATCTCGGTTGTAGATATGTTTGACATATGCAATACTTGCTTCCCCTATAGGAGGATGTTTGGAGTAAAGCATGAAGCTATAGTGTGGATTTTTTTATTAAAATCCTACCCAAAAAAATTATAATAAAAAAAATCTTTGAGAACCCTAAAAATTGCAAAATAAAAAAGCGCTAAAAGCGCGAGAAATAGACTATCAGTACTTTCACCCTTTGAAAAATTGCCAAAAATGAAAAATTTAAGACTTTGAAAAAATAAACATTTGGAATCCATGTTCCAGCTCATTCTTATTTCCTTAAGAATAAAAAGGAAATGTTACATAAATGGGAGCCAACTATTGGAATCCAACATATACCTAAAATGGGTTATGTCCCATAGAGCTATAAAGAGCTCGATTGTAGCTATGTTGGATATATACAAGAATTTCATATCATTTACATGGATGTTTAGAGTGAAGAATGAATTTAGAATATGGCTATGGTTGATAAATATCCTTCTTAAAAATTTTCAAATCCCAACAATGCTCCGAAGACCCTAAAAATGTAAAATACAAAAGCTGTTAAAAACTACAAGAAATAGACTTTCAAGACTTTGCCTGAAAACTGCCAAAAGTAGAAATTTTAAGACTTTCCAAAAATATATCTTTTGAATCTCTATTCTTGGTCATTCTTCTTTCCTTAAGAAGAAAATGGAAATGCTACATTAATGGGAGGCAATGGCTAGAATCAAGGACATACCTAAAATGGACAATTTCCCATAAAGTTGTGAAGAGCTTGGTTGTACTATGTTGGACACATGCAATAATTTCATTACATATACATGGATGTTTGGAGTGAAGAATTAAATTAGACTATGGATTGGGTTGATAAATATTCTTCCCAAAAAAATTTAAGCACCACTCCGAAGACACTCGAAATTGTAAAATGCGGAAGTTGTTAAAAGCTGCCACAAATAAACTTTCAGGATTTTCCCTACAAACTAGAAAAAAAATAGAAATATTAAGACTTTATAAAAATAGATCTTTGTATTTCATGTTCTAGATCATTTATATTTCCTTAATAATTAAATGGAAACACTTCATCAATGGAGCCAATGGCTGGAATACAAGACATACCTAAATTGGGCTATGTCTCGCAGAGCTATAAAGAGCTCGGTTGTAGCTATGTTTTCACATATGTAGGAATTTTTTCCATACACATGGATTTTTGGAGTAAATAAAAAATATACACTATGACTACAGTAGATAAATAGCTTTCCTAAAATTCAAATAGCCCAAAAATTTCTCGAAGACTATCAAAATGTAAAATACAAAAGTCGCTTAAAAACTACCATAAATAGAATTTCAAGACTTTTTTAAAAACTACGAAAAATAAAAATGTTAAGACTTTCAAAAATATATCTTTGGAATCCTTGTTTAGTTTCATTCATCTCTCCTTAAGAATCAAAGGTAAATGCTACATCTATGGGAGCCAATGGTTTAAATCTAAGACAACTTAAATGGGATATGTCTCGTAAGACTATGAAGAGCTCAGTTGTAGCTATGTTGGACATACAAAAGACTTTCATCACATGTACGTGGATGTTATCAATGAATCACAACACTATACTATGGATTTGATCAATAAATATCACGCCCAAAAATTTTCTAAGCACAAAAATGCTCACGAGGACCCTCAAAATGTAAAAATCTTGAAGATGTTAAAAGCGCAAGCAATAGACTTTCAAAACTCTCTGTGAAAACTACCAAAAGAAGAAATTTTAAGAAATTATAAATATATATATTTTGAATCCCTATTCTATATTATTCCTCATTCCTTAAGAAGTAAAGGGAAATTCTACATCAATGGGAGTCAATGATGGAATCAAAGACATAAGCGAAATGGGTTGTCTATAGAGCTATAAAGATCTCGGTTGTAGCTATGTTGGACATATATTAGACTTTCATCCCATTGATGTGGATGTTTTGAGTGAAGTAAAAATCTATACCTGCAACTCCAATATATAAATATTCTACCCAAAATTTTACTAAGCTAAAAATGAACCAAAGACTATCAAAAATACAAAATACAAAAGTTGTTAAAAAGCGCGAGAAATAGACTTTCTAAAAATATATATTTAGAATCCCGATCGGGATCATTCATATTTCCTCAAGAAGCAAAAAGGAAATGTTTCATCAATGGGATCTAATGGATGGAATCTCAAACATACCTTAAATGGGATAGCCCATAGAGCAAAGCTATGAAGAGCTCGAGTTCTAGCTATGTTAAGCATATTCAAGACTTTCTTGTCATGTACGTGGATGTTTGGAGTCAATAAATTTCCTTCCAAAAATGTTTCTAAGCCCAAAAATGATCCAAATATGCTCAAAAATGCAAAATATAGATGCCACTAAAAATTGTCAGAATTAGAATTTTAGGACTTTCCCTTAAAACTACCAAAAATATAAATTTTAACAATTTCTAAAATTAGATATTTGGAATCTCTATTATGTATCATTCATATTTCCTTCAAAATTAAGGGAAAATGCTACATTAATGGGAGCTAATGGCAGGAGTCCAAGACATACCTTAAATTGGCTATGTCTAGTAGAGTTATGAAGAGCTCGATTGTAGCTATGTTGGTCATATGCAACACTTTCATCCCATATACGTGGATGTTTGGATTGAAACACTAAATTATACTATGGATCCGATCATTATATAACTTGTCCAAAATTTTGTTAAGTCGAAAATGCTTGAAGACCCTCAAAAATTAAAAATACAAAATTTTAAAAGACAGGTGAGAAATAGACTTTCGGGAATTTCTCTCGAAAGCGCCAAAAATAGAAAAAATTAAGAATTTCTAAAAATTTACTTTGGAATCCTTGTTTTGGATCATTCATCTTTCCTTAAGAACGAATCAGCCCCATTTCTCCTATTTTTTACCAGGCATGGAAATTCTTTCTCAATCGACTCTTAGTGAGACACTTCCCTTAGTATATCATCTAAGACATACTTGAAATGGATTGTCCCTTAGTGTTATGAAGAGATTTCTTGTAGCTATGTTGTACATATGTAAGACTTTCATCCCATATACATGGATTTTTGGAATGAATCATGAAGCCATAATATAGCTTTGGTCGATAGATATCTTGCCCAAAATTTAGGTAATCCCAAAAACCTTTGAAAACCCTCAAAATGCAAAATACAAAAACTAAATTTTTTTCCAGAAATAGACTTTCCCTAAAATAGCCAAAAATAAAAATGTTAAGACTTTACAAAAATAGATCTTTAGAATCCTTTTTACAAATCATTCTTCTTTCCTTAAGAAGTAAATGGAAATGCTACATCAATGGGAGTCAATGGATGGAATACAAGACATACCTTAAATGGGCTATGTCTCGTAGAGTTATGAGGAGCTTCATTGTGGCTATGTTGGACATTTGTAAGACTTTCATCCCATGTATGTGGAAGTTTGGAGTGAAACAAAAATTTATATTATGGCTTGGGTCAATAAATATCTGCCTAAAAATTTCTTAGCCCAAACATGGTAGGAAGACACTTAAAAATGCAAAATACAAAAGTGCTAAAACATGTCGAAATAAACTTCTAGGACTTTCCTTGAAAACTACCAAAAATAGAAATTTTAAGACTTTCCATAACTAGATATTTACAATAAATGTTCTTAATTGTTCATTTTCCTTAAAAATTAAAGGGAAATGCTACATCAAGGGGAGACGATGGTTGGAATCCAAGACATATGTGAAATGGGCTATGTCCTCTAGAGCTATGAAGAAGCTGAGTTGTAGCTATGTTGAACATATGTAAAACTTTGAAATCATGTATGTGGATGTTTGGAGTGAAACAAGAAGATAAACTACGGATCTGTTTGATAAATATGCTACTAAAAATTTTCTAAGCCCAAAAATACTTTGAAGACCCTAAAAAATGTAAAACACAAAAGCTACTAAAATCAACCAAAAATAGACTTTTAGGACTTTCTTTGAAAAATGCTGAAAATTGAAATTTTAAGAATTTCCAAAAATAAAGCTTTGGAATCCATGTTTTAGATCATTCATATTTACTTGAAGCAAAGAAAATTTTGTATAATTAGGACCCAATGACATGAATCCAATAAATACCTTAAATGGGCTATGTCTCGTTGAGTTATGAAGAGCTCGGTTGTAGCTATTTTCGATATATTCAAGAATTTATTCCCATGTACATGGATGTTTGGAGTGAAGCATAAACTTAGACTATGTATCACGGTTGATAAATTTCTAGTCCAAGATTTTTAAGCCCAAAAGTTCTCTAAAGACCCTAAAAAGTGCAAAATACAAAAGTTGCTGATATTTCAAAAAATAGTTCTTTTGAATCCTTGTTTTAGATAATTCTCCTTTCCTTAAGAAGAAAAGGGAAATGCGACAACAATGGGAGCTAATGGTTGAAATCCAACACATGCCTAAAATTGGCTATGTCCCACGAGTTATGAAGAGCTTGGTTATAGATATGTGCAAGACTTTTGTCCCATGTACTGTTTGTTTGGAGTCAAGCATGAAGCTAGATTATGGCTCCGAATGGTAAATATTCTACCCAAAAATTTCCTAAGCCAAAAAATGTTTTGAAGACCCTAATAATGTAAAATACAAAAGCTGTTAAAAACTAACAAAATGGACTTTCACGACTTTCCTAAAAATTACCAAAAATAGAAATTTTAAAACTTTCCAACAATCGATCTTTGGAATCCACATTTTGGACCATTTTCCATTCATTAAGATGCAAAGAGAAATTATACATCAATTGGATCCAATGGCTAGAATCCAAGACATACCTAAAATGGGTTATGTCTCGTAGAGCCATAAAGAGCTCGGTTATAGCTAAGTTGGACATATGTAAGAATTTCATTCCATGTACATGGATATTTGAAGTGAAGAAAGAAGTTAGACTATAGCTCCATTTGATAAATAACCTGCCCAAAATTTTGTTAAACCTAAAAATGCTCCAAAGACCCTAAAAAATGCATAATACAAAAGCTTTTAAAAGCGCCAAAAATAGACTTTCAAGACTTTCCCTGAAAATTGATAATAATCCAAGACATCAATGGGAGACAATGGATAATCCAAGACATACTTGAAATGGGTTCTCACGTAGACCTATGAAGAGATAAGTTGTAGCTATTTTGGACATATGTAAGACTTTTATTCCATGTATGGAAAGCTACTAAAAATTGCTAGAAATAGACTTTCAAGACATACCACTGAAAACTACAAAAAAAGATCTTTTGTAGCCATGTTCTAGATCGCTCTTGTTTCCTTAAGAAGAAAAGGGAAATGTGACATCAATGGGAGTGAAGCACCAAGTTCAACTATGACTTTGGTTGATAAATATCATGCACGCAGAATCTTGTTAAGCCCAAAAATGCTCTGAATACCCTTAAAATGTAAAAATACAAATCTTGCTAAAAACGCCAAAAATAAACTTTTAGGATTTTCCTTAAAAACTATGAATAATAAAAATTCTAAGACTTTCCAAAATAGATCTTTGGAAGCCTTGTTCTAGATCATTCATATTTCATTAAGAAGCAAAGGTAAATGCTACATTAATCTAGGCCAATGGTTGTAATCTAAGACATACATGAAAAGGATTGTCCCATAGATTTTGAAGAGCTCGGTTGTAGCTATGTTGGATATATACAAGATTTTTATCCCATGTACGTATATATTTGGAGTGAAGAATGAAACTAGACTCGGTCTCAAGTATATAAATATCCTACCCAAAAATTTTCTAATCCCAAAAATGCTCGAAGACACTCAAATATAAAAATACAAGAGCTTTTTAAAAGCTGTCAAAAATAGACTTTCGGGACTTACCCAGAAAACTGCCAAAAATTGAAATTTTAAGACTTTCCAAAAAAAGATATTTGGAAGCCCTATTCTAGATTATTTTTCTTTCCTTATGAATTAAAGGAAATCAATGCGAGCCAATGGCTGGAATATAAGACATACCTAAAATGGGCAATGTCTCGTAGAGCTATGAAGAGCTCAGTTGTATCTATGTTAGACATATGCAAGACTTTCATCCCATGTTCGTGGCTGTTTGGAGTGAAACAAGAAGTTAGACTACATCTCTAAACAATAAATATCCTACTCAAAATTGTGTTATGCCTAAAATGCTTCAAGACCCTCATAAATAAAAAAATACAAAAGCTATAAAAATTTATCAAAAATAAACTTTAAGGAATTTCCTGAAAACTTCCAACAATAGAAATTTTAAGACTTTGTAAAAATACATATTTGGAAGCCCTATTCTAGATCATTCATCTTTCCTTACAAAGAAGATGGAAATGCTACATTAATGGGATCCAATGGTTGGTATCGATAACATACATGCAATGGGTTGTCTGGTAGAGTGTGAAGAGCTCGATTGTAGCTATGTTGGACATATGAAATACTATCATCTAAAGTACATGGATGTTTGGAGTGAAGCACAAAGTTATACTATAGCTTTAGTCAATATATATTCTCCTGCCTAAAAATTTCTCATCCCAAAAATGCTCCAAATACTTTCAAAAATCAAAAATACAAAAGCTAATAAAAGCGCTAGAAATTGACTATCAGGACTTTCCCTTAAATCTACCAAAAATAGAAATTTAAATACTTTCTTAAAATAGATCTTTGGAATCCATGTTCTAGATTATTTTTCTTTCCTAAAGAATCCAATGAAAATGTTACATCGATGGGATCCAATGGCTAGAATCCAAGACATACCGAAATGGTCTATATCTCGTAGAGCTATAAAGAACTCGAGTTATAGTTGTGTTGGACATAAGCAAGACTTTGAATGCATGTATATTTTGAATGCATATACATGGATGTTTGGAATAAAGAAGGAATTTAAAATGTGAATCCGGTTGATAAATATCTTGTCAAAAATTTATCCAAGACCAAAAATGCTATGAAGATCCTCAAAATGTAAAATAAAAAAAGCTGATAAAAATTGTCGAAATATACTTTCAAAACTTTCCCTAAAAATTTTAAAATTAGGAATTTTAAGACTCTCCAAAAATAGATCTTTGGAAGCCATGTTACGTATTGTTCATCTTTCTTTAAGAAGCAAAAAAAAAAAAAACATCAATGAGATCCAATGGTTTGAATCCAAGAATACCTTAAATGGGCTATGTCTAGAGAGATTAGAGATATGAAGAACTAACTCTATTGTAGCTATGTTGGACATATTATTACAAGACTTTCATCCCATGTACTTGGATGTTTGGAGTGAATCACAAAGTTATACTATGGATCCATTCGATATATTTATTTCCCATAGTTTTTCTAGGCCAAAAACACTCTTAAGACCCTAAAAAGGGGAAAAACTATCAAAAATAGATTTTCAGGACTTTCCTGAAAGCAAAAATAGAATTTTAAGAATTTCAAAAATAGATCTTTGGAATCCTGTTAGATTGTTTGTCTTTCCATAAGAAGAAAAGGGAAATGCTACATTAATGTGAGCCAATGACTGGAATCTAAGACATATGTGAAATGGGCTATGTCCCATACAAATATGAAGAGATCGGTTGTAGCTATATGTTGGACATATGCAAGACTTTCCTCCCATGTACTTGCTAAAAATTTTATGAAATATAATTTCCAAAAATAGAAATTTTAAGACTTTCTAAAAATAAAAATAGACTTTAAAGACTTTTGTCAAGAACTTAAAAAATAGAAATCGAGGACTTTCCAAAATAAGATCTTTAAAATATCTATTCTAGATCATTCATCTTTCCTTAATAAGCAAAGGGAAATGCTACATCAATGGGAGCCAAGGGCTGGAATCCAAGACATACCGAAGTGGGATATGTCTCATAGAGCTATGAAAAGCTTGGTTATAGCTATGTTGGACATATGCAAGACTTTTTGTCCTCAGTATGAGGATTTTTTGAGTGAAGCATTAAGCTAGGATCTGTGGATCCGGTTAATTAATATCCTATCCAAAAGTTTTTAAGCCAAAAATGCTTCAAAACCCTCAATAATTCAAAATAAAAAAATCTTCTAAAAGCTGCGAAATAGACTTTGTGGCTTTCTCGAAAATCTTCCAATAAAAGAAATTTTAAGACTTTCCAAACATAAATATTTGAAAGCCCTATTCTAGCTCATTTTTCTTTCCTTAAGAATCAAAGCAAAAGGCTATCTACATGAGAGTGAACTCCTAGAACCCAATACATACTTGAAATGGGCTATGTCTTGTGGAGTGTGAAGAGATCGGTTGTATCTACATGTTATACATGTGTAAGACTTTAATCCCATGTACGTGTATGTTTGGAGAGGGAAACATAAAGTTAAATTGCAGCTTTGGTCAATTAATATCATGCCTTAAATTTTTTTAAGCCCAAAAATTCTCCGAAGACCCTAAAAATAAAAAATACAAAATTTATTAAAAGCGCCATAAATAGACTTTCAGTGACTTTCCCTGAAACTTCCAAAAATAGAAATTTTAAGACTTTCTTAAAAAAGTCTTCAAACGTCCTGTTCTTGATCATTCATATTTCCTTAAGAATAAAATTGAAATGCTACAACAATGGGAGTGAATGACGGGAACCCAAGACATACCTAAAATGAGAAATGTCCCCTAGATTTATGAATAGCTTGGTTATAGTTGTGTTGGACATATGCAAGACTTTCATCCCATATACATGTATGGATTGAAGCATGGATTTAGAATGTGGCTCCAGTCAATCAATATCCTTCCCCAAAAAAATTCTAAGCCCATAAATGCTCTAAGGAAAATTAAAAATAAAAAAGATGTTAAAATGACAGAAATAGACTTTCAAGACTCTCTATGAAAACTACCAAAAATAGAAATTTTAAGACTTTCCAAAAATAGATCTTTAAAAGACACGATCTAGATCGTTCGTCTTTCCTTAAGAAGTAAAGAAAAATGCTACATCAATGGGAACTAATGGCTAGAATCCAAGGCATTCGTGAAATGGGCTATATCTCGTACAAATGCTATGAAGATCAAAAATGAAAAATACAAAAGTTGTGAAAAAAACTCCAAAAAATAAAATTTCAAAAATTTCTTTAAAATTAAAAAAATAAAAAATTAGATTTTTCAAAAATAGATCTTTATAATCCATGTTCATGATCATTCATATTTCTTAAGAAGCAAAGGGAAATTCTACATCAATGGGATCCAATAGTTGCAATCAAAGACATTCCTTAAATGGGATATATCTTATAGATTTGTAAAGAGCTAGGTTATAGTTATTTTGGATATATGCAAGACTTTATTCCCATGTACTTAGATGTTTCAAGTGAAGAAAAATTTAAACTCTATCTCCGGTCGATGTATATCCCGCCCAAAAATTTTCTAAGTCCAAAAATGCTCAAAACCCTTAAAAATGTAAAATACAAAAGTTGCTAGAAAATTGCGAGAAATAGACTTTTAGGACTTTCCTAAAAATTCAAAAATAGAAATTTTAAGATTTTCTAGAAATAGATCTTTGGGATCCTCATTCGGATCATTCTTCTTTCTTAATAAAAAAGGAAAATGCTAAATCAATGGAAGCCAATGGTTGGAATCCAACATATACCCGAAATGGTCTATGTCCCGTAGAGCTATGAAGAACTTAGTTCAGCTATGTTGGACATATGCAAGACTTTCATCCCATGTACGTAGATATTTGCAATGAATCATAATACTAAACTATGGATTTGGTTGATAAATATACTTCCCAAAAAAATTCTAACAATAAAAACTCTTTGAAGACTCTAAAAAATGCAAAATATAGAAGTCATTTGTTAAATATTGCCATAAATAGACTTTTAGGACTTTCCTAAAAACTACCAAAAATAGAAATTTAAGTAATTTCTAAAAATATATCTTTGGAATCCCTTTTCCATATTGTTCTTCATTCCTTAAAAATCAAAGTGAAATGCTACATTAATGGGAGCCAATGGCTGGAATCAAAGATATAGCTGAAATGGACTATGTTAGGTAGTGTTATGCAGAGCTCGATTATAGCCATGTTGGATATATGCAAGAATTTTATGCCATGTAAATGGATGTTTGGAGTGAATCAAGAAGCTATATTGTGACTCCGGTGGATATATGTCCTACCCAAAAAGTTTCTAAGAACAAAAATGCTCCCAAGACCACGAAAATTTCAAAATACAAAGTCGCTAAAAAGCGCAAAAATAGACTTTCGTGTCTTTCCCTGAAAACTACAAAAAATAGAAATTTTAAGAATTTCCAAAAATATATCTTTGGAAGCCTTGTTCTTGATCCTTCTTTTTTCTTTAGGAAGTAAAGGGAAATACTACATCAATTATATACATTCATTGGATTCCAACACACACATGAACTAAGGTATGTTCCGTAAAGCTATGAAGAACTCGGTTGTAGCTATGTTGAACATATGCAATACTTTCATCCCATGTATGTGGAAGTTAATGTTAGGTTGTGGAGCCTGTTTTCATGTGTGAAAGTGTTGAAGACTGTACATTAAGAGTACTGTACACTTTTCATGTATCCTCGCCAGGGTTCGGGGTTGGGCCGGGCCTCGAAGCGAGGTTCGGGGCAACCCCTCCAAAAAAAAAAAAAAAATAGGCGTAAAATTTTTTGGCCTCGAAAAATGCACCCGACATATCGGGAAACGTGCTTTTCTCATATGGGCAAGTTTTTTGACCCATAGGTTTATGGGACGAATTTTGCCCATGGTTTTGATACCCACGGTTTTGTAAAACTACTTAAGCAGTTGTCTATTTATATGGTCTTATGCATATGATAGATGTACAAGCAAATATATTGCAGATGTGTTTTGAATTCGGATGTGAATTCTGTAGAGTTTGTTGAGCATAGCTCCAAATGGATCTGGGTATTGTATTAAGAGAGCGGTGGCTTGTAATAAAATCTGAGCAAGTGATTCTTGGTGGACGTAGCCCAAATTGGGTGAACCACGTTAAATATTGTCTCTTTGTGTTGTGTTATTTTATTCTGTAATTTTATTTGAGATCTGTAATAATTTCTGCATATTAGTTTCTACTATTGCGATTCTGTGAGGGATTATTCCGCATATTTTATCCCTTATTTCCTAACAATTGGTATCAAAGCCTGGTTTGGTTTCGTTGAAGTGTTGAATCGCAGGGAAAGTTTTTAGCTTGAGTGGGAGCTATGGCAGATGAAGGAAGATCTAGGGTTGATAAATTCAACGGGCAGAATTTTAGTCTTTGGAAGATGCAGATGGAAGATTACCTTTATCAGAAGGATCTTTATACTCCGTTGTCTGAGAAGGTGAACAAACCCTCGAGTATGACAGATGCGGAATGGGATTTGTTGGATCGGAAGGCACTTGGAATGATCTGACTGAGTCTTGCATCTTCGGTATTATTTAATGTTTCAAAGGAAAAGACTACAAAAGATCTAATGGATGCATTAGGGAAGTTGTATGAAAAACCCTCTGCCTCTAATAAGATATTTTTAATGAAAAAGTTGTTTAATATGAAGATGTTTGAGAATAGTTCAGTAGCAGATCATTTAAATGATTTCAATATGGTAGTGAATATGCTAGCTTTGGTTACAATAGAATTTGATGAAGAAGTTAGGGCTTTATTAATTCTGTGCTCTTTACTTGAGAGTTGGAATAGCCTGGTAATGGCGGTAAGTAACTCGGTTCCAGCTAACTCGAAGTTGAAGTTTGAGGATGTTGTAGGGGTGATTCTAAGCGAGGAAATGCAAAGAAAAAGCTTTGGGGAATATTCTACTTCAGGGAATGCTTTGACAGTGGAAACTAGAGGGAGACAGAAGAATAGAGGAAACCGTGGAAAATCAAAAGATCGGGCAAGGTCAAAATCCAAGAACAAGATTGTATGCTGGAATTGTGGAAAGCTTGGGCATGCAAAGAAGGACTGTTGGGAGCTTCGGGATAAGAAGAAACAACAAGAAGAAAACAAGGAGGCAAATGTGGCAATGGGTAATGTATGTCAGGATGCTTTGATTCTTTCTTTGCACAATATTATTGAATCTTGGGTTTTAGATTCAGGGGCTTCTTTCCATGCTTCTCCACATAGGCATTATTTTGTTGATTATGTTCAAGGAGATTTTGGGCATGTTTTTCTTGGTGATGATGAGCCTTGCAAAGCATAGTTGGAAAAGGTTTTGTTCATGTTAAGATGCAGAATGGGAATACTTGGCTATTGAAGGATGTCAGACATGTGCCTACATTAAGACAAAATTTGATATCGGCAGGGCAGTTGGGAAGTGATGGTTGTACTATGATATTTACAGCAGACTCTTGGAAGGTTACCAAGGGTGCTCTTGTGGTGGCAAGAGGTAAGAAGGTTGGAACCTTGTATTTAACCACTGATAGTACTAATGATTGTAATCTTGTGGCTTCAGATGCAAATACAACATTATGGCACTATAGGCTCGATCATATGAGCCATAAGGGCATGAACATCATAAAGAAGAATTTTCCTGGATATACAGAAACAAGTTTCGATTTCTGTGAGAACTGCATATATGGGAAACAGAAGTGAGTAAGGTTTCTCAAGGTTGGACCTACAAAGAAAGAGAGTAAGTTAGAGCTGGTGCATTTTGATGTGTGGGGGCCAACTCAGGTATCATCTCTTGGGGGTTCAAGTTATTATGTTACTTTTATTGATGATGCAACAAGGAAAGTTTGGGTTTATTGTATTAGAAACAAATCTGATGTATTTGACACTTTTTTTAAATGGAAAGCCTTGGTAGAGAATGAAACAGGTCTTAAGCTAAAATGTCTCAGGTCAGATAATGGAGGGGATTATTGCAGCAATGAATTTGATGATTATTGTTCTAAGAATGGAATCGCAGGAAAAAGATGGTTCCAGGAACTCCGCAGCAGAATGGGGTATCAGAAAGGATGAACAAAACAATAATGGAACATGTTAGGAGCATGAGGTTACATGCGTGATCGCTCTTTCTTTTTGGGTAGAAGCGTGTGAGCAGCTGTTGTGTGTACTTGATAAACGAGAGGACCCTCAAGTGCCTTGGATGAAGGCATACCTGAGGAGGCTTGGTATGGTAAGAAAGTTGATTATTCATTTCTTAGAGTCTTTGGATGTGAGGTGTTTGTTCACATAGACAAGGATGATAGGACTAAGCTAGAGGCTAAATCAGAAAAATGTACTTTCATTGGTTATGGTGGTGATGACTTTGGATATAAATGTTGGAGTATTAAGGACAAGAAAATCATTCGATCTAGGGATGTGGTCTTTAATGAGAAAGTCATGTATAAGCAGCAGTTGCAGGAAAATAGGGAAGAATCCAAGAAAGAATATGCAGCGGTAGAGGATCTTCCAGATGGGAAAGTGACACATGAATTAGTTCAGGAACCCCCTCAACAAGAACCCCAAACTCCTATATTGAGGAGGTCTTCTAGGGTAAGAAGAGAACTTGAATGTTTTTCTCCTTCTCTTTATTATTTATTACTCACTGATAGTGGAGAACTAGAGAGCTTTGATGAAGCAATGCAGGTAGATGCTAGGAAGAAGTGGGAGCAAGCCATGGATGAGGAGCATCAGGCTCTCATGGAGAACCAGACATGGGATTTGGTAAAGCTACCCGAAGGAAAAAGAGCATTACATAATAAGTGGGTGTTTAGAGTCAAAGAGGAAGAAGGAGGAAAGAAAAGATACAAGGCCCGGTTGGTGGTCAAGGGGTTTGCACAGAAAAAAGGTATAGATTTTGATGAGATTTTTTCTCCTGTAGTAAAAATGACTTCTATCAGAACTATTCTTGGAATAGTGGCAGCAGAAGACTTGCACTTAGAACAGTTAGATGTAAAGACTGCATTTCTCCATGGTGATTTAGAGGAGGAGTTATATATACAAGCAGCCTTGAAGGATATGAAGTCAAAGGTAAAGAGGAGATGGTGTGCAAACTAAAGAAGAACTTGTATGGCCTGAAACAAGCTCCATGTCAATGGTATAAGAAATTTGATAGCTTCATGATGGAGCAAGGTTATATCAGATGTCATTCTGACCATTGTGTGTATACAAAGAAATTTGAGGATGGAAGTTATATTATCCTGTGTTTGTATGTTGATGACATGTTGGTTGCAGGTAAAAACATGCAGGAAATAAAAGTACTCAAGAAGCAGCTAAGTGAATCATTTGCTATGAAGGATTTGGGTGCAACCAAACAAATCCTTGGTATGAGGATATCTCGGGATAGGAAGGAACGGAAGCTAAATTTATCTCAGGAAGAGTACATTAAGAAGGTCTTGGAGAGGTTTAATATGCAGGATGCTAAACCGGTTGGGACTCCTTTGGCAGGCCATTTCAAGTTATCAAAGGAGCAATGTCCCAAGACAGAGTAGGAAAGAAACCAGATGTCCAAGGTACCTTACTCATCAGCAGTTGGCAGTTTGATGTATGCTATGGTGTGCACTAGGCCTGATATTGCCCATGCAGTGGGAGCTGTGAGTAGATTTATGAGTGATCCAGGTAAAGAGTATTGGCAAGCAATAAAGTGGATCCTACGGTATTTGAGAGGGACCATGGGGACAGTTTTGTGCTACAGTGGATCAAACACCACTTTACGTGGTTATGTAGATTTAGATATGGCTTGAGATGTAGACAACAGGAGGATCACGATAAAGTTATATTTACACTTGTAGATGGGACAACAAAGTGAGTTGGATTTCAGGACTACATAAGTTTGGTGGCTTGTCAACCACAGAGGTTTGAGTATGTTGCTGCCACGAGGCAAGCAAAGAGATGATTTGGTTACAACAATTGCTTGAGGAGTTGGGGCATAAGTAGGAGGAATGTAAGATGCATAGTGATAGTCAGAGTGCTATACACCTACCTAGCTAAGAACTCGCTTTCCACTCTAGGACAAAGCATATACGAGTTAAGGTACCATTTCATCAGGACAACTTTGGAGGAAGAGAAGTTGAAGTTGGAGAAGATTCATACCAGCCAAAATCCTACAGACATGATGACTAAGGTGGTCACAAGGGAAAAACTAAAGTTGTGTTCAGCTTTGGTTGGTCTTCACAGAAACTAGTGAAGGGTTGAGAAGCTTGCTCAGAGGAAAACTAGTCTCCAAGTGGGAGATTGTTAGGTTGTGGAGCCTGTTTTCATGTGTGAAAGTGTTGAAGACTGTACACTAAGAGTACTGTACACTTTTCATGTATCCTCGCCGGGGTTTGGGGTTGGGTCGGGCCTTGAGTGGGGGTCCGGGGTGGCAGCCCCTAGTAGCATGGGTTTGGGGGTGTAGCCCGAAAAAAAAAAATTTAGGCGTAAAATTTTTTGGCCTCGAAAAATGCACCCGACATATCGGGAAACGTGCTTTTCTCATATGGGCGAGTTTTTTGACCCATAGGTTTATGGGACGAATTTTGCCCATGGTTTTGATACCCACGGTTTTGTAAAACTGCTTAAGCAGTTGTCTATTTATATGGTCTTATGCATATGATAGATGTACAAGAAAATATATTGCAGATGTGTTTTGAATTCGGGTGTGAATTCTGTAGAGTTTGTTGAGCATAGCTCCAAACGGATCTGGGTATTGTATTGAGAGAGCGGTGGCTTGTAATAAAATCTGAGCAAGTGATTCTTGGTGGACGTAGCCCAAATTGGGTGAACCATGTTAAATACTGTCTCTTTGTGTTGTGTTATTTTATTTTGCAATTTTATTTGAGATCTGTAATAATTTCTGCATATTAGTTTCTATCATTGCGATTCGTGAGGGATTATTCCGCATATTTTATCCCTTATTTCCTAACAATTAATAGTGAAGCAAAAATTTAGATGGCACCTCTGGTTGATAAATATCTTAGCCAAAATTTTGGTAAGCCCAAAATTTATCCCAAGACCCTAAAAATGCAAAATATAGAAGTTGCTTAAAAGCGTTTTAAATAAATTTTTAGGACTTTCCCTAAAAAGTGTCAAAAATGTAAATATTAAGACATTCAAAAATATATCTTTGGAAACCCTGTTCTAGATCATACATCTTTCCGTAAGAAGGAAAAGGAAATGCTACATTAATTGGATCCAATGGTTGGAGTCTAAGACATACCTAAAATGGGTTGTCCCGTAGAGCTATGAAGAGCTCAGTTGTAGCTATGTTGGACATATGAAATAGTTTCATCATATATACATCAATGTCTAGATTAAATTACGAAGTTATACTTGTGGATCAAGTGGATATATATCTTGCCCAAAAAAATTCTAAGCCTAAAAATGCTCAAGATCTTAAAAATGAAAAATACAAAAGGTGTTAAAACTCGTCAGAAATAGACTTTCAGGACTTTCCCTTAAAATTGCTAAGAAAATAAATTTTAAGACTAAATAAAAATGTATCTTTGGAAAATCTATTTTGGATCCTTAAGATGCAAAGTGATATGCTACATCAATGGTAGCCAATGGTTGGAAGCCAACACATATCCGAAATGGGTTATGTCTCAAGAGCTATGAAGAGCTTAGTTGTAGATATATTGGAAACATGCAAGACTTTTATCCCATGTACATGGATGTTTTCATAGAATCAAGAAGCTATACTATGACTCCGGTCAATAAATATCCCGCCCAAAAAATTTATAATCCCAAAAATGGTCGAAGATGCTCAAAAATAAAAATACAAAAGTTGTTAAAAACAACAAGAAAATAGACTTTCAGACTTTCCATGAAAACTACCAAAATTAGAAATTTTAATACTTTCCAAAAATAAATCTTTTGAAGCCATTTTTTGGATCATTTGTCTTTTATTAATAAGAAAAGGGAAATGCTACATTAGTGGGAGCTAATGGTTGGAATCCAATACATACCGAAATGGGATATGTCTCGTAGGCTAGGAAGAGCTCACCATAGCTACGTTAGACATACGCAAGACTTTCATCCCATGTGATCGGACACTGGAGTGAAACACAAACTTAGACTACGTCTCTGGATGATACATATCCTGTACAAAATTTTACCAAGCCCAAAAATGCTCCAAAGACCCTCATAAATATAAATTACAAAAGTTACTAAAAATTGTCAAAAATAGACTTTTCTCGAAAACTACCAAAATAGAAATTTTAACGCTTTCCAAAAATATATCTTTAGAATCCATGTTCTAGATGATTCATCTTCCTTCAAGAAGCAAATGTAAATACTACATATGTAATACTTTCATCCCAAGTACATGGATGTTTAGAGTGAGTCAAAAAGTTAGACTACAGGTTTGGTCGATAAATATCATGTCCAAAATTTTGCTAAGCCCAAAAAAATTATGAAGACCCACAAAAATGCAAAATAGAAAAGATGTTAAAAACAACATGTAATAAATTTTAGTACTTTCCCTAAAATTCCAAAAAAAAAAAAGTTACGACTTTCCAAAATATATCTTTGGAATCCATGTTCTAGATCATTCTTCTATTCTTAATAAGTAAAGGTAAAAAGCTACATCATTGGGAGCCAATGGATGGAATCCAAAACATACTTGAAATAGGATATGCCCCATAGAGCTATGAAGGGCTCAATTGTAGTGATGTTGGTCATACGTAAAATGGTCATCTCATATACGTGGATATTTGGAGTGAAGCAAAAAGTTAGACTACATCTCCGATCAATATATATCGTGCCTAAAATTTTGTTAAGCTCATAAATGCACTCAAGACCCTCAAAATTTCAAAATACAAAAGTCTGCTACAATTGCCACAAAATAGAAATTTTAATACTTTCTAAAAATTGATCTTTGGAAGCCCTATTATGAATCATTCGTATTTATTTAAGAAGCAAATGGAAATACTACATCAATGGGAGCTAATGGTTGGAATCAAACACATATCTAAAATGTGTTATATGTATCATAGAGCTATGAAGAGCTCATTTGTAGCTATGTTGGACATATGCAATATTTTCCATTGATGTACGTGGATGTTTGGAGTGAAGCACAAAGCTAGAATGTAACTTTAATTGATAAATATTCTTCACAAAATGTTTCTAAGCCCAAAAATGATCCAAAGACCCTAAAAATGCAAAATATAGAAGCTATTAAAAACTGTCAAAAATAGACTTTTAGAACTTTCCCTGAAAACTACCAAAAATAGAAATATTAAGACCGCAAAATATATCTATGGAATCCCTCTTCGAATCATTCGTCCTTCCTTAAAAATCAAAGGGATATTCTATACTAGTTGGATCCAATTCTTGCAATCTAAGACATACCTGAAATGTCACGTAGAGCTATGAAGAGCTCAGTTGTATCTATGTTGGACATATGTAAGACTTTCATACGATATACATGGATTTTAGAGTGAAGTGCAAAGTTAGATTGTGGATTTGGTGTATAAATATCCGGCCCAAAAATTTATTTATCCAAACAATGCTCAAGACCCTCAAAATGCAAAATTCTAAATCTACTAAAATTTTCAGAAATAGACTCTTAGGATTTTCATTGAAAACTTCCAAAAATAGAAATTTTTAAAAATTCCAAAAATAGATCTTTTGAAGAGTTGTTCTAGATCATTCATCTTTCCTTCATAATCAAAGCTAAATACTACATCAATATGATCTAATGGATTGAATCTAAGATATAGCTAAAATGGGCTATGTTCCGTAGAGCTATAAAGAGCTTGGTTTTAGCAATTTTGGACATATGCAAGACTTTCATCCCATGTATGTGGATGTTTGGAGTGAAACATAAAGTTATACTATGTCTCAAGTTGATAAATATCTTTCCCAAAAAAATTCTAAGACCAAAAATGATCCAAAGACCCTTAAAAATGCAAAATCCAAACACTGCTAAAAACTTCTAGAAATAGACTTTCAAGACATTCCTTGAAAACTACCAAAAATAGAAAATTTAAGGATTTCTAAAAATAGATCTTTTAAATCCATGTTCTAGATAATTCGTCTTTTCTTAAGAAACAAAGGGAAATTCTATATCAATGGGTGTCAATGGTTGGAATCCAAAATATATTTTAAATGTGTTGTCCCATAGAACTATAAAGAGCTTGGTTGTACCTATATTGGACATATGCAAAACATTCTACCCATATACATGAATTTTGGTGTGAATCACAAAGCTAAGCTATGGCTTTGGTCCATAAATTTTCAGCCCAAAATTTTGTAAGCCCAAAAATGCTCCAAAGACCATCAAAAATGCAAAATACAAAAGTTGCTAAAAACTACTAGAAATAAACTACTACAAAAGTTTCTAAAAACTACTAAAATAGAAACATTAAGACTTACCAAAATAAGACCTTTGCAAGTCATTTTCTAGATAATTTTGTTTTCCTTAAGAATCAACAGGAAATACTACATCAATGGGATCCAATGGTTAGACTACAATACATGCCCGAAATGGGTTGTGTCATAAAGCTATGAAGAGATCGGTGTAGTTATGTTTGAAAAAAGCAATATTTTCAACCCATGTTTGTGGATGTTTGGAGTGAAGTAGGAAGTTAGAATGTGACTTCTATAAATAAATATCCTACAAAATTTTGCTAAGCCCCAAAATGCTTTGAAGACCCTAAAAATGTAAAGTACAAAAGATGCTAAAAATGCCGAGAAAAAGACTTTCAAGACTTTCCCTTAAAAATTTATAAAATAGAAATTTTAAGTCTTTTCAAGAATATATATTTGGAATCTTTTTTTCTCAATTGTCTGTATTTCTTTAAGAAGCAAAGGGAAATGCTACATCAATGGGAGCCAATGGCTAGAACCCAACAATACCTTAAATGGACTAGTCTTGTCAGAGCTATGAAGAGCTCGTTATAGCTATGTTGGACATATACAAGAATTTCATCACATGTACGTGGATGTTTAGAGTGAAGCACAAGGTTAAAATTCATTTCTAGTTGATAAATATCCTGCCCAACATTTATTAATCCCAAACATGCTCCAAAGACCCTTGAATAAGAAAGATATAGAAGTCGCTAAAAA
This sequence comes from Taxus wallichiana var. yunnanensis, assembly GCA_018340775.1. NCBI lineage: Eukaryota > Viridiplantae > Streptophyta > Pinopsida > Cupressales > Taxaceae > Taxus > Taxus wallichiana. The sequence continues at coordinate 362,704,449 of CM031238.1, forward strand.
CTTACGAAATATACTTTTAGGAATTTCTCTAAAAGCTGCCAAAAATATAAATTTTGAGACTTTCCAAAAATAGATATTTTGAAGCTCTATTCTAGATCGTTTGTCATTTGTTAAGAAGCAAAGGCAAATTTTACATCAATGGGAGTCAATGGCTAGAATCCAAGACAAACCTAAAATGGGCTATATCATGTAGAGCTCTAAAGAGCTCGGTTGTAGCTATGTTGACATATGCAACTTTTTCATCCCATGTTAAATGAATTTTAGGACTTTCCATGAAAACTACAAAAAACACAAATTTTAAGACTTTCCAAAAATAGATATTTCAAATCCATGTTCTAGATCATTCGTGTTTCCTTAAGAAGAAAAGGAAATGATACATTGATGGTAGCCTAAGGCTTTAATCCAAGACATTCCTAAAACGGATTATATCGAGATAGATCTATGAAGAGATTGGTTGTAGCTATGTTGAACATGTGTAAGAATTGCATGCCATAGACGTGGATGTTTGGAGTGAAGCACAAAGCTAGACTATGGCTCGCAGTCGATAAATATCACTACCCAAAATTTAGGTAAGACCAAAAATGATCTCGAAGAACCCGAAAAAGGAAAACTAAAGAACCCATATAAAACTACTAGAAATAGACTCTTAGGACTTTCCCTAAAAATGCCAAAAATAAAAAAATTTAAGACTTTTCAAAAATAGATCTTTGGAAGCCCTGTTTTAGATCATTTTTCTTCCTTAAGAAGCAAAGGAAAATGCTACATCAATGGTAGCTAATGGATGGAATCCAACACATATATGAAATGGGTTATGTCTTGTAGAGCTATGAAGAGCTCGGTTCTAGCTATGCGCAAAAATTTCAACCCATGTACTTAGATGTTTGGAGTGAAGTATGAAGCTAGATTGAAGCTATGATCGGTAAATATCCCGCCTAATATTTTTTAAGACAAAAATTCTTCAAGACCCTTAAAATTAAAAATACAAAAGATCTTAAATACTAACGGAAATAGACTTTTAGGACATTCCCATAAAATTATCAAAATATAAATTTAAAGAATTTCCAACAAGAGATCTTTAGGATCCTTGTTCTACATCATTTGAAATTTTTTAAGAAGTAAATGGAAATATGACATCAATGGAGGCAAATGGATGGAATAAAAGACATACCTGAAATAGGTTATGTCCTATAGAGCTACGATGATCTTGGTTGTAGCTATGTTGGACATATGCAAGACTTCCATCCCATGTACGTGGATGTTTTAAGTGAAGCATGAAGTTAGACTATGGATCTGGTTGATAAATAAACTACCCAAAATTATGTTAAGAAAAAATGATCCAAAGATCCTAAAAATATAAAAACACAAAAAGCCCGTTAAAAAAGTAAAAATAAACTTTCAGGACTTTCCCTAAAAACTACCAAAAATACAATTTTTAAGACTTACCAAAAATATATCTTTTGAATCCCTATTCTCAATCAGTCATATTTCCTTAAAAATTAAAGGGAAATGCTATAACACTAGGAGCCAATGGCTAGAATCCAATACATACCTGAAATGAGCTATGTTCCAGAGAGCTATGAAGAGCTCGGTTGTAGCTATGTTTTACATATGCAAGAATTTCATCCTATGCACTTGGATGTTTGGAGTGAAGAACAAAGATAGATTATGGATTTGGTCGATAAATATCCTAATCAAAATTTTAGTAAGCCAAAAAAAGTTGTAAGGACCCTTAAAAATCCAAAATATAGAAGTTGCTAAAAACTACGAAATAGACTTTCAAGACTTTCCCTTAAAACTACAAAAATAGATATTTTAATACTTTCCAAAAATAGATATTTTGAATCCATGTTCTGGATCATTTTTTTTTCCTTAATAATGAAAGGGGAATGCTACATCAATCGAAGACAATGGTTAGAATAAAAAACATAGTTGAAATGGACTATGTCATATAGAGTCATGAAGAGCTCGGTTGTAACTATGTTGGACATATTCAAGAATTTTAACCCATATAAGTAAATATTTGAAGTGAAGCATAAAATAAGGTTGCGGATCCTATTGATAAATATCCTTCCCAAAAATTTGCTAAGCCCAAAAATGCTCTAAAGACCCTAAAAATGTAAAATACAAAAACCACCAAAAGCGTCTTAAATAGGAATTTTAAGACTTTCCAAAAATATATCTTTAGAAGCTTTTTTTTCTGGATCATTCATATTTCCTTAAGAAGTAAATGTAAATGTTATATCGATGTGAGCTAAGGGATGGAATCTAAGACATTCTGAAATGGGTTATATCTCATAGAGCTATTAAGAGACCAAATTGTCACCACGTTGGACATATGCAAGACTTTCTTCCCATGTACATGGATGTTTAAAGTCAAGCACAAATTTGGTGTGTCTCCAATCGATAAATAACATTTTAATAAATTTTTAAGACCAAAAAAGCTCCAAATACCCTCATAAATACAAAATACAAAAGTTCTTAGAAACTGTCATAAATAAATTTTTAGGACTTTCCCTAGAAACTGTCAAAAATAGAAATTTTACTATTTTCTAAAAATAGATCTTTTGAATCCCTATTCTATATCATTCTTCTTTCCTTAAGAAGTAAATGGAGATGCTACATCAATGCGAACCAATGATGAATCGAAGACATGCCTTAAATGGGCTATGTGACTGGAACTATGAAGAGTTTGGTTGTAGCTATGTTGGACATATACAAGACTTTCATCCCATATGCGTGGATGTATGGAGTGAAATACGATGTTAGAATGTGGCTTTGGTCAATAAATATCCTGCCCAAAAAAATTCTAAGACTAAAAATGCTGCAAAGACCCTAAAAATGTAAAATAAAAAAGCTACTAAGAACTTCTATAAATAGACTTTCGGACATTCCCTGAAAAACATGCCAAACATTAAAAAATCAAACTTTCAAAAAATAGATATTTTGATGCCCTATTCTAGATTATTCATATTTTCTTAAGAAACAAAGGAAAATATATATCAATGGGATCCAATGGCCAGAATCCAAGACATACCTATAATGGGCTATGTCCCATAGAGCTATGAAGAGCTCGACCAGTAGTTTGTGTTGGACATATGTAAGACTTTCATCCCATGTACGTGGATGTTTGGAGTGGAGAAAAAAATTAGCTTTTTTTTCCTATCGTTAAATATTTTGTCCAAATATTTTCTAAGTCACAAAATGCTCCGAAGACCCTTAAAAATGCAAAATACACAAGCTACTATAAACTGCTAGAAATACAATATCAAGAATTTCCCTGAAAATTGTAAAAATAAAAATCTTAAGAGTTTCCAATATAAGTTATTTGGAAGTCATGTTATGGATCATTAGTTTTTCCTTAAGAATCAACTTTATAAAATATTAACTATGAAATATATATTTTTACATTTGTTTCATGTTATATTAAATAATTGTCCTATTTATTTTTTAATTAATGATTGATGGCTTTAATTTACATTGTTATATTAAATTTTTAAAATAAATCTTGAAAAATATTCCAAAATTTACTATATACTCGTAATTTTAAAACCATGTTAAAGAAAAAAGCTTTTATTATAACATCACATAAAATTTAAAAAACACCTTTTCAAAAATAAAAAATGCAAACATTAAAAATAATTAAAAAGAGAAGTCGTATCACTTTTCCTATTATGCTATTCACTAAGTGGGAAAAGTTTTCTTAAATATTTGTCACATTATCATATCTCTTCATGCTTGCTCTTTAATGGGAAAAAAACAATTAAGTAGATTGCACGGAAAAGCCAAAGGTATTATGGTCTCAAAGACATTTTTTGATTGGAAAAACACTACTTAATTTTTTAAAAGGACACTTTTTTTTAATCTAAAGCTTGTTTGGATTAGGGCACACAAATTTAAGGCTTAGTTATCAATGATTGAGGTGATTCCATTATGCTAAATTCACTCTGGATATGATCTAAACCTTATCCCTTATTTATTGATCTCACTTGGGATTGGAACCTTCGTGGATTGCTAGGCAACACCTTTCACACCATCATATGCGCCATTGGATCATAACCCATTCTGGGCTCAAAATTGAATTGTATGGCTAAAATCTCATGATTTTTTAAATATGAAGACTACTCGATAATGGTCAAATGGATGTCAAATTTAAGGATGCAAATTTATTTTTTTATGTATGGATATTAGAGTGTACCACCCGCCCTCTACCTCTCTCGAATGCCATTATAGAATGCCTCTTGGCATCATAATTGTTATAATCAATCATTTATGAATTTTTTTGTAGTTAAAAAATCCCATGACACCTTTCTATTTTATGGGAAAGTGGTTTTCCATAAACAATGGAGTGTAACATCTATTCAAGAACACTACCATGAAATATAATCAGACATAATCGTGCAACATTGGACAAGTAAATATTAATGATGTGGTGATAAATGACATGAGGGGGTTAAGAGTGATGTAGTTAGGTGTGGTGACCCATGTTAAAAGGAGACCACCCTTGCCTCTTAAAACTCTTCACAAGTGATCTCACTTGTGTTTATGCATAGTCAAAGAGTCTCACTCACTCTCACATACACACTTGATAAAAAAGGGACTTAAAATAGATCTTTTAATTCATATCTCTTCTCCAAGACACTCTCATTTCACATTCTATGTTAAAAAACAATTCTCCTTTATAAATATCCTGAGTTTTCCCTCTTATAATATTCTAGCATATGCCTCTCCTCTCACTATGAGCTAGATCTAAGCTCTACAATGTTTTCTCAAGCACTTACAAGCACCCTTGAGCCTCACAAGGCTCTTACACATACAAAAGCCTCTTAGGATTTTGTTGACTCCTATGTGACCTTGGACTCTCTCTATTCTAAATCTATTAACTCACTATATTTACAAGGCTCTTTCTCTACACACTTTTGCTCCAAACTAGTTTTGGTAGCATACAATTAATCTACAAAGTCTTCCTTTCTCTGTGGAATCTACCAACTCTTCAGGGGTAAACTACCCCTCATGTCGAACCCTCCACATATATACATAACATAACTCAAATTTTGATGTGTCATGCTTCGCTAGCCTCTAACGGCTCTATGACCTCATTAATGAGTCTTGGGATCTATCGTTCATATTTCAAGGGCTTAAGAAACCTATCACTATCAATGTCGTCCATATAGTTAGGTGCATACATGCCTGAATTCAAAATGTGAATTCTTATTATTGCTTGTTCCTCCCAATGGCTCTCACGGATTCAATCACCAGTTTCTCTCTCCTTGTGGGACCATATACTAAAAAATGTGTCCCATTTGAAAGATCTTCTCACGAGATTTCTATTAAGCCTTAATTTTCCTCATTTAGCACCGTTTATTAAAAGATACAGGGTTTTGTGTCTTTGTAAATCATGTTCCATATGACACAATGTTTTCCTTCTCCTGCTAGCTCTATGAAACTTTTGATTCCTTCATCTTTGTCCACTTGGCTTCCCTATGATTTATTCTAAAATATAATGTCCTACTTAGGACATGTGTCTCATTTCAATCTCTTTGAGTTCCCTTTCTTTCTATCTCCTCTTGTTTGTGGCCCCACATATCTTAGGACTCACCTTCTATTTTATGCCTACATGTGGCATCATCCATTGTCCCTTCCTATCATGATTTCCTCTCTCTATATTTTTCCCTTTAATTTATGACCACCCCGAGATGATAACACATGACATCATCCTATGCAGCTAGATCCACATTCTCCTTTTCATGCACCCTCTTCTCCTTGAGATTACTATCTTGTCGATACCTTAACACATATCTCATGTCTCCTTCAATGATATTGACACGTGGCATTCTTAAATCAAACTTCTTCCATAGGACCTTTCCTATTCACCTTCCTCTAATGGTGACATGTGTCCATTCTCTATTTCCCTTATATGTGGGCCTTGTTCTTCAAACAAAGGTTCTTGGTAAGGAGCTCACAATTTATTAATTATTTGTAGCCTCCTCAAGAAGAGGCTTAATAATTTCCTAGTATATAGAACATTCCAAGTTTAAGTGTTTTGAATTTAGATCCATTTATTTTGTTTTGTAAATTCAAATTCTCGCCAAAACAACACCAAAATGGGGTGTTTGATAAGGCACCATCAATGGGTTTCAAGATTATATCCATTTACTTTTCAAATGTAAATACTCACTAAAATTCCAAATTGAGGTTCTTGGTAAGGCATCGATGTCCAAACTAGCACCCAAAGGTAAATGATACATCAATGGGATACAATGGATGGAATCCAAGACATGCCCGAAATGAGCTATATATATCATAGAGCTATGAAGAGCTTCGTTGTAGCTACATTGGACATATGCATTACTTTCATCCCATGTGCATGGATGTTTTGTGTGAAGCATGAATTTGGACTATGGCTCTAGTTGATAAATATCATCCAAATTTTATCAAAACCCAAAAATGCTTCAAGACCCTAAAAATGCAAAATACAAAATATGTTAAAAATTGCTAAAAACAGACTTTCCTTGAAAACTACCAAAAATATAAATTTAAAGACTTTCCAAAAATAGATCTTTGGAATCCATGTTTTGGATCCTTCATATTTTCTTAAGAAGCAAAGGGAAATGCTAGATCAATTGGAGCCTATGGTTTGAATCCAAGGATACCTCAAATGGGCTATGTCATGTAGAGATATGAAGAGCTCGGTTGTATATATGTTGGATATATGCAATAATTTCATCCCCTTATACCTAGATGTTTGGAGTGATGCACAAAGCTAGACTATGGCTCGAGTTAATAAATATCTTGCTAAACATTTCCCTAAAAGCTGTCAAAAATAGATCGTTGGAAGCCCTATTCTCGGATCGTTCATCTTTCCTTAAGAAGCAAAGGGAAATGCAACATAAATGGGAGCTAATGGTTGGAATCCAAGACATACCTAAAATTTCCTATGTCCCATAGAGCTATGAAGAGATCACAGTAACAATGTTAGACATATGCAAGACTTTCATCACATGTACATGGATATTTGGAGTGAAGTGTAAAGTTAGCTTGTGTTTGATGTTGACAAATATCTTGCCCAAAAATTTTCTAAGAGAAAAAATGATCTAAAGAACCTCAAAATGCAAAATACACAAGCTACTATAAACTCGCTAGAAATATACTTTCAAGACTTTCTCTAAAAACTGTCCCGTAATAGAAATTTTACGACTTTCCAAAATGTTAGAATTTCAAAAAGTTGGTATTTTGAAAAATTCACGTTTTATGAAAAAAATTTGATTTTGAAAAATTCAGTTTTCAAAAATGAGAGATTTCGAAAATGCCTGATTTCCAAAAAGTCGAATTTTCAAAAAAATCACAATTTTGTATATTTGGGATTTTCTAAAAGTCGAGATTTAAAAAGAAAATTGATTTGGTATGGTCGTTATTTTTGATAATTTGGCATTATCTAAAAGTTAGGATTTTTAAAAAATCAAGATTTTCAAAAAGTCGGGATTTTTGAAAAAGTTACAATTTTCGAAAAAGTATCGATTTTGTAAAGAGTTGGGATTTTTCCCAAAAAATGTTATTTTATATTAAAGTTGGTATTTTAAAAGAAGTCGAGATTTTTTATAAAGTCAAGATTTTCGAAAAGTTGCAATTTTGAAAAGTCACAATTTTTGAAAAAGTCAATATTTCAAAAAAGTTATGATTTTTAAAAATGTAGAAATTTTTGAAAAAGTGTACTTTTTTGAAAAATTTGCGATTTTGAAAAATTCGTGATTTCAAAAAAGTCAAGATTTTCAAAAATTTGGTATTTTGAAAAATATTGGAATTCAAAAAAGTCAATATTTTTAAAAAACTTGGGATGTTGAAAAATTTAGGATTTTTGAAAAATAATGACTTTTTTTAAAATTACATCTTTTTAAAATCCTGACTTCATCAAAATCTCGACTTTTTCAAAATATTGATTATTTTTAAATCTCGAAGTTATCAAAATCCCAATGATTTCAAAAATCGTGGCTTTTTCAAAATCCAAACTTTTAAAAAAATCTCGATTATTCAAAATCAATTTTTATTAGATAAGGTAAAAATAGGGATCGGCTCCCAAGGGCCTTACAAAAGGAGGAACAAGAACCAACGAGCAAGAAAGAAACAAAAAAGTCCTCTAAAGGAGTTAAACATGCTTAACTCAGACAATGAAGATCATGACTTTAACCAAAAAAGGACAAAGAGAAAAACAAAGAAAAGAAACCAGCCCTAAAACATCAAACTACAGAAGTTCACCAAAAGTCTGCCAACAGTCAAAAATACCCAACTAATTTTTAGGAAAAACTTCACTACTTCTAGCATGACTTTCTTTGATCACAACACCCTCAGTACCCTTGTCATTCATATCTTCCTCTAGCTCGTCCTCAGAACTACCGATGTGCGAATTGAATTTCCTCCTTTTAGTTCCTTCCTTCATCCCTTCCAACCTATCACTCATTTTTTTGACTCGAAACTCCAGATCTAAAACCTTTTGTTTAGACTTCACCTAGACCGAGAAAATTTTCTTTAAAACATTAATGACATCCAACATGGTTTCCCTTTGAACAACATTGTTTTCCTCCATCGCCCAAGTACCCCCTCTAAATATCTGCACCTTTCTACTCCACTCCTCGAATCCCTTAAAATTTCCATCACAACCCCTCTTTCTCGAGGTGCTCGCTTCACTACAACCTTCCTCAATCTTCTCGTTACTGTAATCATCCCCCACATTTTTACATTTCCCAGACCTTGACTTAGTAAGGCATTCCACAAGAGTAAGATCATCCTCCTCCACCTTATCTTTTGGGGAAGATTTAGAATAGGTTTCCCATTTTCAAACAATAGGAGGATGATCTTACTCTTACTAGAACGCCATCAGAGAATTTTTCATTGACATAATCCGGAAAAAAGGAATGCTCACCATGACCTTATGACAAAAAATATTCGAAGGTCATATGATGAGTATAGATTTTTGGTATTTTCCTTCCAGAGTGATATACTTCATGATTTGAAGGCACGGTTCTCTCCATATTCCCGGGATACATGACTGGAAATACCATCAAGGTAAAGAAAGAGCACATTTCCTTACCCATGAATAACAACTCAATTTCATGCTCTCTGGGTTTTATCCTTAAATATTTTGAGCCTTTCCATTTTCATCTCCATCACAAAGGAAATGGTGGACTCTAAAACCTCAATTTCCATTCCTTTGACCTTGAACTTTCCTCTTTCTAATATCTTCCAAAGTCCTTTGTGAGGAAGGGTCATGACCATGTAATTTAGCAATGAAATTACTAAAACCCCAATCTTAAGCTTGTTCGCAAATGTTGATTAAAATCTTCAATGTTTTAGTTAGCCGGTTCAACCCTGATTCTATCACCACCCATCTTCACAAAACCAAACTTTCCTTGTTCACTAACACTTCTCAAATTCAGACCCCCTTTCACGCCAACAAAACCCGAGGAATAGATCTTTTTATGTAAGTTATCACAATATCTGAGATCACTTGTGTCAGCATCATCAAAAATAGTGCCCTCTATATCTAATAATGAATTCATTAATGTTCATGGCCAAATCATCTCCTTTACACCAGATATTATAATCATGACTATGAACTCCGTAATTATCCATCTTATCCACACACTTATTTCCTTGCCGCAAAGTGTGATTAAAAGAAACCTTTACAAAACATTTTAAAGTTTCCTTAACATCATTAAGGATATTTCTTAAGGGACAATTAATGGATCCATTATTGTTAAGAGAATTAATAATGATGAGTGAATCACCCTCAATCTGGATGTCCTTGAAACCTTTTTCTTTGGCCAACAAAATCCCCCAAAGGAGAGCTCTATCTTCCGCCATATTGTTTGTTTTCCATCCTAACGGCCCAACATAAAAAAACAACCATTCACCTTCATTGTTTCTTAAAATTCCACCTCCCCCAACTTGACCTGGATTCCCTTTAGATGCCCCATCAAAATTTATCTTAACAACATTTGCCTCAAGGTTGTTCCAAATGGAGCTCTTTCTAGGTTTGTGCAATTCCACCGGTCCAAGGGCGAACTTATCAATAACTTTATGCTCCCCTTTTGGGTAGGGTTTCTTTGCCTTACCTTTAAAGATTTTGATATTTTCCTTGATGGCTACCAAAAAATTTATTTTTAACTTTTAAGAGAAGAGATTTCTAGTCCCAAAAGATACAATCATTCCTAGCCTTCCATGAACCCCAAAAAAAGTAAGGGAGGGTAATATTCCAAGCCCGGACCAAGATGGAAAGTAAAAAGGACTCTCCCATTGAAAACAATAGTCCTCAATAGTCAAAGGAAAAATCAAAGTGGATATTGAACAGATCCGAATGGAAGCAAAAACATCATGGGAGAAGGAGTAGTGAAGGAGAAGATGGTTGACATTTTCCTCCTCTTTCCTACAAAGAGAGCATCTATTGGGTAGCTTCATTCCCCTTTTCCTGAGATTTTCCACAGTTAGAATTCTATTTTGGATAGCCAACCAATAAAATATATTAATCTTAGGGATAAGATCCTTCACCCAAATATTACCCCAATAGTCTTTGTGTAGATCATCCTTGAGATTTAACATATAGGCAGATTTGACCGAGAAAATTTCTAAATCTTCCTCTTTCCATTTAATGAAGTCCTCCTTGGTCTGAAAATGGAGATATGGAAATCCCTTAATTTATTGTTGAGAACCCGAAATGGTTGGATATCTCCATCAAATTATAGAGGAGGATCAATAGTTTCCCACCTAATAGTATCCTCCTAAATCCAGAAGTCTCTTATCCAAAATTTTCCTTTTTCCTCATAGAACTGAGCAACCATTTTCCAGATTTCCAGGTTAGCTAAAGGGAAATCCTCAATCCAACTATCATACCAGAAACAGGTTCTATTACCTTTTCCTATCTCCCACAAAGTACCTTTGGTTAAGATTTCTTTAGAGGCCACAAAAGAGTTCTAAAAGAAGACCCTCTAGGAAGATTGTCTTGATTAAAAAAGGACTCCATTCTTCCTATATTCCGTAAATATTTCATCTTTATGATTTCCACCCAAAGACCTTCCTCTCTAGCAATCCTCTAGCAAGATTTGACAATCAAGGCCTCATTCATAAGTGAGATATTTTTAACCCCAAAACCCCACAAAGCTTTGGTTTAGTGACTTTTCCCAAGCCACAAGAGGGAATTTAAAAGTCTCCACAAAGACCCATCCGAAGGAATCTCTTCGTATTTTTTTAAGGATCCAATAATTTTAGTAGGGAGATTGAAAAGTGACATCACATAAATGGGAATACCTTGAAGGGAGCTTTGAAGCAATTAAATCTTACCATACTAAGAAAGTAAGAGACCTTTCCAAGATAAAAGTTTACTATTTACTCTTTCTAGCAGAGCATTCCAAACTAAAATGTCAGGCTTCTTTTGGATTAGGGGCATACCCAAATAAGAATATGGAAAATGCTTAATCCTACACCCCAGGATGTGTGCTAATCTAGATTGAACCTGATTCTCCACATTAATGAAAAATAACACTTTTATGGAAGTTAACCATCTGTCCCGAAACCAATTCATAATCATTAAGATTCACCTTAAAATTAGAGGCTTCGTGGACAGAGGCCTTACCCATCATAAAATTATCATCCAAAATTGATTGAGACAGATAGAATGGATACCATTAGAGATTTTTATACCCTGGATATAGTTAGAAAACATAGCATGTTGACAAATTCTACTCAAAGATTCAACCATTATAACATAAAGAAAAGGTAAAAGAGGATCACCTTGTCTCAAACCTCTACTTGCTTGGAAAAAACACTTCGGTTTACCATTCACCAAAACTAAATAACTAGCAATGGATATACAGGTCATTATCATATTTACTAGAATGTTATCAAAACCAACCTTTAATAAGATATCTGGAGGAAAGACCACGTAATCCTATCATAGGCTTTATGCATATCCAACTTAAGAAACATATCCGATCTACTAGAGCTTTCAATGAAATGGATGGCTTCTTGAATCATAATAATGTTGTCAGTGATTTTCCTTCCCGAACAAAAGCCCCTTGATTTCTTGAGATGAAGTTTGAAAGAACCATTCTAATCCTACCAGCTATGATTTTAGTCAATAATTTATAACTGGTGTTACAAAGACTTATTGGTCTGAAATCCTTAACTTCTTTAGCTCTAGCAATTTTCAGCACTAGGACCAGGAAGGTGTTATTCATTTGCCTCAAAAGATTACCATTTTTGAATAATTCTTGGCCCATTTCAATGGCCTATTACTTTATCACCTCCCATAATTTTTGAAAGAAGAAAGCAGGGAAACCATATGGGCCCGGAGATTTATCTAGTTCCATATCAAAACCGCAAAATGGATTTCCTCCTCCGAAGGACTCCTTAATATATCTCTATTTTCAAGGGGGTGATAACATTCTAGAATAGATCTAGGACTTTATTCTAAACCAACTCCTCCACCCTATGAACCTTCTTAAAAAGCTCCTTGAAATAATTTATTATAGTCATATTGATATCCTTACTTTCCGAGTAAATCTCACCATTCTCACTTCTTATCACATTTATCTTAAGGAGATTATCTTTGGAGGTGGCAGAGAAATGGAAAAATTTAGTATTCTTATCACCCTCCTTAAGCCATTTCACCCTTGATTTTTATCTCCAATAAACCTCTTCTTTAGCCAGGATCTCATGGTACTCAGACAGGAGTTTTTGTTCTTGATCCTTGAGAACTATATTAAGACCATCGTTCTCCATAAGTTCCTCAATATTTCTTAAATCCTCAACAATTCTACTTTTTTCCTTGAAAATATTTCCAAAATTCTCCTTATTCCGTATTTTAAGGTTACTTTTAATATGCTTCAATTTTAAACACAATGAAACTAGGAACCCCAAAAACATGAATGTCCCACCATTCTTGAATTCTATTGAAAATATCGGGGTGATCTAACCACATATTTTCAAATCTGAAGAGGGTTATGATCTGATCTAATTCTTGGGAGAGTTTTTAGAGGATATAGTTGATTGATCATACAAAGATGACACACAAAAAACCTATCCAATCTGATCTAGATGAGCTTAGGTCCCATCCTCCTTTTTTTGCAAGTAAACTTAGATCCCTCTAATTCTAAATCAAATATACCATTACTAGCCAGGAAATCAGCTAAATCCTCCATACTCTCAGAATAAGATATTGAGCCCCCCTTCTTTTCACCAGGGGAAAGGGGGTATTTAAATCTCCTCTAATAATCCAATCTTTATCTTTAAATAGTTGTCTAAAACTCTAAAGATCCCTCTAAAATGTCCTTCTTTCAATGAGTTTATTGGGAACATAATTATTAGAATTATACCAATATTTTTAGAAACAATTTTTGTGAAACTCATGACCACATGACTAGGGGAAGAAAGAATCAGAATACCTTGCACAATTCTAGGATCCCACAAAGTGACAACACCTCCTGAGGCTCCTAAAGATCTACACCCCTCCCAACAACTTTCTTTTAGAATAAACCTACCCCACCTCTTTAAATCTATCCATATTCATTTTGGTTTCTTGAAGCATGAAAATATCTTGTTTGTTTTTAAATTTAAGATCCTTAGCAATTCTGTGTTTACTGGGATTATTCAATCCCCTAATGTTCCAAGAGAGAAAGATCATTTAAAATTTCTTATTATGAGAAAAAAATCCCTAGAGTACTCTGAATACCACCATCCACTTCCCTCCTAGAATTAGTCTCCCTTAATTCCTTAGTACTCTTCCTACCCTTAAGAGTTGAATCTTTACCAATATTAGATCTAGAATTACTATGAGTAATAGGTTTAGATTTACTTACTAGATTCTTAGAAGAGGCTTCCATTTCATACATATTACCAACATAGTCCACTAAAATCCCAAAGACATTAGACATGGGGAGGGATTCTTCTTATCTCTAGCCAAAGGAACTCTGGCCAATAGACAAAACCTCATCCAATGAAGGTCCATAGGCCACTTGCAGAATAAAAACATTACCTTCCGAATCATGGCTAGCCACTTCCTCTATTTCTAGAACCACCTCTTCCAAAACCATATCTTCATTTTCATCTTCATAATCATTTGTATTTTCTTGAAAGCTAGAAACAACCAATTCCTTGCAAAGGGTATTAAGATGATCCAAGTGTTCCACTTCTTTTATAGCCTCATGTATGATCAGATGATCCTTAGCTTCTACAACTCTTCCACTTTTCCCAATCAACATTCATTCCTTAGCCTCCTTATTAGTTGGCCTTTGAGGACCAACAATGGAATCAATGTTTTTTTTTAAAGAGGACAATTTATATGATCATAACCCACCAACTTACATTTTCTAAAAGTAAAGGGAGACGGATCATAGTTAAATCTCTACACCCAGACTCCCTCAGAAGTCAATAGTTTGATATTACTTTCCATAATAGCATCTTGACCCATATTGACACAAAATTTGGCGTGAGTAAGTCTATATTTAGCCTCAGTGACTGGATTAGAGCAACCAGCTTACCCAAGCTTTTTGCAATGCTAATAAGGACTTCTAGCTCCCAAAATTCCAGGGGTAATCCCGGAAGGTTGACCCAGATCGGGAACTCAAAAATAGACGTCACATAAGGGTTAAAGGCTGGTTCCCATTTCTGAACAACCACATGAGATTTTCCAATAAACCATGGGCCTCCAACCAAAATCTTTGCCACATGGTCTTTACTAGGCAAAGAGACTAAGAAGAAACCATTTGCATATGCTGAAACTTCAATGACACCATTAGACGACCATCTCCTCTTGACGCATCCTCTAAAATAATCAATATTTGGTATAGAGCCCAAACACTTTGCAAATAAAGCACCTCTGATGGAGGCTTCAGTTTTACCCATAAGAATCTCAGGAATTTTAAGGGATAAATTACCTTTCTCTTTAAATGGTTCCAAGCCCTCCAAAATCCCCTTGTCCAAGCTTTTACCGACCAAAAATTCTTCCCACGTGCTCACCACCCCATCCTTATCCTTATTGTCCTTGGGCTCAATAATCACATGATCCTTTACTAGGTTCTGAACCCGCTCATCCTAATGCTCCATCTACCATATTGGAGATTCCCGCTCATTTCCTATTTTTGAAATTTCCTTTTCTAGTCACTCCCACTCCTGCTCCATTTCAAATTTGATTATTCAAAATCATGACTTTTTAGAAAATTCCATCTTTTCAAAAATCTTGACTTTTCAAAAATCTTGACTTTTTCAAAATTAGGATTTTTTCAAAAATCGTGACTTTTGAAAAATCGTGACTATTTTGAAATATCTCAACTTTATTGAAAAATATTGAATTTTTTGAAAATCTCAACTTCTTCATAAATCCTAACTTTTTCAAAAATCCATACTTTTTCTAAAATCCCAATTATTCAAAATCCTAACTATCTGTAATCACAACTTTTATGAAAATTCCAATTTTTTTCAAAAATATTTACTTTTTTGAAAATAACAACTTTTTTGCAAGAAGTTAAACACAGTGAGAATGGGGAGCCCTTCGCCGAGATTGAGCCCAAAGACGGATCCGTAATGGAAGGATAATGAAGAACTTTGGAATCTTCTCAGCTAGGGAGGCATCACCAACTTTATGGAGAAGATTCAGGGCCACGACCAAAGTATTTCGGTGAGATTTGCGAAGGATTGGAAGGATCGACACTGTGGATTATGGTGGACTGAAGATTTCTATCAACGAGGAGTTAATTGCTGAAGTGCCTGGCCTGGCATGGAGGGGTACCAATTTTTAATAAAAGGGTGGATAGAGAAGCTGAGGAGAGGAAATTTGTTGAGGGAACTGAGAAGTTGGTCTTTGTCATGGCGGGCCTGCAAGTTAGTTCGATCCCTTCACCTTTTGACGAGGTTACCCGTATGATGGTGTGTTTCATTTCTTTGGAGGGGTGGTTCATCAATGTGCCCGCTAAGCATCTTGTGTTCCTCAACCACTTCCGTAGGAATTACATGGTATGTTTCCCCCACTATCTGCTTAACTCTCTTGAGCGCTCCATTTTAGAGTTTCAAAAGCATGCTCGTGTTGTTCCTTTGCACCAGGGACTCATCTTTTTGCTGCATAAACTGTGTCTTCTTCATTCTCTCAAGTATCCCTTCCTCCCCTGGCTCTATTCCTCCTCTACTCTAGGTGCCGCTGTTGCTAGCCCCTTCTCTCCACCTTCTGTCCCCACCACTGCTGTTGTCACCCCTCTTCCGGCCTTCTCGGCTCCATCTTCCATTCCCCCACCTCTTCTCCCACCCCCTACACTTCCACTTCGGCCAGACCTGTTACCAGATCTTCTAGAAGGCTGAACCTTGATACCCCTGTTGTGGGGAAGGTTCCTCAAGAGATTGAAATTGCCCATAACCTCCTGCATATTAGTAGTGCTAGTTCTCAGGAAGCACATATTGAGAGCTCCACAAAAAGGCTAGAAGCCTTAGAAGCTGATATGAAGTTGTTGAAGGAAGAGGTTAAAAACTTGGCAAAGCAAAAAGGTAAGAGGAAGAAGGAGGAGGAGGTGGCTATGGATAATAGTCAGGTTGAAGATATATACAAGAAGCTGAACTCCTTAGACACCCGTTTAGGGAAGGCCAAGACTCGCCATGATTATAATATGGCCATTTTTAATGCAATTGAAGAGTTTATTGAGCAGCATGTCCGCAAAGCATCTCCAATCTCAGGGGAGTTCCGGCAACCCTTTAGGGCATAGATAAGGAAAGCAAAAAGACCATGAGCAATTTGGATGTTACTGATTCTACCCACATGATGACATTGGCTATGTTCACCTCTTGGCAGAATATCAAATCCAACATTGAAAAAGCCACCAAGAAGTAATTGTGGGTGCTTTTGCTGCACTTCTTTGTAATTATTGTTGTTTTTTTGCTATCTTTTGCTGCTTTCCTGCAGTGCTCGTGTTGTTTTTGTCTTGATGGGGTAGCTGCTCTTGGGCTACTTTGGTTTTCATTGTCCCATCTAGATTTTGATCCTTTTTGTTCTGGTTCTCATTCCTATTCTGGCTTCTAGGCCCTCTTTTGTTCTCAAGGGTATAGTCCCTTTCAAAAAACTATTTGCCAAAAATAAAAATAAAAATGACTTTTTAATTTCTGACTTTTTTAATTTCCGACTTTTTCAAAATCCTGATTTTTATGAAATCCCATCTTTTTGAAAATCTATACTTTTTTAAATTCTTGAATTTTTCAAAAACCCTGACAATTTTGAAATCCCCAATTTCTCAAAATTGCGAGTTTTTCAAAATTTCTAGATTTTTCAAAAATCACAACATTTTCCAAAATCCCGACTTTTTTGAAAATCTTGACTTTATCAAAATCATGACTTTTTGAAATCCTGACATTTTCAAAAATCATGACTTTTTCAAAAATTGCAACTTTTTTAAAAATCATGACTTTTATAAAATCATAACTTTTTGAAAATCGACTTAAATTCAAAAATCCCGACATTTTCGAAATCCCGAATTTTTGAAAATCAAGACTTTTGAAAATTCCTTTTTCAAAAATCATGAATTTTTGAAAATCCTAACATTTATTAAAATCCCGACTCTTTCAAAATCCCTATTGAATTTTTCAAAATCCCGACTTTTTCTAAAAATTGTAACTTTTTTTCGTAAATCATGACTTTTTAGATTAATCGTAGTGTTTTCTAAAATCTAGTCTTTTCGAAAATCTTGACTTTTTGAAAATCCTTACTTTATCCAAAATGCCAACTTTTCGAAAAAAATCCTAACTTTTGAAAATGCTAACTTTTAAAAATCAAAAAATATTGAAAATCCAAACTTTTTCAAAATCCCAATTTTTTTAAATGATGACTTTTTGAATTCGACTATTTCGATAATCTTACTTTTTCAAAATCCAAATAGACGTTTTTTTGAAATCACTAGGCTTTTTGAAACTCTAATTTTTTCGAAAATCCTCGTATTTTTGAAAATCAATAATTTTTGAAATCGATATTTTTCAAATATACATTTAATAAAATTAAGTACTTTTTTAAAAACTTACCATTTATGTAAAAAAGGAAAATATTGTAAATAAAATTGTGTAATTATAAGCAGCTTAGGGGTTTATTTTGTGGTGAAAAAAATTCAGGTCATTTCAACAATCATTGAAAGGAGAATTTATGTTTTTTCAGGGCGTTGCCTCTCCACCCCTCCCTATCTTGGCTCATTAGTCAACATGGGAAATTTGGAGTATGGAGGTTCTTGGTTTGAATCACATTCAAGGTTTTAGTGTAAAGGCCCATCTTAATAGTCTAAACGTCCTTAACTTGTGCAATAATGAATTTTCAATAATTTCGACTTTTAAAAATATAGACTTTTTTTAAAATCCCAACTTTTCAAAATCCCAAATTTTTGAAATCCCAACTTTTTAAAAAATCCTGAATTTTTCAAAATACCAACTTTTTTGAAATCTCGACTTTTTCGAAATCCTGACTTTTTAAAAAAATCCTAACTTTTTCTAAATCACGAGTTTTTCAAAATTCATGTTTTTTTCAAAATTACTATTTTTTCAAAAATTGTTACTTTTTCGAAAATCGAAACATTTTTTAAAATATCAACTTTTTCAAAAATAAATTTAGAAAATTTGAGTAAAGATTTTTTTTAAATGTAGCATTTATGTAAAAAAGGGAAATATAGTAAATAAGACTGTTTAATTATAAGAAGTTGGGGGTTTCTTTTTTGGTGAAAATTTAATTTTCGATCCATTTCAACAGTCGTTTGAAAGGGTAATTTGTGTTTGGCTTCGGGGGTGGTGCCCCTTGAACCTACCCCATACTGTTGCATTGCTCAACATGGGTGATTTAGAGTAAGGAGGTTACTATTTTGAATCACTTTAAAGGTTTAGGTGTTGGCCCATCTTACTAGTCTAAACCACCTCAACTTTCTCAACAAGGACCGAGCTCACCCGACCGAGTCTATCACAACTCGCTTGCTTTTCGAAACCGAGCTACACTACCTACCCACTCTCGTTGATCTAGGCTAGTTTTTAAAGTGTTTTTTAAGGAGGTAAAAAATTTGAGTAAAATTTTTTTTTAAAAGGGAGCATTCATGTAAAAAAGGGAAAATATTATATCTAAAATTGTGTAATTATAAGCATTTTGGATGGTTCATTTTGTGGTGAAAAATTAATTTTTGGCCATTTCAAAAATTCATTTGAAGGGTAATTTGTGTTTGGCTTCGAGGGTGCTATCTCTCGACCCCTCCCTATACTGACTCTTTGGTCAACATGGGCGATTTGGAGTATGGAGGTTATTGGTTTGAATCACTTTAAAGGTTTTGGTGTCGCCCATCTTGCTAGTCTAAACCACCTCAACTCATGCAACGCCGACTAAGTTCACCCGATTGAGTCCATCTACTCTTTCCTAATTTATCACCGAGATACACTACCCAACTCACCAAGCTAGGCTATTTTTAAGGTGTTTTTTAAGGAGTTAAAAAATAAAATTGAGTAAAAATTTTAAAAGAATATCAAAAATCGTGGCTTTTTCGAAAATCCAATATTTTTGAAATCCATACTTTTTGAGAATCTTAACTTTTTTAAAATCCTATTTTTTTGAAAATCCTAACTTTTTTGAAAATCTTGTCTTTTCGAAAATGATGATTTTAAAAAATCCATACTTTTCAAAAAAACTAAACTTTTCTAATCAAACTTTTAAAAAATCCCGACTTTTTGAAAGCCCAAATTTTTTTGAAATCCCAATTTTTTTGAAATCCTAACTATTACAAAAATCTTGAATTTTTAAAAATCCCAACTTTTTCCAAAATTCAATTTTTCAAAATCCTAACTTTTTCGAAAATCGCTACTTTTTCAAAAATTGAGACTTTTTGAAAATCTAAACTTTTTCAAAAATATCTACTTTTTCAAAATTTGAGACTTTCAAAAATCCTGATTTTTTTAAAAACATATTTAAAAATTGAGTAATGTTTTTTTAAAAAGTAGCATTTATGTAAAAAAGGGAAAACATTTTAAATAAAACTATGTAATTATAAGTAGTTTGGGGGGTTCATTTTATGGTGAAAATTTAATTTCGAGCCATTTCAAATGATCATTTGAAAGGGTAATTTTTATTTAGCTTAGAGGTAGTGCCTCTCGACCCTACCCCATATTGTCACATTGGTAATAAGGGAGATTTAGAGTAAGGAGGTTACTAGTTTGAATCACTTTAAAGTTTTGTGTGTTGGCCCATCTTCCTAGTCTAAACCAAATCAACTCATTCGCATCAATCGAGCTCTGTCCGAGCTGAGTCCATCTCATCTCACTTTCTTTCGACCGAGCTACACTACCCATTTACGAGCTAGGATATTTTTTAGAGTATTTTTCTAACGAGGTAAAAAAATTGAGTAACTTTTTTTTAAAAAGGAGCATTCATTTAAAAAGGGAAACTATTGTGAATCAAATTGTGTAATTATAAGAAGTTTGGGTGATTCATTTTGTGGTCAAAAAAATTTTCATTCATTTGAAAGGGTAATTTTGTTTGGCTTTGAGGCTATGCTACTCCTCGACCCCACCTCATAATGGCTTATTGGTCAATGTGAGAGATTATGAGTATGGAGGTTACTGGTTCAAATCACTTTCAAGATTTTGGTGTAGTCCCATCTTGCTAGTCCAAACCATCTCAAGTCATACAACATTAACTAAGCTTGTCCAACTGAGTCCATCTTAGATCACCTGGTTTCTCACCCAGGTACACTACCCATCTCACCAAGCTAGACTATTTTAAGGCATTTTTGTAAGGAGGTAACAAATAAAATTGAGTAAATTTTTGTTTAAAAGGAATATTTATGTAAAAAAGGGAAAATATTATAAATAAAATGTGTAATTATAAAGCAAGTTTGGGGGGTTCATTTTATGGTGATAAATTAATTTTAGGGCTATTTAAAGAGTCGTTTAAAAGGGTAATTTTATTCTTAAGTAGCAAAGTGCCCCCTCAACCACACCCATTACCGATGCATTGGTTAATATGGGAAATGTGGAGTGCCACATTGGTTTGAATCACTTTAAAGGTTTTGGTGTCATCCTATCTTGCTCTTCTTAACCACCTTAACTTGCAAAGTAGTAATCGAGCTCGTCCAATCAAGTTCATCATCTCATCTCCCTTGCTTTTAATGAGCTAAACTACCTTGTTTGCTGAGCTAGGCCATTTTAAGGTGTTTTTTAAAGGACAATTTATGTAAAAGGGGAAAAAATTTAAATAAAACTATGTAATTATAAGCAATTTTGAGGGGTTCCTTTTGTGGTGAAAATTTAATTTTCAGGCTATTTCAATAGGTTTAAAAAGCATAATTTTTGTTTATCTTTCAGGGGCGATGCTCAACCCAACCCATACTTAAGCATTGTCAACGTGGGTGATTTAATGTAATGAGGTTACTGGATCAAATCACTTAAAAGATTTTGATGTTGGTCGATCTTGCTAGTCTAAACCACCTCAACTCGTTTAGCTCGACTTAGCTCACATCGACCTAAGTCCATCTCATCTCACCTCTTTTCTAACCAAGATACACTACCCATCTCACCGAGCTAGGCATTTTTGGAAGGCATTTTTCTAAGGAGGTAAAAAATTGAGTAAAGTTATTTTTAAAAGGGAGTATTTATGTTAAAAAGGGAAAATATTGTAAATAAAATTGTGTAATTATAAGCAATTTGGGGGGTTCATTTTGTGGTGAAAAATTAGTTTTCGGGTGATTTTAACAGTCATTTGAAAGGGTAATTTGTGTTTAGCTTCAAGGCGTTGCCCCTCAACCCCAACCCATAGTGAGTTATTGGTAAACAAAATGGTTGATTTGTAGTAGTAAGGTTACTCATTTGAATCACTTTAAATATTTTGGTGCGGACCATCTTGCTAGTCTAAACCACCTTAACTCACCCAACACCAACTGAGCTCACCCGACCGAGTCCATTTCAACTTGCCTACTTTTTGACCAAGAATTATACTCCCTAACTAGTTAAGCTAGCCCATTTTTAAAGGTGTTTTATTAAGGAGGTACAAAAATTGAGTAAATTTTTTTAAAAGGGAACATTTATGTAAAAAGAGAAAATATTGTAAATAAATTTGTGTAATTATAAGTAGTTTGGGGTTCTTTTCTAGTGAAAATGAATTTTTGGGCCATTTAAATAGTCATTTGAAAGGGTAATTTATTATTTTTATTCGTTAGCATTTTCCCTCGACCCCACCCTATACTAGTGCATTAGTTAAAATGGGTGATTGGGAGTAAGGAGGTTATATGTTTGAATCACTTTAAAGGTTTTGATGTCACCCCATCTTTTCTAGTTTAAATAATCTTAACTCGCCCCCGCATCGACTAAGCTCATCTAACCAATTCCATCTCATCTCACCTACTTTTTGATCGAGCTACACTACCCAGCTCACTGAGCTAGACCATTTTAAGGTATTTTTAAGGAGGTAAAAATTTGAGTAAAGTTTTGTTTAAAGGAACATTTATGTAAAAAAGGGAAATTATTGTAAATTAAAGTGTGTCATTATAAACAAGTAGTTTGGGGTTTCAATTTGTGGTGATAAAATAATTTTCATTCCATTTTAATAGTTATTTGAAATGGTAATTTATGTTTGGATTTGATGGTACCGCCTCAACATCGCCACGTCCATCTTTGGCACATTGTCAATATGGGTGATTTAGAGTAAAGAGGTTAGTGGTTTGAATTAATTTAAAGGCTTTGGTTTAGCTCCATCTTTCTAGTCTAAACAACATCAACTCACCCAACACCGACTAATCTCACCGACTGAGTCCATCTTAACTTGCCTAAATTTTGACTAAGATACACTACCCAGCTTTTTTGAGATAAGCCATTTTCTAAGGTTTTTTTAAGGAGGTAAAAAATTGTAAATAAAAATGTTTAATTATAAGAAATTTAAGGTGTTCATTTTTTCTTGAAAAATTAATTTTAGGTCATTTCAATAGTCATCTAAAAGGTAAGTTTATGTTTTTCTTTTGGGGTTTTACTCCTTGACCACGTCCCATATTGGTGAATTGATCAACATGGGTGATTTAGAGTAAGTAATAGTTACTAGTTCAAATAACTTTAAAGGTTTTGGTGGTGAACCACCTTATTATTATAAACCACCTCAACTCACCTAGTGCCAGTGAGGTCGATGACTAACTCCATCTCACCTCACCTCATCAATTTTTTCGACTTAGTTACACTACCAAAAAGCAGCGAGAGAGCTAGGAAATTTCAAAATATAAAAGTTTCCTAAAAGAAGGTAAAAATAATTGAGTGAAGTTTGATTTTTAAACGAAGTGTTTGTTAATAAAATAGAAAATACATTTATTTTTATATATGGCTAGATTCTTCTTCCAACATGAAGGGAAATACTACATCAATGGGAACCAATGGTTGGAGTCTAAGACATACTTGAAAATGGATGTCCCATAGAGCTATGAAGAGCTTGATTATAGCTATGTTGGACATACTCAACACTTTCATCCCATGTACATGAATATTTGGAGTGAATCACGAAGTTATGTTGTGGCTCTGGTCAATAAATATTCTACCCAAAAAAATTCTAAGCCCAAAAATGCACCAAAGACCCAAAAATTTCAAAATACAAAAGATGCTAAAAATTGCTAGTAATAGACTTTCAGGACTTTCCCTGAAAACTGCCAAAAATAGAAATTTTAAGTCTTTTCAAAAATAGATCTTTAGAAGACTTGTTCTAGATCATTTTTATTTTGTTAAGAAGAAAAAGAAAATTCTACATCAATGCGAGCCAATGGCTAGAATCTAAGACATTCTGAAATGGACTATGTCATGTAGAGCTATTCGCTTGGTTGAGCTATGTTGGACATATGAAATACTTTCATCCCATATACATGGGTGTCAACAATGAAGCATAAAGTTATAATACAACTACTAGTCAATAAATAGCCTACCCAAAAAATTTCTAAGCCCAAAATTTCTCCAAGACCCTAAAAATGTAAAATACAAAAGTTGTTAAAACTAGAAGAAATAGACTTTCAGGACTTTCCTGAAAACCGACAAAAATAGAAATTTCAAGACATTCCAAAATATATATTTATAATCCATGTTGTGGATCATATGTATTTCCTTAAGAAGTAAAAGGAAATGTTACATCAATGGGAAGTAATGGATAGAATCCAAGACATATCTAAAATGGCTATGTCTCGTAGAGCTATTAAGATCTTGGTTGTAGCTATGTTGGACATATGCAAGACTTTCATCCCCATTTATATAAATATTTTTACTATAACATGAAGTTAGACTAGAGATGTAGTTGATAAATATCCTTCCCATAATTTTTAAGACCAAAAATGCTCCAAAGACCTTAAAAAATGCAAAATACAAAAGCTACTAAAAACTTCTAGAAATAGACTTTCAAGACATTCCTGAAAATTACCAAAAATAAAAATTTAATACTTTCCAAAATATATCTTTGGAAGCCTTGTGCTGGATAATTCATCTTTTCTCAAGAAACTAAGGGAAAGGCTACACCAATGGGAGCTAATGGCTGGAATCAAAACATACCTTGAAATGGGTTATGTCTCGTAGAGCTATGAAGAGTTCGGTTAGAGCTATGTTGGAAATATGAAGACTTTCATACCCATATATGATGATGTTTGAGAGAATCACAAATCTTGATTATGGATCCGATCCATAAATATCTTGCCATAATTTTTCTAAGCCCCAAAATGCTCAAAAATGCAAAATACAAAAGTTGCTAAAAAGTGACAAAAATAGACTTTCATGACTTTCCCTGAAAAATACCAAAAATGGATATTTTGAGACTTTATAAAATAATATATTTGGAATCCATGTTTTGGATCATTTTTTTAACTTAAGAAGAAAATACAAATGTTACATCAATGGGATCCAATGGCTGAAATCCAAGACATACCATAAATAGGTTGTCTCGAAGAGCTATGAATATCTCAGTTGTAGCTTTATTGGACATATGCAAGACTTTCATCCCATGTACATGGATGTTTGGAGTGAACCAAAAAGTTACACTATCTCTTTGGTTGATAAATATCCTTCCTAAAATTTATCTAAGCCCAAAAATGCTCTAAAGGCCCTAAAAAATATTATTCATCTTTCCTTAAGAAGAAAAGGGAAATGCTACATCAATAAGAGGAAATGGCTAGAATCATAGAATACCTGAGATGGGTTATGTCCCATGGAGCTATGAAAATATTTGTTGGAGCTATTTTAGACATATGCAATACTTGCATCCCATGTACATGGATGTTTAGAGTGAGTTAGCATGAAGTTAGATTATGGCTCTAGTTGATAAATAACATTTTCAAAAAAAAATCTAAGGCAAAAAATTCTTCGAAGACCCTCAAAATTACAATATACAAAAATTGCTAAAAACTGATAGAAATAAACTTTCAGGACTTTTCCTGAAAATTTTCAAAAATTTGAAAATTAAGAATTTCAAAAATAGATCTTTGAAAGCCCTATTTTGTATCATTCTTCTTTCCTTAAAAAGAAAAGGGAAATGCTACATCAATGGGGGCCAATGGCTAGAATCCTAGAATAGTTGTAATGGGCTTTCCGTAGATCTCTATTATAGATATGTTCAACATATGAAATTATTTCATCCCATGTACATAGATGTTTTGAGTGATTCACAAAGTTAGACTACGGTTCCAATTGATAAATATATCTTCCTAAAAAATTTCAAGCCCAAAAATACTCAAGACCCTCAAAATGTAAAATACAAAAACTATTAAAAACTGCTAGAAATAGACTTTGAAGACTTTCCCTAAAAGCAAAAACATATATTTTTATAAACTTTTAAAAATATATCCTTGGAAGAATTTTTAAGATCATTCGTATTTCCTTAGAATCAAATGGAAATGTTACATAAATGGGAGCCAATGGATGAAATCCAAGACATACCTTAAATGGGTTATGTCTCGTAGAGCTATGAAGAGCTCAATTGTAGCTATGTTGGACATATCAAAAATTCATCTCACATACGTGGATGTTTGGAGTGAAGGACAAAGTTATATTGTGACTCTGGTGGTTAAATATCTTTCCCAAAATTATGTTAGGCCCAAAATGCTCGGAAGACCCTAAAAATGAAAAATACAAAAGATGTTAAAAATGTAGGAAATAGACTTTCAAGGCTTTCCCTAAAAATATGAAAAATAGAAATTTGAGACTTTCCAAAATAAAATTTTTGAATCCCTATTCTAGATCATTCATCTTTCCTTAAGAATCAAATTCAAATTCTACATCAATGTAATCCAATAGTTGGAATCCAAGACATGCTTGAAATGGGTCATGTCACGTAGATCTATGAAGAGCTCGGTTTTAGCTATGTTAAACATATGTAAGACTTTCATCCCATGTAATTGGGTGTTTGGAGTGAGGCACGAAAATAAACTACAGCTCTCATCGATTAATATCCTACCTAAAATTTTGTAACCCCAAAAAAGCTCTGAAGTCCCTCAAATATGTAAAATATGGAAGCTACTAAAAATTTAAGGCAATATACATTCAGGACTTTCCCTAAAAATTTCCAAAAATATAAATTTTAATTCTTTCCTAAAATATATCTTTGGAATTCATGTTCTAGATTTTTCATCTTTGTTAAGAAGTAAAGGGAAACGCTACATCAATGAGAGCTAATGGTTGGAATCCAAGACATACCTGAAATGAGCTTTATATTGTAGAGCTATGAAGAGCTTGGTTGTAGCTATGTTGGACATATTCAATACTTTCATCCCATGTATGTGAATTTTTGGAGTGAAATAAAAAGTTAGCTTGTGGCTCAATCATGTAGATAAATATCATGCCCAAAAAAATTCTAAGAGACAAAATGCTCTGAAGACCCTCAAAATTGCAAAATACAAAGTTGTAAAAAATGCAGAAATCGAGTTTGATAACTTTCCCGAAAACTATTAAAAATAGAAATTTTGGTACTTTCAAAAAATAGATGTTTGGAAGCCCTATGTATGTGGATGTTTAGAATGAAGCGCGATGTTAGAATGCCTCTTTGAGTGAAAATCCAAGACAAAGACTTTCATCCCATATATGTGGATGTTTGGAGTGAAGAAAAAATCTGGATACTTCAGAAGTTATAATTTGACTAAAATAATATACCTACCCAAAATTTAGGTGAGCCCGAAAATGCTCCAAAGACCCTCAAAAATTCAAAATACAAAAATTGTTAAAAATTGACTGAAATAGACTTTCAAGACTTTCCCGAACTACTGCCAAAAATATATCTTTGGAATACCTATTATGGATTGTTTTACTTTCTTTAAGAATTAAAGTGAATTGTTACATCGATGGGAGCCAATGGCTGGAATCCAAGACATACCTTAAATAGCTTATGTCCCGTAGAGCTATGAAGAACTCGGTTGTAGCTATGTTGGACATATGCAAGACTTTCATCCCATGTGCATGGATTTTTGGAGTGAAGCATGAAGCTAGACTATGAATCTAGTCAATAAATATCCTACCTAAAACATTTCTTATCCCAAAATGCTCCGAAGACCCTAAATTTTTCAAAATACAAAAGCTACTAAAAACTTCCAAAAATAAACTTTCACGAATTTACCTAAAAATGTCAAAAATAGAAATTTAAAGACTTTCCAAAAATACATCTTTGGAGGCCCTAATATGGATCATTTATCTTTCCTTAAGAAATAAATTTCAATAGCTACATTAATGGGATCCAAAGGCTAGAATCAAAGACATAACTTAAATGGGTTGTCCCATAGAGCTATGAAGATATCGGTTGTAGTTATGTTGAACATATGCATGACTTTCAACCCATGTATGTGGATGTTTGGATTGAAGAAAAATCTAGATTGTGGCTTTGGTTGATAAATATCCTACCCAAAAACATTTCTAAGCCTAAAAATGCTCAAGATCCTAAAAAGTAAAATACAAAAGTGCTAAAAACTACCACAAATAAAATTTCAAGTACTTTCCTAAAAACTAACAAAAATAGAAATTTTAAGAATTTAAAAAATAGGTCTTTGGAATCCTTATTCTAGATAATTCATATTTTCTTAAGAATTACATTTAAATTCTATAAAATCGGGGAGCCAATGGATGGAATCCAAGATATAACTTATATGGGTTATGTCCGTAAAGCTATGAAGAGCTCGGTTTTAGCTATGAAGATCTTGGTTGTAGCTATGTTGGACATATTAAAGTCTTTCTTCCCATGTATGTGGACTTTTGGAATCAAACATGAAGTCATAATGTGACTCAAGTTGATAAATATCATGTCTAAAAATTTTCTAAGCATATCCGAAGACCCTCAAAAATGTAAATAACCAAAGTTACTAAAATATGCTAGAAATAGACTTTCAAGACTTTCCCTGAATACTGGAAAAAATAGAAATTCTAATAATTTCCAGAAATATATCTTTTGAATCCCTATTCTAGATCATTTTCCTTTCTTGAAGAAGCAAAGTGAAATACAAATAACCCATATCGAAATAGGTTTTGTCCGTAGAGCTATGAAGCACTGGGCCGAGTTCTAGCTATGTGCAAGACTTTCATCTCATATACTTGGATTTTGGAGTGAAGCACAAAGCTATATTGCGGCTTCTAGCTATAAATATCATTCCCAAAATTTCTATGAAGACCCGAAAAAAAAATCTAAAATACAAAAGCTATTAAAAACCGACAGAAATAGACTTCAGGACTTTCCACGAAAATTGCCAAAAATATTTTTTAATGCTTTCCACTAATACATATTTAAAATCATTATTCTAGATCATTCGTCATTCATTAAGAATCAAATGGAAATGTTACAAGAATAGGATCCAATGGTTGGAATCCAAGACATACATGAAATGGGCTTTGTCTCGTAGAGATATGAAGAGCTCGATTATATCAATGTTGAACATATGCAAGACTTTCATTCCATGTACGTGGATTTTAGAGTGAAGCATGAAGCTAGACTACGGCTCCATCGATATATATCATGCCCACAATTTTTATAAGCCTAAAAATGCTCTGAAGACCCTAAAAATGTAAAATAGAGAAGCTCCTAAAAACTTCCAAAACAGACCTTGAGGACTTTCCAAAAACTGCCAAAAATGGAAATTTTAAGACTTTCCAAAAATAGATCTTTAGAATCCATATTTTGGATCATTTAACTTTCCTTAAGAAGTAAAGGGAAATGCTACATCAACTGGAGCCAATTTTTAGAATAAATAACATACATGTAATGGGTTGTTCTGTAGAGCTATGAAGAGCTCGGTTGTAGCTATGTTGGACATATGCAAGAATTTTATCCCATTTACATAGAATTTTGGAGTGGAGCACAAATTTAGATGATGAGTATGGCTAAGACCAAAAATTCTCTAAATACCCTAAAAATGCAAAAAAATAGAATTTAAAAAAAAATGTCAAAAATAGACTTTCCCTAAAAGCGCCAAAAACAGTAAATTTTAAGACATTGCAAAAATAGAAGATTAGAAGCCGTGTTCTAGATCATTTCTCTTTCCTTAAGAAGCAAATGGAAATACTACATCAATGGGAGTCAATGGCTGAAATCCAAGACATACCTAAAATGTGCTATGTCTCGTAGAGCTATAAAGAGTTAGGTTATACCTATGTTGGACATTTGCAACACTCTCATCCCATTTACGTGAATGTTTGAAGTGAAGCACGAAGTTAGAATGTGGATCTGGTCAATAAATATCCTACCAAATAAAATTCTAATCCAAAATGCTCCAAGACCCTAAAAATACAAACTACAAAAGTGTTTAAAACTACGAGAAATAGACTTTCAGGACATTCCTGAAAATCGCCAAAAATAAAAACTTATGAATTTCAAAAATAGAAATTTGGAAGCCCTTTTCTAGATCATTCATATTTTTAAGAAGAAAATGGAAATGTTACATTGACTATAGCCAATGGCTAGAATCTAAGACATACCGAAATGGGTTGTCCCGTATAGCTATGAAGATCTCAATTGTAGCTATGTTGGATATATGCAAGTCTATATTCCCATATATATGGATGTTTGGAGTTAATAATGAAGCTAGAATGTGGATCCTATTGATATATATCATGTGTAAAATTTTACTAAGCCCAAAAATGCTCCAAAGACCGTAAAAAATGCAAAATACAAAAGCTGCTAAAACTTGAGAAGACTTTCCCAAAAAGCGCAAAAAATAGAAATTTTAAGACTTTCAAAAATATATCTTTTTAACCATGTTTTTAAATTATTCTTAGTTCTTTCAGAAGCAAATGGAAATGCTACATCAATGGGATCCAATGGCTGGAATCCAACAAATACCTTAAATGGGCTATGTCCCGTAGAGTTATGAAGAGTTGGGTTTTAGTAATATTAGACATATGCAAGACTTTCATACCATATACGTGGATGTTCTAAGTGAAAATGAAGCTAAACTGCAGCTCCAATCAATAAATGTCCTGCCTAAAAAAATTTGAAGCCCAAAAATCCTTTAAAGACCTTAAAAAATGCAAAATACAAAAGTTGCTTAAAATTGCCATAAATATACTTTCAAGACTTTCCCTTAAAACTACCAAAAATGGAAATTTTAAGACTTTCCAAAAAAGATCCTTAGAATCTGTGTTTTGGATTATTTTTTGTTCCTTAAGAAGTAAATGGAAGTTGTATATAATTGGGAGAAAAAAGCTAGAATCAAAGATATACCTAAAATAGATTGTCCTATAGAGTTATGAAGAGCTCAATTGTAAATATGTTAAACATATGCAAGACTTTCATCCAAAGTACATGGTTTTTTGGAGTGAAGCACAAAGTTAGAATGTGGATCTAATGAATAAATATCTTACCCAAAAAAATTCTAAGCCCAAAAATGCTTTGATTACCCTCAACAATGCAAAATATAAAAGTTGTTATAAACTTCCAAAAATATACTTTCACGACTTTCCATGAAAAGCTGTCAAAAATAGAAATTTTAGGACTTTCCAAAATAGATATTTAGAAACCCTATTATGGATCATTTTAATTTCCTTAATAAGAAAATGGAAATAACAAATAAAAGGGATTTAATAGCTGGAAACCAAGACAAGCCTTAAGTAGGCTATCACATAGATTTTTAAGAGCTTGGTTGTAGCTATGTTGGACATATGTAAGACTTTCATCCCATGTATGTCAATATTCAGAGTGAAGCATGAAGTTATACTATGGTCCCAATCTATATATATCCTACCAAACAATTACTAGACCAAAAATGCTTTGTAGACCCTCAAAAATGTAAAATACAAAAGATGCTAAAAATTGCCAAAAATAGACTTTCGGGACTTTCCGTGAAAACTCCCAAAAATAGAAATTTCAAAAAAATTCAAAAATATATCTTTGGAAGACATGTCCTAGACCTTTAGTATTTCCTTAAGAATAAAAATAAAATGCTACATCAAGGGATCCAATGGATGAAATCCAAGACATACCTTAAATGGGCTATGTCCTGTAGAGCTATAAAGAGCTCGGATTGTAGTTATGTTGGAAATATGAAAGACTTTCATCACATGTACCTAAATTTTTTTAGTGAATCATGAAGTTACTGAGTGCATATCATGTCAGTAAATATCTTTCCCAAAAAAATTCTAAGCCCAAAAATGGTGTGAAGACCCTAAAGAATGAAAAATACAAAAGCTACTAAAAGCTTCCAGAAATAGACTTCAAGACTTATCCTAAAAAAAGCAGTCAAAAATAAAAAATTTAAAACATTTCAAAGGTTAATGAGTTTCAAGTAGTTCTTAAGTTGGCCTCTGTGGGCCCACTTTCCACCAAGGAGCGTGAGAAGTCTATTAAAATTGAGAATTCATGTTTGAAAGGTCCTTCTCTTCTCCCATTGACTCCTTAGTTTTGATAAGATTCATGAAATTTAATAAATCAGGGTAGGATCATAGGCCATTGAGTAAGATGATTGAGTTATACCAAGGTGATAATCAACTCACTTAGTTGACATAATATGTCAATCAAGTTATTAAAGTCATCGACTCAACAAGCTCGACAATGAGTTTGTTCACAAATATTGCAAACTCTCACAAGCTATGAACGAGGTTGTCTCGTGGATGTGGAACTCAAAAATAGATGGCTCGCTTGGTCGAGTCAAGTCAGACATCTAGAAACTCATCTCGATCTCTAAACTCATGAAGCATCATCAAGCCGATTAGAGGGGAACTCACATCTTGGTCAAGTCACGTAAACGATGGTGGTAACCGACTTGCTCGATGAGGCAACTCCCATAGTTTGGGATGTCAATTAAATATAAGGCCGAGCTAGCTCAAGTGCACTTGGAACAAACCAGCTCGGCATGAGTATGGAGAGGCTTGATGTAAATGGAAAAAGGAGCTCGACTCTCTGAGTTGAGCCATGCATGTAGGGAGCTTGTTATGTAAGCCAATGGTGAAGTCGGTTAACTAAGGTAGTGGCTCAAGTGATTTAATTGGAAGAGTTAGTGGAAGTATTTTGGGTTCGTAGATCCGGGTTGGAGCCAATGCAAAACAAGGAAGAGGAGGAATGAGAGCTTGGAGTCGAGCTCGAGATCGAGTCAATGTTTAAATATCTTAGAGAAAACTTGGTAGAATTGGCTCATTCAACTGGGCTGAGCATGGAGGGAGTTATGGGAAATTTTGGGAATTTTTTGGTCCATTGTCGATTGGATGGGAAAAATGGTGCTTAAGTCCTGCACACCATCATCACCATGGGGATCTCAAGGGGAGATTAGTGACCAAATGGCCAAGTGGGACTTTGACGATGGGAAGTTGAGATAAATGTTCCACATCTGGGGTTTTTATACTCACTTGTTTGAAGACATGGAGAGATTCATGTGAGCGTGGCCAAGTGGGGAAAATAATGATGGTGTGCCAAGGTCAAATTCTACCAAGCGAACATGTCATTATGGGACCAAGTTTGATGCCAAAGCATCCAGACTAGTATGTGGAGGAAGCAATGTTCAACGAGCTTGGTGAGTCATGGGGAGTTCCGAGTCCATTCGCCGAGTTATCAGGTGAGTCATTTGGTGACTCGGTTTATGTGGTAGGTTTCATGAAAGGTAATGAGGAGGAGCTCTCTAGCTCACAGATGGTTGTCAGGTTTAGTGTCAAGTTTCTCGGCCATTGAATGCACAAAAGGGTGGTGTGAAGCATCCACGCAGGCCCTTTGACCAAGTCATGAGTGGTCGAGGTGGCACCGGATTAGTTATAAGAGATCCAAGGTGGAACACTTTGGATGATCAATGTTGGCAAGTCCGAGCTAAGCATATAGGCCATGGTGAGGTTGATTCTAGCTCATGGAGTGAAGACGAATTATGGGCACACAGGGAGGATCATTTTTGCATGAAACCGAGTCGCGAGTTATGCATAAGTCAACTTGGACACCATCGCATGGGTAAAGGTGGGTCTCGTGAATACATTGAGAGCTAGAAGCTTAGCTATCGAGCCATTTGGGGATTTTACCATATGGCTTGCCAAGTGAGTTAAGGGACATGCTTAAGAATGCCAAGACTATGGCCAAGACCAAGCATCCATCAAGTCAAAGCATGGCTAGAGGAAACCAACTAGGTGCCAAGTCAATGAGAAGCTCATGGGTTTTTTTTAAGGCACAAAGACCTCAGGGTGAAAGATAGTTTGGGATGTCAACCAAGCTCGCTAGGCAAGAGGTTGAAGGAGTTAAGCTCGTAGATCGGCTCACTCAAAAGTATGCATGGTGTGGGAACAAAGAGGAGTTCGATGAGATCATGAAGGGCTAAGTAGAGCTTGGCATAAGGAGAAGGAAGATTTTGAAGCTCAAAGCTCATGGAGTCGAGCCATGAGATGGATAGCTTAGAGTGAGCTCGATGCATAAGACGTCTCGGTCATAGGATTGAACTCATGGTGAAGGAAGGTGGAGCTAATGGAGTCGAGCCGCAGGGGAGGAGATTTTCAGGAGTTGCATGAATGAAGGATCTTGTAGGTCAATGCGATGAAGGAAAGAAACTTGTAGAGGGATGTTGAGTTCCGCGATGTATGTTGAGCTCGAAGATTCGTGAAGGAGAGCTCGTACAAACCATTGCAATGGCTTGGTCAACCGAGTTGAGCTCGGTGAAATGATGAGCTCGTAGAACTTGGGGTTCATGTGGAACAACAAGGTGAGTTCACCAAGGCAAACCAACATAACGTGGAAGAACTCACCAATCCACGTGAAAGGAGCTCGACTCTCTAATTTGAGCCATGCATTGAGCCCTTCGAATGCAAGCCAAACCTAAGGGGGTCCCACTGGTCCCACCACTTAAAATATTATTAAATTAATATTTTTATACTAATTTTATTAAATTAATATTTTTATTAAAATATTTTAATAAAATGATATTTTATTATTAAAATATTATTTTAATTAAATGAGTAGATAAGTACTAGATCCTTCATTAATGAGACATGATGGAATGTTCTTAAGTGGTTCAACCAATTCTGTAATTAATGTTGACCATCATGTGCCTTCATTTTAGGGCAAGAATTTATGATTTCTCCTCTCTTCTCTCATAGGATTTTTTTCTATAAATGTAAGTTGGAAGTTCATTCAAGGGGTTACACTTTGGTTACATAGAAGTTATATGTGACAAAATTTGGACAAGTTAGACATGAGACATGGCATTTTTTAGAATCTCTCTCTCTCGCAAATTATCTTTGTGGATTGAGGGAAATTTCAAGCCTCCTTTCCAAGATTATAATGGAAACTATTTCCTCTTCTGAATGTAATGATGCATTGTGCATGTTGTTGAAGTAATAAAAGTGTATGTTTTGTGACTACTATTAGTCCTTTCATCATTCCATATACTTCTTTGTGCCTTTCTCATGCTTGTAGGTACATTGTGCAAGTTTAAGTTTCTATTATAGGTTCTTGGAGTTTGTGTTTATCAAGTGGTGGAGTTTTGCATGCAATTGAGTTATGGTGCTTGTTCACCCTTCTTAGTTTCATCATTCTTCATTGGAAGATTGAAAGATTGTTTGTCGATTGAGTTTAACAAAGGGAACGCATGCTTCTTAGTTGTGGTATTTTGTTTACCCTCTCTAAGTTACAGTAGGTGAAGTTGGCTTGTGGTGTATAGCACCCTTTTCAAATCAACCCTTCTCAAATTCTAGCAACACCCTTTATTTGGTGCATCACCATCCCTAGTATAGTTTTATTTCTTGTAAGTCTCTTTCCCTAAAACCCATGGAAATGTTAGTATAGGTCTAGTTAACCATTTTATTGCACTAGGAATAGTACAACACTTAGTTTAGGAAGAGGAAGTTGGCCTTCTCCGGAGGTTCACCTCGAGCCCAAGTCCCATAACTTGAGAGGTGATCCCATGTTACCCAATCACACCAAATATCATGTTCACATTCTGGCCATTCAGGGGGTGTAGTGATTTGGTGATAACAATTTTTGCACGCCGGTGGGAAAGAGTTGGTACTTCTCTTCATACTTGCATGAATCAAAGTACTGGTAACTCCATATCTCTGGATTTTTGAATCTCAGTGTGTTAACATATGTGAAGAATTCAGACAAGAGCTTTTGCGAGATGAGAAGGAAATTATCAACATATCGAGTTATCCTTGTCTCCTCCAAGGAGAAGGAGAAGAGGCATTTCAACATCACCAGTTGCAGCATCACCTCGTAGGGGTCATTCAACTCCTCCTTACGGAAGGTTTCCTCCACCTAGGAACAATCAACCTCTCATTGGTATGGCAGCCCCTACAAGGAACCAAGTTTTTCCTCCTTTCAATGCAAGTAGTCCTCTTTAGTTGGCTCAACGTGATCCTATACCTAGTGCGACACTCAAAATTTTCCCTTTTACACAAGGGAAACTCATATTACTCTGGTGGAACATATTCTTGATGTAGCCAGACATTTGCGTAGTACATAATATTACAGAAGACAATGTTGCGGTCAGACTCCTTGCCACTTCCTTCAAGGGAAAAATCACTTCAGTGGTTTCGTGGGTTAGAATTGGTACTATAACCACTTGGGACATGTTGGGAGAAAATATTTGTAAATAGTTTGAAGATAAGAGTGATCACCTATCACTCTTGGAACAACTCACTACCATAAAGAGAGCTCCCAAGAATACATGAGTGATTTCAACTTCTGATTCCAAAGGACTTGGAATAGGATTCTAGCACTCATAAAGCCTTCTCCAAATAATGCATTCTTGTACTATTTGTGAGCCTTGAATAGTGATGTAGTAGTTATGATCCAGTCCATGGGAGGGACTACACTACCTGATGCCTACGAAGTTTCCATAAGAGTGGAGAATTCCTTGATTCAAGATGGAAAGATATCTCCATGACCGCCAATGCCATTATCTCTAGATCTTACAAACACTTAGCCTACCATTGCTCCTATTCCAACAAATTCCAAGAAACAATTCAGTCTACCCTTGCCCCTTCAAATGATCTATTTGAAGTCAAGTTGTTGTTGCAAACTTTTGGTAATGAGATCGTTTACACTCAAGAGGCAACAATTTCAATATAATCGTCCCTACCAACCACAAAATCAATAATACCAAAGCTAACCATCCCCTTTTCAAGGAATTAGTCAACCACAAAATCAAGTTGTAAATCAAGTTGCGAATGTTAAGCCTTTGAACTTTAGAAATCCTCTGGCCACTAGCTCTTCTAGAGCCATAGTACCTATCCAAAATAATCTAGTTCAAGACTACGAATGGTGTTATCCTTGTGCTCAACCTCACAACCAAAATATTTTCCCCAATAGAGTTCTTAGCTAGGCCCTTATGGTTCAAAGCGTATCTTCCCCTCTAAAGCCAACAAAAATTCATCTACACAGGAAATAACAGATCAACTACAGGCACCTGAAGAAGCCACCTTGCTAAATTGGCAAGCCAAATATTTTGTGGGTTAAATATGATTCCTCATCAGTGTCAGAGAATACTCATTCTAAAAAGAGGGTAATGGAATCTCAACCTTCCAAAGCCAATCAAGCATCCACTTTGTAACCTAGGCCACAAGTGATGGTTGATAAAGATGTGGGAAAGAAACCGCCATAAATGCATAGCCTACTCAAGCCATAAGAAAAGAAGGTGTTTCAGGCATCACGGTGCCTAACAAACATTTTCCAAAAGAGGATCCCAATGTGTAGAAAAATGTTGGAAAATTAGGTGGCATTCCCTTCAACATCATTGAAAAAATGAAGAAAACCAATCTAAATGTCACATGATGTGGGAGGCACTTTCAATTCCTTCCCAAAGGAATTTGTTGCAAGAAGCTCGAAAAGATTTGGTACAACTGATGGAGCATCAGGGTATGGGACATCAGATGCTCTACAAGTTTTGTGTCAACCAGAAGGTAAAATTTCTCCCAAGAGTAATAAACCTCCACCATTCTATATTTATTTGATCATTGGTGACAACATTTGGTGCATAATTGCATGATCGATTCTAGTGCCAGTAGCTCGGTCATGCCCAAACAAATTATAGATGTACTAGGCATACAATATATGCCAGTTGCAAGAGGAGTTGTTTAGCTGGATGGCACTAGCCATTCAAACCATTGGAATTATCTCAAGACTTTAGCTTACCATCCATGCATGCCCTAGCTTTTGTTTACTCAAGACATATTGGTCATCGATCTTCCTCCTCTCTTTGTTATTTTCCTATCACGAGATTTTACTACCAAGATGGGTGGTTATCTATTAGCTGATTGGTCACATATGATTCTCAGGACTCGATATGGAACCAAAGTGACTATAAGGGATGAACCAATTTTCCATAACCATGTGGAGCCCTACACTGCTAGCCCTATAAATGGGAATTATACCATCCGTGATCCGAGAAGAAGAAGATGTTGATCATGAACCAACCACTCTTGTGGAAGAAGTCCTTGATATTGTGCTAGATGAAGTGAGTGGAGATCATCAGTATGATCCCTACATTGATTTATTGGTAGAGGAAGAAGTTGGTTTGCTGCTTTTGGAGGAGATGGGATTGGGTACATACTGCATTCATGAAGAAGGTATGATCATACCACAACTTGTCAAAACACAAAGCAATTTTGAAGGACTTGTGGAAATTGTTCTTTGATGGTTTGAGGAGTAAGAATGGATCCGGTGTTGGGGTCATGTTGATTTCTCCATAAGGAGATAGGTACTTCTCATCTTTTTGGTTGTAATTCAGTTGCACTAACAATGTTGTTGAATATGAAGCCCTTGTGCAAGGAATTTAACTAGCTCAAAAGAAGGGAATCAAATCCTTGACTATTTTTGGAGACAATGAGTTAGTTTTTCATCAAGTGACACATGTAGTGCATCCAAAAATGATCTTTTAAGATCATACAAGAACCGGATTTGGGATCTAATTGAAGATTTTGAGGCTTTCGAGATTCATGTTATTCCTAGAAATCAAAATCAAGATGCTTGATAGGCTTGCTATAGTTGGCTCGCAATATGACATACCTATTGATATCATGAAAGAAGGGTGAAAATCTATCAAAATGGTGGTTTGACCTACAGTTCCTGATAATGTGAGTAGTTGGAAAGTGTTCGATAGTGACAAAAAATTGTTCTATTTCTACAAGAAGAGGCAGAGTTTGCTATGAAAGGTCAAGCAAAGTTGCAAGAAGCATATGGTGATCAAATCATACAATTGAAAAGCAACAAGCTACCAAAAGGCTTAGTTACTCTAGAATCCATCTTCAATTCAAATGATCAAGCCAAAAGACAAAGCTCTAACATGGTGGTCAAAGAAGAAGATTTTGAGGAAGTCGAGGTAGCAAATGAAAAGGTTCTAAAGATCGGAAAAGTATGCACTCCCAAAGAGAAAGAAGCTTTCATCAAACTTTTCAAGAGTATCATGACATTTTTGCATGGAGCTACAAAGACCTACATGGTTTTGATCTAGGTCTAGCACAACATACCATCAAACTAGATCCTAATGCCAAGCCATTTTGTCAAAAACAGAGGCCAATTAATCCCAAAATTGAGCCACTGATGAGGAAGGAGCTAACCAAACTCATCGAGGCCTGTATAATTTTTCCTATTAAGCATTCCTCTTGGGTAGCCAATCTGGTCCCATAAGGAAGAAGAACGGAGAAATTGGCTATGCGTGGACTTCAAGGATTTGAATCGTGCCTCTTGTTGAAAGATCACTATCCTCTTCCATCAATGGAGAAAATCCTTCAAATGGTGACAGAGCTCAAATATTTTTTTCTCGATGGATATTTTGGTTACAATCAAATTCTAGTCCAAGAGTTTGATCAATTCAAAATGGATTTTCACTACCAAGTGGGGCACGTACGCTTACAACAAAATGCCATTCGGATTGTCGAATGTCGAGGGCTACTTTCCAAAGATCCATGGACATGGAATTTAAGGGACTAATCAATGACATCATCCTGGTGTATCTTGATGATATAACTGTGTATTCTAAGCATGCAGAAAGACCACATCACACATCTAAGAAAGGTTTTCCAAAGATGTAGAGAGTTTGGGGTTTCACTTAATCCCAAGAAATGTATTTTTGTAGTACATGAAGGAAATTTTTTGGGGCATGTTGTTTCAGCGAAGAAGGATTATCAATCGATCTAGCCAGGATTCATTTGATTATGTCCTTATCTCTCCCAAGTCACAAGAAGGGTCTCCAGAGTTTTCTGGGAACCATAAACTTCATGTGAAGGTTCATTCCTCAATTTGCAGCATTGGCTAAACCATTGACAACCATGTTGAAGAAGAATATGCCATTCTCATGGATGAAGGAAGGAAGGGAGAACTTTGAAGCCATCAAAACAACCATTTCTCAAGCTCCTACGCTGGTGAATCCAAGGTTTGATAAGGACTTTGTTCTTTATGCTTTTGTAGGTCAGGAGAGCATTTCAGAGATCCTCACCAAGTAGAATGATGATCTGATGGAATAACCAATTGCTTTCTTCAGTCAATCCCTCAAAGACTATGAGCTCAAATATTCATTCTTTGAAAAACAAGTCTTTTTTCATTGAGCTTTGAAGAAATTCAAACACATGTTGTCCAACAATAAAATTCATTTGATGGTGTCTCATCAGGTGTCAAGGAATTTTTTTGAATAAAGAGATGAATGAGAAGTGTGCTAGATGGATCATGAAGGTGATGGAGTATGATGTACATATTAAAGTTACCAAACTTTTCAGAGGTAAATTTTTGTGTCAACAACTTGCTATAGACCTAGAATCGAAAGGTGATGATGATGTGATGCTCCTAAACACTGATGAAGGTAATGATCAGGTTGACTAGTTATCCAAAATGAAGAGTTTCCTTTTCAGGAGCATATCCTGTTGACATGGATAAAACTCAAAGATGAACTTTCTTCTCAGTCCATTCCATATGTTCAGTAGATCATGTTCTCTTTTAGAGGATTTGAATGGTGTTCTCCTTTGGTGCATAGGTCCAGAATAGGTAAACAAGATTTTGAAGAATTTCACAATGGTCTATCTGGGAGGACATTACTCAAAGCATGAAAAACTTCCACAAAGATCATGAGGTTGGCTACTATTGGCCAGATTTATTCAAATATGCCCACCTCTGGGTAAAGAAATGCAAGGAATGTGCCTTTTTCATTGGAAAGTAGAATTTGGCAGCTCTTCCCCTCCATCCAATTCAGGTTGATCAACCCTTTGTTCAATGGGGGTTGGATTTCATGGAATGATTAATCCTCCATCTAATGATGGACATAAATGGGTCCTTACTACAATAGATTATTTCACTCGATGGACAAAGAGGTGGTAGCATTGAAGGAGGGAAATGAGAAGGTAGTTCTTGATTTCCTAGAAGGCATAATGACAAGATTCGGTGTTCCATTTACAATCATTTCAGACAACGCAATGGATTTTCTTAGTCTGAAGCTAAGTGAATGGGTTGTTAAGAATGGGGTTTACCTCAAGACTTCATCTAATTACTATCCGCAAGGTAACAGATTGGTTGAGTCTAGCAACAAAAACCTCACAAGGATTATCAAATACATGATGGAAACCAACATGAGGACTTGGCACACACAACTTAAGACTGCCTTATGGGAAGATCGAATCACACCTAAAAGGGCCATCGGTAATTCACCTTTCATGCTTTTGGTATATGGAAAAGAAGAAAAAAACTTCCATTATCCTTGGAATTACCTTCTTTGGAGTTAGCTCATTAGCTTGAGGTTATGGAGAGTGACCCTATGACAGTCAGGTTCATTAAACTAATGGAGTTAGAAGAACTGTGGAACAAGGCCATGAAAACTCTAGAGCAACATCAAGCTTAAGTTAAGAAAATTTTTTGACAAGAAGGTGTTCAACATGAATTTTCAAGAGGGAGATTTAGTTCTCAAATGGGATGTCGACAGGGCCAAACCAGGCATGCACACCAAGTTTGATGCTCTCTATGGAGTGGGCCATACATCATCACAAGTTGCAAAGAGGAGAATTCATTTCATCTATCTAGACTCAATGGAGAAGATTTCCCATTCATGTGAATGGGATACATCTCAAAGCTTGCTTTTGAGATCATTCCACCCCTATACAATTTAGTTAGGTGTTTTCCTCCAAGTGCTTTTGCACATTGTTGTGTGTTGTTGTTGCTTTTTCTTTCCTTGTTTTCGCGTGTTTTTTTTGTTCTTGCACATTGTATCATCATTGGAGGTTTTCAAGGAGAAGAAGGTTTAAAGTTTCAAAAATTTTTAAGATTTCCCAACTCCTCAAATGCTTCATTCAAATTCCACAATGCTCTGTAGGTGTCAAACATTTTTAGCTTCATTACTTTTCCTACCTAGCGTTACCGCATAGAATTCAAGATCAATAATACTAAGGAGACTTGGGATGTATCAAAGAAGATCAAATCACTTTCAAGATTCCAACATTGACTCCATGCCCAATGGATGACTTAAGGCTATTGGAATCATGCTTAGCAGGCAATCATCCCCAAGAGGTCCAAAAATGTTATCCAATTTTTACCCCTAGGAAAAATTGGACAACGTGGGTCACTCATACCCTAAGAATAGAAACCCTTTCAGGAATTTTGGGACATTATAGGAAACATTTTGTGTTGAAGGCACATTTGTGGCATTACGGGAAATATCGGATCATTTTAGAGTGTTCTCCTATTTTGGGTCTTAGAGGTTAATGAGTTTCTCGTAGTGCTGAAGTTGGCCTCTGTGGGCCCACTTTCCACCAAGGAGTGTGAGAAGTCTATTAAAATTGAGAAATCGTGTTTGAAAGGTCCTATTATGCTCCCATTGACTCCTTAGTTTCGATAAGAGTCATGAAAGTTAATAAATCAAGGCAGGATCATAGGCCATTGAGTGAGTTGATTGAGTTATACCAAGGTGATAATCAACTCACTTAGTTGACATAATATGTTAGTCAAGTTATTAAAGTCATTGAATCGAACAAGCTTGACAAATGAGTTGTTCACAAATCTTTGAACTCTCTGAGCTATGAATGAGGTTGGCTGTGGATGTGGAACTCGGAAATAGATGGCTCACTTGGTCGAGTCGAGTCAGACATTGAGCAACTCATCTCGATCGCTAAACTCATGAAGCATCGAAGCTAGTTAGAGGGGAACTCACTTCTCAGTCGAGTCACGTAAATGAGGTTGGTAGTGAGTTTCTTGATAAGGAGAGCTCCCATAGTTTGGGATGTCGATCGAAATATAAGGCCAAGCTAGCTCAAGTGCACTTAGAACAAACCAACTCGATGTGAGTATGGAGAGGCTCGGTGTAAATGGAGTGAAAAAGAGCTCGACTCTCCAGTCGAGTTGAGCCATGTATGTGTAAGGAGATCACTATATAAGCCAATGGTAAAGTCGGTTTATCGGTGGCTCAAGTGAGTCAATTGGAAGAGTTTGTGGAAGCATTTTGGGTTCAGAGATCCGGGTTGGATCCAATGCAAAAAAAAGTTAGGAGGATGATGAGAGCTTGGAGTGAGCTCAAGATCGAGTTGATGTTTAAATATCTTAGAGAAAACTTGGTAGAATTGGCTCATTCAACTAGGCTTGAGCATGGAGGGAGTTATGGGGAATTTGGGAATTTTTGGTCCATTTACTGGTTGGGTGGGAAAAATGGTGCTTAAATCCCGCACACCATCATCACCATGGGGATCTCAGGGAGATTAGTGACCAAATGGCCAAGTGGGACTTTGACGATGGAATCCAAATAAATGTTCACGTCCAGGGTTTCGATACTCTTGCATTGTGAAGACATGGAGATTCATGTGAGCATGGCCAAGTGGGGAAAATAAATATGGTGTGCCAAGATTCAAATTCCACAAAGCGAATGCATGCCATTACGGGACCAAGTTTGATGCCAAAGCATCGGATAGTGCGTGGAGGTAGAGAAATGTTCAATGTTTAATGGAGTCTAATTCCAGGAGGAGTCATGAAGTGAGTCGGTTTTGGTAGTTTATGAAAGGTAATACGAGGAGCCATTGAATGCATGAAAGGGTGGTGTGAAGTATGAAAGGGTGGTGAAGCATCGACGAGGCCCTTTAACCAAGTCATGAGTGGTCAAGGTGGCACCAGATTAGTTGTAAGAGATCCGGGGTTTGAACGCTTTGGATGATCAACATTAGCAAGTTTGAGCTAAGCATATAGGCCATAACGAGGTTTATTATAGCTCATGGAGTGAAGATGAATTCCAGTGCACAAAGAGGATCTTTTTGCATGAAACTGATTTGCAAGTTTTGCATAATCCAACTTGGACACCATCGCATGGGTAAAGGTGGGTTCGTGAATATAGTGATCGAGAATCTTAGCTATTGAGCCATTTGGGGAGTTTACCATATGGCTTGTTGAGCGAGTTAAGGGACATGCCTGAGAATGCCAAGACTGTGGCCAAGACCGAGCATCCATCAAGTCAAAGCATGGCCAAAGGAAACCAATTTAGTGTCGAGTCAATGAGAAGCTCAATGGGTTTTTTTAAAAGGCACAAAGACCTCAGGGTGAAAGATAGTTTGGGATGTTGACCAAGCTCGTTAGGAAAGGAGGTTAAGGAGTTAATCTCATAAATCGGCTCGCTCAAAAGTATGCACGGTGTGGGAACTAGAGAGGAGTTTGATGAGCTCGTGAAGGGCTAAGTAGAGCTTTGCATGAGGAGAAGGAAGATTTTGAAGCTCAAAGATCGTGGAGTCGAGCCATGAGATGGATAGCTCGGAGCAATCTTGATGCATAAGATGGCTCGGTCATAGGATCAGACTCATGGTGAGGAAGGCGGAGCTCGTGGAGTCGAGCCAAAGGGAGGAGATTGTCGGGAGTTGCACAAATGAAGGAGCTCGTAGGTCGATGTGATGAAGGAAAGAAACTCACAGAGGGATGTTGAGTTTCACCGATGTATGTTGAGCTCAGCAGATTCGTGAAGGAGAGCTCATACAAACCATTGCAATGGCTTTGGCAACCAAGTTGAGCTCGGTCAAATGATGAGCTCGC
Organism: Taxus wallichiana var. yunnanensis; assembly: GCA_018340775.1. Lineage (NCBI taxonomy): Eukaryota > Viridiplantae > Streptophyta > Pinopsida > Cupressales > Taxaceae > Taxus > Taxus wallichiana. The sequence continues at coordinate 362,748,835 of CM031238.1, forward strand.
GGAACTTGGGGGTTTGTGGAACCGACAAGGTGAGTTCACCAAGGAAAACCAACATAACGTGGAAGAACTCGCCAATCCATGTGAAAGGATCTCGACTCTCCGAGCTGAGCCATGCATTGAGCCCTTCGAATGCAAACCAACCCTAAGGGGTCCCACTAGTCCCACCACTTAAAATATTATTAAATTAATATTTTATACTAATTTTATTAAAATATTTTAATAAAATGATATTTTATTATTAAAATATTTTATTTAAAATATTATTTTAATTAAATGAGTAGATAAGTACTAGATCCTTCATTAATGAGACATGATGGAATGTTCTTAAGTGGTTCAACCAATTCTATAATTAATGTTAACCATCATGTGCCTTCATTTTAGGGAAAGAATTTATGATTTCTCCTCTCTTCTCTCACAGGAGTTTTTTCTATAAATGTAAGTTGGAAGCTCATTCCAAGGGGTTACACTGGTTATAGAAGTTAGACGTGTGACAAAAGTTGAACAAGTTAGACAAGAGACGTGGCACGTTTTTTTAGAATCCTCTCTCTTCTGCAAATTATCTTTGTGGATTGAGTGAACTTTCAAGCCTCCTTTCCAAGACAGTAATGGAAATTATTGCCTCTTTTGAATGTAATGATGCATTGTGCATGTTTTGAAGTAATAAAAGTGTATGTTTTGTGACTACTATTATTCCTTTCATCATTCCATATACTTCTTTGTGCCTTTCTCATGCTTGCAGTAAAGTGTGCAAGTTAAAGTTTCTATTAGAAGTTCTTTGAGTTTTGTGTTTATCAAGTGGTGGAGTTTTCATGCGGAGTTAGTTGTGGTGCTTGTTCACCCTTCTCAATTTCATCATTCTTCACTAGAAGATGGAAATATTGTTTTTCTGATTGATTTTAATAAAGGGAACACATGCTTCTTAGTCTATGGTATTTTGTTTACCCTCTCTAAGTTGCAGTAGGTGAAGTTGGCTTGTGGTGCATAGCACCCTTTTCAAATCAACCCTTCTCAAAGTCTAGAAACACCCTTTATTTGGTGTATCACCATCCCTAATATAGTTTTATTTCTTATAAGTCTCTTTCCCTAAAACCCATGGAAATGTTAGTAGAGGTCTAGTTAACCGTTTTATTGCACTAGGAATAATATGTCACTTAATTTAGGAAGAGAATTCAGCCTTCTCGAAGGTTCACCTTGAAGCCCAAAATCCCACACTTGAGATGTGATCCCATGTTACGCACCATTTCTTCTAGATGTTTGACTAGGTGTGGAAATTATTTCTCAATCGATTCTTAGTGAGCCAAATCTATTGGTGTGTTATATGCCCTACTTTTACTACATGATATATTGTAATTTACTTATGCTTCATGTCCTTGACTAGTGTTTACTAGTGTAGGACTTTCCACGAAAAAACTACCAAAATAGAAAATTTAAAAATTTCCAATAATAGATCTTTGTAAGTCATGTTTTGGATCATTCGTCTTTCCTTAAGAAGAAAAGGGAAATGATACATCAATGGTAGCCAATGGCTTAAATCTAAGACATGTCTGACATGGGAAATGTCTCATAGAGCTAAGAAGAGCTCGATTGTAGCTATGTTGGACATGTAAACTTGTTATCCCATGTATGTGGATGTTTGTAGTGAATCATGAAGTTAGACTTCAACTCCAATCAAAAACTATCCTGCCAAAAATTTTGCTAAGACCAAAAATGCTATGAATACCCTAAAAATACATAATACAAAAGCTGCAAAAAAGCGCGTAAATAGAATTTTAGGACTTTCATTGAAAAATGTCAAAAATAGAAATTTTAAGACTTTCCAAAATAAAATCTTTGGAATCCTTTTCATGGATCGTTTGTATTTTCTTAATAAGCATAAGGAAATAATACAGCAATGAGATCCAATGGCTTGAATCTAAGACATTCCTAAAATGGGCTATGTCTCATTGAGCTATGAAGATCTCGATTATAGCTATTTTGGGCATATACAAGACTTTCATCCCATGTACGTGGATGTTTAGAGTGAAGTGTGAAGTTAGACTATGGATCTGGTCAATAAATATCCTAACTAAAATTTATCTAAGACCAAAAATTCTCCAAAGACACTCAAAAATGTAAAATAGAAAAGTTGCTACAAAATGCCAAAAATAGACTTTCAGGACTTTCCTAAAATCTACTAAACATAGAAGCAAAGTCAATGCTACATCAATAAGAGCCAATGGTTGGAATCTAAGAATACCTAAAATGGGTTGTCACGTAGACCATATGCAATACTTTCATCCCTTAGACATGGATGATTAAAGTGATTCACGAAGTCGGACTACGCCTTTGATCGATATACATATCCTGTCCAAAATTTTACTAAGCCAAAAATGCTCCAAAGACCCTAAAAATGCAAAATACAAAAGATGCTAAAAACTCGCAAAAAAAGACTTTCCACTAAAACTTTCAAAACTGAAAATTTTAAAGCTATCCAAAAATAGATATTTGGAATCCCTATCCTATATCATTCATTTTTTTCAACAAGTAAATAGAAATGCTACATCAATTGGAGCCAATGGATGGAATCAAGACATACGAAATGGGTTATACCATATAGATATGAAGAGATCGATTGTAGCTATATAGGACATATGTAAGACTTTCAACCCATGTTCTTGGATGTTTAGATTGATGATCAAAGTTAGAGTACAATTTGGTAGATAAATATCCTACCAAAAAAATTCTAATACAACAAATGTTCGAAAATCCTCAAAATGCAAAATATAGAAGCTCGCTAAAAATTTCCATAACTAGACTTTCAGGATTTTCCCTGAAATCTACCAAAAAGAGAAATTATAATACTTTCTAAAACAATATTTTAGAAGGCATGATCTGGATCATTCTTATTTTATTAAAAAGTAATGGGAAATGCTACATCAATGGGAGCCAATGGTTCGAATCCAAGACATACTTAAAATGGCTATGTCATGTAGATCTTTAAAGAGCTTGGTTGTACTATGTTTGACATATGTAAGATTTTTATCCCATGGACATGGATATTTGGAGTGAATCATGAATTTATATTGTGGCTTCGGTTGACAAATATCATGGACACAATTTTTCTAAGCCGAGAAAATGCTCGAAGACCCTTAAAAATACAAAATACATAAGCTACTAAAAGCGCTAGAAATAGACTTTCCCTGAAAACTTCCAAAAGTAAATTTTTTAAGAATTTTTAAAATGGATATTTGGAATTCTTATATTGGATCATTCATCTTTCCTTAATAATCAAAGGGAAATGCTACATCAATGGGATCCAGTGGTTAGGATCAAATACATACCTAAAATGGGATATGTACACGTAGAGCTATGAAGATCTCATTTTTAGCTATGTTAGACATATGCAATACTTTCATCAAATGTATGTGAATGTTTGAAATGAAGAAAAAGGTTATATTTTGGCTTTGGTCGATAAATATTCTATCCAAAAAATTTCTAAGCCAAAAATGTTCAAATGACCCTCAAAATGTAAAATACAAAAGTCTGCTAAAAGCGCCGAAATAGACTTTCAGAATTTCCTGAAAACTACCAAATATAGTGTTAGCATAATTTAGCATAGGCATATTTATTGCATTTTATTGCATTGTCTTTTATTTAATAATGTGCAACATGTGCACTCTAGTCTAGTGACTTACATTCAATATTGTTATGTTGGATAACATTCAATATTGGTATTAGTAGTAATTACATGTGCATGTGAGATGGGTCTTATCATCTCGTAGTTGGTGTCTGCTAGGGTGTCATGTCTATCCATATGAGGCTATCTAATATCTATAAATATTACAGCTCTTGCATTGTAATGTAATCTGATTTCATGATCAATAATATTTGTGAGGCTTCCGTCCCTCTTTGGTCATTGCAATCTTATTCTATTCTATCATTTGGTATATAAGCTATACCATTATTATCATTTGGTATTAGAGCAGGTTCTATCCAAGCAAGGTTGAAGAGGAGCACTATTGGAGAGGATCCATTGGAGAAGAAGATCTGCATCAAAGGAGATCCATTGAAGCATCCTACAGCCTCCATTCCTCCCAAGCATCCATCAACTAAAATTTGACCTATCCACTTATTTGGAAGGTAAAATTTTATTTATTAGTCATTGGCATAGTCAATTGATCTAACATATTGGCGGAATATTTCAGATTTGGAGATCTTTAAAAAAAAAAAAAAAAAAATCGCAGATCTAAAAAAAAAAAAAAAAAAAAGATCAGATCTAAAAAAATCAGATCCGAAAGTGGTGTGAAGAATTCGGGAGCAAAGGTTCAAGCAGTCCGTCAACAAAATTCCAGCAGATAACTCTTAGAAAAAGGACGTAACTTTTACATACAATGTCAGATTGATGTGCCATTTTTTTTTCTGGAAAGATAAGAAGGAGACACACAACTTTGCAGTTTACATCATCTTTAGATTCGGCCTCTAAATGTGACGAAAAAGCATCAGTATAAGTCGGATCATTTTTGAAAAAAATCAGATCTAGCTGGTAAATTGGTAAGATCTCAAAAATTAAGATTCTGATTCTTCTGAAATTTTGTGGGTTTCAAGATAAATATTGTATGATGCTGCTGTCAAAATTTTAGAAAAACCCAGATCACGGTTTGTGAGAAAAGCTGAAAACAATATTCAGATTGTTTGTTTGGATCTTGGGAACAAACAGGTCAGCGGTTCGATTCCCACTCTCTCCATATTTTTTATTAAATTATTTTTTTTGGAAAATTTGGAGAAATTAAAAAATTTGGAGATTTCTAAATTTAGAATCTCACCAAACACATTTAGAGCCACCGCTAAATTTAGCGGAAAAACACCTATTGGGGGGTAAAAAAATATTTTTGGCCTAAATTGTGTATTTTGTGATTCTAGACCCTTTTTTCTAAAGAGGGGGGACACAAAAACTTCATTTTCATGTACTTTTGGAGCATGTTGTAGAAATCTTGGTGCATAAAGTGAAAAAAAAAAAAAAAAAAAAGTGCAAAATTTTCATTTTATGTTTGGTTCTATCACACGAGATCTTTGATCTCATAGTAGCGTCGGTATATATGGTGCCTCTGCAGGAAGCGCTTACGGGTGATGCCGTCATGACTACTACTGCACTTAATGCCTAACATAGCTGCCTAAACGTTGTCTGGGCATCGACCCTATAAAATCGACGGGGAGTAATAAGGACACAATACACACACATTTGAGCCCTCCCATCCGTTTGTGCTTGCACAAACCCCTCCGACATCTTGTCCCAAGTACCACGTACTAAATTCTTTCACGTGCGTTAACACCTCTTTCCGTCTTGTGGGTATATTGAAAGGGTGATCTTCTTCCACGCACCGACGGGTATATCGGAAGGAGCGTATATAGAAAAGTTTGGTATATCGGCTGACGGTATATTGAGAGGGAGACCTTAAACCTGGAGTGATAAGAGCCTTACCCTTTGTCGAGAAATTCGAGTTTCAAAAATTTAGATTGCAGACATGGGTGCACAAGCACCAAAGTTCTTCTTGCCAGATTCACAACTGCTTAGAGGAGACAACTATGTTGCATGGAAACCGAAGATCAAGACGTTACTTGAGTTTGAAGACCTATGGACAGTTGTAGATGGACAAACAACAAGATCACTTGATGATGGAAGACAACAAGCTCAATTTGACAGGGCCAATCAAAAGGCCAAGTTGATCATCTTGTTTGGCGTAACAGATGATGTGCAACCCCACATTAGAGATGCCACATCGGCCAAGGATGCATGGGATAAGTTGAGCACAGTCTATGAGGCAAAGAACAAGAATGCCATCCTCAACCTACTATCACAACTGCATACTCTCAAGTTCAAGCACAATGAGAAGGTTGAAGTTTTTTTGAGACGAGTTGCTACTTTGAGGGCATCTCTATTGGCATTGGGAAAAGAGATAAGTGATGAAGACCTCGTACCAATTGTGTTGCGAGCACTTCCTCCTTCCTACAGAATCTTTGTGACAACTATCAATATGAGTGAACACACAGTCACCTTTGAGAAGTTGGTCAATCTACTTCAACAAGAAGAGGCAATGAACAACAAAGATCAGGAAGATGAGCAAGCACTATCTTCCAATCATAAAGGAAAGGGAAAATTTCAGTCCAATCACAAGAAGTCCCAACAAAATCAAAGTCAACGAGACAACACCAAGAAGTGTCCCATTTGCGATAGAGGGGGACATGACATCAAAGATTGTTGGTACAATTCCTATAAAAAGGGTTCATCAAGCAATTCAAAACCCAATAACCATCAGGGTAACAATAATTCAAATAAAGGGAAGTCCAACAACAACAATCAAGGGCAGAAAAATGGTAATTGGAAAAGAAAACCCAAACAACAAGGGTACATTGCCGAACATGAGGATGATTCAGATAAAGGACACCACATGTATTCTGCTCAATTTGATGAAGAAACCAAGTCCATGCAAGATATCTGGTATGTTGACTCGGGTGCAACTCGACACATGACTGGACGCAAGGATTGGTTCTACACACTACGTGACTCACCTAACAAGAACCATGTGTCATTAGGTGATGACTCATCATATAGTGTCAAGGGGATTGGAAACATTTCACTACCTCTTAGAAAGCATGACTGTAAAATCACAAATGTATTGTATGTACCTGGGTTGACCAAGAATTTGCTATCAGTTAGTCAACTCCTTGATCACAACTTGAAGTTAGATTTTGACAGTAATAATGGAGAAAAAGTGTGCTTGATAAGAGATAAGTCAAGAGGTTCCAAGATTGTAGCAAGAGCCTCCAATGTGGGACGCATGTTCCAACTTGATTTTGTCCACAAGGATGATCAAGCTCTAGTGGCCAAAGACACACAATCTGCAGAACTATGGCATCGCAGATATGGTCACATCAGTTTTGGCTATCTCCAAACACTTCAAAAGGGCAACATGGTGAAAGGATTGCCTACACTCAAAAATAACACGACAAGTGTCACTGATTGCCTATTTGGAAAGCAACAGAGTACCCTTCGAGGAAGAACACATATAGAGCTAAGGAAAGCTTGATTTGGTCCACACCGATCTTTGCGGGCCCATGCAACCAAGTCATTCGGATGTCAATACTTCATGCTTTGTGTTGATGACTACTCAAGAAAGATGTGGATATATTTTCTAAGAAACAAGAGTCAAGCCTTTGAGACATTTGAAGTTCAAAGCACTTGTTGAGAATGAAGTTGGTCGCGAGATCAAAACTCTCCGCTCGAGATCGAGGGGGAATTCACAAGCAATGAGTTCAAGACTTACCCAGAAGCTCATGGGATTCAGTAAACAAATGCCTCCTACTCACACACCACAATGAGAATGGTATAGTTGAGAGAAGGAATCGTCTTATCATGGAAATGGTGTGATGTATGATTGACGACTCGGAGTTTAACAAAGACATTTTGGGCGAGGAAGGCTGCAAGAAGCTGCGATCTATTTGTTGAGCAGAGTGCCCTGAGCTCTTGAAGGAGTGACACCTCAAGAAGCATGGTCAAATCAGAAACCATCAATTGCACACCTCAGAGTATTTGGGTGTAAAGCTAGCATGCACATACCCAAGAAGAAGCAGGAGAACAAGTTGGATATGAAAGTGGCTGATATTCATTGGATACAGTGAAGAAGCACTTGGGTACAGATTATGGGATCCGAAAGCAAAGAAAGTATACACAAGTAGGGATGTTGAGTTCTTTGAGAAGAAACAAGCAGATGCTCCACTCAATGACTCAACAAACATGCAAAATACACCTCTTGTGAAGACAGAATTTGATGTTCCCACTGAAGATGACAGTGATGAATTGGATGATGGTGAAAACTTGGATCCACCACAAGCCAATGGAACAGCTAAGAAGTTACCTAAATGGTATACTCAATTAATAAGAGATGCAAATTTGGATGAAGCACCTAGCACATCATCCAATCCTGGACCTAGAACTCGCAGTCAAGCTCGTGAAGAGGTCAATTATGCCCTAATGAGCAAAGTTGTTGAAACAGTTGAGCCATCTACAATTCAGGAAGCCCTACAATCAAAAGCTTGGAAAGATGCCATGGATTCAGAGTATCAGTCAGTGATGAAGAACAACACATGGCAACTTGTCGACCTTCCACCAGGGAAGAAACCCATTGGATGCGAGATGGATATTCAAGACTAAGTACCAATCGAGATGGGACTATTGACAAGTATAAAGCAAGGCTTGTATGAAAGGGGTATGCACAACAAGAAGGCATTGATTATGAGGAGACATTTGCTCCCCACGGCCAAGATCAAGACAATCGGGATGATCTTTGCTCTATCTGCACAATTTGGTTGGAAAGTCCACCAAATGGATGTGAAAAGTGCCTTTCTTAATGGAGATTTGCAAGAAGAAGTCTATATGACTCAGCCAGAGGGTTATGTAATACCAGGAAAAGAGATGATGGTATGCAGACTCATAAAATCTCTATATGGCCTAAAACAGGCACCCCGGGCATGGTACATCAAAATTGATGAGCATCTCATAAGTCATGGATTCGAAAGGAATCCTTATGACCCCAATCTCTACCTCAAAAAGCAAGGGGGGGAGATTGTCATTGTGGTTGTTTATGTCGACGATCTAGTCATTACAGGTAGTTCTGTGAAGATGATCGATGCAACAAAGAAGGATTTTAATCGATCGTTCGACATGACAGATCTCGGGCTCATGCACTATTGTCTTGGGTTGGAAGTATGGCAAAAAGAGAATCATATCTTTGTGTCACAGTTGAAATACACCAAGACAATGCTCGAGAAATTCAGGATGATGGACTACTCCCTATTGCTACACCTATGGAAGCGAGACTTCAGTTATCTCGTTCCGATCCATCACCACCGGTGAATGCAACTCTCTATCGGCAGTTGATCGGGAGTCTCATTTACCTGACATATACTAGACCAGATATCAGCTTTGCAGTCAGCTATTTATCACGCTTCATGCAAGAACCGAAAATATGTCATTGGAAAGCAGCAAAGAGAATACTAAGATATCTAAAGGGTACAGTTGACCTTGGTCTAGAGTACAAGAAGAACAACAATTTCTTCTTGACAGGATATTCAGATTCAGATCATGCAGGAAACATGGATGATAGGAAGTCAACATCAGGCTTCGTCTTCTTTATGGGATCTGGACCGATATCATGGGGAAGCAAGAAACAGAACTTTGTTTCTCACTCTTCTACAGAAGCAGAATATAGAGCTGCAGGTGAAGCTATTTGTGAAGCAATATGGCTACGCCGAATACTGGAAGGAATTGGTCTACCACAACAGAAATCTACTCCAGTATATGTTGATAATGAAGGAGTTCTAAAGCTTGTTCGCAATCCAGTATTTCATGAGAGAACCAAGCATATTGAAGTACAGGTTCATTTCATACGCGAGCATGTCTTGAAGCACAACATACAGCTCCATTTCTGTCCTACAGCTGAACAGAAGGCAGATGTTTTCACTAAGTCACTTGCACGTGACAAATTCACACTATTCAGAGATTTCCTCTCCACTTCATTGGAAACTATGCAAAATTAAGGGGGGGAATGTTAGCATAATTTAGCATAGGCATATTTATTGCATTTTATTGCATTGTATTTTATTTAATAATGTGCAACATGTGCACTCTAGTCTAGTGACTTGCATTCAATATTGTTATGTTGGATAACATTCAATATTGGTATTAGTAGTAATTACATGTGCATGTGAGATGGGTCTTATCATCTCGTAGTTGGTGTCTGCTAGGGTGTCATGTCTATCCATATGAGGTTGTCTAATATCTATAAATATTACAACTCTTGCATTGTAATGTAATCTGATTTCATGATCAATAATATTTGTGAGGCTTCCGTCCCTCTTTGGTCATTGCAATCTTATTCTATTCTATCATTTGGTATATAAGCTATACCATTATTATCATATAGATATCTTAAGACTTTCAAAAATAGATCTTTGAAATCCCTATTTTGTATCATTCCTCTTTTTTAATAAGTGAATGGAAATGCTACATTAATGGGATAAAATGACTTAAATCCAAGACATTCTGAAATGGGTTATGTTCCAGTAGACCTATGAAGAGCTTGGTTGTAGCTATTTTAGACATATTCAATATTTTCATCTCATATACGTGGATATTTTGAGTGAAAAATTAATTTATACTTGCATCTCCGGTCGAGACATATCCTACCAAAAAAATTATGAACCTAAAATTACTTCAAGACCCTAAAAATACAAAATACAAAAGTCCGCTAAAACGCGAGAAATAGACTTGTAGGACATTCCATGAAAACTACATAAAAAAAAATTTAAAACTTTCGAAAAATATATCGTTAGAATCCTTGATCTAGATCATTCATCTTTACTTAAGAAGAAAATTTAAATGCTACATCAATGAGGTTTAATGACTAGAATCCAAGACATACCTAAAATGGGCTATGTCTCGTAGACACTATGTAGAGCTCTATTGTAGATATGTTGGACATATGCAAGACTTTAATTGCATGTACATATATGTTTTGAGTGAAGTAAAAGTTAGACTGCGCATGTCCGGTTGATAAATATCCTTCTCAAAATTGTGTTAAGCTCAAAATGCTCAAGACCCTTCTCATAAATTCAAAATACAAAAGGCTGTTAAAAACTACTTGAAATAGAATTTCATGACTTTCCTTCAAAAATTTTAAAATTATAAATTCTAAGACCTTTAAAAATAGATCTTTAGAATCTCTATTCTAGATTATTTGTCTTTCCTATCATTAGGAGACAATGGCTAGAATCCAAGACATACTTGAAATGGGCTATGTCCCATAGAGCTATGAAGATCTCAGTTATAGCTATGCTAGAGATATGCAATAATTTCATCCCTTTATACGTGGATGTTTAGAGTGAAGCACAAATTTAGACTGTGGCTTTAGTCAATAAATATCCTGCTCAAAATTTTACTAAATATAAAAAATGCTCCAAAGACCCTAAAAATGGCCACAAACAGACTTTCCCTAACAATTGCCAAAAAAATAAATTTTAATACTTTTAGAAAATAAATCTTTAGAAGCCTTATTCCAGTTCATTCACCTATAGTAAAGAAGAAAAGAAAAATTCTACATCAATTGGAGCCAATGGTTGGAATGCAATACATACCGAAATGGGATATGTCTTGTAAAGCTATTAAGAACTTGTTTATAGCTATGTTGTACATATGCAAAACTTTCATCCCATGTACGTGGATGTTTGGAGAGAAGCATGGAGTTAGACTGCAGGTTCTCATCGATAAATGTCCTACTCAAAACAAATTTAAGCCCAAAAATGTGTGAATGTTTGGAGTGAAGCAAAAAGTTAGATTATGTCTCCAGTCAATAAAAACCCTCCCCAAAATATTTCTAAGTCCAAAATCCTCCAAGACCTTAAATAATGCAAAATATAGAAGTTTCTAAAAACTTCAGAAATAGAATTTTAGTAATTTCCTTAAAATTGCCAAAAATAAAAAATATTAAGACTTTCCAAAAATAGACCTTTGGAATCTATATTCTAGATCATCCGTATTTCCTTAATAATCAAAAGGAAATGCTACAACAATGGGATCCAATGCCTAAAATCAAAGACATAACTAAAATGGGCTATGTCCCATGAGCTATGAAGATCCTTCGTTGTAGCTATATTAAACATATGCAAGACTTTCATCCCATGTACATGGATGTTTGGAGTGATGCAAAAAGTTATACTACAGATCTGTTTGATAAATATCCTACCCAAAAACATTTCTAAGCCCAAAAATTCTAGGAAGACCATCAAAAATACAAAATACGAAGTCGTTAAAAACTACAAGAAATAGACTTTCAGACATTCCCCGAAAAGCGCAACAATTAGAAATTTTAAGACTTACCAAAAAAATATCTTTAGAATCCATGTTTTGTATCATTTATCTTTTGTTAAGAAGAAAAATGAAATCTTAGATTGATGGGATCCAATGGCTGGAATAAGAAACGTACGATATGGGCTATGTCCTGGTAGAGCTATAAAGAGCTCGATTGTAGCTATGTTGCACATATGTAATACTACCAACCCATTACATGGATGTATGGAGTGAGTCACAACGTTAACAAGTGGCTTCGGTCAATAAAAATCTTGCCCAATAATTTTTATCCTAAAAATGCTCAAGACCCTCAAAATGCAAAATATAGAAGTTGTTAAAACTCGCTAGAAAATAGACACAAGACTTTCCCGAAAAGCGTGAAAAATATAAATTTTAATACTTTTAGAAAATATATTATAGCTTAAATAGATAAATAGCAGGGTTAAAAAATTTCTAAGCCCAAAATGTTCAAGACTCTTAAAAATGCAGTATAGAAGTGTTGAAAACTACAAGAAATAGACTTTCAGGACTTTCCCTAAAAAATACAAAAATAAAAATTTAAGACTTTCAAAAAATTGATTTTTAGAAGATATGTTATGGATCATACATATTTCCTTAAGAATCAATGATAAATTAAACATCAATGGGATCTAATGGTTGAATCTAAGACACAACATAAATGGGTTATGTCATGTAGAGCTATGAGGAGCTCGGTTGTAGCTATGTTGGAAATATGCACGTCTTTCATCCCATGTAAGTGGATGTTTTAAGTGAAGTGTGAAGTTAGACTATGGCTACAATCAATTACTATCCTTCCCAAAAAAATTCTAAGGCAAAAATACTCTAAAGACCCTCAAAATGCAAACTATGAAGTTTGATAAAAATTGCCAGAAATAGACTTTCAGGACTTTCCTTAAAAATTGCCAAAAATAAAAAATTTAGTACTTTCCAAAAATAGATGTTTGGAAGCCTTGTTCTTAAGGATTGTTCTTTCCTTATGAAACAAAGGAAAATGCTACATCAATGGGAGCAAATTCCTAGTATGCAAGACATACTTGAAATGGGTTGTGTCTCGTAAAGTTATGAAGAGCTCGGTTATAGTTATGTTGGACATATGCAAGACTTCCATGCCATGTATGTGGATGTTTGGAGTGAAGGATGATATTAGACTTAAAATTTGGTTAATAAATCTCCTTTACAAAAATTTTCTAAGGTCAAAAGTGCTTCAAAGACCCTTCAAAATGAAAATTACAAATGCCGTTAAAAGCGCCAAAAATAGACTTTCGAGGACTTTCCCTAAAAACTATCAAAAATCAAAATTTAAAGACTCCAAAAAATATTTTTGAAGCCCTTTTCTGGATCCTTCATCTTTCCTTAAGAATAAAATATAAATGTTACACCAAAGGGAGCCACCAATAACCTTAATCTAAGACATACGAAATGGTCTATGTCCCATAGAGCTATGAAAAGCTTGGTCAGTAGCTATGTTGGACATATGAAAGACTTTCAACCCATGTACATGGATGTTTGGAGTGAATCACGAAGCTATATTGTTGCTCGTGTCTATAAAAATCCAGCCCAAAATCATGCTAAGCCCAAAAATACTCCGAAGACCCTCAAAATGCAAAATACAAAAATTGCTAAAAATTGCCAAAAATATTTTAGGACTTTCCCTAAAACTCGATAAAAATTGAAATTTAAAGACTTTCCAAAAATAGATCTTTTGAATCCATTTTTGTATCCTTTTTATTTCCTTAATATGTAAAGGGAAATGCTACATCAATTCTAGTCAATGGTTAGAATCCAACATATACATGTAATGGGCTATGTCTCGTAGAGCTATGAAGAGTTCGGTTATAGCTATGTTGAACATATACAAGACTTTAATCTCATGTATGATGAAGTTAACACTAAAGCAAGAAGTTAAGAATATGGTTTTAGTCAATAAATATCCTGCAAAAAAATTGGTAAGCCCAAAAATGTTCTAAAGACCCTAAAAATGAAAAATATAGAAGCTCCTAAAAACTGCTAGAAATAAAATTTTAAGACTTTCCTTGAAAATGTTAAAAAAATAAATTTTAAGACTTTACAAAAATCTCTTTCAAATTATTATTTTAGATTGTTTTTCTTTCCTTAAGATTTAAAAGTAAATTCTACATCAATTGGATTAAATGGGTGGAATCCAAGACATACCTAAAATGTGTTGTCTTGTAGAGCTATGAAGAGCTCGGTTGTAGCTATGTTTGACATATGCAACAATTTCATCAGATTTACATGGATGTTTGGAGTGAAGGAATAAAATATACTATGGCTCAAGTCGATAAATAACCTACCCAAAATTTTGCTAAGCCCAAAAATCCTCCGAAGACCCTCAAAAATGTAAAATACAAAAATTACTCAAATTGCTAGAAATAGACTTTCAGGAGTTTCCTTGAAAACTGCCAAAACTAGAAATTTTAAGAATTTCAAAATTAGATCTTTGGAATTTTGTTTCTGAATCGTTCATTTTACCTTAATAAGAAAAGTCAAATGTTACATCAATGGGAGCCAATGGCTAGAATCCAAGACATACCTGAAATGGATTATGTCTCGTAGAGCTATGAAGAGCTTAGTCGTAGCTATGTTAGACATATGAAATATAATCATGCCATGTATATGGATGTTTAGAGTGAAGCATGAAGTTATACTGTGGCTTGGTCAATATATATCTTGCCCAAAATTTTGCTAAGCCCAGAAATGCTTTGAAGACCCTAAAAATGTAAAATACAAAAGCTTCTAGAAAGCGCAAGAAATATACTTTCAAAACTTTCCTCAAAATTTCCAAAAGTATAAATTTGAATACTTTATAAATATATATCTTTGGAATCCCTGATATATCATTCATCTTTCCTTAATAAGCAAAGCAAAATGCTACATTAATGTGAGCCAATAGCTGGAATCCAAGACATAACCGAAATGGTTTATGTCACGTAAAGCTATGAAGAGCTCAATTGTAGATATATTAGACATATGCAAGACTTTCATGCAACGTATATAGATATTTGGAGTGAATCACGAAGTTTTACTACATATGCAAACAATAATTATCCCGCCCAAAATTTTGCTAAGCCCAAGAATGCTTCAAAACCCTCAAAATGCCAAATATATATTAAAACTACCAAAAAGAGAAATTTTAAGACTTTCCAAATATATATATTTGGAATCCCTTTCTAGGATCATTCATATTTCCTTAAGAAGCAAAGGGAAATTTTACATCAATGCGAGCTAATGCATGGAATTAAAGACATACGAAATGGGCTATGTCTTGTAGAGTTATGAAGAGCTCGGTTGTAGCTATGTTGGACATATGTAAGAATTTCATCTCATGAAAGTGGAAAATTGGTGTAAATCACAAAGTTAGACTACATTTTCAAATGATAAATATACTACCCAAAATTTTGCTAAGCCCAAAATGAACTGAAGATCCTAAAAATGTAAAATACAAAAGCTTTTTAAAGCTGTCGAAATAGACTTTCAGGACTTTACTCGAAAACTACCAAAAATATAAATTTTAAGACTTTAAAAATATATATATGTGGAATCCATGTTCTTGATCATTTGTCTTCTTTTAAGAAGCAAAGGGAATTTCTACATCAATGGGAGCCAATGGTTGGAATCCAAGACATACCGAAATGGGCTATGTTTCGTAGAACTATGAAGTGCTTGGTTATAGCTATGTTGAACATATGTAATGCTTTCATCCCATGTACATGGAAGTTTTGAGTCAAGATTAGAGTCATAATGCGGCTCGGGAAAACAATTATCTTGTCCGATATTTTCTAAGCCCAAAAATGCTCTAAAGACCCTCAAAATGGAAAATACAAAAGTCTGCTAAAAATGCCAAAAATAAGCTTTTAGGAGTTTCCTTGATAATTACCAAAAAAATATTTAAGAATTTTTAAATTAGATATTTGGAAGCCTTGTTTTTTATTATTCGTCTTTTCTTAAGAAGCGATGGGAAATGATACAAGAATGGGAGCTAATGGGTTTGGAATCCAAGACATACGAAATGGGTTATGTCTCGTAGAGCTATGAAGATCTCGATTATAGCTATGTTAGTAATACACAAGACTTTTATTCAATGTACATGGATGTTTAGGGCAAGGAAAAAAATTTATAGTGTGGCTCTAGTCAATATATATCATGCCCAAAAAATTTCTAAGCCCAAAAATGCACCGAAGATCCTCAAAAATAAAAATATAAAAAACTCGCTAAAAATTTCCATAAAGAGACTTTCCCTAAAAACTAACAAAAATAGAAATTTGAAGACTTTCCAAAAGTATATGTTTGTAATCAATGTTATGGATTGTTCATATTTCCTTAAGAAGCAAAGGGAAATGTTACATTAATGTTATCTAATGGATGGAATCAAACACATACCTAAAATGAGTTGTCACGTAGAGCTATGAAGAGCTCGGTTGTAGCTATGTTGAACATATGCAATAATTTCATCGATGTACTTTGATATTTTGAGTGAAGCATAAAGATAGACTGTAGCTCTAATAGATAAATATCCTACCCAAATTGTTGATAATCCCGAAGTTGATCCGAAGACCCTAATAAAAGAAAAATGCATAAGCTCCAAAAAATTGCAAGAAATAGACTTTAAGGATGTTCCCGAAAACCGTAAAAATTAATAAAAATTAATAATTTACAAAAATATATCTTTGGAAGCTTTGTTCGGATCATTCATCATTCCTTAAGAAGCGGAGGAAATGCTACATTGATGGGATTCAATTGTTGGAATTCAAGACATACCCGAAATGGGCTATGTCACGTAGAGCTATGAAGGGCTCGGTTGTAGTTGTATTAGACATATGGAATAATTTCATCCTATATACTTGGATGTTTGGAGTGAAGAAAAAAATTATATTAAGGCTCAAAATTAGTTACTTAGAGTGAAGCACGAAATAGACAAACATATAAATTTTAAGACTTTCCAAAATATATATCTTTGTAAGCCTTGTTGGATCGTCGTCTTTCCTTAAGAATCAAAGGGATACATTACTCTTATATTTTTACCAAGTTTATTAATTCTTTCTCAATTTGACTATTAGTGAGCCACTTCCCAATGTGTAATGTATCCAAGTGTGGATGAAAGTATGTGGAAAACAACTCTTTAGAATTGGATATAACCCAAGATGGGATGGAAGATTGAGCCCAAATTTATTCTCACCAATATTTTTAGTTATTGTATATTGCTCATGTAGTAGAGGCCTGAGTTTCCTATATGGACCTTAGAGTCACTCCTTTTGGAGATGTAAATAGACCTTATCTCCCACTTAGAATTTAGTTATCTTATCCACTTCATTTTTGTATGAGAATATTCTTCTTCCAACATGAATGGAAATGCTACATCAATTGGATCCAATGGATGGAATCTAAGACATACATCAAATGGGTGTGTTGTAGAGCTATAAAGAGCTCTGTTATAGCTATGTTGTAGCTATGTTGGACATAAACAGAAGCTGCTAAAACTATCAAAAATAGAATTTCAGGACTTTCCCTAAATTATTCGAACAATATAGCTTTGGAATCCCTCTCCTGTATCATTCTTCATTCCTTAAGAAGAAAAGGTAAATGCTACATCAATGGGATCCAATGGCTGGAATCCAAGACATACCGTAAATGGTCAATGTCCCATAAATATTTGAAGAGCTCGATGTTAGCTATACCAATTGGATATATGGGAGAATTTTATCCAAGTTACGTTGATGTATGGAGTGAGGAACGAAGTTATCCGCAGCTACGGTTGATAAATAACTTGCCCAAAAATTATCTAAGTCCAAAAATGATTTGAATACCCTAAAAATGCAAAATACATAATCTTGTAAAAATGTAGAAATAGACTTTCCGGACTTTCCTATAAACTTCCAAAAAAATAATTTTTAGACATTCTAAAAATAGATCTATCAAAACCCTATTTTTGATCATTTTTTCCTTAATATGCAAAGGGAAATGCTACGTCAATGGGATACAATGACTTGAATCTAACACATACCGAAATAAGATATGTCTCGTAGAGTTTTGAAGAGCTTGATTGTAGCTATATTGTTCATATGCACGACTTTTGTACCATGTACATGGATGTTTGGAGTTAAGAATGAAGCTAAAATGTGTCTCTAGTAAATAAATATCATGCCCAAAATTTTACTAAAGCCCAAAAATGCTTGAAGACCCTCCAAAATGTAAAATACAAAAGATGCTAAAAACTTCAAGAAAATAGACTTTCACTGAAAATTACCAAAAGTAGAAATTTTAAGACTTTCTAAAATATATATTTATAAGCCATGTTCTGGATTAGTCATCTTTCGTTAAGAAGAAAAGGAAATGTTATATTAATATCGCACATGCCTGTAATCCAAGACGTACACGAAATGGGCTATATTCTGTAGAGCTATGAAGAGATCATTTTAGGTATGTTGGACATATGAAATAATTTCATCCCATGTACATACTACTTGGAGTGAAGCACAAAGTTAGGATGTGGCTCCGGATGATAAATATCTTGCCAAAAAAATTGCTAAGCCCAAAAATGCTCAAGACCCTTAAAACCGTAATAGAAAAAAGCTGCTAAAAAGTGCCACAAATAGACTTTCAGGAATTTACTTTAAAATCCCATCTTCTATATCATTTATATTTCCTTAAGAAGTAGAAATAATACATTAATGGGAGATAATGGTTGGAATCTAAGACATACCGAAATGGGTTATGTGTGAGAGAGATATGAAGAGCTCGGTTATAGTTATGTTCGACATGTCGTGGATGTTTAGAGTGAAGCACGAAGTTAAACTATAACCTTGGTTGATAAATATATCTTTCCCAAATATTTTCTAAGCACAAAAATGCACAAAATTCCCTCATAAATTCAAAATACAAAATATGATAAAAATTGCAAGTATTAAACTTTCAAGACGTTCTTTCGAAACTACCAAAAATAGAAATTTAAAGATTTTCTAAAAATAGATCTTTAGAATCCTTGTTCTAGATTATTCACCTTTGACTAATAAGAAAAAGGAAATGGTACATCAATATGAGCCAATTGCTAGAATCAAAGACATACCTAAAATGGGCTATGTCCCTTAGAGCTATGATGAGATCGGTTGTAACAATGTTTGACATATACAATACTTTCATCCCATATACGTGGATGTTAAGAGTAAAGCATGAATTTAGACTATAGCTCCAGCCGATAAATATCCTACCCAAAAAAATTATAATATTAAAAACTCCGAGACCCTAAAAATGCAAATACGAAATTTCGCTAAAAACTACTAGAAATAGACTTTCACAAATTTCCGAAAACCGAAAAAAATAGAAATTTTAAGACTTTCAAAAATAGAGTTTTGAAATTCTGTTCTATATAATTCACCTTTCCTTAAGAATCAAAGATAAATGCTACATCAATGGGAGGAAATGGATAGAATCCAATACATACTTGAAATAGGTTATGTCTCATAGGGCTATGAAGAGATTTTTATAGCTATATTAGACATATATAAGACTTTCATTCCATGTATGTGAATGTTTGTAGTGAAACACGAAGTTATATTATGCCTTCGGTCAATGAATATTTTTCCCAACTATTTTCTAAGACAAAAATGCTCCAAAGACCCTCAAAAATGTAAAATACAAAAGCTACTAAAGAATCTAGAAATAGAGTTTTAACATTCCCTAAAAATTGCCAAAATTAGAAATTTTAAGACTTTTGAAAAATAGATCTTTGGAAGCCCTATTCGGATCATTCATTTTTGTTAAGAAACAAATGGAAATACTACATTAATGGGATTCAAATCTGGAATCCAAAACATACCTTAAATGGGTTATCCCGTATAGCTATGAAGAGCTCTGTTGTAGTTATTTTAGACATATGCAAGACTTTCTACCCATATGCATGGATTTTGGAGTGAATCATGAAGCTAGATTGCATATCTAGTCCACAAATATCTTGCCCATAATTTTTAACCCTAAAAATACTCTAGAGACCCTAAAAAGTAAAATACATAAGCTGCTAAAAACTACCAAAAATAGACTTACAAGACTTTACTCGAAAATTGTCAAAAATAGAAATTTTACGACTTTCCAAAATAAGATCTTCAGAATCCATGTTCGGATAATTCATTTTCTTTTAGAAGCAAAGGGAAACGCTACATTAATGAGATCAATAGATGGATTCCAAGACATAACGAAATGGGCTATGTCTCGTAGAACTATGAAAAGGCTCAATTATAGCTATGTTTGACATATGCAATACTTTCATCCTATGAACATGTATGTTTGGAGTGAAGCAAGAAGTTATACTATGGATTCGATCTATAAATAAATTTTCCAAAAAAATCTAAGCCCAAAAATGATATGAAGACCCTCACGAATACGAAATACAAAAGCGCTAAAATTGCCGTAAATAGACTTTGTAACTTTCCTTGAAAACAACCAAAAATAGAAATTTTAAGAATTTCTAAATTTATATATTTCTAAGCCTTGTTATGGATCATTCGTCTTTCCTTAAGAAGAAAAGTAAAATGTTACATTAATGGGAGCTAATGGCTAGAATCCAAGAATACCTTAAATGGGCAATGTCACGTAGAGCTATGTAGAGATCTGTTGTAGCTATGTTAGACATATGTAATACTTTCATCCCATGTACATGGATGTTTGGAGTGAAGCAAAAAGTTAGACCTCATCTCTGGTTGATAAATTTAAGACTTTTAAAAATAGATCTTTGGAAACCCTTGCTCGGATGTTTGGAGTGATTCACAAAGTTAAATTGTTGCTTTAGTCGATAAATATCATACCCCAAAAATTTTCTAAGCCAAAAATGCTCTTAAGACCGTAAAAAGGAAAAATACCAAAAGCTGTTAAAAACTACTAGAAATAGACTTTCACGATTTTCCCTAAAAACTTCAAAAACTAGATATTTAAAAATACTCCAAAATAGATCTTTGAAAGAACTATTCTAGATCATTCATATTTCCTTAAAAAAAGGGGAAATACTACATTTATGGGAGCCAATGGATGGAATCCAAGACATACCTTAAATGGGCTATGTCTCGTATATCTATAAAGGGCTTTGATCTAGCTATGTTGGACATACATAAGATTGCCATCCCATGTATGTGGATGTTTGGTGAAGAACAATTTAGACTGTGGATCTAGTCAATAAATAAACTAGCTAAAAATTTTCTAGACCGAAAAATGCTCTAAAGACCCTCAAAAATACAAAACACAAAAAAACTACCAGAAATAGACTTTTAGGACTTTCCCTAAAAAACTGCCAAAAATAGAATTTTTAAGACTTTCCAAAATAGATCTTTCAAAACATTATTTGGGATCATTCATCTTTCCTTAAGAAGCAAAGGTAAATGCTACATCAATTGGATCCAATGGATGGAATCCAAGACATACCTGAAATTGGCTATGTGACGTAGAGCTATGAAGATATCGGTTATAGCTATGTTGGACATATACAATACATTCGTCCCATGTACGTGGATATTTGAAGTGAAGGAAAAAATATAATGTGGCTCTAGTTGATAAATATCCTACTTAAAAACTGTCTAAGCCCAAAATTCCCTGAAGGCCTTCCACGTCCCTCAAATATGCATTATCCATTGGGGTTCAAAGAGTCATTTGCAACAAATAACTAGGAGTACACACACACAACAAAAGGAAACACACCACACAGAAAGGAAAGAATGCACAGAACATGAAAGGGAAACACACACCTCAAATCACATATAGTATAATTTAGGGAATGACACGCTTTCACTGAAGCACTTTTATTTTTCGAGGTTACCTCCGAGTGGGCAACACTAAGTTATGATGTTGCACGAATCCGTTGACTAGTTCAAGAAAGTATCCTCCTCTCCTTAACTATTTTTGAAATTTAGGTGCTTTCATGATAGTTTGTGTACTTTTTAGGAGTGATCCTACATGAGATTCTACGGATGCTCAAGATTTAGCCTAAAAATTCCATTATCTTCATCCTCTTTTAAATCAGTTTCATAGTACAAGTTACCTTTCGTAATTACCCACATTACTAATTTTTCATTGAGTATCTATTTATTTCCCGAAGAATGGTTTTCATTCAAATTATTTGAATTGTCGGGAATCTTTTCATTCCCCCATTCACATTCATTCACATCTTTTTTGCAAAGATCCTCGAATTCTTATTTTTGACCCATATCATTATGAGGTGTTTGGATGTTGAATGGAGGGTTAAGAATAACCTCACACTCATTTTGTAAGGCCATCACATGAGCTAAGAGGTCAAGACTTAGCTCAGGATCTCTTGTGTCTTTTGATAATTAAAAATTTTATTGTATGGAAGATTTCTTTGAGTCTACCCAAAGCTCACCTTTACCTTCATTCAAAAAATGTTCATTCAGAACATCAAGGAAAATATCTAGAGGAACTGCTTCATTATCTTGAAGATCATGGAATTCTCCTACATTTTTTCAAGGGGATCCTTGACTTCAGAGACCTCAATACTTTAAGTCCTGAATTTTTCATCCCATAAGGAATCCTCTCCTTCGAATGGAAAGGAGAACACTTCAACTTCATCAACACATCCATCACTCATTGATTCATGAGGGGATTTATATTATTCACCTTTTTTTTCTTCGTTGCATCTGACCTCAAAATTGATTGAGGATTCCAAATTGGATTCATGATTTTCTTACATATCCATATCTTGCATTAGGAGTGCAAGACTAATCTTAGGATATTCTATTTATACTGTGGTTCTTAAGAATTCTTACACTGGTCCTTCCTTTAGGATTTTTGAGAGCTCATCATAGGTTGCCTTAACTTATTTATCTTGAATGACATTCTCAAGAGAATCTTCATCTTCAAAGGGAAATCAGAAAACCTCCTCATCACGGGTGAACTTGTAATTGGATTACCCTACATATAACTCATTAAGAACCATTTCATTTTCTTCTTGAGTGACATCATCTGGTAACTTGGGGCTATTATTTTAAAACTTATAGTTTCTAAATACCTTCTCAAGATCAATACCTCCTCAAGAAGGGATTATTGGTCCTATAAAAATGGGAATCTCATCTTCCCTCTCAGTTGTCACAAAGTGATCCATCCTCTTGTTATCTTGATACAAGATGTTGGCTCTTGGGCTTCCTGAATTTTGCACTATATATCTCATATTTTTCATAGGCAACAACTTATCTATATCTCCTTTGATTGGTATGGTTGCGGAAAACCAATTCAACTGAATTTTCCCTCCCATGTCTCAAAAGAATCTTTAACTTAAAAATTCCAAAATTCGTTAGGATGTCTACTACAAAATAATAATTGACATCTTTTTATCCGGAAGTTCAACAAGGGCCACCCATGCATATTTGATCTTCCCTAAAATTGGGACTTCCTTTCACTCCATGGAGTAACAAGAACCATCGAGTGCAATCATGATGAATTTTAGAGCATTATAAACCTTCACAAACATTACATTATCAAAGACACCTGAATCTATTATGCAATTATTCAATTTGTATTCCCCAATGAGAAGGGAGACATAAAAGAGCCAACCTTATCAATATTTGATGCGCTCATGGAAAAATGGTTCTTTGAGGGAAGTGTAGGTGGGTTTGGCCCTAGGCCTTTAGAGGTCACGAGATCGGGATTTGAACTATTACCCCTTCATATGCAAAACAAATCTCTTAAATTGTTCGAGGTGAGTCCATAAATATTCTATTTTAGAATATTACACCTTGGTCCTATTCATATGTTATATGATGTCAAAAAGAGCAAATTCAAACAAGGGGGATGAAGGGGATTCTTTTGAAGTTAAGATAGGATTAGAAGCAAGGGTAGAATTTTGGGGAACGGAGGTTATTTTGAAGGTAGACTAAGAACTTGTGAAGCACTAGATTTTGCAAAAGTAGATTTAGAATTAGAAGAAGTGTTAGAAGCATAACTTTACTAAGTGAACACCCAGTGAGTTCCTCAAATATGCATTATCCACTGGGGTTCACAAATTCATTTGCAACAAATAACTATAAGGAGTACACACACACAACAAAAGGAAAAACACCACGTAGAAAGGAAATAATGCATGAGAATATGAAAGGGAAACACACACCTCAAATCACATATGGTATAATTCAGGAAATGACATGCTTTCACTTAAGCACTTTTATTTTTCAGAGGTTAACTCGAGTTGGCAACACTAAGTTATGATGTTCTATGAATCCGTTGACTAGTTCAAGAAAGTAGCCTCTCGCTTAACTATTTTTAAATTTAGGTGCTTTCATGATAGTTTGTGTAATTTTAGGAGTGATCCTACATGATATTCTTGATGCTCAAGATTTAGCCTATAAATTCCATTGCCTTCATCCTCTTTTAAATCAGTTTCATAGTCTTGAAATTACCCAAATTACCCAAATTACTGATTTTTCATTGAGTATCTCTTCGTTTCCCAAAGAATGGTTTTCATTCAAATTATTTAAATCGTCAAGGCTCTTTTCATCCCCCATTCATGTTAATTCACATCTCTTCTTCGAGAGATCCTCAAATTCATATTTTTACCATTATCATTATGAGGTGTTTAAATGTTGAATGGAGGGTTAAGAATAACCTCACACTCATTTTGAGGCCATCACATGAGCTAAGAGGTCAAGACTTAGCTCAAGCATCTCTTGTGTCTTTTGTTACTTAAAAAATTTATTGTATGGAATCTTCTTTGAGTCTACCCAATGTTCACCTTTACCTTCATTTAAAAAGTGTTTGTTCAAAACTTTAAGGAAAATATCTAGAGGAATTGCTTCATTATCTTGAAGATCATGGAATTATCCTACATTTTTTCAAGGGGATCCTTGACTTCGAGAGACCTCAATACTTTAAGTCTGAATTTTTTATCACATAAGGAATCCTCTCCTTGAATGGAAAGGAGAACACTTCAACTTCATCAACACATCCATCACTCATTGATTCATGAGGGGATTTATATTATTCACCTTTTTTTTCTTCGTTGCATCGACCTCAAAATTGATTGAGGATTCCAAATTGGATTCATGATTTTCTTACATATCCATATCTTGCATTAGGAGTGCAAGACTAATCTTAGGATATTCTATTTATTCTGTGGTTCTTAAGAATTCTTACACCGATCCTTCCTTTAAGTTTTTTGAGAGCTCATCACAGGTTGTCTTAACTTATTCCTCATGAATGACATTCTCAAGAGAATATTCATCTTTAAAGGGAAATCAGAAAACCTCCTCATCGAGGTGAACTCATAAGTGGATTGCCCTGCATACAAATCATTAAGAACCATTTTCTTTTCTTCCCGACTCACATCATCTGGTAACTCAGGGCTATTATTTTGAAACTCAGAGTTTCTAAATACCTTCTCAAGATCAATACCTCCTCAAGAAGGGATTCTTGGTCCTATGAAAATGGGAATCACATCTTCCCTCTCTATTGTCACAAAGTGATCCATCCTCTGTTATCTTGATACAAGATGTTGGCTCTTGGGCTTCCTAACTTTTGCACTATAAATCTCATTTTTTTTCATAAGAAGAAACTTATATATATCTCCTTTGATTGGTATGGTTGCAAAAGACCAATTAATTTGAATTTTCCCTCCCATGTCTCGAAATAAGCTTTGACCTAAAAAAAAATCCAAAATTTTTTGGGATGTCTACTACAAAATAATCATTGACATATTTTTATCTAGAAGTTCAGCAAGGGCCACCTATGCATATTTGATCTTCAATAAAAGTGGGACTTCATTTAAGTCCACAGTAACAAGAGCCATTGGGTGGAGTCATGATGAATTTTAGAGCATTGGAAACCTTCACAGACATTATATTGTTAGAGACACCTGAATGTATTATGCAATTATTCAATCTGTATTCCCCAATGAGAAGGGAGACTTAGAAAGAGTCAACCTTATCAATATTTGATGCACTCTTGGAAAAATGCTTCTTTGAGGGAAGTGTAGGTGGGTTTGGCACTAGGCCTTTAGAGCTAGGGGTCACACTATCGGTATTTGAACTATAACCCCTTGATATGACGAACAAATCTCTCAAATTGTTCTAGGTGAGTCCGTAAATATTATATTTTAGAATATTGCACCTTGGTCCTATTCATAGGCTATATAATGTAAAAAGAGAAAATACAAATAAGGGGGATGAAGGGGCTGCTTTTGAAGTTGAGATAGGCTTAGAAGAATGGTTATATGTTTGGAAAACGAAGGGTGTTTTGAAGGAAGACTAGGAACTTGTGAAACACTAGATTTTGTGAAAGAACATTTAGAACTAGAAGAAGCATTAGAAGCATACTTTTACTAAGTGAACCCCATGTGATTCCCTAAAATATGCATTATCCATTAGGGTTCATAGATTCATTTGCAACAAATAACTAGGAGTACACACACACACATTACAAGTTTCATAGTATAAGTTACCTTTCGTAATTACCCACATTATTAATTTTTCATTGAGTATATCTTCGTTTCCCGAAGAATGGTTTTCATTCAAATTATTTGAACCTTCAGGGCTCTTTTCATTCCCCCATTCATGTTCATTCACATATTTTCTGCAAATATCCTCGAATTCATATTTTTACCCATATCATTGTGAGGTGTTTGGATGTTGAATAGAGGGTTAAGAATAACCTCACACTCATCTTGTAAGGCCATCACATGAGCTAAGAGGTCAAGACTTAGCTCAGGATCTCTTGTGTCTTTTTCTACTTAAAAATTTATTATATAGAATCTTTCTTTGAGTCTACCCAATGTTCACCTTTACCTTCATTCAAAAAATGTTTGTTCAAAACTTCAAGGAAAATATCTAGAGGAATTGCTTCATTATCTTGAAGATCATGGAATTCTCCTACATTTTTTTCAAGGGGATCCTTGACTTTGGAGACCTCGATACTTTAAGTCTTGAAATTTTCATCCCATAGGGAATCCTCTCCTTCAAATGGAAAGGAGAACACTTCAACTTCATCAACACATCCATCACTCATTGGTTCATGAGGGGATTTAGATTATTCACCTTTTTTGCTTTGTTACATCTAACCTCAAAATTGATTGAGGATTCCGAATTGGATTCATGATTTTCTTACATATCCATAGCTTACATTAGGAGTGCAAGACTGATCTTAGAATCTTCTATTTTTTTTGCGTTTCTTAAGAATTCTTACACCGATCCTTCCTTTAAGCTTTTTGAGATCTCATCATAGGTTTCCTTAACTTATTCCTCATGAATGACATTCTAGAGAAAATCTTCATCTTCAAAGGGAAATCAGAAAACCTCCTCATCGGGGGTGAACTTGTAAGTGGATTTCCCTGCATACAACTCATTAAGAACCATTTCCTTTCTTCCGACTCGCATCATCCTGGTAACTCGGGGCTATTATTTTGAAACTCACAGTTTTAAATACCTTCTCAAGATAAATTCCTCCTCAATAAGGGATTCTTGGTGCTTATATAAAATGGGAATCTAATCTTCCCTCTCGGTTATCACAAAGTGATCCATCCTCTTACTATCTTGATACAAGATGTTGGCTCTTGCGCTTCTTGAATTTTGCACTATATATCTCATCTTTTTCATAGGAAGAAAATTATCTATATCTCCTTTGATTGGTATGGTTGTGGAAGACAAATTCATCTGAATTTTCCCTCCCATGTCTCGAAGAAGATTTGACCTAAAAAAATTCCAAAATTTGTCGGGATGTCTACTACAAAATAATCATTGACATATTTTTATCTCGGAAGTTCAGCAAGGGCCACTTGTGTATATTTGATCTTCCTAAAAGTGGGACTTCCTTTAACTCCATAGAGTAACAAGAGCCATCAGGTGGAGTCATGATGAATTTTAGAGCATCGAAACCTTCACAAACATTACATTGTCAGAGACACCTGAATATATTATGCAATTATCCAATTTGTATTCCCAATGAGAAGGAGACATAAAAAGAGTCAACCGTATTAATATTTGATGCGCTCATGGAAAAATGCTTCTTTGAGGTAAATTTAGGTGGGTTTAGCACTAGGCCTTTAGAGCTAGGGGTCACATGTATTGGGATTTGAATTATTACCCCTTGATATTCGAAAAAATCTCTCAAATTGTTCGAGGTGAGTCCATAAATATTCTATTTTAGAATATTGCACCATGGTCATGTTCATATGTTCTACGATGTTAAAAAGAGAAAATTCAGAACATGGGGATGAAGGGGATGCTTTTGAAGTTGAGATAGGCTTAGAAGCATGGGTAGATGTTTGGGGAATGGAGGGTGTTTTGAAGGGTAGACTAGGAACTTGTAAAACACTAGATTTTGTGAAAGCAAATTTAGAATTAGAAGAAGCATTAGAAGACTTATTTAGGATAATGGGTGCCCTTTTTCTTGCTATAAGATCGGGTTTCTCCAATGCAGAGTCCATGCAAGGTGGGAAAGGAGATCCTTCGACTCGATTATTTTCTTTTTTTAGTCACCATTAAAGGATATTAAGTCATAATTTTCTTCTACAATAGTGGAGGGAGATGTTTCCTTTTAAGAATGTCAATGAGTAAACACAACACACGATAAACTCTTAAAATCATGAACAATCTAAAACATGGATTTCAAAGATCTACTTTTGGGCTTAAAAAATATTGGGTGAGATATTTATTAACTGGAGCCACAATCTCACATAGTGATTCACTCAAACACCCATGTACATAGTATGAAAGTCTTATATATTTCAACATAGCTTCAACCGAGCTCTTCATAGCTTTATAAGACATAGCCCATTTCAGTATATCTTGAATTCCAGACATTTGTCTCCCATTTATGTAGCATTTCCATTTACTTCTTAAGGAAAGATAAATAATCTAGAACATGGCTTCTGAAGATCTATTTTTAGAAAGTCTTAAAATTTCTCTTTTGGTAGTTTTCAGGAAAGTCTGAAAGTCTATTTCTAGAAGTTTTTAAAAGCTTTTGTATTTTATATTTTTGAGGGTCTTCAGATCATTTTCGGGCTTAGAAAAATTTTGAAAATTTATTTTGCAATCAAATTCATAATCTAACTTCTTCCTTCACTCCAAACATTTATGTACATGGGATGAAAATCTTGCATATGTTCAATATAGCTATAGCAAGGCGCTTCATAGCTCTACGAGACAACCCATTTCATGTATGTCTTGGATTCCAACCATTGGCTCCCATTTCTGTAACATATATCTTTTCTTCTTAAGGAAATATGAATGATCCCAAATAGGGCTTCCAAAGATCTATTTTGAAAAAGTTTTAAAATTTCTATTTTTGGTAGTTTTTAGGGAAAGTTCTTAAAGTCTATTTCTGGCAGTTTTTAGTAGCTTTTATATTTTGCATTTTTTGGGGTCTTTGGAGCATTTTTGGGCATAGCAAAATTTTGGGCAGGATATTTATCGACCAGAGCCAAAGTCTAATTTTTTACTTCACTCCACATACAAGTGATGAAATTTTTTAATATGTCCAACATAACTATAATCAAGCTCTTCATAGCTCTACAGGACATAGAGCTTTTCATGTATGTCTTGGATTCTGCCATTGGCTCTCATTTATGTATCATCTCCTTTTCTTTTTAATGAATGAAGAATGATTAGGATAGGGCTTCCAAATATCTATTTTTAGAAAGAATTAACATTTCTATTTTAAGTAATTTTAGGAAAATCCTAAAAGTCTATTTCTATCTATTTTTAGAAACTTTTATATTTTACATTTTTAAGGAACTTTAGAGCATTTTTGGGCTTAAAAAATTTTGGGAGGATATTTATTGATCGGATCCGTAATCTAGCTTTGTGCCTCACTCCAAATCCACATACATAGGATGAAAATCTTGTATTTAACTAGAAACGAGCTCTTTTAACTCACATTTCAAAAATGTGCTAGATTCCATCCATTTGCTCCCATTGATGTATCATTTCTGTTTGCTTCTTAAGGAAAGGGAATGATCTAGAACAGGATTCAAAGATCTATTTTGGAAATTCTTAAAATTTCTATTTTTTATAGTTTTGGGGAAAGACCGTAAAGTCTATATCTAGTAGATTGTAGCAAATTTTGTCTTTTTTATTTTTTAGGGTATTCAGAGAATTTTTGGGCTTAGAAAAATTTTGGGCACGATATTTATCGACTGAAGCCACAGTCTAACTTTGTGTTTCATAACAAACATCCACGTACATGGGAAGAAAATCTTGCATATGTTGAATATTTCACAATTATGTAGCATTTTCCTTTCCTTCTTGAGAAAAAGATGAATGATCGTAATTGATCTTCAAAGATATTTTTGGAAGGTATTAAAATTATATTTTTGGCATTTTTCGAGAGAAATTTCTGATATTTTATTTGTGGTAGTTTTTATTAGTTTTTGTATTTTACATTAATTAGGGTCTTCACGGCATTTTAGGGCTTACCAAAATTTTTGCAAAGCATTTATCAACCGAGCCGCATGATCTAGCTTCATGCTTCACTCCAAACATAAACATATATGGATTAAAAGTGTTACATATGATCAATATAGCTACAATTGATCTCTTTGTAGCTGTACATGACATCCATTTCGGGTATGTCTTGGATTCCACCATTGTATCCCATTGATTTAGCATTTCCTTTTGTATCTTAGAGAAAGAAAAATGATAAAGAATAGGGCTTCCAAAGATCTATTTTTGAAAAGTCTTAAAATTTCTATTTTTGGAAGTTTTTAGGGAAATTCTAGAAAGTTTATTTGAAAGATTTTTAACAACTTCTATATTTTACATTTTTTACGGTCTTTGGAGCATTTTTGGGATAAGATAAATTTTAGGTACGATATGTATTAACCAAATCTATAGACTAACTCCATACTTCACTCAACTTCCATGTACATGGAATGAAATTCTTTATATGTCAACATAGCTCTGATCGATCTCTTCATAGCTCTACGAGACAACACATTTCAAGTATGTCTTAGATTCCAGCCATTGGATCCCATTGATGTAGCATTTCCATTTAATATTTAAGGAAAGAATAATGATCCAAAATAGGGCTTCTAAAAATCTATTTTTGGAAAGTCTTAAAATTTCTATTTTTGGCAATTTTCAAGGAAAGTCCCACAAGTTTATTTCTAGCATTTTTTATAGCTTCTCTATTTTGCATTTTTTAGGGTCTTCGAAGCATTTTTGGGCTTACCAAAATTTTAGGAAAGATATTTATTGATTGGAGACGTATTATAGCTTCGTTCTTCACTTCAAACATCTATGTACATGGGGTGAAATTATTGCATGTGTCTAAGATAGCTCTGTTGAGCTCTTCATAGCTTGACATAACATAGCTCATTTCAGGTATGTCTTAGATTCCACCCATCGAATTCCATTGATGTAGCATTTCCCTTTACTTTGAATGATATAGAACATGGATTCTAAAGATATATTTTTAGAAATTCTTAAAATTTATAGTTTTCAAGGAAATTCTGAAAGTGTATATCTGGTAATTTTTAACTTATGTATTTTGCATTTTTTACGGTCTTCGGAGAATTTTTTGGGCTTAGGAAAATTTTGGGCATGATATTTTCATCCGAGATGCAGTCTAAATTCTTGTTTCACTTAAAAAATCCATGTACATGGGATGAAAGTCTTGTATATATCCAACATATCTCTGACCAACCTCATCATAGCTTTACGTGACATAACCCATCTCCTGAATGTCTTAAGATTTCAGCCATTGGATCCTATTGATGTAACATTTCCATTTGCTTCTTAAAGAAATATGAATGATCCAAAATAAGGCTTTGAAATATCTATTTTAAAGTCTTAAAATTTTAATTTTTAGCAGTTTTCAGAGAAAGTCATGAAAGTCTATTTCTAATAAAATTTTGGGGTGAATATTTATCAACCAGAGTAGCAATCCAACCTCATGCTTCACTCCAAACATGCATGTACATGAGATAATATTCTTGCATATGTCAAACATATCTATAACTAAGCTCTTCATAGGTCTTAGGGACATAGCCCATTTTAGCTATGTCTTGGATTCTATTCATTGGTTTCCATTGATGTAGCATTTCCCTTTGCTTCTCAAGAAAATAAGAATGATTTAGAATAGGATTCAAAACATACAATTTTTTGAAAGTCTTAAAATTTATAGTTTTAGAAATTTTTAGGAAAGTCAATTTTTGGTAGTTTTTAGAGCTTGTGTATTTTGCATTTTTAGGGTCTTTATAGGATTTTGTTAATTAGAAAAATATTGGGTAGAAGATTTATCGACAGGATCTGCAATCTAACTTTGTACTTCACTCCAAAAATCCACATCCATGTGATGAAAGTATTGCATATGTCCAACATAGCTATAAGCTGAGCTTTTCATAGCTCTGTATGAGACAACCCATTTTAGGTATGTCTTGGATTTTAGCCTTTGGCTCCCATTGATATAGCATTTCCCTTTGATTCTTAACGAGCGATGAATGATCTAGAATAGGGATTCCAAAGATCTATTGTTAGAAAGTATTAAAATTTCTATTTTCTGTAGTTTTTAGGAAATTCTTGAAAGTATAATACTATAAGTTTTTAGTAGCTTCGTAAAACTACTAAAAACTTACACTATACTTTAGGGACTTTCCCTAAAACTGCCGAAAAATAGAGATTTTAAGACTTTATAATAATAGATATTTGGAATCCCTATTGAGGATAATTCATTATTCGTTAACAATCAAAGGGAAATTCTACATCAATGGGAGCCGAAACTAAAATACAAGACATACCTGAAATGGGCTATGTCTCATAGAGCTATGAAGAGCTTGGTTGTAGTTATGTTGGACATATGCAATACTTTCATCACATGGACGTGACTTTTGGAGTGAAGTAAAAGTTATATTGCATATCATGTCGATAAATATCATACCCAATATTTTTCTAATTGACAAAATGCTCTAAAGACCCTCAAAATGCAAAATACACAAGCTACTAAAAACTCGCCAAAAATTGACTTTCAAGACTTTCCTAAAAAATTCTAAAAATAGAAATTTTAAGACTTTTAAAAATATATGTTTTGAATCCCTATTCTAAATCATTCTTATTTTCTTGAGAGAAAATGGAAATTCTACATCAATGGGAGCAAGGTGGAATCCAAGACATAGCTAAAATGGGCTATGTCCCAAAGACCTATGAAGAGCTCTCGATTATAGATATGTTTGACATATGCAAGAATATTATCTCATGTACATGCATGTTTGGAGTGAAGCATGAATTTGGATTCTTGCTACTACTGTTGATAAATATTCACCCCAAAATTTTATCGAAATAGACTTTCATGACTTTCTCTCAAAACTGCTAAAAATTAAAATTTTAAGACTTTAAAATAGATATTTCAAAGCCTTGTTTTGGATCATTCATCTTTCTTTAAGAAGAAAATGGAAATGTTACATCAATAGGATCAATGGCTGAAATATAAGACATTCTGGAAATGGGTTATGTCACGTAAAGCTATGAAGAGGTTGGTTGTAGATATGTTGGATATATACAAGACTTTCATCCCATGTACATGGATTTTTTAAGAGAAACAAGAAGTTAGATTGCATCTCTGGATGAAAAATATCATGCCCAAAATTTTCCTAAGCCCAAAAAAATTCTCTCAAGACCGTAAAAATGTAAAATACATAAGTTGTTAAAAATTGCCAAATATAGACTTTCAGAATTTCCTTGAAAACTATAAAAACTATAAATTTTAAGAATTTATAAAAATAGATCTTTAGAATCCATGTTCTATATCATTCAAAGTAAATGGAAATGCTACATCAATGGAAGTCAATGGTTGGAATCCAAGACATACGAAATGGGTTATGTCATGTCGAGCTATGAAGATCTCGGTTGTAGCTATCTTGGACACATGCAAGAATTTCACCCCATGTCCATGGATGTTTGAAGTGAAGAACGAAGCTAGACTACGTCTCCAATCAATAAATATCTTGCCTAAAATTTTGGTAAGCCCAAAAATGCTTCAAGACCTCAAAAATGCAAAGTAGAGAAGCTGACAAAACTGCCAAAAATCAACTTTTGGGACTTTCCTTGAAAATTGCCAAAAATAGAAATTTCAAAACTTTCCAAAAATAGATTTTTAGAGGCCCTATTTCAGATCATTCTTCTTTCCTTAAGAATCAGATGGAATGCTACATCAATGGGATCCAATGGCTAGAATCTAAGGCATACTTGAAATGTGTTATGTCTCATAGAGCTATGAAGAGATCGATTGTAGCTATGTTGGACCTATGAAAGACTTTCATTCCACTTACATAGAAGTTGAGTGAATACATATTTAGTTAATACATATATTATCTTATCCTACCTAAAATTTATCTTAGTTAATACAAATTTAGTTAATACATATCCTACCTAAAATTTATCTTATCCCAAAAATGCAAAATACAGAAGTTCTTAAAAAAGTTCTAGAAATAAACTTTCTGGAATTTCCTGAAAACTTCCAAAAATAGAAATTTTAAGACTTTTCAAAAATAGATCTTTGGAAGCCCTATTCTATATCGTTTGTCTTTCCCTAAGATGCAAAAGGAAATGCTACATCGGTGGGATGTAATGGCTGGAATCCAATACATGCTTGAAATGGGTAATGTCACATACACTACAAAGAGATCGATTGTAGCTATATTGTTCATATGTAACACTTTTAATGCGTGTATGTTTATGTTTGGATTGAAGCATGAAGCTAGACTACGGCTCCGGTCGATAAATATCCTACCAAAAATTTTGGTAAACCCAAAAATGCTCTGAAGACCCTAAAAATGCAAAATACAAAAGCTACTAAAAACTACCAAAAATAGAATATCAGAAATTTCACTTTAAAATGCCAAAAATATAATTTTAAGACTTTCCAAAAATATCTTTGGAAGATTTGTTATATATCTTTCGTCTTTTCGAAGAAGGAAAGGGAAATGCTACATAATTGTGAAATTTTCAGCATATGCAAGATTTTCCTCCCATGTACGTGGATGTTTATTGTGAAACACAAAGTTAGGCTGTGGCTTCGGTCAATAAATATCGTGCCCAAATTTTTTTCTAAGCCCAAAAATGCTCCAAACACCCTAAAAATACAAAAGACAAAAGTTGCTACAATCTACCGAAATAGACTTTAAGGTTTTTCCCCAAAAATGCAAAAAAATAGAAATTTTAAGAATTTCTAAAAATAGATATTTGGAAGCCCTATTCTACATCATTCACCTTTCCTTAAGAAGCAAAGATAAATGATACATCAATGGGAGCCGATGGATGGAATCCAACACATTCTTGAAATGTGTTATCCCATAGAGTTACGAAGAACTCGTTTCTAGTTAAACACAAGACTTTCATCCTATGTATGTTGATTTGGAGTGAAACACGAACCTAGATTGCGTCTATGATCAATAAATATCCTCCCAAAAAAATTTAAGCCAAAAAATGCTCTAAAGCTCCTTAAAATGTAAAATATAAAAATTGTTAAAAGCGATAGAAATAGATTTTATGATTTTCCTAAAATTACTTAAAATAGAAATGTTAATTATTTCCAATGATAGATCTTTGGAAGCCCTATCTGAATCATTTTTCATTTGATAAGAAGCAAAGGGAAGTGATACATAATGAGAGCCAATGGAAGGAATCCAAGACATACATGGAAAGCTCTATGTCCCGTAAAGCTATGAAGAGCTCAATTTTAGTTATGTTGGACATATGCATAAATTTCATCACTTGTACATGGAGTGAAGAAAAAAATTAGACTTTGGCTCTGGTCAATAAATATCCTATCCAAAAAAATTCTATGCCCAAAAATGCTCCGAAGACCCCAAAAATGCAAAATATAAAAGCTACTAAAAACTACCATAAATAGACTTTAAGAACTTTCCCTAAAAACTACCAAAAATAGAAATTTTAAGACTGTTTCAAAAAGATCTTTGGAAGCCCTATTTGGGATCATTCATATTTCCTTAATAAGAAAAGAGATATGTTATAGAAATGGGAGCCAATGGTTGGAATCCAAGACATATAAAATGGGTTGTGTCTCGTAGAGCTATGAAGAGTTCGGTTATAGCTATGTTGGACATATGCAAGAGTTTCATCCCATGTACATAGATGTTTGGAGTGAAGGACAAAGTTATACTATGGCTCAGATTACAAAATAAATTTTCACAAATTTTGCTCAGCCAAAAAATGATCTCAAGACCCTCAAAAATACAAAATACAAAAGCTTTTAAAAACTTCTAGAAATAGACTTTCAAGACTTTCCCTAAAAACTACAAAAATAGTAATTTTAAGACTTTCCAAAAATAGATCTTTGGAAGCCGTGTTCTATATTATTTATCTTTCATTAGTAAGTAATGAAAATGCTACAAAAATGGGAGCCAAATGTTGGAATTCAAGACATACCTGAAATGGGCTATGTCTTATAAAGCTATGAAGAGCTTGGTTGAAGCTATGTTGGACATATATAAGACTTGCATCCCATGTACATGGGTGTTTGAACTGAATCACTATGCGAGATTGTGCCTCTAGTTGATAAATATCTCACCCATTTTTTTCTAATCCCAAAAGTAGATCTTTGAAATCCATGTTTTAGATTGTTCATGATTTTAAGAGTTTATCATGTGTTGTGTTTACTCGCCAACAGTCTCAAAAGGGAACATCTCCCTCCACTACTGTAAAGAAAAAAAGGACTTAAGATCCTCTTATGGTGACTACAAAAAACAAAATAATCAGTCGAGGATATCCTTTCCCACCTTGCATGGATTCTACATTGGAGAAACCTGATCTTATAGCAAGTAAAAGGGCACACATTATCCCAAATAAGTCTTCTAATGCTTCTTCTAATTCTAAATGCGCTTTCGTAAAATCTAGTGTTTCATAAGTTCCTAGTCTTCCCTTCAAAACACCCTCCATTCCCCAAACATCTACCCCTTCTTCTAAGCCCATCTCAACTTCAAAAGCATCCCCTTCATCCCCATGTTATGCATTTTCTCTTTTTAACATCGTAGAACATATGAACAGGACCACGGTGCAATATTCTAAAATAGAATTTTTACGAACATACCTCAAACAATTTGAGATCTTTTTTGGCATATCAAGGGGTAATAGTTCATATCCCGATACTATGACCCCTAGCTCTAAAGTCCTAGTGCCAAACCCACCTACACTTCCTTGTAAGAACCATTTTTCCATGAGCGCATCAAATATTGATAAGGGTGACTCTTTCTATGTCTCCCTTCTCATTAGGGAATACAGATTGAATAATTACATAATAGATTCAGGTGTCTCTGACAATGTAATGTCTGTGAAGGTTTCCAATGTTCTAAAATTCATCATGACTCTACCCGATGGTTGTTGTTACTCCATGGAGTTAAAGGAAGTCCCATTTTTAGGGAAGATCAAATAAGTACAGGTGGCCCTTGTTGAACTTCAAGATAAAAAGATGTCAATGATTATTTTGTAGTAGACATCCGATGAATTTTGGAATTTTTTTAGGTCAAAGCTTCTTAGGAGACATGGAGGGAAAATTCAGATGATTTGATCTTCCATAACCATACCAATCAAAGGAGATATATATAAGTTACTTCTTATGAAAAGATGAGATACATAGTGCATAATTCGGGAAGCACAAGAGCCAACATCTTGTATCAAGATAGCAGGAGGATGGATCACTTTGTGACAACCGAGAGGGAAGATGAGATTCCCATTTTCATAGGACCAAGAATCCCTTCTTGAGGAGGTATTGATCTTGAGAAGGTATTTAGAAACTCCGAGTTTCAAAATAATAGCCCCTGAGTTACCAGATGATGTGAGTCAAGAAGAAAAGGAAATGGTTCTTAATGAGTTGTATGAAGGTAAATCCACTTACAAGTTCACCCATGATGAGGAGGTTTTCTAATTTCCCTTTGAAGATGAAGATTCTCTTGAGAATGTCATTCATGAGAATGTCTTTCTATAGATTGGGCTGATGAGAACAGGAGATTGATCGTTGATCGGAGCCGATCTCACCGAAGCGGATCGATTCCTACTTATCAAGCTCAAGCTCCCTATCTATATTCTGGGGGCTTCCGCTGCTCCTTCCTAGCATTCAATCTTGTCGGTGTAAGGATCGGTGTAAGAAATATTAAGAACTACGAGAATAAAGAAAAGATCCTAAGATTAATCTTGCAGTCCTAATACAAGCTATGGATATGTAAGAAAATCATGAATCCAATTTGGAATCCTCAATCAATTTTGAGGTTAGACACAACGAAGCAAAAAAGGTAAATAATCCAAATCCCCTCATGAATCAATGATTGAAGGATGTTTTGATGAATTTGAAGTGTTATCCTTTCCATTCAAAGGAGAGGATTCCTATGGGATGAAAAATTCAAGACTTAAAGTATTGAGGTCTCCAAAGTCAAGGATCCCCTTAAAAAAAATATAGGAGAAATCCATGATCTTCAAGATAATGAAGCAGTTCCTCTAGATATTTTCCTTGAAGTTATGAACAAAAATTTTTTGAATGAAGGTAAAGGTGAGCTTTTGGTAGACTCAAAGAAATATTCCGTATAATAAATTTTGTAAGTAGCAAAAGACACAAGAGATCTTGAGCTAAGTCTTGACCTCTTAGCTCATGTGATGTCCTTGCAAAATGAGTGTGAGGTTATTCTTAACCCTCCATTCAACATCCAAACACCTCACAATGATATGGGTCGAAAATATGAATTCAAGAATCTTTGTAGAAAAGATGTGAATGAACGTGAATGGGGGAATGAAAAGAGCCCCGATGATTCAAACAATTTGAATCAAAACCATTCTTTGGGAAATGAAGAGATACTCAATGAGAAATTAATAATGTGGGTAATTACTGAAGGTAACTTGTACTATGAAATTGATTTAAAAGAGGATGAAGGCAATGGAATTTCTAGGACAAACCGTAAGCATCAAGAAGCTCATGTAGGCTCACTCCTTAAAATTACACAAACTATCATGAAGGCACCTTAATTTCAAAAATAGTTAAGGAGAGGAGGCTACTTTCTTGAACTAGTCAACGGATTCATGGAACATCATCACTTAGTGTTACCCACTCAGATGTAACCTCTGAAAAATAAAATTTCTTCAATGAAAGCATGTCATCCCCTAAATTATACTATAAGTGATTTGAGGTGTGTGTTTCCGTTTCATTTTCTATGAATTCTTTCCTTTCGTGTGGTGTGTTTCCTTTTGTAGTGTGTGTGTGTACTCCTAGTTATTTGTTGCAAATGACTTTGTGAACCCCAATGGATAAGCCACTTTGGTCAATGTTTTGAAAAATGAGATTTTGGGATTTCTCATGTCATGTCTTTATTTTTTCGATCCATAATATGTCCCTAAGCTAGAGGTAGTTAGTGTCATGTGTATTTACATGGGAAAAATTCACTAGAAAACAGGACAACCATACTCGGTCTCAAAAATTCAATGTTACACCTTTCTAAGGCACCCCAGATCAACATACCCATATCTTTCAAGTCTAATATTTTCCTTGAGTGGTCCATATATGAATTTCATTCATTCCCTAGGTGATTTAGGAATAAATAAATTATTCAAGAAATTTTGGAGGGTTCTCTCTAAAAGCTTATGTTCAAACAATCTTAGGAGGGGTTATCATCAGCATTCTTAAGACTATTGCCCCAACCCTTGGAGTGGATCAAATGCTAAAATTCATCAAGGAGGGGTATTTAAGTGCAAGAACATTAAGGAATATATTTTGGAATATTCTGGGATGTTTTGGAGGTTTTGGAGTCATTTCACCATAAGTGGGTTTTAGGCCCAAAGGAGCTTTCACCGTAAAAATTACCTAAGGTTAAAGAGGTGATTTTGGGATCTCTACGGAATGAGTTGTGAGCCCAAAAATATATCATTGGAAATAACTTTAACCCCTCTACATGGTGTGGATAAATAGATTAACTTCAAACCCCATGCATGTTTCTAGGAA
Source organism: Taxus wallichiana var. yunnanensis (assembly GCA_018340775.1). Taxonomy (NCBI): domain Eukaryota; kingdom Viridiplantae; phylum Streptophyta; class Pinopsida; order Cupressales; family Taxaceae; genus Taxus; species Taxus wallichiana. The sequence continues at coordinate 362,788,667 of CM031238.1, forward strand.
ACTCATTTTTCCATACACCACGAGTGATCCTAAATAAAAAGGATGTTTTTAAAGGTGTTGTTGATGCATAATCATAGCACCCATAAATGTCTACAACTCGATGGATTGAAACTCTCAGTGTGATTGCATAACATAAAGATTTTCCTAAAGTGGGACTTTGCAATTGAGAAAGATCTCCGGATGAAAGTCGGTTCCTATTCCTTTGTTCAGTGCACACATACAATTTGGAGAGGATATAATCTAAAATATAATCTAACTTTCCAAGGAGACAAGGTTAAGGACATGCAAGAAAATAAACCTAAATTAACATAAGTGATGCATCGAAGGAATTTTGAACACTTGCTTTACAATTAAACACAAACCATTAAAAATGTAATACAACCACTTGTGCACTGAGATAACCAGGATTGCAATGAGAGATCAGGAAGATGCAATAACAAAAGAGAGGGTTGAAAATCATCCACATACTTTTATTGTTTCTCCAAAGATTTGATATAGTGCATTACAATGGCCAAGAGGCAAGATTGCATTTACAATTTAGATGGGAGGTTTGAACTCCACAAATTCACTTGCAGACAAGAGAAGAAGGGAGGGTGCAAAACCAAAATGTCCAACCTTTAGAAAAATTCCCCTCCTTATAATATATAGGAAGAATTAGAGAATGGGGAAGAGAATAAATTCAAAATCTTCCTTCAACCACCAAAAATACATTGAATTATCCTGCAAAAATGATGGTTTCCATGATAAAACCCATGCCTCCACATATTGTGCCTTGTTGGGTAAGAAAGGAAGCACATACCTTCATTATTGGGAATGGTGGGAAGCCCGACACCTTTAAAAATGGTAGACTGAATTTCTTAATTTTGAATAACTATCATTCGAGCTCCTAGTCAAAATTTATGGCCATCTAAACGTCTAGGTGTCATTCTGTAAAAATGGTGGGTGGTTGGCTTTGTCTTTTTGGAGTTCGAAAATCATGCAACCTCTAAAATCTCAAAATTTAGAATTTCAGACATTTCCATTTTAGAGATTGAAACACTTTTCACCTCCATTTTGATGCAAATCCAATTACTAAGATTTTCAATGAAAGTTCTTGTTTGTCCAATTTTGCCCGAGGGGAAACATTGGATAACAGATGTTGCATGAATAATTAAGGAATTGTATCTATCCCATCCTTCTCAAAATGACATTTCTATGCAAAATCATATAAGTAAGAATCCAAAAATTCATCTGTAAGCTCAAGTTATGATCTTTCCAAGCCACCCGCCAAGGTATGTTTTTTGATACTTAATCAAATTTACAAAGGGGAATGTATCAACCTAAGGCTGAGGTGCACTCTTTTACACCAACTACACAAAACTAAAGGTGAAAATGGTGTACAAATTTTCACCCTCCCCCTTTTAGCCTTGGGTTCCTCACACGACCTTTTTCAGCCCCAAGTGCTCAAATGTAGCTCCATCCTCCATTCCTCTAACTAAACGCATATGTGCCAAGTGTCACAATATGACTAAGGCACATTTTTTCATGTATTATCCCCAAACCAAAGGGAAAATGGTGGGAAAAAATGCACCCTACCTCCTCTCTTCATGCCAAATGCTATATATTCCACACTTAGTTCATTTTTGCTCATTTCCCCTGACAAATCTCCATATGTTACCATAACTATGTCATATTTTTCATATATTTTTTCACTCCACCATATTAATCCTCCAATCATATCATCTATGTTCCCACACTTTGAAATAATAAGAAACACAAGAAAATTCAAATTTTTAAAGCGAGAAAATGAGATTTTGCACCGAAAAAACTTTGAAACCAACAAAAGAGATTTATTCATATTTCAAAAACTGATGGATGAATCAATGTGCCATTTTTACAATGTTCAAGTTTTCCAAATTCCTTGAGGATACAAGAACAGAGTTTTTGCATGCATGTTTCAGATTTTTGTAGCAAAGAAACCCCTGATTTCCCATGCCGAAAACTTTGAAGATTAAAATTTTCGTTTCTAGACATCATCGGTAGACTTAAAATTTCAGATGTGCACTAAAGAGAAAAAAATCATATCCAAAAATTTGGTTTCATTGAAAACTAGATCCATAAATCCACTTTCTAAAAATAGTATTCCTCCTACACAAATAATTTCTATTTCTAGTAAGGCTATAAAAATCAATTTTGTGAAGTTGTGTGCACAAAGGTGATCCAGAAACCCAATATCAGTGGTCAGATCCAAAAAGGGTGAAAATTATCACTTACTAAAAATAGTAAGTATCCTACACAAGAAATTTCTATTACTAGTACATCATATCAAAGAGTAGTTCTAACGAAGGTGGGTGTGCACAATGATCAACCAAAAGGAGAAACAGAGTGATCGAATTCAAAAACAAGAAAAATACTAAACTCCCCTTTCTAGTACAAGTGTCTCAAGAGACAATAAATTCAAGTTCACAGGATTTTCATGGTTTCCTCTTCTGAGTGATTGTTCTAGTTTCCCATTCATTTGTGCAATCCAAAGATCAAAGGAATGGTTTCACTTCATGGTTTGGGGTGATTGTTTCATATTGCGGAATGGGAATTCATTCGTACTCAAATGCACTTCATCAGATCCTTTCAATCAGTGCAGCAATGTGGCCATGTTGTAAAGGTCATTAGGGTCCATTTTCTAGCTTCAACCTCTTTAGAAGGGATCTTCATGAGTGACACTCGTGGTCACCAAAGGAATCATTCAACAGTGTTTCTAAACACTTAGTTCAGGGTGTTCATGTGTCATCCAAAGGAGGTTTCTCATGGTGTAAGGCATTCGAGGATCCGAGTTCACTATATTAGAGAATTTCATCAGATCATCTAGCAAGGATCAATGGACTTCATTAAAGACCGCTTCTTCATCAAAATTATTCCTTATCCTTCCTCTCTCTTCTTTCTCTCTCTTCATGTTCTAATTCTTCATTGGGGTTACACTTTTTCATAATGCCTTATTTTAATTAAAAAGTAACTTTAGGATTATAATGTAATAAGTCACCTTTATTTTATAAAAAGGGACTTAATATTTTCCTAATAATATAAAATTCTTAATTTTTACAAAGGCATGTGAAAGGTCATTGTGGGTAGACGAAGAATCATTTTCAAGTTCTATAAATTGTAAAGACAATCTCTTTCCAAGGGGTTGTCATTTTTGTGAGTTCATGAGAGAGCATTCCTTATGAAGAAGAAAATAGATAACAATTCTTCTACTTCTCATTCCTACATTCTTCCCACTCTTTCCATGTACAATTTTTCTCAAGCATCAATACAAGAAGGAGTTTCTAGCCTTTTTTGATTGAGGGATTTATTGATACTTTGTGCTCATAAATCTTAACTTTTCTTGCTATCGTTAGCATAATTGTTTCTTCTAATTTTATGTGTGATGGAATTTTTGGATTAATGGGTGTAGGACTATGATTTTCTACCTACATCATTAATCTCTCTCCATTTTTCTCACTCCCCTTCCTGATCTCCAAGAAAGTTTTCTTGAGTAATTTATTGCTAGATTTTTCCACATGGACAGTGGAGTTCCCTTTTTGGATCCCCTCATGAAATTCCACCACAGAAAAAAAAAAAAAAAGTACCACACATATAAACATGTATCTACATTGTTCAAGTAGAGGGACTTAGATTCCCAAGGCGTTGGCAAGAAATCCACCAATTATTCTACCCAAAAAAATTCTCACCAAATATTTTTGGCACCCATCGTGGGGAATACTTGGTAGCATATGCACCCAAAATATGATCACAAGATCCAAAAATTCAAAAAAAATAATCAAATATCCAAAAAACTAAAAATTCAAAAATTGAAAAAACAAAAAAGATTTGATTGAAAACCATTTTCGAAAGACACGATGTCGGTTCTTACAAGTGACCTTTTATATTCCACAGTGTCCCTTCACATTCATATTACAAAATTTTCTCGTATATGGATGAAAGAAGATATATCTAGTTGAATAGTTGAGAGGTGTTATTGATTCCACTTTCAAGGCTTTGCAAAATCAGTGAGACCAAATCAAAGATAACCCTTACTAATTTTCTCAAGCCTCATCCCCATCTGGATCTTCAAGTGGTACTCCTAGTAATCCCATTCAAACTCTTGTTGATACTCCCCTACAAATTCTTCCATATTTCAACCATTGTTGAGCATTGATTTCCTGAGTGAAGAAGAAAAATGAGAACTAGAAGAAGAATTTTTAAAAGTAAGAGTGAAGCTAAAATAGAAGCAACAATGGAAAACAAAACAAAAATACCTCAACCAATTGTTCCATGGGGAAGAAATACAGTTCACTTGCTCTCACACCCCCTTTTCAAAAATACCAAAAAGTTCTTGTAAGAAGTTTCTAAAGTTTGAAGGATACGACACACAAATTACAAAAGAAACATCATTGCCTACACCACATCAGGTGGGATTCTTGGATTCAAACATGAAGATGTTGTCATAAGGTTGTTCATGGAATATATCTAAGAAAAAGTAGCAAACTAGTTGTACATCCTGCCCACCGGATCTATAACTTGTTGGGATGACATCAAAATCAAGTTTGAAGAAAGATTCAAATCTATTGAGGAGTGTCAATATCTCCTCATTTAGTTGACACAAATAAGGAAAGAATCAAATTAAACTATGAGATACTTCATGGCCCATTTCAACCGGTTGCTCTGCAGGATATCAGAAGATGATTCACCATCTGAAAAAAATGTCAAAATATTCTTTTTTAATGTTCAATCACTGAAGGTAGGATTCTTACTACAAAGGGTTCAACCAAGGAATATTACACAAGTTGAAAGGATGACCATTGAATTTGATTATGATCTCATCATATCTAGGAAGATAAAAAACCCTTCAAAGGGTAAAGCTCAACATCTAATAGAGAAAAGAATAGATTCATTCTTGTAAAAAATTTCAAGTGAAATTACATCATTGAAGAGGGAAATTTTTGAATGAATATCTCCTCAAAGAAATAACATAAATCACATTATAAGAGCACCCCAATGGCTTGCTTTGGAGGCTCTTCTTATTAGTACAAGTTGTAGAATTCAAGATGATGAAGGACTCGATCAAGAAAGTGAAAACGGTGGTTTCTTAAAGATATAAGAATTGGATGGTGACACTCAAAATGGCCTCATTGAATATCACTTAGGGAGTGAAGATGATGATGGTAAAGATGCACCGAGTTTCTCATGTGCTATGTTTACTCACTCCCATTCTCAAAAGGGAACATCTCCCTCCACTACTACAAAGGAAAATAAGACTAAAGGTGACTCCACAAAAAAAAATAATCAATCAAAGATATCCTCTCCCACCTTGCATGGATTTTGCAATGGAGAAACCTGATCTTGTAGCAAGAAAAATGGCACCTATTATCCTAAGTCTTCTAATTCTTCTTCTAATTCTAAATCCACTTCCATAAAATCAAGTGCTTCAAAATTTCGTAATGTACTTTTCAAAATACATCTTCCCCCAAACATCTACCATTATTTAAATCCTATACCCACTCCAAAAGCAGTCCTTCATCCACCTTATCCACATATACTCCTTTTGACATCGTAGAACATATGAACAAGACCAAAGTGCAGATTTCCAAAACCAAATATTTACAAACCACCCCAAACAATTTAAGAGATTTGTCGGAATATCATGGGTAATAGTTCAAATCCCTATATTGTGTCCCTAGCTATAAAGGCCTATTTCTAAACCCACCTATACTTCCCTCAGATCATGCTTTCCATGAGAACATCAAATACGATAAGGCTTACCCTTTCTACATCTCCCTTCTTATTGGGAAATAAATATTGAATAATTGCATAATAGATTAAGGTGCCTATGACAATGTAATTCTTGTGAATGTCAAAAATTCTCTAAAATTCACCATGACTTTGCACGGTGGATTTTGTTACTCGTGGAGTCAAAGGAAGTCCCACTTGTAGGGAAGATCAAATATGCACAAGTGGCTCTTGCGAATTTCTAGATAAAAATATATCAATGACTATTTCAATAGCAAACATCCCAAAAACTTTTGGAATGTTTTTAGGTCAAAGCTTCTTCCAAGATTTGGGAGGGAAATTTTAGATGAATTAGTCTTCTGCAACCATACCAGTCAAACAAGATATAGATAAGTTCCTTCCGTGAAAAGATGAGATATATAATGTCAAATTTAGGAATCCCAAGAGCCAACATCTTGTATCAAGATAACAGGAGGGTGAATCAATTTGTGACAACTGAGAGGGAAGATGAGATTCCCATTTTTATAGGACCAAACATCCCTTCTCAAGGAGGTATTGATCTTGAAGAGGTATTTAGAAACTTTGAGATTCAATACGATAGCCCTGAGTTGTTAGATGATGTGAGATCAGAAGAAAAGGAAATGGTTCTTGATGAGTTTTAACCACTTACATATTCACCTGTGATGAAGAGTTTTTCTCATTCCCCTTCGAATATGAAGAGTATCTTGATTATGTCATTCATGAGGAAGAAGCTAATTCAACTTGTGATGAGCTCTCAAAAATTTTAAAGGAAGGCTTTGTACAAGAACTCTTGAGAGCCGCGGAATAAATAGAAGATCTTGAGCTTAGTGTTGCACTCCTAATACAATCTATAGATATGTATGAAAAGCAAGGATCTAATTTAGAATCCTTAATAAATTTGGAGGTTAGATGTGATGAAGCAAAGCAAGGTGAATAATGTAAATCCCCTCATGATCCAATGAGTGATAGATGTGTTAATGAAGTTGAAGTGTTCTCCTTTCCATTTGAAGGAGAGGATTCCCTATGGGATGAAAAAATCAAGACTCAAAGTATTGAGGTCTATGAAGTTGATGTTTCCCTTGAAAAATAAGTAGGATAATGCCATAATCTTCAAGATAATGAAGCATTGCCTCTAGATAGTTGTTCTGAATTTTTGAACAAAGATTTTTGAATGAATGTAAAGGTGATCTTTGGGTAGTTTTAAAGAAAGATTCAATAAAAATTGGATGTGGCAGAAGTAAGACACTAGAGATCCTCGGCTCTATCTTGACCTCTTAGCTCATGCGATGGCCTTGTAAAATGAGTTTGAGATTATTCTTAACCCTCCATTCAACATTTGAACACCTCACAATGATATAGGTAAAAATATGAATTCAATGATCTTTGTAAAAAAATATGTGAATGAACATGAATGTGGGAATGAAAATATCCTGAAGATTCAAACAATTTGAATGAAAACCATCCTGGGGAAGTGAGGAGATATTCAATAAAAAATCAGTAATGTGGGTAAGCATGGAAGGCAACTAACACTATAAAACTGATTTCAAGGAGGATGAACACAATGGAATTTCTAAGATAACACTTGAGCATCAAAATATCATGTAGGCTCACTCCTAAAAAGTACAAAGACAATCATAAAATCACCTGGATTTCATAAATATTTAAGGAGAGGAGGTTACTTTCTTGAACTAGTCAACGACTTCACGGAACATCATCACTTAGTGTTGCCCACTTAGAGGTAACCTATGAAAACAAAAGTGATTCAGGGAAAGAGGGTCATCCCTCACATTGTGTAATAGGTTATTTTAGGTGTGTGTTTCCCTTTTTGAGTTTTGTGCATTATTTCCTTTCTGTGTGGTTTGTTTTCTTTTTTTGTGTGTGTACTCCTTCTATCTATTGTAAATGACTTAGTGAAACCCAATGGATAAGGAACTAGTTAACATTTTTAAAATTTGAGATTTTGGATTTATCATGTCATGTCCTCACTATACTCGATCCATAACAGTTCCCCAAGAAAGAGCCACCTATTGTCCTATGTTTTTCATGGGTAAAATTCACTAGAAAATAGGACAACCGTACCCTAGTGTCAAAAATTTCAATGTTACACATTTCCAAGGCACCTCCAGATCAACCTACCCCTCAAAGTATCAAGTATAATAGTGTCATTCAACAGTCCATCTATGAATTCCATCCATTCCCCTAGGTTATTTAGGAAGAAATAAATAACTCAATAACTTTTGGAGAAGTGTCTCTAAAAGCGGAGGTTTAAGCAATCTTAGGAAGGGCTATAATCATCCTTCTTGAGACTAGTACACCAACCCCTGCAATTGATCAAAGGATAAAATTCATCATGGAGGTGTATTCAAGAAAAAATAACACTAATGAACATATTTTGGAAGATTCTAGGAAGTTTCAGAGATTTTGGAGTTGTTCACTAAAAGTGGGTTTTTAGGCCCAAACGAGCTTTCACCATAAAAAGTACGAGCTTCAAGAGGTGAATATGGGAGCTCTAGAATGATTTTTGAGCCCAAATATATATCATTGGAAATAATTTTCAACCCTCTACATGGTAATAAAAACATATCGATTCAAACCCCATGCATGTTTCCAGTGCAACTCATTCTTTCCATGTACCATGAGTGATCCGAACAAAAAGGAGGTTTTTAAGGTGTTTCATGCATAAGGAATTATACCAATCCATTCCTTCTCAAAATTAATTTTCCATAAAAAATCATATAAATAATCATCCAAACATTCCTCGGGAGCTCAAGTTATGATCTTTACAAGCCGCCCGCTTAAGGTATGTTATTCGATACTTACTCAAATTTTCAAAAAGACATGTGTCAACCTGAGGCTGAGGCACAAATTTTTACACCCATTGAACCAAAAAAAGGTTAAAATGGTGAGAAAAAGTTTGTCTTCCCCCTTTTATTCTTCAAGTTCCTCATACAACCTTTTTTCAAAGCCCTAGGGTGCTCAAATGTAGCTCCCTCCTCTATTCCTCTAACTAAATGCATGTGTGCCAAGTGTCGAAATATGGCTAAGGTGCAATTTTTTTAACCTATTTTCCCTAAAATAAAGGTGTAATGGTGGAAAAAAATTCACCCCACCTCCTCTCTTTATCCTAAATGCTATATATTCCACATTTAGTTCATTTTCACTCATTTCCCCACAAATCTCCATATGATGTTGGAACTCTCTTGGATTTTCCTAGATTATTGCACTCCACCATTTTCATCCTACAAAAATCTCATCCATGCTCCCATGGTTTGAAATAATAATAAACACAAGGAAATACAAATTTTTAAATTGGAAAATAAGATATTGCACTAAAAAAACTTCAAAACCCACAATGGAGATTAGTTCGCATCTCTCAAACCTGGACAAATCGACGTGCCAATTTTTACAATATTGAATTTTTCCAAATGCCTTGAGGATCCAAGAAGAATTTTCTACATGCATGTTCCATATTTTTCATAGTAAAGAAACTCTAATTTCCCATAATGAAAAACTTTTAAAAATAAAATATTTGTTCGTAAACACTTTGGGTAAACTTGAAATTTCATATGTGCACTGAAGAGAAAAAAACCCATATCAGAAAAGTTGGTTTCGTAAAAACCGAGGTATAGAACCCTACTTTCTAAAAATATTAAGACTCCTACACACACACTTTCTATTTTTAGTAAACCTATATAGAAAGAAATTTCGACAGAAGCCGTGTGCATAAAGGTGATCTAGAAATTCACTCGTGTTCAAAGCCAAAAATGGTAAAAATTATCATTTCTTAAATAGTAAGTCTCCTACATAGGTACTTACTATTATTAGTAAGTCATATCAAAGATAATTTCCAGCAAAGGTTGTGTGCACAATGATCAACTAGAAGGAGAAACAAAGTGATAAAAGTCGGAAGGGGTAAGAAATTCCCATTTACTAAAAATAGTAAACTCCCCTTTCTGGTGCAAGGAAGTGTCTCGGGAGCCAGAAATTCAAGTTCACAGGATTGTCATAGTTACCTCTTCAAAGTTATTTTCCTAGTTTCCCATTCATTTGAGCAATCTAAAGATCAAAGTAATGGTGGCACTTCATGGTTTGGGGTGTTTGATTCATATTGTGTAATAGGCATTCTTCAGTACTCAAATGCACTTCATCATATCCTTTCAATCAGTGCAACAATGTTGTTGTAGACACCTAAAATCTGCTTATGTAGTTTTAATGTTAAAAGTGTACTAATTATCCTCATTCTTACCATTTCCATTATGATTAGTGATTTTTGCTAATTAACTAATGTTTCCCTCTATTTTGGTTAATTAATGACGCTTTGTTGATTAACTAACCTTTATCACATTCTAGATGCCAATTGATGACACATCATTAGTTATTATCCTCTTCCGAGCAAACAATTAGTGATTATTAGCTAATTAAACCTATTTACCCTTGTATTTGATCAATAAACCCTCTTATTGGTTAATACCCCTCTTCCAACCATTTAAAATCACCATGTCTCCTCCAATTGGTCAATTAAGGCTTCAAAATCTTATCACTTGTTAATTTCACTAATCAACATTAACAAGTCTTAATATACTTTATCCTTTAGTCCCACATGCACCAAGATGCAAGCTTTCCCCAATTATAAAGCTATAAAAAAGGACTAAGCTCCTACCTTCATACTTTGCATCATACCTTGAATAGTATTAATCATATAAGACATATGATCAAGAGCCTTACTTCCATTAATGGGTTTGCTCACTCAATATTTGTATCTAATCTTCATGCTTAGTTAGTAGAGGAATATATAATATATCCTTGTAGCCATTGTTAGAGAGATCCTTTCACCATTTTGAAGTAGCAACAACCCAATTTGATTTTTAGTGGTCTTCATAGGTCCATTTTAAAATTCACACTAAGTAGGCATGCTTTAAATTATATTGATTGATATCACTATAGTTTTCTTAAGCATTCCAATAAGCTAAGATCTTGATGTTATTATTGTAAATTTATAGATTTGTTAATAGACTATGTGGTGTTAGTCTAGTTATGTAGCCTTGCTAGATTTTTGGTAGTGCATATTTAGTATGCCCGGTGGGAGCATACTTCATTGCATTCATTTTCAAGATTTTTAGATTAGTTTCAAGTTTTAAGTTTACTAACCCTCTATTGCATTATTTTTTATAAATATTAAGTTTCTTAGTTAGAATAGTTATAGTTGTTTTATTTGTGTATTCTTTACATGATCAAGGAAGGTGAGGTGTTGTCACATTTGCATCGGAATGCTAAATTTTTGAGCTTTTTCATATTTTTCTTGTCAAAACTCGTGTTTTGACCACCTATAGGAAGGTGTGCACTAGTGTACTCAAGGTCATATTTCTATTGCAAGGTGCACACCGGTGTTATAATGTTTGTGTTGGTGTTGTAAAGGATGTGTTGTTGCTTCTCTGGACATGCCTCGCATTATATCGTTTTTTTTCTCTCTATGTTTGGACCACGTTGGTGATACAAAGTACACATAGGCATCTCACTTTGGATGTGTTGGTGCTAAATTGTGGGTTTTTGTCTCAGAGGAATTTTTCTATGTTAAAGGTTACACTTTGGTTCTCTCGGGAATGTGTTGGTGCTATTAGGAATGCCTTTTTATTGAAAGGGGTGTCTTTGGCATGATTGTTTAAATTTGGTTCTATTTTCAAGGTTTCAATTTATAATTTTCTATATTTTTGCTTTGTGCAGGTTTTCCTAATTGTTTTATGCATGTTTTTAACATTTGTAATCAGATTTTCTAACAAATTTTCTTAAGTTTTTTATGAATGCTTTTATTTTTATGCTCTATATGATTTTGGGATAAACTCTATGTATGCTCTTCTCTTGCACCAATGTGTGATCTTTAGAATCAAAAGCATCTTTAAACCTTATTTTTCTAATATTAGAGTAGGTGGGATATTTCATTATTCATTTTTATTCTTAAGGGAATAAAATTTTCATATGGGATTTGTTTAATCCTTGTATTTAAGATATTTGCATTTGATAAACAATTAAGCTAAAGCTTGTGAATGCTCTTCTCTTACACCATTCTCGTGATCTTGAGAATCAAAAAAACCTTTAGTTTTTCACTAAAAAGCACTTGGATTAATTAAGAATGAACTTTATAAGCATTATGGTTGTTATTTTATTTACAATTTTTTCATTGCTATTAGGGTTATTTGTTTTGTATTCTCTTCTCTTGCATCCTTGGATGGTCTTGAGAACCAAAAACAACACTTAATCCTCTTTTTATGATATTGTAGATATTTTGGATAACTACTAACTATTTGTGTGTAGGACCTAACGATTGCCAAAGAAAGGAGAATCTAAACAAAACTCTAATTACATGTGTGTTATAGGTTACCAAAGGTGGTCTAAACCAAATTTATTAATCCAAAATATTAAAAAAAATCCACCTCTATTCATCACACTATATTTGCAGGTTTCAGTTAAGAGTTATGGCTCGTCCACTTTAAACTAGGAAAAGTGTCTTGGCATAGCCCCAAAGTATTCCATGCAAGAGGTAACCTTGTGAAGGAAACAGAAAGTGCTTCACTACCCAATTGATTAGTACGCCTTGGAAAGATTAGTGTAAAAATTATCTTCACGTGACCCTAATGAGATACAACTGAATGCAAATTATTTCTCATTGTACTAAAGGGGGTAAAGTAAAGATGGGATACTCTAAGATTTCACAATCGTGTGACTTTCTTGGAAAACCACACTCACATAAATAGTTTGTGACACCTAGAGATTGAACCAATAGGAATATTTTGTATCGTAACCAATTTGACTTATCCATCATGTTCTAAATATCTCTCACAATGTGATAAATTTGTTGAGTCAAAACCTTGTTATTTAAAGGGGATAGTCCATTAAAGTTAAAATCGTATGTTAGTTATTTCATCACAAAATTTATGAATTGTTACTTTGTCCCAGTTTTTCACTTGTCTTAAGACAAGGTGAAACTCCACCAAAATTACACCAAGTTATTTTTTATAACCACTTGTCTACTCCTTTATTTTCTTGTTACCCATTTGGGACAAAAGAATACATACCTAAGTAGTATTATTGATTGATTATGTCCACCACTTTTGCACCCATTTACATTCATTTGTTCTTGAGACTGGTTGGTAAATGTTGAAAGTGTTATGGTACATCTTTATATCTTGGTAGCCATCATCTCGATACCCATAATTGATATTTCATATTGCAGCTAGGTTGTATCATCATTGACTCACTTTAATTTTTTATGTTGCTCACATTATATGTTGGAAATTGGAACACTGAGAGGGGGTGAATAAGTGTTTGATTCAAATTTTACTAATCACAACATCACCCACATAAATTGAAATATAATCCAAAATGAGAACAAACACACATAGGAGACAAGAATTTTAAGTGGGAAACCCAAATAGGGAGAAAACCCACTGAACCAATCCACTAAGTGAAAAATGGTTACAAGACATTTTTTTGAGCTATAACTCAACACTTGAGGCTATAACCTCAGTATCACACAAGTTGCAACTTGGTGAAGGAAGCACCAACTTCCTGAATGATTTAGCTAGCTACAACTAGCCTTCTGCAAGCTACTACCTGTAAGGAAGCTACAACTCCCTAGTGAACAACAATTCAGTCTTGATCACACTTCAAAATGATGCTCTGTACATTAGATCATGATCCTAGATTGGTAAACTATCTATGTAACTCGACTATCTATGTCTTGGTCACAACAATCTTCTTATCTCTCCAACCTTCTTGAATTTTCTTCTCACACCATTTACACTTCTTATACAAGAAATTTCTCTAAACCGCCTTCATTCTATCAAGCTTCTCAAACTTTCAATATTTGTACCTTTATCATTGGCATCACATTACTGTCATGCACTATTTCAACATCATACTCTCCCTATATTGAAATTTTAATATCATATACATATCAACCTTTCTTCTCAATTCATATATATCATTCTTTGTATATTTAACAATATCATTCTATCTTTTCTTTTCTTTTCAACAACCAAAACCAACAACAAAACTTTTTCATTTTTGTTTCAATTCAAATCCTAAGCCTTCCTTGGAACATGAAGATTCTTTAAAAATGAAAATGCAGACGTAATTTTTCAACCTTTCACCTTCCACATGAACTCAACCTCACTTCAAGGTTGAAACTTGACAAAAAAGAAAAGTGAATTTTCACTATCACAAGGGAATACAAGAAGTCCCTAAATTAGAAGACAAATAAATCTTATCTCTTAGGCTCTCTCATTGAGCTAGAATAATTTGATTGATATTAATTCCAATATGGTCTCGTGACTTCTCTATCTATTATTTCATTTTGAACCTTAAACCATGTTTATACCAATTCGGTGACAAATTGCCTTGACTAAGATGCTATTACATATTTCTTTGATCCCTATGATCAACATTAAACCATATTCTAACTCCTCTGAGACTTAAAACACTCCTCTTAAGATTGAATACACTCATGTGAACTAATTTAAATGCATTTATAGTCTTGACAATGCAAATTTTTCATCCTAGCACTGCTTGTTCATTGTGTAAATACAGATTCATGTAGATGATTGTCTTATACTTTCAAAAGAACTAAGATTAATCAAACTTACAACTTTCCTTTCAAGAATCATACACCATAAAAACACTAAGATTCACTCATTCATACCTTTTAGATTGCAAAGAAACTCATGGAAAATTGATAAGAGAGTTTTCACAATCAATTGTATACTTTGCATGTTTTTGAAAACTTTCGCTAAAAGAATCTTTGTCAATACTTAATAAAACACCTCTAAATCCTTTTGAGATGGGAGAAAATGGACTAAAATATATTTGGTCAAATAATTTTAAGGAATGAATGGCTAACGATCCCAAATTTTCCTTAATAAAACCCAAGTTCAATGTTTTTGATAGTATTCACTTAAGAACTCGATAAAAACATGATATCTCTCCGAATTTGAATAAATTTTGAATATATAACTAATCGTGGGTAGAATAATGTGATTACTTCCATTTACAATGTATTCATTGCAAAAAAACCCTCTAAAAATGCTCTTATGACTCTTTGTTATGGTGTACATAAGGAGAAATGACTTCATAGTCACTAATTTGAGAAAGAAACCTTGATAAGGAACCCTATATTTCTTCTTCAAAATCAATATGTTCCTTTACTTGACCTTCAATAGCCATGAAAGAGTTAATGAGTTTAAAACAGTCCTCAGTCATCAATAGAATAGAAGTGATCTACATAGTATAGTGAAACCATTATCTCAACCTCAACACTTTGAACTTTGTTCTAATGAACTTTGCAATGATAGGTGAAAACCAAGACTTTTATATGAGCTACCTCTATTCTTATGTACCTGGAAATGTTAGGAGCACTTTATCACTTGACATAATTCATCATAGCACATAGTCTATTCTAACGAATTTCAAAATAATATTTGAGGCAGGAAGGATCTTAATATTTTCCCATACCATACATACTCTTCAACCATGCATACTTTCCAAACTCGGTGGATCTTATCTCACCAAACTCAACAATGAATTTGGTTTAGCCTCGAAATCAACAATTAGGATAGTGAAGAGCTACAATTTTCCACTTATCCTATCAAATACAGTGATTTCATGCTAAATATGTGTCCATTTTATTTATTTTTATCCTATATGCATGTTCTCCACTTGATCGTGACTTGAACCGAAAGATAAGCTCTTGAAATATTTCTTTGATATTGAATTGAGTTAGGATGCATTAAGGATAGCAGAGCTCACAAGAACATATATACAACCATGTACAAAGAAGATTTTGTATGCTTAAACATATTGAAAAAATCTTTTCATGAGGTCTAATATCTATCTAAGCCATAACTCCAATGTAAAACACCTAGGACCTTTACAATTACGGAGCACTCACACCAAGAACACATACACTGAAACAACTTGTACCTTCAAGAAGAAAAAAATTATAATGCCTTCTAATCCGAGAAACATTGTGAATGAGCTTATAAGATACTCTAGAGGTGATGAAACAAGACTTGGATTCCAAATTTACATTTTTGCTCTTATCAACTTGGTGCACAGCCAGGAAGGTGAAAGAATTGTTCCACTAAAATGTTTAGAACTTTTTAACTACACCTCCTTTTGAAAAAATTATTTTTGCACATGAATTTTATGCTAGTTTTATATAAAAATTATTTATATTATTTATTCTAAGGATACTTGTATAATTTTATTTGAGGGCTAAGAAGCTAGGCACTCAAAATGAGTTTTTCAAAAAGGCTATTTCTTGAAAACTAGAATAACTTGAACAAATGACCTAATTTTGACCTGAAAATTTGCATGAAGTATTAAAAACCTTTCTATATCATATCCAAAAAATTTATAAAATTGTACATCTACATTTTTCTATCCCATCTCATTTGCAGCATGAACATTGTTAGTTCTCAAGTCCAATCCTGACTACCATACAAACCTCACTCTTGGAGATGAGTTGAACCTAAGCTTTGCTCATACATGTTTTATATACTCTCTCAACACATTTCCCATGATTTTTCTAACATGTATCATCCTATACACTACTTTAGGTACTTGAAACCACCCTGAAAGGACATTGTCACTCACCATCCAAGACCTTGTCTTCTTGAAACCTCATAAACTCACTTTGAACCTCTAAAAACATTTGATAATAATTATCAAAAACTCTCCCTTTTCCATCAATTCCTTTGACATCAATGATAACAACTGGCAAATCAACAGGGTGCAATAATCTCCCCCTTTGTCATTGATGGAAACTTTCTGAAACTTGATGGAAAACTTATATATGAGACAAGTTTCAAGTTTCCAGCACTCTATCTCCCCCTTTTAAATTTATGACAAATATTCTCAAGCACACAAAATTAATTAGATTGGAAAAATTTAATAAAAATAAAGAATTCTCATACCTTGTATACACTCCCCCTAGAAAGGTGTTGTTTTTTTTCGAAGGAGCCCAAGAATTACTGTTATTTTTCTTTCATGCAACACTGCAATAGTGCTTCGATAAGCTTTCAAAATCAGCCTTCAAACATTTTCTTTACATGACCACTATTTTTTCCCGGAGTTTAAAAACAACTCCCCTATTTAGACTCAAATTGAGCCCTCTTGGAGCAACTTTGGCACCTTAGCTTCTCCCCATGTCTTTCTAACACCTTTAATGAATTTTAGGGGCTGAAAAACCACCAATTTATCTCTCATATACTCAAAACCATATCTAGGTAATATTTTAGTCATTATATCAGCCACCTACTCTTTTGTGGAAACATGTTCAAGCCTAATTTTCTTTTCATTTAGTTGTTCTCGGAGAAAATGATACTTTATAGGTTTGTGTTTTGTATTTAAATGCAGCATTGGATTCTTTGAGATACTGATAGCACTAGTACTATCACAATAAATTGGAATTGGCTCTTCATATTCCACTTTGTAGTCTTCAATATTTTGGTTCATCCACATGACTTGGGTGCAACAAATGGAAACTGCTACATACTCTACTTCACAAGTGGAAAGATCTACAAGAGATTGTTTCTTACTTAACCAAGAAACAAGACACTTACCAACAAAAAAATGCTCCACCAGTTGTGCTCTTCCTATCATTTACATTGTCTTCCCAATTTACATTTGTGAATTCCTTAATCTGAAATTCATCACTTCTCGATACCAAAGACCATATTCTTAAGTCCCAATGAGATGCATGAATATCCTCTTCACAGCTAATAGATGAATTTCTCTTGGGTCTTCTGAAATATTCCTACCAATCCAACTGCCTCCATAATGTCAAGTCTGGATGTAGTGGAATATAAAAGGCTACCTATTATGGACCTGTATAAAGTCTTATTTACTTTGGGTGATTAATCTTCCTTGCTAAGTTTACATCCCACACTCATTAGTTTACTAACTGGTTTACAATCATGCATCTGAAATCTTTTTAGCATCTCCTTGATATACTTTTCTTGAGAGATGAATATGCCTTCCTTATTCTAAAGAATTTGAAGTCCTAAAAAGAATGAAAGTTCTCCTAACATAGACATTTCAAACTCCTTTTCATGACTTCAGAAAAACCATGTGACATACCTTCATTATTGCTTCCAAAGATGATATCATCAACATACACAACCACAATCAGCAGGGTTCTTTTTCTTCTTTAATGTACAAATTGTTATCTCTCTCACTCCTTTCCTGAATCCTTATTCAGTTAAGTACTTATCCAGCCTACTATACCATGCTCTAGGTGCTTGTTTCAGCCCATATAATTCTTTCTTCATCCTGCACACATAATCTAAATCATCAGTGAGAGTAAAGCCATCTAGTTGTTCTATGTATACCTCTTCATTCAGGTGCCCATTGAGAAAGGTTGACTTAACATCCATTTGGTATACTTTGAACCCTTTATGAGTTGCATATGCTAAGAAGAGTCTAATGGCTTCCATTCTGGCAATAGGAGCAAAAGTTTCATCAAAATCTACTCCTTCTACCTGTGCATATCCTTTACAAACCAACCTTTCCTTATTTCTTGTTACCTCTCCTTTTTCATTTAATTTGTTCCTAAAAACCCATTTAGTACCAATGACATTTTTATCTTTTGGCCTAGGAACCAACTCCCATGTTTCATTTTTCTCTATTTGGTCCAGTTCCTCATTCATTTCTTTATCCAGTGTTGGTCTTTACTTGCCTCCATTACATTTTTTGGTTCAATTTTCGATAGCAAGGTCATATCTTCATGATTTTGAATTTTTCTCATCTTTCTTCTCGTTTGGACTCCTACTTCCTTGTTTTCAATAATTTGGCTTGAAGGATGGTCTCTTTTAACTTGTCTGGAAGGTGCTTTTGTGTTTGGTATTTCTTCTTCTTCACTCTCTTCTTCATGCTCAACTTCTGAAATTTCTTCTTCATTCTGATTTTCAGCAGCTTGTGGAGTTTCAATAGGCTGACTTTTCATCTTCTTTGGGCATGTTTCATCAACTACCATGTTTGTGATTTCAACTATTTTGTTTTGGCTCTTATTATAACACATGTAAGCTAAACTAATAGTTGAATATCCCAAAAATATGCCTTCATCACATCTGGAATCAAATTTACCTAGATTCTCTTCATCTCTCTTGATATAACATTTTCTCCCAAACACTCTAAGATGCTTCACATTTGTAGGTTTTCCTCTCGTATCTCATATGGTGTCTTTTTGTTGTTTACTCTGATTTTCCCTCTATTTAATATGTACACTGCAGTGCCCACTGCTTCTCTCCAATAGCCATCAGGTAATTTAGCTTCATTCAACATAGTTCTGGCCATTTCTTACACTATTCTATTCTTTCTCTTAGCCACTCCATTTTGTTGTGGTGTTCTTACAGCTGAAAATTGTCTTTTTATGCCATGGGTTTCACATAATTCATCAAATTCATTTGACCAAAACTCTCCTCCTCTATAATATCTTAAGCTCTTTATCTTAGCATTATTTCCATTCTCAATAAGGGATTTGAAGGATTTGAATCTCTCTAATTACTCTGATTTCTCTTTAAAGAAAGAAACCCATGTCATCTTGATGAAATCATCAATTAGTAACATGAAGTAACTATCTTCATGTATGCTTTCAACTCTAATAGGTCCCACAAGGTCTTTATGAATCAATTCCAAAAGCTAAGTAGTGGAGTACTCTTTTTTTTGAAGCTTCTCTTTGTTTTTTTCCCATGAAGACAAGATTTACACAATTTATTATCAAGTTTTTTGATCTTGGCATATTCCTAACACACCCCATAGAGCTGATTTTTACAAGGTTATCAAAGTTTAAATGACCCATCCTTTTGTGCCAAATCCAACTCTCATCCACTTTGCTTGAAAAACATTTTTATTTGTTCACTTCCTTCAGCACATACATATTGTTCTTAGTCCTTTTTTCTTTTCCTACCACTTTACATGTTTCTTCTTTCCTTATGTCACATCCTTTATCATGAAAGAGAATTGTGTAGCCTTGTTTGCACATTTGTCGACACTAAGAAGATTATGCTTTAGGCCTTCAACATACAAAACATTTTTAGTTATTATTTTCCCATTTTCAAGACTTAGTTTACCTTTGCCAACAATATTTGTTGATGTATTATCACCAAATATTACTATGCCTATGCATTTTCTTCTAAGGAAATGAACTTTATCTTGTTCCCTGTCATGTGGCTAGAGCATCCACTATCAATATACCACTCTACATCATCACTTTGTGAATGAAAGGTTGTTTGTATTATTAAACTTTTTTGTTAACACTTGTAGGACTTGATTTGATCCTGTATATATTCTTGTTCTATTGTGGAGGTCTTTGATAACAAAATTTTACAACATGCCCATACTTTTGACAATTATAGAAAATCAATTCATCCTTGTTTCTAGCATAGTAAGAACTCACATGTCTACCATAACCTTTGGAATACATTCTACACATATTTGTTTTGTGACCAAATTCATTACAAGCATAAAAATATTCATATAAGGAGTAAGCATACCTCATTGTGTAGTGTCTTCTTGGATAGTTCTTCTTCTTGAAATCAGTCTTATTGGCTTTAGGAGGTTCTTCATTTTTCCTTTCCATCTTCATTTTCACTGATTTTCCTCTACCTCTTCTTCTCTTCATAACACAAACTAGATTTATCACTTGCATCCTTTTGCTTGCTCAAAAGATCACTCAAATCAGTAGTGCTTTTCTCAAACTTATGATACATTTTCAATTTGTAGAAGTCTGATCTAACTATGTTTGCAGTTGTTCCAACTCTATTTTGAGTTTCAAGCTCTCTTCTTCTTTAGTATTTAATGCATCTCCAATTAATTTCACTTGTGTTTCATACTCCTTGATCATTTATTCATGTTCTTTGACTTTCTTTTTCTGATTTTCTTCAAGAGACCTAATTTTTCCTTCATATTCTTTGACCATGATTTTTAACTTTTGGTTTCTTTTTGTTTGATGTTTTATCTCATCCAAACACTTATCACTTCAGCTTCAAGGTTTACTCCTACTTCTTCATCATCTGAACTATTATAATGACTTTGAAATTTTTCTTTGGAGTTGTTTGCTTCATTTGTCTCAATTTCCATAAATAAATTTTTTGCTTACATACCTTCATCATCACTCTTTGAGCTGTTGGAATCACTGGATTGTGAAGAGCTTGATCTCTCTTGTGTATAGAAATTTTTCTTGCTTTTGAAATACTTATTTCCCTCCATGCTTCCTGAAGCTTTTCTTCTATTTATTAGAGGACTCTTCATCTTCTTTATGTTTATTTGGACATTTAGAAGCAAAGTGACCAACCTATCCACAACTAAAGCATTTGAAAGGTAAATTACCTTTGTATTTTCCTGATCCTCTTTTTAGCTTTCTTACAAACATAGATTCTATTTTATCATCATCTATGTCCATGTATGAATTAGTTGCTTTGTTATTTTCTTTTGATTCTTTATCAGCTGCTTTAAAGGCTGCCTCCTTCTTCACTTGGCTTTGAATCATTTATTCTCATCTCATATGTTGTCAATATGCCATGAAGATCATCCATTGTTAGTGTTGTTAGGTATTTAGCTTCTTCTATTGTTGATACCTTAGCATCAAAATTTGAAATCAAAGACCTAAAAACTTTACTATCACACTCTCTTCCATTTTCTCTCCTAAACTTCTGATCTAATTTATGAGTTCATCAATTCTCTATAAGTATGAGGATATATTCTCACTTTCTTTCATCTTCATGCTTTCAAATTGTGCTCTGTATGTTTGTAGTTTAGAAATTTTCACCTTGTTATCTCCTTCATAGATTATCTTCAATTTATCCCACATTTCTTTGGTTTTATAACACTGTATGACTTTGACAAACTTAGCCTCGGCTAATCTACAAAGAATTGCATTCATCACCTTAGAATTGTTTTCAGCAACTCTCTTTCCCACTTGGTCAGGAGGAGGTGTTTCTGGAGCTGTATAACCACCATCAACTACACCCCAGACATCAAATCCAATGGACATTAGGTAAGTCTTCATCATGACACTCCATAAGGAATAATTTGACCAATTAAATAGAGGTGATTTAGAAGTAGAAAATCCGCTTGCTTGGTTGTTTTCCATAGTTGAATTCATTGGATCTCCCTTGAGCTGTTAAACTCACTTTACTAGGGCATTATCTTATACCAATTGTTGGAAAATAGAACACTGAGAGGGGAGGTGAATCAGTGTTTAATTCAACTTTTACTAATCATAACATCAACCGCATATACTGAAATATAATCCAAAATGACAAAAAAAACACACACAGGAGAGACAAGAGTTTTAAGTGGGAAACCCAAATAGGGATAAAACCCATTGAACTTGTCCACTAAGTGAAAAGTGGTTACAAGAAATTTGTTGAGCTACAACTCAACACTTGAGGCTGCAACCTTAGTCTCACATAAGCTACAACTTGGTGAAGGAAGCACCAACTTCCTGAATGATTTAGCTAGCTACAACTGGCCTTCTACAAGCTACTACCTGCAAGGAAGCTACAACTACCTAGTAAACAACAATTCATTCTTGATCACACTTTAGAATGAAGCTCTATACATCAAATCATGATCCTAGATTGGTAAACTATCTCTGCTTCTCTAACTATTTCTATCTTGGTCACAAAAATCTTCTTATCTCTCCAATCTTCTTGAATTTTCTTCTCACAACATGCATGTACACTACTTATACAAGAAATTTTTCTAAATTACCTCATTCTATCAAGCTTCTCAAACTTTCAATATTTTTACCTTTATCACTATCATCACATTACAACCCTTCACTATTTCAACATCATACTCTCCCTATATTGTAAGTTCAATATCATATACATATCAACCTTTCTTCTCAATTTCTATATATCATTCTTTGTATATTTAATAATATCATTCTATCTTTTTTCAACAACTAAAACCAACAACAAAATGTTTTCCTTTTTGTTTCAATTTGAATCCTAAGCCTTCCTTGGAACATGAAGAATATTTGACAATGAAAATCCAATCTGAATTTTTCAACCTTCCACATGAACTCAATCTCACTTCAAGGTCAAAACTTGAATAAAAAGAAAAAGTGACTTGTCACTATCATAAGGGAATACAAGAAGTCACTAAATTAGAATATAAATAACTCTTGTCTCTTGGGATCTCTCATCGATCTAGAAGAATAATTTGATTGAAATTAATTCCAATAGGATCTCTTGACTTATCTATCCATTCTTTCATTTTGAACCTTAAACCTGCTTACACTAATTCAATGACAACTTGCCTTGACTGAGATGTTATTACATGTTTTTTTAATCCATGTGATCAGCATTCAACCATCTTCTAACTCATATGAGACTTAAAAACTCCTCTTAATCTTGAATACACTCATGTGAGCTAGTTTAAATGCATTTTTAGTCTTGATAATGCAAATTTGTCATCCTAGCATTGTTCACCGTGCAAATACAAATTCCTATAGATGATTGTCTTATACTTTCAAAAGAGCTAAGCTTGATAAAAATTACAATCTACCTTTTAAGAAGAATGTGCCATAAAAATAATGAGATTCAGTAGCTCATACCTTTTACATTCCAAATAAACTCATATAAATTGATAAGAGAAAGTTTTCACATGATCAAGTGTATATTGTGCATGTTTTTAAAACTTTCTACTAAAAACCTTTGTCAATACTTAATCAAAGACCTCCAAATCCTTTGAAAACGGGATAAAATGGACTCAAAGAGCTTTGGGAAAATAATTTTGAGGAATGAATGGCTAACGAGCCTATATTTTCAAAAACTTATTAATAAAACCCAATTTTAGGGTTTCTTGATTGTATTCACTTAAGACCTTAAAGAAAAACGTGATATCTCTCCACGAATTTGAATGAACTTCAAATATGCAACCGACTTTGGGTAGACTAATGTGATTATTTAGATTTATAACGTATTCATTGCAAGAAACCCTCTGAAAATGCTCTTATGACTCATTGTTATAGTGTAGATAAGGAGAAATGACTTCACACTCACTAATTTGAGCAAGAAATCTTGATAAGAAACCCTAGAGTTCTTCTTAAAAAGCAATATGTGCCTTTACATGACCTTAAATACCCATGAAAAGATTTAATGAGTTTGAAAAATCCTCATTCATCAATAGAATAGATGTGATCCGCATAGTACGGTGAAACCATTATATCAACCTCAAGACTCTGAACTTTTTCTAATGAACTTTGTAATGATAGGTGAAAACCAAGACTTTTATATGAGCTACCATTTTTCTTATGTACCTGGAAATTTTAGGATCACTTTATCAATTGACATAATTCATCATAGCACACATTCCATTTTGATGAATTTCAACAAGAATATTTGAGGCAGGAAGGATCTTAATATTTTCCCATACCATACATACTTCAACCATACATGCTTTACAAACCCGAGTGGAGCTTTTCTCACCAAAATCAGCAATGAACTTGATTTAGCCTAGTCAACAATTAGGACAATGAAGAGCTACAATTTTCCACTCACTCTATAAAATAAAATTATTTCATACTTGAATATGTGTCCATTTTCTTCTATTTGATCCTCTATGCATGTTCTCCACTGATCGAATTTTAAACCTGAAAGATGAGCTCTTGAAACAAAGTGTTTTGTTATTGTATTGAGTTAGGATGCATTAAGGATAGAATATCTCACAAGAACATATATACAACCATGTTAGAATAATCTTGTTGATTCTTAAACATATTTACAAAATATTTTTGATGATATCTAATACCTATCTTAGCCATAACTCCAATGTCAATATCTAGGACCTTTACAATCCTAGAACATTCACACTAAGAACACATACACATGCACCAAATTGTACCTCTAAGAAGAATAAACTTCTAG
Source organism: Taxus wallichiana var. yunnanensis (assembly GCA_018340775.1). Taxonomy (NCBI): domain Eukaryota; kingdom Viridiplantae; phylum Streptophyta; class Pinopsida; order Cupressales; family Taxaceae; genus Taxus; species Taxus wallichiana. Next base: position 362,813,359 of record CM031238.1, read on the forward strand.
TTCCTTCTAATCTGAGAAACATCATGAAACAAGACTTGGATTCCAAATTTATCATTTTGCTCTTATCGACTTGGTGCACAGCTAAGAAGGAGAAAGAACTACTCCACTAAAATGCCTAGAAATTTTTAATTACACCTGAATTTTTGCACATGAATTTTATGCTAAATTTATCCAAAATTCCTTTTATTATTAATTCTAAGGATACCGTATAATTTTATTTGAGGGTTAAGAAGCCAGGAAGCTCAAAATGAATTTTTCAAAAAGGTTGTTTCACGAAACCTCGCATAACTTGAACAAATGACCTAATTTTGACCTAAAATTCTACATGAAGTATAATAACACCTTATTATATCATCTCCCAAACTTTATATAAAATAATTCATCCGCATTTTTCTATCCCATCTCATTTGTAGCCATGAACAATGTCAGTTCTCAAGTCCAATTCTGACTAACATAAAAACATCACTCCGGAGCTTAGATAAGCCTAATTTTTCTCATACATATTGTATATCCTCTCTCAACACATTTCCTATGATTTTTCTAACCTCTATCATCATGTACACTGCTTTAGGTACCTAAAACCACCATGAAAGGACACTACCACTCACTATCCAAGACCCTGTCTTCTTGAAACCCCATGAAATCACTTTGAACCTCTTAGAAACATCTGATAATAATTATCAAGCACTTTCCCATTTTCCATCAATGAAAACAACTGGGAAATCAACAAGGTGGTAACCTTCTAAAACTTGATGGGAAACTCAAATATGAGACAAGTTTCCAGCACTATCTCTCTCCCCTTTGACATCTATGAAAAAGATGCACAAGCACACCAAATTGATTAGATTGGAAAAATTCAATAAAAATAGAGAATGCTCATACCTTGTATGCACTCCCCCTGGAAAGGTGTTCTTTTCTTGTCTGAAGGAGCCCAAGAATTACTTGCTATTTTTCTTGCATGCAGCACCTTCAATAGTCCTTCTGATAATATTTCAAAATCAGCCTTCAAACCTTGTCTTTACATGACCACTATTTTGTGCCTAGAATTGGAAAACCAACTCCCCCTATTTGGACTCAAATTGAGCCCTCTTAGGAGAAACTTTGGCACCTTAGCTTCTCCCCTATCTTTCTAAGACCTTTAATGACTTTTAGGGGCTGAAAACACCCCCAATTTATCTCTCAACTACTCAAAACCAACTCTAGGAAATGGTTTAGTCATTATATCAACCACCTCCTCTTTTGTGGAAACATGTTTAAGCCTAATTTTCTTTTCATTTACATGTTCTCTCAAAAATTATACTTTATAGGTATGTTTTTTGTCTTTGAATTTAGCTTTGGATTCTTTAAGACATTGATAGCACTAGTACTTATCACAATATAGTGGGATTGGCTTTACATTCCAATTTGTAGTCTTCAAGAGTTTGTTTCATCCACATGACTTGGGTGAAATAAATGGCAGTTGTTACATACTCTACTTCACAAGTGGACAGAGCTACAAGAGACTAGTTGAACACCTTATACGTCACTTCTCATTTAATATACAAATATATGTCACCATGTTAGATTTATGTAACATAAAACAATGGAATAATGATAACACTTGCTAGTTTCTTACAACGATAGCGAGGGTTAGTTAGTTGTGTTCCTTGCTCTATACTAGAGAAACATATGATCAAGTATATTTTTCCCAAATACACCCCGAAATTACATTCCACTTGAAAATGAATTATGGAAACACATTTGAAGAGGTGATAGAAAAGGGTAGTCAAATAGAGAAATCATTGTTAGCCAAAGGGACTTAAAAGCCTTCTCACATGACCATAATGATTCAAAACCTAGTGAAAAATCAAATTTTGTTCCCAATAAGAACAAAAACATTGTAGGTGATGGAATAATAGACTATAAACGAGGGAAATCAATTCAAAACCATGCTCCTTGTAACTTGAAAAAGGAACTCGGCTACAAAATACAAACGGCGTGCTTTCACCCATCTATCTAACTCTATATCATCGATATTAAAATAGTTACAAAGCGGTTAACATGGTTAGGTATATAGAAACTACACCTTATGGGGATGATGCACCTAAGCCATCATGGTTTAGGGAAAATGAATATTATGGATTTCATCATGTCAAGGGTCATAAAACCGATAAGTGTTTAAAATTAAAGCACTATATTCAAGACTCAATGTGGAAATGGAGTTTTCTACCCCTAACAAGTCTCCTAATGTAAAAATGGGAATCTATAAAGAACAATTCCTAAAGAATAATAAAGGAAAGGAAATTTGGGATCAATAGAAGTCTTCCCAAGGATGCCCTAATAGGTTATGTCAATCCATATGTTGAGCATATCAACACAATAAAGATTAAAACAAGGGAGTGCGATGTGACCCCTCCTCTACTCCTCAAGACATTCATTATGATGTGTTAGAGAAATTAGAGAAAACTACAACTAAGATTTAAAACTTAGACCTTCTTAATATCTCTAATGTTTATAAAGACATCCTTTGTAAAAATTTATAAGGTTGGGAGTGTCCTTTGATATCGATCCAACACTCTTCCAAGAAATAGTAGTGCATATTACTCCTATAGAGCATATAACCTTTATTCCAACAGAAATCCCAAAAGAAAAACCTTCTCATAATTTACCCTTACATATTGAATTCATAATCAAATGTAAGAAGGTAAAAAGAGTGCTTTTGGATGGTGGATCAGGTTTAAACATTTGTACTCTAAAGTTAGTTTGACAATTAGGGTGTAATGAAGTTGATTTGGAAACAAAGGTCATCACCATCAACTCATATGACAACAAAGAGTGGCGAAGTTAACCAGTATGATAACTTTCTCACTAGAGGTAGGTCCTATCAATTAGGATACAAAGTTCCATATTTTAGACTTGGAGCTCCCTTATAACATATTTCTCAGCCACCCATGGATTCATGCCATGCAAGTCACTTCAGTATCATCGTAATGCATGAAATTACATCATGAAGGGCAGACCCTCACTATTCAAAGAGATCCCCAACCTTTTTTCTCATTGTAGAGAATTATTATCTTAATTCCCCACCATTTATGAATGTCCTTCTATAGAGATGGTTGTTCCAATTCAGTCAAAGGAACTCACTTCATGAGTAGATCCAAATACCTTATCTCCCAATGATAATAGTGCATCTACATCAAACTCTCCTTTTTCTACATGGGAGATGAAGGTTATTGTGAATGGCTACAGAGAATATGATCTCCAACAAGCCCTCTTAGTTTCTAACTTCCCCTTATCACCCAAAGTGTGTGGTAGGCCATGTTACAAGTATCAATGCTCCAGGAAAACTACAAGTTCGACACTTTCACTCCTAGTGGATTATTAGTAGATGAAAAGTTTCTCAACAATATTGTATCATGTCCTTCGGATGATGAAATGGCTCCATATTGCCAATCACCCAAGTATGTTATCCAATATAAAATGATGTATGTTATGGGATACAAAGGACATGGCTACATTATCAATGAATAAGGTACATTAGAAGTCTTCCAATACCTCATCACAAGGTGTGTAAGTATGGTATTGGCATCCAGTTTTATGGGTCTCATCCCCCATAGGTCGATGCTTCCTCTTCTTAGCGCAAAGATAGTTCCTCTAAATGTGAAATCAAAATAAATTCTTGGTATATTCTTTATGAAGACCTTGCCTCCATGGCCCTATTTTTAGACACACTATCTTAACTATAACCTTTGTCATATCCATTACCATTCGATACTAGACCTTATTTACATATCACTCGTAAATTGGTACCAACAATGACATGTACCAATTGAATTCTTTTAGAATGACAAAGACATTGGTGATTTCATGGGTATTCGTGACAACATTCTAGAAGGTGATCAAAAGAAAGGCTTCTCCATTAACCTTAACGCATGCACGTATTTTGAGGAGGAGGTGAGTTATGTGATCATCTAAGAAAAAAATAAGAAAGGGAAAATTCTAATAGAAAATCATTACAAAATAATAAAAACCTCTTTGAGGTGCTTATTAACAAACAAATAGAAAATTCAATGGAAAAAATAGTTAAATAGCTTGAAGGTTAAAATCTCATAGAGACGCCTTTAGAAGAAGAAGATCTTAATCTTCCTCCTGATCCTACATACATGGAGGATGATTCCAAGTTACTCGTGGAGGAGACCATAGATATTAATATCCGTAAGAAGGAATTTCCTAGAATAGTCAAGTTGGGAGCTTCAATCTTAGCTCAAGAACATAAAACCTTTGTGTTGCCTTTGAGAGAATTTTCAAATATATTTGTTTGGTCCTACGTAGACATGTCAGGTTTAGATCTATAATTAGTGCTGCATAAACATTTTTGTAAAAATACGCAAAGCCCATACAAAAAATCTTCGAAAGATGCATCCTCACGTTACCTTATTGGTCAAAGCAGAGCTAGAAATATTATTGATAGTGTAACATCTTTGACAAAATGTTATTTTTCCCCTTTTTCATTACAAGCATTGACATGTGATTTTTCTTGATAAGGCATGTTCCTTTGATTGTCAAAAATCATGCTTTCCATGGATGAGTCATTTCTGCTCTTGGATTCATTAGGCTGAAATGATGTTACTTGTAAAGAATCCATTTTTGCTTCTGATAGATAAGTTGTAATCTGGTAATGATGGTTGCAAACTTATCTCTATTTATTATCACATCCTTGGACCAATTCCATTGATCCAAGGTATGTTTTAAATCCTCTTACCTAATCTGAATGGTAAACTGACATTCAGAGGTTTAAAGACATAATGGACTAAACTCTTGTGTGTTTACAAATTCTTTTATCTTCTTGAAGGATCATGCTTGTATTCTATTGTATGTTATGTGCTCAAATATTTTTGATTGATCTCTTCAGGATGCTTTACGGTGTTAAGTGGAACGAGGCCTGCTTTAGGACTATTGAAGAAAAATCTAATTCCTAGACCTAAGAGATCTATCCTAACGGGATTCTAAACTAAGGTAGATGTACCTATTTTCTATCTATGTTTACTTTATTCGAGATAGCATCTTATCCTAAGTCGCATGTTCTAAGTTGGGATGTGGGGAATAACCTAAGGTGATAATATGTCTATTTCTAACCTTATACCTAGTACTAAATTGTTGTGAAGTATGACCTATCCTAGGAAGACAATTTACCTATTGTAATGTTTGTAAACCTATGGTAAATACTTATAAACTATTCTATGGTCACATCCTGAGCTAATGGTATCTATCTTAAATTATTGTAGTGTTGGAAGGGGACCTAAGGGTCGTATGGAAAGTGGGAAGCTTGGAGACGGTTCCAGTTTAGGTAGAGGCATGTAAATTTAGTGGGATTCTACGTGGAGTCATCACAAAGACTTAGTGATGCATACGAAGTTGAATTGAGTCTCGCCAATTTTGGATGGCGGTGGCGTGGAGAGATAGGTGGGAGTTTGGGAATTAATGGCATTTATGAACCTCATTTTTGGTGAGAAAACTGCCTTGGAAACCATGTGGGTGGATTTTTGGAGGTTGTTTGGTCATTCATGCTTTCTGATTTTTTCTCTGCATGGAGCTATCTAGTTCTTTGAACCAGCAGTTCTATTTTCAATTTGTGGCTATTTTTTATTCCCTTGGTCTATTTTTGATTCAAGGGAAGTATATGAGACATTTGAGAAAGAAGTTTTTGGTTGTTGATCTTGCTTGGAGAAGAAGAAGTTTTGGAGGCTCAGCTAGAAGTCTTCTTCGAATCGATAGAAGCACTATCAGGCATGATAGGCTCTATCCATTAAGATTTCTTGCTTTTCTCAAAATGTTTCATTAAAACAACTCTGCTCTCATGAGATAATTGGGTTTTTGTTTTTATTCTAGTTTTTTTTTTCTTGCTGAAGGAACCTCTGTTTTCTTGGTTTATGGAACCTTTGCATGATAATTTTATCATTGGGTGCTTTCTCTGAATGAGTCAATGGTGAAATACACTTGGGGTTGTTTGAGACTTGAGTGTTTTTATTGAATCTGTATTCTAGTTTGTTTGCTCAAAAAAGGGTTTAAGTTGTTTTTTCCTTGAGCTTCAAACTAGAAGTCTCTTTTGAAATTAGAAGGTAAATGAATACTCTTCTCTGATGCATCCTTGAGTTATTAAAGTTGTATTACTCCTTTTTGGTCTGTATGGGTATATATTTCAAATCATTGCTTGAACATGAACTTGTATGAAGGTAAGGAATGGATATCTTGTTTCATCTATTCTGGGTAAACCTACATTGTTCAAACTGAATGTCTTTGATTGTTTTTGGAAGGTAGAAGAATACTCTCCTATGTCGTATCTTGTTTTGTAGAAGTTTAAATACTCCTTTTCGGGACTGTATTTGTATACTTTGATCTGCAGTATGAACTCGAACTTGTGTTAAAAAAGGGGTTAATGGGTGAAGGAGGTTTATGGAATTGTCTGTATTTTGTACTCTAGAACCTTAAAATCAATGGGAGCTGAGTAAGTTATGGTATTTTGATTAACGGTTTCAGTTCGAGCTCGTGAGGGAAATAGAAGGAAAGTTTGACTTAAAACTTTGTTGTTTGGTTTTAGTATTCTCTTTCGAAACTCTTGAAAGGACTTCTGGGTTTTAAATGGTCTTGGAATTTAACTATGGAAACAGTAGTGATGAAGTCTTCTATGTAGTTCATTTTGTTTGAGTCTTCCTTTAAAATTTTGGAAGTTGAGTTGTCGGTAGATAGTTGAAGTTATGTTGTTTGAATATACATTGGTAGACGGTCTTCTCCAAGTCGATACCGTTATTATCATTCTTAGCTCTGTTCAAATTTCTTAAGTTTGATCTTTCCATCCTTAACACTTTTAGGACTTGGATGTGGTTGGTAAACTTACTCGTCCAGAGTTGGGAAACTACCTGGTAATTTGTTAATGTATCATGTAAGATATGACTGTTGTAACTTCATGGGATTCGTTGAATGGATAATTCAACTCTTTGATTGTTTGTTTTGTTGTTGAATGAACCAAATCATTTTTGTTGTAATCTTTCTTGATCTCTGTTCACTCAAAGGATGGTTCCTTCCTTCTCTGAATGATTACGAATTTTTGTAGACTTACTTTTCTTGAAGGAACGAATGGTTGTGGATCACTGACTGGAATCTTCAATGATGTAGAACAATTCACTAAGGTTGTAGTGAGTTGATAACTATTTTTGTTTCTCACATCCTTCTTGGAATGAAATAAGTAAATGATTAATGGTTGTTGTTTCTTTAAATGGTGAATCTCTTTGAAGGTTTATTTGAAGATACAATTATGTATGTAATCGGTTATGTATCTTCTGTACTGATTTCTATATCTTAAAAGAATTGGGGGTATGGTGAACTGTCTCTACTGGTTCTTTTACTACCTTATTTCTTTTGAATGAACAATAGAAACCTCTTATGGCATAACTCCTTCCTCTTCCACTCTCAATGGTAAGCTCTCCATTGTCATTTTTGGAAACTGTAGGGTAGGATGTTGATTCTTCTTTTCTGAAGATGCATATGGGAATTCGGTTTAACCGAATGATGAGGAAGTTGTAAACTATTTACTCTCCAGTTCGATCTTCCTTTCTTTATATAAACCTTGTTATAGGTTTAATAGAATCAATTTCATTACTTTTACTAAAGTAATTTCGGTAGTGATATTCTACTACTTACTTCGCCACTTATATTGTATTGAAGGAAATTAATAATTGTTTCAATTAATTAAAGTAAAACATTGTGGCTGGGAAATAATTTTCTAATATTAATAAGAGGCCTAATGCAAGAACCTAGGCTATATATCTCGGCCTAGAATTAGGCTACCACATCTGAATTGTGAATCTCTTAATTATTTAAGTTGTTGGATGAATCGTCCTATAAATGTTACTATGTTGGAATGAAATTGACCGTACATGTTTTCTTTAAACTTTGTAAAGATGAACAAGAAGGTATTTGTTTCTAAAAGTAACTCTTTTGTTTATATAGTGAAGTTGATTCGTATTTCAAATTCAGAAAGAATTATGAAATAATTAATTGATAGGAATTGTTATTTGATATAAATAAGTAATTGTTTGGGACAATACTTATCTGATATAATGCAGTAGATTTGTTGATTATATTATGATCTCTTCCTATAAAGTGAATTCAGATTTATTATTGTGCTTCTTTTATGGTTGTTATTACTTATGATTTATTTGTATGATTTCACCTGTTGTTTTGTAAAAGTAGAGTTGCTTTAATGAAACAATTGGTTGAAGGCACTTTGTTTTAATGCTTAGTGCTTATCATGCTCAGTTCAATGAACTGACCCGTGCTAGAAATTTTTGTAGATGGACTTTGTAAGTGATAAAGGAAGGAAATAACTTGTATGATGTATTGGTTGATTTAAATTCTGGCTCTTTTATAGAAGAACTCGATTCATTCTTGAGTTGTATTGAAAAATAAAAGTTGTATTCTTTGATGATCTTTATGCTATTTGACATGCAGTATGTCTGAAATGCATAGTCTTGTAAATTGTGTATTTCTATCATGATGAATTGAAAAGTTTGGAGATTTACTACAAATTGTTGTGTAATTTCTCTTGTACATTTTATGAAGGAAATTGGAATACTATCTTGTTGATATTTTTCATATCTATTTGGATCCTTATTCTTTTGTCATTTAATGAAATGAATGAATGGGAAATAGTGTAATTTCCCTTATTGGAATGCAACTTGATAAGTTGTAGGTATTGATGTTCTTTTCCTAAACTAGTATGGTTTATTAAGGGATGTTAAATGAACATGCATTTAAAAGTTATAAGGAGTGTGAAAGGAAAAAGGGTATATGAACCCTAACACTTAACTGTAAAGAGGAAGATTATTCTCCTCTCAAATGAATGTAAGGAAAATGAATGGTGTTTGTGTCCATAATCATTTAGACTTCATTCCTATGAAGTCTATTTTAATAGAACCTGTTTTGGTTCATACACCTCCTTCGAATGATTGAATTACATTAAATAAACCTTATGATGTATGTTGTTCTGTTTTCGAATAACTACTTGTTAAGCTAAAGTTAATGAACATTAAGGAAATCATGAGATATTGAAGTTATTTAATATATAAACAACCCAAATATGGATAAAGAACTTAAGGAATGTTGGATTTAGGGTTTTGCAAGGTTGTTGTAATTTGAATCTTAATTCTAAGTTAATTAAGGGAAATGACCTCCTTGAGGTGTGTACATCATGATGAAGTGGTTCTATCAGATGTTGGCACATGCCAACTGCATAACTATACCTTTGTGAAGACTTGGGTCTTCACGAGGATATAGTGTTGCAGTTGACATGTTGCAACACCCTTCAGCGTTGGTTCATCTAGATCTACTCAAATCTGGACTTGAACTTAGTTTCCCTCTAGGTTAGGATTAGCAATATGATTTAGCATAGGAAGTAATGCACTATGACTTAGGGTAACCAGGAACATTCATTTGAATTAGGTCGAATGAGTATGCCCATATACCCTAAGTCATCGTGAGTGGCTCCCTATACCAAATTATGTCACTAATCTGGGCTAGGGTCAAACCTTGGACAAGTGGACTAACAGAAGTCAGTAAAGACCATTCTAGATAACAGATGAGTGGGGTGAAGGACATATTCGATTAGATGAGTATGTCGTCTAGGAATAGTAACATGAACAATATGTTGGAAATATTTGGCCAAAGTATCGCAAGCTATTGGTTGTGTTGTCTTATGTCACCTAGTTTAAGGAATGTGATTTCAAATGAATATTGGTAACAAATATTCAGATAGGTTCTTTAAAAAGAACAATCAGTACCTAGAATAGGGTAAGAAAACCAAGTATACGTAGTATACATAAAGTATTCAATACTTAAAGACAAACATGAGAGATTGGTTAGAAACCGAGTCATGAAATGAGAGATCGATAGTTTACTGAGTCATTTACATGCATATGGTTATCTGTTATGAGATTGATTGGCATGGAATGTGTGTTCTAAATTATGTTTTGTTTAGAATAGAGAACATTGTGTAAAAAAATTCCTTGTTTCTAAAGTCTTAAAATGGGAATGTTACGGATAGTAGGCTTCATCAATCCTATTGACTATTCAGAGTGGATTTCAAATTTAGTCCCAAAGTCAAAAGAAACCTTCTAGTATTAGAGTTTGTACCAATTTTAGAGATATCAATAAAGATTTTCTAAGGATGACTTTCCTCTTCCCATTATTGACATGATTATCGATTCAATAGCTGGTTACGAGATGAGCATCACTCATAGATGAATTTTCAGGATATAACCAGATAAAAATTGTTGAAGAGGACCAACATAAGATAGCTTTTACAACCCCTTAGGGGACATTCTATTACCAATTCATGCCTTTCAGCCTCAAGAATGTAGGTGCAACCTATCAATGGGAAATGACTATAATCTTTCATGATATGATCAGTGATATAATGGAAGATTATGTGGACGACATATTGGTAAAATCAAGGACTCAAAATGATCACCTGGGGATATTGCGGTGTATCTTTCAAAGATCTTAGGGACTACAAGGTTTGACTCAACCTAAATAAATGTGTCTTCAACATGTTATCTAGAAAACTATTAGGGTTCATTGTTTTTCGGATAGAGTTGAATTAGATCCTACAAAGCTTACTATAATAATAAAAATTTCTCCTATGATGAATATCAAATAATTGTGAAGCTTTAGGAAGATCTAAGTAATTAGAAGATTCATCACTTAGATTGCAGTCAAGTATCACACATTCATAAATATTCTGAAGAAAGATGTCAATTTTCACTGGGGTCTAGAACAACAACAAGAATTTTCTTTGCTCAAGAAATATTTTACCAAACCCCCTATTTTAATTACACACACGGTAGGTGAACCATTTTTACTCTACATTTCTGCCATGAACTTTGTAATAGGGGCATTGTTGGGCCAATATGTTAAGAAGAAAAAGAAAAATATGTGTATTACCTAAGCCATAAGTTGATTTCTTACGAGCTCAACTACCCACGAGATAGATAAGGCTTGATTGATCATAGTTTTTCCTTTCAAAAACTGCATCATTATCTACGAAGTAATAAGGTCAAGCTAATATCAAAGTTGATCCATTAAAGTACTTATTGTCGAATCACATACTTATAGGAAAGATGGCCAATTAGATCATCTTACTTAGTGAGTTTGACATCGAGAATGTTCACCAGAAATCAATAAAAGGGAAATTTTTGGTGGATCTACATTGTATCTACATTGTACCTTGTAGAATATGTTATTCGGATGTATCTACATTGTACCTTGTAGAATATGTTATATGGAAACTATACTTTGATGGCTCCTTTACCTTTCATGGTTCAAGAGTTAGAGTTGTGTTGATCACTCCTTAATATTTGATCCCTTAGGCATTCTCACTCACATTCCCATGTATAAACAATATAGAAAAATATGAAGCCCTTATTACAGGGATGAAACTAGCTATTAAGTGGGACATCATACAAGTGAATGTGATTAGTGTGATTCTACATTGATTATCAAACAAGTAATAGATGAGTATAAATTTAAGGATGAGAAACTTATTCCTTACAAGAAAATGGTCGATTCTCTAAAGGATTTATTTGAGAAAATTACATTTAAATAGATCCCAAGAGGAAAGAACCAAGTAGCAGATGTTAGGACCAAATTGGAGTATATGTTGCACATCCCACGAAAACAACGATATGCCATTCTTCATAGAACATCGGTAAATACCAGCATATGACATGCCAAAATATTATTTGGTATGTGAAGTTGTTGGTCCCTTTTCCCCTTGGTATGGTGACATTTTTAACTACCTTCACAATGGAACCTTTCCTGCAAAAATTTCCCATGCTAATAAAAGAAACCTTATCCAATGTATAGCCCATTATAACTTACTTGGTGGGACTCTCTACCATTGAGGCTATGATGAGAATTTGTTACGTTGTCTCGATTCAAACAAATCCATCCTAGCGGTTAGGGAGGAATAGGGTAAGTGCAACAAGTTGGGGGACGAAAAAGTGGACATCAAATCCTGAATTTTATGAATTGTGATGATGGTTTATAAACCGCAATCACAGTCTATTTTTTTAGGTTTGGGAAATTCCCGAACCTAAGATGGCGATCATGGTTCTAAACCATGATTTTGTTCCTCCGATACAAAAAAACAACCACAATTCTTGTAGATATGATTCTAATAACCACGATCACAGTTCTTTCACCATAGATAAATTTAGAACCATGATCACGGTCTTAAATGTATCATCAAACTGATCCTCAAGGCTCGGAAATCTCTATTTTTCTAAAACATGAGCTTTTAGATGTCATATGACATGTGAAATGCCAAAAACATCAAATTTTCTCTTCCCTGAGACTTGAAGCATGCTGAAAAATCAAAAACATGTCACAAAAATGGTACCATCATGTATGGGAGATTATTAGCTTCGTAGAAATATTGATTTTAAAGTGAGCAGATTATGATAAATATAATTTTTTAATTTTTACTAATAGTAGGTCTTTAAACACTTTTTCTCATGAATGTTCATTTCTACATTTAATACCGCAACTTTTGTTTCACTTTTCGAATATGATAAAACCTATACCATCCTAACCATGGATAAATTCTATACAAGTTCAAAAAAAAGTATTTGATTTCAATATTTTTTATGAAATTATGGTGGGAAAATGGAAAGTACTCTATTTTCTTTATGTTTTCAGACCACTTTCGTGCAGGGAAAATTTTAGTTGTGAATTTTTGTTAACAAGTGAAAATCGAGGATTATGGAAATTTGAAATGGCAAATATTATGTTGTTCAGAGCCGACTTATTTATCCAAAAAATTTGGTCGACATGTCCCTTATACTATTCCTTTTACCTAGATTTTACACATATATAAGAGCTTATGAATGTAATTCACCACCATTTCAAATCATATCATGCACATATTCACTGAAGTAAACATAAGAAAATCCTCAGCCACCAACACTGAAGTCTGAAATCTGAGCCGTCCAACCGTAGTAAGGCGCCCAACTCGAGTCGTCCAACTCTAAGCCATCTAGCCTTGACCCAAAAAACTCTATAATTTGAACCATCCAACTTTATTCCATCCAACCTGAGTCATCCAACCCTAGCTATCTAACCCCTACCCGTCCAACCCCTACCCATCCAATCCCTAGCCATCCAACCCCTAGCCGTCTAACCCTAAGCTTTCCAACACCTCACCGTCTAACCCCTAAACCGTCCAACCTATAGCCATCCAACCCTTAGCCATCCAACCCTTTACCATCCATTCTCAGAGCCTTAGAACATAAGATCTCGCCCCTAAGGGCCTAAGCAGTAAGCAGTCATGGATACTAGAAATCAAGGCAAGAAGATTACAAATTCGACAAGTTTAAAAAATGGTGCTAATACTTTGCTTGGTTATTTTGGAAAATCACAAAAAATGAAGTCGGTTTCTACTTCAACTGAAAATATCGGTATGTGGCAAGTGTTATTTATTAGTTATTTTATCTTACAGAATTTAATAATTATGTTTATGATATTGTTCTTAGAACTCTTTGACATTTGTACTCTGTAAAAAATTAACTATGGATAAGATTAATACTATATAAATAACAATTTTATAAAATTATTTGCATACGTTTCAGAAATCCCTTCACAGAATATTCAATTTATAAATATTGATGATCTAATATATGTTGAGGAAAATATTTCGTCCCTTGATGAAATAGAAGTACAAGAAAATTCATCGAACTCTCAGGATACACCAGCAGAGGAAGCTTCTACTCCAAGGTCTATTTCCAAAAAGGAGACATGAGATTCAAAATATTTCTGCTAACAGCCTAGATGCAGAAGTTGAATCCCAAGGAAAAAAATAAAATGTGTTCAAAGAAAGATGGCAAACTGGACAATTGGAAGGAAATTCTAGTTCGAATGGGATGCAAAATATCTTTTTATTGAACTTGTGCACACTAAAAATTGTAATGATGTTCCAACACAATGTCGATGCAAAATATGTGGTTAGAAATAGGGAAGGATCACACAATGCAACTCAAACTAGACACAATTGAAAAACACTATGGGAAAATATACATTTCCCAAAAGCTTAAGGATGGCAACATAGTCATAACACATTAAAGGAAAGATGCAAAATATTTTCTACATGTCAAATACGCTGTAAGAGTATGAAAATGAAAAAAAAAAAGGGATCAAATATGTAAATGAAAAAGGTGGGACCATAGTAGCAAAATTGAGCAAAGCTATGGAGGTAGAAATGCAAACAAAGGGTATTCAATTTGCAACTGTATTTCATATAATGAAAAGGGGAAGACCAATGTTAGATTTTAGAGAAAATGAAATGTTGTATCAACTTATTGGTTTAAAGAACGTTCCTAAATCTCATTAGTCGGATACGGTGGGTGTAAGATTACAAAATGTCTTTCTCGGTAGACAAGGAGGATCAATGAATTGGTGTTTATTTAAAAAAATCCTATAAGATTGTAGTCCGTTTTCCTGTGATTTGGATCCCCAAACTTGATATATTTTTTTCCTTTAGTGAAAAATTAGATGGCGCTATCTATCTTGGGATAAATTTATATTGTATTTTTTTGAGCAATTTTTTAAATGATTTTTTTCCATGAAAGCAAGGTTCATTTAAGAAGACCCCTCTGAAAAATTACTTTTGAATCGTTGGCGAATCTCATAAATCAACTTTCGAATCGTTGGTAAATTTTTGAAAAAATGTTTTGTGGCAAAGGCGATTTCACAGAGCATTGTTCCCTCATTTTTCACAATTTTGGCCGAATTTGGTTGGATGGACGGGTTAGACAAGTGAGTTGGATGGGTGTGTTGGACAGAGGTTGGATGGTTAATGGTTGGATGAATGAGTTGGACGAGGCGAGTAAGACGGGTGAGTTAGATGGGTGGGTTGGATGGGGTGCGTTGGGCAGGGTGGGTTGGATGGGTGAGGGTTGGATGGGAAATGATTGAAAAGATAGGAGTTGGATGTGCGGGGTTGGACGGGACGAGGATGGATGGGAAATGGTTGGTCGGGTGGGTTGGGTGGGTGAGGAGTTGGACGGATAAGGGTTGGACGGCGTGGGTTGGGTGTTGTTACCAATGAATTTAATGTTCATTAATGATACCCCTGGGCCCTATAAATACCCTTTCAAGGTCAATTTTTCACTTTTATACGTAAATTTTGAGTGCTCGAGCTCTCCAATTTTACACCCAAATTTTACTTCTCCCAAATTCAGCAATGGCGATTACCACATCTAATTCTACACCCAAATTTCAATACAAAAACCTCATGTGCCCACAGATTTTAGCTCTACTAAAAACAAAAGACGCTCCAAAGGATTGGCTCAAAAAATCAAAATTTTCAGGCTTGTGAACATGCCCCAATTCAACACTGATACATTAGTCCTTGATTACCTACTCACCTCTTACAACGACAATGACGGAAAATTTTCTGTTCTTGTCGTGCATCTAAAACGTTGTCAAATTTCTTTTTCTATTGAACCCGAGGACGTGCATCGGTTAATAGGTTTACCTTTCAAAAATAAGCCACATGTTACTACAAAGGTTGTCCTTATAGATGAAGACAAAAAAATTTGGAGTCTCATTACAATGTACAGGTTGATGGTAAGTTTATTATTTTCAAATGATTTTTTCTTAACATTACTCGACCACACAAAGGATCTAACATTTCTTTTCTGTAATTGTAGCTCCTCTTAATCATTCATCAAGAGGCCTTCTTCTACAAGGTATTACAAAAAAATTATTTATTACAGTTGCTTCACTTTTCGAGGATGAGATTGTATTACGGGGAAGATCTCAGTAGACATTTCGTATTAGGCAGTTTAGTATTTATTACGGACACTAGCAGGTCAAAAATTCAATTGGTGCAGCTATTTTTTCAATAGAATAAAATCAGATATCTCCCATGCCTACAAAGCCAATCAAACTGATAAATCGAGGACTGTATTCTCTTATTACAAGTTTATTCTTACTTTCTATAATGAAACATACTACGAATTGACACAACATAAGATTCCTACTGCAATAAATGATAAGATGATTGGTCTTAGTCTCAAAGAACAACATGTAACAATTACTTTTACTATTTACTTGTTATAACAATTTCAATTTCAATATTTTAAATACAATAATAATTGTATGATTTCATTTTGTAGAGAAAAATTATAGCTGCAACATCGCATAAGGAGGCAATTTGTAGAGGTAAATCCCCTCCAGAGGTCTCTGTTGATTCTGACATGGATTCAACAGAATCAACACTAGTAAGACCTTGTCAAAAGTGACCTAGGGGGTCGATATGCACAACATGTTTACCATCACATTTAACTACAATTATGAATAATGAAGTTATCTTTTTATATAAATTACAAATTCAAACAATTACTATAGATTATGTATTCTAATATTTCTACTAATCTTTTCTACATGTATTGTATTCAGAAACTACTAAGTTTGATGATGAAGATCAAACTCATTCTAGGTGTGGAGATCAAAATGTCACGATTGTGTCTCTGTCTATGCAAGGTATATTGTACGGTAGTTTGATTTGCATGTTTTGTTTCCTTATAATTTTTAGCATTTACAAAGCCCAACCATTATATTCTAACAATTTTTTGTTTGCTTCATGCAAGTAATATGGCTTCAGGTCATGTTCCACTTGTAAGGAGGCCACCAATTCCTCTAACACGTCAAGTACAAACACAAAGGAGGACTTCAAGAAAGAATATTAGGATTCCTATAGAGTCAGTAGGAATAATTCATCCTGCTACAACCAAATTTCCTGGACTATCACTAGGTGGTGTTTTAAGTGTAACAACCACACAACTTTTCAACAACATCTCCCTTGACGAGAAGGATTTAGGTTTCGGCGGTGGTGATGCAAAAAGAGTAACTATTTTGACACCCACGATATGATTCAATCTACTCGCCTCAATAACAAAATGTGCATGGAATACAAGGCAGTGACTCTCCTCCTCCCCAAGGGCTGCTCCACAAACAGATGATGAAAAACATATTTAATATTAGAAAATATGATATCAGATAGTATGGGGGCAACAATTCAAGAGGTTGTAATGTATGATGTGGATTTGAAGCGGTCTAGGAGAGGAGAGCAAAAATTTTGATAAAAGAAATAAATACAAGATACCATAATCATGCTCAAAGGCATTCATTGTTCATTGCCGTAGAGAGCCAACTAGTATGGCAAGATGTTTTGCTAAACAAAGCTCAATCAGGGAAAATTTCATATAGTAATGATTACAATGATGAAATTATAGACATAATGCTAAACAGGTTGGAGAATCTCAATGCTGAAGCACATGCTTACTACAACAAATGGTCTAAAGACAAGACTAATGTTTTAATAGAAAATGTAGAAAAAGAGAAAGTTGTTGTGAGTGGGCATTTAATTTTACATGAAAAACTAAAAATTATCTGATATTATAACCACTGCAATATATTTTTTCATATTATCTGATAGACTAAAAATTTAATATTTCTATTTTACAGGAAAAATATGAAAATTTAAAGAAAGAAGCAATTATTTTGAAGCACATTTGAAGAATGCCCGCAAAAGCCTGAATTCTTTTATACAGTTGAAGGAAAAAATCATTGTTATTAATAAACAAAATAATACATTGAGAAGGATAATAAAGGAGCATAAGATAGATCCAGAAGTCTAATCAAGGAAAAGATGATGCGAGATGCAACACTTTTGTTTGCAAGAGATGTACCTGGGGAGGAGCTGGATATACTAGATAATATCAACACTACAGCAGGAGATATTAAGGCATCAGAGTTATTCCCCATCTCTTACATAGGAAAAATAAAAACCTTCACCTGCATCATAAAATTTGATAAGTTAGTAAAGTTCACCATGTGATAGGTGTGTTGTCACGATTCGACACGGCATAGGAATTAAAAGATAGTGCTAGTCCTTTTTTAGTTTTTATTTTGTGTGGCATACGTAAGGAAAACTATGATTTTGAATCATAGGTAGAAAAGAGGATGACCTCGTAATGTGTCCTTATATGATAGAACTTGTCTGGAAGCTTTGAGATGTTATAACAACCCCTTTTTGAATTGTATTGGCCAAAAATGCTTTATGAATTTGTAATTTTTTCATAAAGTAATTTGCCACATGAGAAATCAATTTCAAAAGAACTTTGGAAGTTAGAATTGTATAATGTTACTATATATTAATACAAACTATGTTTCTTTTCTATTGTTTACGTAAATGTTGCTTAAATTTACACTATTTTGTTTCTTTACATTTCGAATTTGATATAAAAGACAAATGTGTCCTTATTTGATCAATTTGAAAACCAAACATATGGCATAAAAATGGCATAATTGAAGCAGATAATGACATTGTTCCAATGGCGAAGGATCAAATAATGAGAAAAATATAATATTGCATTTATTGAAAGTTGTAATCACAAAATGAAGTACATAATTAGTCTCAATAATTTATTGAAGAAATGAAATCTATGTGAATTCAAATAGTCCTGGAGAAACACTTTCATTTATGTCTTGAAATCAACTCGCAACATGAATTGTGGATGTGTCTCAATCCTCAGGTCGGGAAGAATATTACTTACTCCTCTTTTATCTACTAGTGAATTCCATAAGGCCAATCCTCTATCATAAGGAAAAGAATCCACCGAGTAACTTGATACATACAATCGAGATAACTTTCTAGATTCCTATCCAATCATTTCAAATTTTGACTTTAAAAAGCATAGTGCATCGAAAACCCTCTCATCTTCCATAGAACACAAAATCATTGTTTGACTGAGCTCATACAACTTAATATACTCACTAAAATCTTCACTTAGAATACTACTAGAACATATATCCTTCCAAATCCTTTTCATGACTTTTGTAATCCTATGGGTTTTGTAGAAGTTGAACTTGTCATATCATTATATTAAAAATCCATTGACTGTGAACTAAGTAGTTTTATTTCCAAAATCCTTTCTACATAAACTCCATTTATCTCTTTAGTCTTACAGAAATGATCAGTAAGATCACCCATGTTTTGGACAAATAAAGGAGTGATAGATGTATAAAGTTTTTCGTGAGAAAAATTCCGTAACTATGGATTTACAAGTCCCATTGCTTCAAGTATTTTATCATGTTTGAATCTTTCCTAGATCTCTTTAGCTAACGTTTCAGATATCTTTCTCAACTTATTCCTAATTTTGATTAATACTACATCATATAAATTTTGTGTCACTTTTACTTCTTCTATTTCTGAGTTAGCCATATCAATTCTTTTTTGGTACTTATGAAGTGGAATCTCTTTTCCATGTGATATTATACAAAGATGATCATTTATATTGTACATTAAGAAGCACCTGGAATTTTTCAAATCTGTCAATGAATTCCAATTTTCAAAAGCATCATCACCCTGAAAACTCCCATCAAAAATATATAAACTTTCTAGACTCCAACAAACATGTCTTCTGAGTCTTATAAAGTCTGTAATGTAGAAAGACCAATCTTGAGCATGCTTCATTAAAATATTAAGCTCCCTCAACATGGGAAAAATACCGCAAAGTGTGAGTAAAGTTTCTATGTCAGTTAGATGGCACAATAGATCTTTAGCTTTATCTACATCCCTGTGGTATTTAAACATAAATCATGTCAGTGAAGGATATTCATCATATATTCTATAGGAAGGTTCGTACATAGATATCCATCTGGTATCTACATCTTTGAGAAGTTTTTTTTCCCTCTGTTAGTCCAATAGTAAATTTTTGAAATTCTAAAAATCTCTTAGGACTACAAGAATAATAGGCATGAAGATCACATATCAATTCCTCCACTTTAGCTACATTTTCCAATGTGCTCACAAATTTTTTAGGTGAGATTAATTCTGTGAGCCATGCAATGACAACAACATATACAGGAAATAGTTTTCTCGAAGTCTAACACACAGACCATTTCTGGCTCCTTGCATTATAGCTGCACCATCGGTTCCGACACAAACTAATTTTGTTGCAATGGAAAAGTCATCCATTCCGGTGATATCCTTCAGATTTGACACCACCAATTTATAAATATTTTCATAATTGCAATTCTCTGTCATTTTATGAATTTCTAAGAGGTGTGGAGTCCTCATTTCATTAGCAAATGTGTAAACATGAATACATATCCATGAAGTATTATCGACTGCAGTAACCTCATCTAAAGAAAGGGAAATATACTTTGTGTTTTGAACACACGATTTTAGATCCTCGTTTGGTGATCCAAATCACGGGAAAACGGACTACAATCTTATAGGATATTTTTAAATAAACACCAATTCATTGAATTTTAAGTGTTTAATATAGCTAAACTTGTCTTTTTAAAAAATAGTAGTTTAGAAACTAGATTCGGATGCTACGATTCATATTTATATAATTTTTTCTAATTTTGAGTGCACGCATTGCTAACAATCTCTACAAGTTGAAATTTTGTTGTTTTTCTCCAATATGATGTCCACTTATGACCCCTTTTTGGCCCCCCAACTTGTTGTACTTACCCTGCACGAAGGCATCGTGGGACCCATATGAATGAGATCATTTTAGCTAAGAAAATACTAAAATTAGGCTACTATTGGTGTACCATGAAGAATGGTTTCGAAAATATGTAAAGAAATGTTTGTAATGTCAGAAGTATGGAAAATTGATACAAGAGATGGCACTATCACTATAGCCTTTCATGACACCTTGGCCTTTTTTTAAGTGGGGACTCAATCTTATAGGTAAGCTTCACCCTACATCCTTTGATGGCCACCTGTTCATTATCACCACCGAGTATTTCAAAAATTGGGTAGAGGTTGTTCCTCTTACCTATGTTAAAGGTGCATGAGATATCTAAGTTTATAATAAATCATATAATCTTTCGATACGGTATCCCCTCGCCATCAGAATGACAATGGTAAGTCCTTTAAAAATAAAACCATGAAGGAATTGTGTCAACACTTTCAAATCACTCTCAAGTATTCAACCCCCTATTACCCTCAAGGTAATGGGCAAGTCAAGGCTTAGAATAAAACCATTGTCCGTATTTTGGAGAAGATGGTGAATACAACAGGTCGTAACTAGAATTTACATATTTGCCCTACCCTCTAGGCATACATAACATCTATCCATACTCCTACCGGTTCCACTCCATATTCCCTAGTATTTGGCACAGAATTCATACTACCTCTAGAGATCAAGCTCCTCTATTTGCATAAAGAGATAAGAGATTACCTGAATGAAGAAGATGACTACATATTGGCTCGAATAGTAGAGTTGGAGCTATTGGATGAGAAATTGCTTCATGCCCTTGATTACCTAAAATTATGTCATAACCGAGTGTATAAAAGTTACAACAAAATAGTGATACCTCGTCAATTTGAGGTAGGAGACTTGGTGCTAAAATAAAATCAATTCAACACCACTAAGGACCAAGAAAAGAAAGGAAAGTTTGAGCCTAAATGGTTAGGGCCGTATGTTATGGTCTCTAAATTCATTTCAGGTTCCTACAAGCTTACTTACTCGGATGGAAAGGAACTTTGAGAACCCATGAATGCAATGTATCTTAATTTTTCTATGCTTAAGTGTGGGGTCCCTAAAATATCAAAAAAATAAAAAAAAAGTATAAAAACATAAAAAGAAAAGAGAAATAAATACGTCCAAAGGTGAGGACCATGCAATTATGACACTTTGGAAAATTCCTTTGGTAAAAATTGGTTTCCGGTGCCATTGGATGGTCCATTGTTCACAAACATTTCAGGTCTAAGATTATGATAGCTTTGTCCTAAGCTAGTCCTAACCATCGTCTGAGATACTTTTGAATCAATCCCTCTTGGCCTTGATCTAGTTGATCCTACTTTCTGTATGCAAAGATTTTTCCTTTGTATATTCCCATTTAACGATAGGGGAAACTTTGCATCATCATTTCTTGCACATAAAATGTGGCATTCTACCTTTTTACATCCCATCTATCACTGGGGGAATCCACGTATCTTCGTTTCCTTGCACATAGCTTATGAAACCTTCTTAGAAAATTGCAAAAACATTCATATAATTTTTTTAAAATCCAAAAACATTCAGATATGTTAGTTGGAAAACTCAAAACATTCAAATATGTTTTGTAGAAAACTCAAAAAAATAGAACATTGTCTCAAGATAATACCAAAAACAATGAAAAAAGTTTTAAAATTGTCCCACAAAAATAAAGTAGTAGTTTTCTTACTTTAGTTGTTGGTTTATTCATAGTTTTGGTTACATTACTTTTTTGTCTTGTGTGCTTTAAATTGGATTCATCTCGCTTACTTATATTGAGTATTAATTTAATTTATTGTGTTACATTGATTTCATTTTATGTTGCATATTTATATATAATTGTGTTGCTTTGATTGGATTTGATTAATTGGTGTTTGTTTGCTTATACATTTTGTTGTCATTTCATCATCATATCATCTATCATCACATCTATACATCATATATCAATAAATTCTAAGCTACATCATCATGAAAATGAAAATTAAACATGTATGCTAAGATAACATCATATAATATCACCAAGAGGGGCAAGAGGGATCACCTTCTATCCCCCTCAAACATAGACCATAATAAAAATGTGGATTAAACATGTTATCTCATACATAAAATGTGATAAGTCAAAACAATCCATCAATCATCATATATCCATAAATATCAAATGTCCATGTACAAAATCAATGTGTCTCGATACATATCAGATACAAAATGCCATCATGGGCATGGGTCAAAAATGTGCCTTCATCACGAGGCATAATCAAAAATAGTACATAAGTACATCCATACAAAAATGTGCCTTCATCACGAGGCATACTAAAAATAATACATGGTACATCCATACAAAAATATGCCTTCATATTGAGGCATACATCAAAAAGAGATACATTTGATATAATACAAAAGAGTCAACCATGATTGTCACCCATACTAGGACTTCCGGCCTAGGACCCCGCAAGGCGATGGCATCTACTGAGAAGAAGCTCCATGATGATCGATGGCTACTGAATGGATCTAGTAGACCAAGATGGCCTTTATGATCTACATCGTGACCCGATGTTGGCTACCTAGCTATAATCAAGGGATCTCTATTTGACTAGAACAACCCCATGGTAAAACATCATGTAATAAGTGGCCTCACCTACCATGGTGGTACCTTTGAAGTGCCAAATCCTGTACTCTTGATGCTACACCTACTTATTGAATCACGTCACGCTCTCGCTCTCATGCTCGCTAGCTCATCCTGTAACTAAACTCTCTCTAGAACTAACTGATCCCGTCAATAGTAACTTGAAGTCTGCTGTTGTGACACAACCTCTGTAAATGTTGACTCAAAGAAGCTAGCTCACTTATACTCTGTGTAACTTGTCTAGGTGGAGATCCCTGGGAAATATTTACTTTGCTCTCCATCCTCCCCTATAAGACTCTATGGTGGGTTCCCCCATATGTCTCCTCTATCTCCTCCATCTAACTCCTCACCATCTCCCCATCCCATCTAACTCCATGGACTATGTGGTGAACTCATATTTGGTGGTGATAGGGGCATCTCGTAACGGAACCTATAGTGGAGCTTGCACATGTGGAGATTGTACTTGTGGTTATACGGGCATCTAACCCCGATCTAGTATATCAACACCCAATCTACCATGCCCTGTGTATATGGATTTTCCTATGCCTCTTCCCCGAGCTGCTACATGTGTACCTATTTTTGCTTAAGCTCTAAGATCTTGGCCCTATACGCCCGCACTTCTACTATAATCCCGGCTTGTATGGATGCCTCGCAATATTGTAAGTTTCCATGGAAACACTATCGCATACCATGTTGGGTAATCTTGAGTCTCCCCTAGACCCACTATCTATGGCCGATGGACCCAAGGTGTGGGACCACATGTGTCAAGCTATCAAGTACTCGATGTAACTTAATCTTAGGCACAATCTCAAAATTCTCTCTACACCGGTGTCCGTACCACATCTCATCTCTACAAATCCATTGGATAAGGTCAAACTCGGCACTAAACTATGTCCACTCGGTACCACTCAATGATGTGGTCCCTAATCCCAATAATAAAATGATCAACTCATGTTGTGTTCACTCAACCACAACCTCAAGACACTGGTTTAATTTATACGGCCGTCAGGTAATCATTTAAAGTTGAAACTCATCAAATGCTCTCCTATAGTAAGGTGTCTCTCTAGTATGTCTATGTATGCCCTCACCAACTAGTACCCAACCCATAATAGATGGCTCATCGAGATCCCTGGCTCACAACACTCCTAATGGGCACCCTATGATAATATTATTCCAAGATCATATCAAAATCAAGTATCACTTTGGACCCACGACCTTCGACCGTAGTATGCTATCAATTGTAAATATAAATATAAATGGGCTAGTAAGAACCTCCCCCAGTAGTAGACCTCTCCACTGATAAGATGGTGTATCACTCTAATCAGACCAAGAGAGAAACATGCACCAGTCTTGTAAGGCAGTAAGATACCACTAACAAGAGCCATCAAATATATTGGAACCCATGAAATCGGTGATCAACAAAGCATTTGGTAATGTCAATTGACATACCTCGGTAGGGTATTTCCGCTACACCGAACATCTAAGTAATACTCTAAAGAATATGGCCATGATCGTCATCATAGGTAACCAACAGGAACTATATCGACACTCTCAAAATGTGCCACACATCCTCTAAGGTGACATGCATCTCACCCATAGCAAAGTGAAATGTCAAATTCTCACCCACAACCTCCCATCTAAGGCTATAAGAAGGTTGTGGTCTAGAGTAATATGTGGCATGTAGGATACATAAGATAGCCCCGTAACATCTAAAGTCATTTCTAAGAAGATGAGATCTTCCCATGAGAAGGTACCCTCATAGTCCCTCATTATCCCATGTCACTCCCATGTCTCCAATCTAGGAAGACTAACTGTAAAATATGGCAAGTCACTTGTTAACATCATTTTCTTCTACAATACATCATCTAAGTTAGTCTATTCATGATTAAATTCTTCTATTCATGACTAATTTCTTCTAAAAACTCCTAAAAATCTTCTTGGGCCATATAAAAATGACCTTTCATGTCGTTGTCCCCTTGCATCCCCAACGTGCCCATTCCAAAGACCAAAGACATCGTAGCTCCAATGCACCCTTTCCCACGCCAATGCTTATATTTTCACACATATACGCCCACATCCCCCATCTCGAGTTTAATGCCAATGTGCCCTTTTTGGTGCCTACATGGTAGAGCCTACACATTTCCACATATACGTGGTTGCAGTGCGCATTTTCACACATACGCCCCAAGGGTCACACTTTGGTTTTTCCACGCCATTTTTAAACCCTAATAAATGTTATTAAATGTAGAAAAAATGAAAATTTTTACTTTGTGTACGTGTGTGCCATCTCGGGAAGCCTCGTGTAGTCTCAAACTTGATCGGTGCGGTGTCTACGGTTCCAAATCCTCATCATTCCTCTCCCACGCCGAGCAATATCAGCAATAAAAATGGTTAAGGTAGGTAACAAATAACTAGCCGCGATGGTTTTTACCCCCATGGCTTGGTATTTATACGCATTTTTACCCCGTGACATTTTTTACAACCCCAAGGTTCTATGTGACCATTGTGATACATTTGATTTCTCCTAAGACTCGTTGTGATGGTTATTTTTATAAATAACCATCTTTCACCAATTTTTCGCTACGTTTGGGGCATGTTTTTGCTTCCTAGCGACCCTTTCTATTACATGGGGCATATTTTTTCTTTCTAGTGTTCTCGGAGATGTTCATGTATATGGTCATTCTTCTTAATAATTTTCTTTCTAAAAATTTAAAAACCCGAAAATTGTAAAATTCAAAACTTCAAAAAAATTGTAAAATTCAAAAAAATCAAAAATTGGTAAAACAACATACACACAATTATAGCCTATATCAAATGCATTTTCCTCAAACATCGAATTTTTTCCTACAAAGAATCTTTCTTACATTCTTGTTTGTTCTTGTCACAACGACTCGTTGATCATTTTGATCTACCTCTATTAAAAAAAGGTAGTATTCTAACTATGTGTGTACTCCCATGCACCAATGAGTTGTCAAAGACTATGTCATAGCGCAAGAATGCTTTTTCATGGGACTACTTGTGTACTCATTTATTCCCTCGCATGTATCCTTACTTGGGCACCTTTTTTAACCCATGTTGTTAAAACATAAACATTAGGGAATTGAAGCTTGATAACAAAAACATTAGTGTAACTGTCTTGAAGATGTTTATTTGAGTAGGAATGATTTACGTGTTTCTCTCTGCTAGGTTAGATGATTTACTATCTCGTATTACATTGCATTATGTATGTTGTATGGAGTTACGCATTTATGTAGCATTTACCTTTAAATCTTAAGGAAATCTTAAGGATCCGTAACAAGGCTTCAAACGATCTAGTTTTGGAAAGTCTTAAAATCTTTATTTTTGGCAGCTTTTAGTGAAAGTCTAGAACACTTTTGGGAAGGATATTTATCAACTGGAGCTATATTTTTAGCATCTTTTGTATTTTACATTATTTAGTCTCTTCGGAGCATTTTGGGATTACAACACTTTTGGGTAGGAAATTTATCAATTAGAGCCTTAGTTTAGCATTTTGCTTCACTCCAAACATTAACGTACATGGGATGAAAGTATTGCATATGTCCAACATAGTTACAAAAGAGCTCTTCATAGCTCTATGAGACATAGCCCATTTCAAGTATGTCTTGGATTCTAGCCATTGGATCCCATTGATGTAGCATTTCCTTTTCTTCTTAAAGAAAGATGAATGATCTATAACATAGATTCTAGATTTTGGTAGTTTTTAGGAAAGTATTGAAAGTCTATTTCGGAAATTTTTAGTAGCTTCGTGCATTTTACATTTTTGAGGGTCTTTGAAGTATTTTTGGTCTTAGAAAAATTTTGGGAAGGATATTAATCAACGGAACCATCTCTAACTTAATTCTTCACTCTTAACATCCACGTACATAGGATGAAAGACTTACAAATTTCCAACGTAGCTATTGTTAGTGAAAATCAACAACACCCCCTGGATGTTCTCTCATATTTCTAGTTTGATAAAGGACATCCAGTGTGATTACACAACATTGAATTTTTCCCCAAGTGTGGGACTTGTAGAATTGGGAAAAGAATCTCCAGATTAGAGGTTGGTTCCTCAACTCCTCTGATTAGATGTATGTTTGAAAATTGCAGAGGTTTAATACTAGATCCTACTCTAAATTCCAAGGAGATAGAGATGAAGGATGCAAAAGAAATAAACTAAGACTAACAGGGTGATACACCAAAGGAGTGGTGAAAATTCACTTCGAAAATTGACACAGATTATAGAAATGCAACAAACATCATGCACAAATTGCTAAAATGTAATGAAAGATCAAAATGAAACAACAACACAAGAAAAGGATTGAAACTCATTCACAAAGCTTGCATTGTCATTTCCATTTTTAAAATATCATGCATTACAACAAAAAAGAGGTAGAAAACATGTTGCGGTCCTGAAAGAGGTATTGATATTCCACAAAATCACTTTCTGGGGTGAAGGAGGGAGTCTGCAAAACATAAAAATGTCCAACCCTTACAAATGAGCCAAATTTAGCTTTTTAACAATGAAAACTCGAGCTAGAGAGAGAAACACGTGGGAAAATGGAAAGGAATCATTCAACCACCAACCAAATTCATCAAAACAGCATGGGTACCCTTAAAATTCCATTCCCCAAGATTTTTGACCATGCTGGAGAAGAATGGAAGCCATACTTCATTAAAAATGGTGGTTGAAACGTTGGTTCTGCTCTTTTCCCCATGCAGAGGCATTTTCCATGTTATCTCGCCAAAATTCATCAAAACATAAAATTTAATATTTCATCATGTAGAGGGATTCAATAGCTTTCCAATGACACAAAATCAAGGAAAACTGAGCTCTGGATCAAAAGTTATGCCCCTCTGAAGATTTAGGGAAAAACAAGGTAAAAATCGGGTCGGCGGGCTGAAAACCCAAAAATTTCCCTCTTTTTTGAATTTGGGAAAATTTCCCCAAAAATTTCCACCCACCACCACTCTAATGCCATGCGACACTTTCCTATTGGTTTGCAGGCTTCATAAGATCATTTTACACCTTTTTGAACTTTGGAAAATTTTCCAAAAATTCTCTGCCGGCCGCCTTGCCACATGTCATCCTCTCATTCATTTGCGGGCCTTCACTTCCAAATTTTCCACTATCGCCGACCACTACCCCAAACAAGACACATGGCACCTTTCATTGTGCTCGGGCTCGAACTCCAAAAAATTTATCGCTACCCTCTTATACATTTTTTCGCCACATGGACATGTGGCGTGTTTTGATTAGCGTGGGCCATCGGGGGCGGAGTTTTATTGCATTATTTTCCATACTTTGGCAAAAGGAAAACTTTTCCTCATACCTCCAACTCCAATGCTCGAGGACATGTGGTGTCTTTGATTGGCTGGCTCGGGCCTTTGGGCAAAAATTTCTTTTTGCGCACCCCTTTGAGAACTTGAAAATTTTCTAACTTTCCCCACCAGTTCCGACCTCCGACGGCCCCATGAACACGTGGCCTCTTCCTATTAATGGCGGGCCTTCGGGTGAAAATTTTCTTTTACGCACCCCACCATTCCTTGGTGAAAATTTTTAACTTTCCCCTGCTGACCCACCATTCCACCACTGACGTGGCACATTTTGATTGGTCCGCAGACCTTCCTAGGGAAAATTTCCCTCCAAAACTCCGCCGAGCCATAACTTGCAAAATACAAGGAGTTAAAGGAAAACTTTACCTTTCTGGAAAGATGAGAAGATTCTCTATCTAATGAAGACATTTCTAAAAAAAATTGATTGCCTGAAAAAGTGAAAAATTTGACTGAGGCACAAGGAAGGAAGGAATGAAGGGAGTTAGCCCAAAATAAGCAAGGGGCTTATTTTGGATAACAATTTTGGCAACTCAGAGGGGTCATCTGCCTATTGGATGAAGTTACCAGTTGCTTGAAGCAATCCATTGGGCATGGATTCATAAATTAATTGATTGGTGCTCCCGATTCATTAGAAAAATTTTAAGAAGGAAGATTGTGAGAGTAGAACATCACTTGATCTGGAACATGACCTGCAAAAATGCATCCCTAGGACAGCAAGCTTGTGCCAAAGCACTTAGGAAATGTAAAACTAAGCTACAATAGAACAATGTGCACAAGCACTTGAAGGAATGAAAATCTAAGATAATATGTACAAGGTGGGAGATTCCCTTCTAGTAGCAATGCTTTAGATGGATTCCATTAACTGGAATCTGCAGTTCTTCACCATCCAATGTAGACAATTGGAAGGCATTGTTATTCTTACGCTTTGTGATCATGTAGGGGCCACTCCAAATGGCATCAAAATTTGAATGCCTTCCTGGCTTTACTCGGTCTGCATCCCATTTCAACACTAGATCTCCAACTTGGAAGGTTTTAGCCTTAGCTTTCCTATCAAAGGTTCTCTTGATCAAGGCTTGGTCCTTCTCCATTGCTTGGGTTGCATGTTCTCTAATTTCTTAGAGCTCCATCAATTTTGCATATCTAACCTCCATGGGTTCAAACTCCAACAACTCTAATTGCTTCATGAGTTCCAATGTTGGAAACTCAAGTGACATGGGAAAGATTGCCTCTCTTCCATAAACAAGTCTAAATGGAGAGTTACCTATGGATCTCTTGGGAGTTATCCTATCAACCCACAAGGCTGATTTCAATTTAGTATGCCAAGTCCTCTGATTTTCATCAAGATTCCTCTTGATGATCCTTAACAAGTTCTTGTTGGTAGACTCAGCTTGGCCATTACCTTGAGGGTAATAATTTGATGAAGTGCTCAGATAAATCCCATTTTTAATAGCCCATTTAGTTACCTTTGATCCTATGAATGCCAAAGCATTATCTGATATTATAGTGGCAGGTATACCAAATCTAGTTACTATCCCCTCATAGAAGTCTAGAATGCTAGATTCATTTGCTTCTTTGAGTGCCACCGCCTCAGTCCATTTGGTGAAGTAATCTATTGTTGTTAGAATCCACTTGTGTCCTTGGCTTGAGTTTGGGTTAATGACTCCAATGAAGTCCAAACCCCATTGCATGAATGGTTGGTCAACTAAAATTGGGTGCAATGGAAGGGTTGTTAATCTTTCTTGCCTGTGAAGAATGCACAATTTTTGCACCTCTTGATCCATGCATAACAATCACCAAACACCTTGGGCCAATAATAGCCAGCCTTCATGATCTTGAGGGCTGTCACTCTTGGAGAAAAATGACCCCCAGCTGATCCACCATGGAACTCTTCTAGCATTCTATTAATTTGGTTTGTCCCAATGCATCTCAGCAGCACTCCATTTACATCCTTCTTGAACAAGACACCATCAACAAGTGCATATGGGATAGCCTGCAATCTGAAGTGTCTTCTCTTGGTTTTGTTCATCTCTGGAGGGCATAGGCCTATTTTTAGGAAGTGCATTATGTCTTGGGTCTAGCAAGGAGTGAGGACACCATCATTTTCTTCTTGAATGCTTCTTGGTTCTTGGTTGTCTTGCAATGCCAAAACAACATCCTTCCCATTTCTTGCTTCCATTGATTTGCTCAAGACCAGCTACTCACATAATCCCTTTCCTCAGACCAGCTTGGTGACTTTGATCTCAATGTCATACTCCATGACATGAGTAATCCACCCTACACATTTTTCATTTAGGTCTTTGTTGAGGAGGAAGTCCTTAACTCCCACATGAGAAACCAACAGTTGAACCTTGTTTGAAACTAGATGCTTAAATTTCTTCAAGCTCCTAATCACTGCAAGAACATGCTTCTCAATGAAAGAATACCTCACCTCATAGTCCTCCAAGATTTGGCTAAAGAAGGCAATTGGTTGCTCTACATTTTCTTTGTTTCTGTTGTACTAAAATTGCAGAAATTGTATCATCACCTCCAAATGCATAAAGGATAAAATCCTTGGATAAATATGGGTTAATGAGAGTTGGAGCTTGTGAGATAGCCTCTTTGATTGCCTCAAAACTTTCCTTACCTTCAGCTATCCATTTGAAAGCCATACTTTTCTTCAACATCATAGTTATTGGCTTAATAAGGGCTGTAAAATTTGGAACAAACCTTGAACAAAATTGATTCTTCCCAAGAAACTTTGAAGGGCCTTCTTGTGACTTGGTAATGGTAGTGTTTTTATTGCTTCAACCCTCTCTGGATCAATTGCTAATCCTTATTTGGAAACAATGTGGCCTAGGAGCTTTCCTTCATGAGATAGGAAAATACATTTTTTGGGATTCAAGGATACCCCAAATCTTCTACATCTTTGGAACACTTGTCTTAAATGAAAGAGATGATCTACATTTTTAGAAAATATAGTAATATCATCTAGGTATATCAGCACTATCTTGTTGATCAATCCCTTGAACACCATATCCATTTCCCTTTGGAAGGTAGCTCAGCGTTGGACAACCCAAATGGCATTTTTCTATATGCATAAGTCCCCATTTGGTGGTGAAGGCTATTTTGAACTGATCATCTTCCTTTACCATGATCTGATTATACCCTGAATAACCATCTAGTAATGAAAACCTCTCAGAGCTAGCAACAACTTGCAAAATCTGCTCCATAGAAGGAAGTGGGTAATGATCCTTGAGGGATGCTCTATTCAAATCTCTAAAGTCTACACACAATCTGATTTCTCCACTCTTCTTTCTAACTGGAACCAATTTTGCTACCCAAGCTTGAATGCTTGATGGGAAATATGATACTTGCCTCTATTAACTTATTCAATTCCTTCTTCATGAGAGGCTCCATGTGTGGATTGACTAGCCTTTGTTTTTTCCTGATGGGTTTAGCACTTGGATCTAATTCAATTGTGTGTTGAGATAGCTTGGGATTGAAACCCTCAAGTCTTCATAACTCCAAGAAAATATATCAGGAACTCTTGGCAAAGTTACATGAACTCATACCTTTCTTTCTCGGTTGCCACTTTACCAATTTGAAGTGATTTGCCTTCTCCAACTAAGATGGGCACTGAATCTTCTCCCTTGACTTGGATATTTGCTTTCTCCTTCCTAAATTGATCATTAGGATTAAAGATGGACTCCAAAGTGACAAGTCCCTTTGGTAGTTTTTTGGTTCTCAGTTGTACCACTTGATCACCATACTGTTGTTCTAACTTTTCCTGATTTTTGGTTGAGAACTCAGCTTCTTCTTGTAAGAAATTGATGATTTGTTGGTCACTCTCAAACACTTGCCAACTTACATTATTTGTCTAGCACTGATGGCCTTACAATCACATGAATGCTTGGCTGCACTTTATCTTCCTTGATACTTTCAACAACATCAAAGGCTGCCCAACTGCTGCAAGTCTATCAACAGCTTGGTTTTCTTTCCTAGGGATGGAATTGATGCCAAAGCCTTCAAAATCCTCAATGAGGTCCCACACCCTATTCTTATAACACTTGAGTAGATCATTTTTGGCAGCATGTTTCCCTTTAACTTGATTAACAATCAGCTCACTGTCACCAAAGACTTGTAAGTTTTGATACCTCTCTTTCTTGACCAATGCAATCCTTGTATCAAAGCTTCATATTCAATAGTGTTGTTAGAACATGAAAACTAAAATCTAAAAGTTGAATAATACTTAATTCCTTGAGGTGAAACAAGCATAGCTCCCCCCTGCACCTTGTCTACTTCTTGATCCATCAAAGAACAGCTACCATACCTCATTGTCATCTTATGGTCTGGCTTGGTGATGCTAGGAATAGGCTGATTTTCTTCATGTATGCAATAGACTCCTAGTTCAGATTCCTCTATTTCCTTGTAGGGATCAAAAGCATGTACCTTGCTTTCCCATTCATCAAGAGTCAAATCTGGGATGCTTCAACTTTGGTGTCAGCTTCATCATGTTTGGATAATCCTCTTGATCAAATGTTGAACAGTTGGCATTGATTGGGCTTGGAGTATGAGGCTCAATGTGAAAGTTTGCAATAGGTTCAGACCTAATTGTGGCCTTAGTTCCATATCTTGTTCTAAACAACATGTGTGACCAATCAGTAGATAAGTAACCTCTAATTCTAGTTGTGAAATCCCTTGACAAACATAGGGCAAAAAGTGGTGGTAAATCTATCACTGACACATCTTGCAAAACAGTGACATTGGGGCATGCATGCAAAGTGAGGCTCAAATATTTAATTACTCCCACTATTGTTACTATTGTCCCATCTAGTTACACCACCCCTTTGGATATGACTTCATATTGGAGGTGATCAGCTATTTGCTTGGGCATTACAGAACTACTTGCCCCGGAATCAATCATACAATTGTGTACTAGTTTATCCCCAATGATCAATGAAACATAGAATGGAGGGGGCTTCAAAACTTTACCTTGTTATCCTCCATGATTCCCTTTAGGTTGAGCAGCATTTGTGAGTACCTTCTCTTGCATATGAACTTATTGATTTGAAGTTGACCAATTCTTCATGGCAGCTTGTAGTAGATCCCTTTGGCCTAGGATGGATAGTGATTCCCACATAGATATATTCACATTTGTCTTCTTCATTTGTTCAATGATGCTAAATGGGGATGAAACATCTCTTTGTTGCCCCTAGCCTGCACACTCTTTTCTTGTACATGGGCTACAACAACTGGCATTTGAAGCTGGTCTAGAAGGTGGCTTGGGTTGTCCTTACACATTTGGAACTGCATTTTGCTTGCCAACACTTTGTGGAGTGATGGAAGGTTGTGGATCACCTGGAGCTAATGACTATCCTTCACCAATATTCCTCTTCTTTGACCTTGTGCATTAGCTGCTACAATCTAAGAAATTGTTTGATTCATACCACAAAATCCTCTCACTTTGCCAATTCACAAGTGTAGTCTCATTTGGAGCTGCATTTTGTTGGGATGTTCCTTGTTGTTGGTTTGTTTCTTGACTCACCTCACTCTCTACGCCAATTTTTGTCACCATCAAAGCTTGGTTCAAAGCACCATTGAAGCATATGGCTGGTTGTGAGGTTCATTGCATGGGAAACACCAATCATACTCTTGAGCTATATTATTTTGCACTAACACTAAAGCTTTAGAGGTAGATGTAGCATTGGGGTTATAGGGCTGAAATGGTCTATTGGTAGGAGGCCTTACTTGATTTTGATTTACAGCTGGATTGGGTGGCCTATTAGGCTGATATGGTTGCCTATTAGGTTGAGTTTGAGACTGATAATAAGGTCTAAAACTTTGGGTCTGCTTGCCTCTTGAGTGTAACCGGCTCATTGCCTAACTTTTGCAATTGTTTCATGACTTCTTGAAGTTCATTTGAGGCACTAGAGGATGAAGTAAAAGTTTCATTTGAACTCTGATTTCTAGGAGTTGGAATAGGAGCTAAAGTAGGTTCTTGACTAGTGCTTGGGCTTTCCAAGTTTTGGATACAAGGGCATGAGAGGCCTAGGAGCCAGTTTACCAGCCTGGATCAAACAATTCTCAGCCCTAATGGCAATGTTATAAGATGCGGGTATATTTTGCACCTCCCATGGATTGAATTAACATAGAAATATAAGAATTTAAAGCTTTGAGATAGTATAAGAAAGCACCTTCAGCTGTTGGCCTTCGCCACTATAATCCTATCCCAAGTCCTTTGAAATCTGAAATTGAAATATGTCAACTACTCATTGGGAGCTCTCTTTATGGTTGTCAGTTGTTCCAATAGAGACAAATTATCTCCATTTTCTCTAAACTACTCATGGAGAGCTATGTATAATTGATTCCAATTTTGGATAGAGTCTACCCCAAGGCTATCTAAACCATTGCAAGGCTTTCCCTTTGAATAAAGATGCCAACAATTTGACAGCAATTTGCATCTCAACAATCTCATGGATTGCACAAACATTAGCAATGTATTTGACATGATCACCAAGAGTGGTATGATTTTCTCCAAGTAAAGTATGGGATGTTCTTCAATGCCTGCAATTGG
Source organism: Taxus wallichiana var. yunnanensis (assembly GCA_018340775.1). Lineage (NCBI taxonomy): Eukaryota > Viridiplantae > Streptophyta > Pinopsida > Cupressales > Taxaceae > Taxus > Taxus wallichiana. The sequence goes on from CM031238.1 coordinate 362,848,463, forward strand.
AACTAGATTTTGTGCATTGAGAGTAAGTGGGATGCTGCCAGTGAAGTTGACATAAGGGTTGTTTTGTGCCATTCTGATTGGCCTTAGAACCCTTGTTGATTGAGTGAAAGGTCTACTAGGTGGAGGATTTGATAGAGTTCTATTTGGTGGAGATGGAGACCTTTGAATCCTTCTTCCTCTCTGTCTTCTTCATAGGGATAACTGTAGATACTCAGAAAATCCTTATTCTTTGGCCCTTGACCTTATTTGGATCCTTCTCATGAATCTTCATACTTGGACTATTGAAACCAGTTTATTTTTCCTCTTTGGAGTCGTCAGATGTGCAAATCAAGGATCTTTTTAAGCAAAAAATTTACAACAATGCACATCAACTTTGTTGTAATGAAGATCAATACCTCTAAGGTCCCACCGGGCATGCCAAAACTGTTAGTGCAAATCAGCAACACCCTGGATGTTTTCTCAAATTTCTAGTTTGATATTGGACATCCAGTGTGATTACACAACATTGAATCTTTTCCCCAAGTGTGGGACTTTGCAAAATGGGAAAAGAATCTCCAGATTAGAGGTTGGTTCCTCAACTCCTCTGATCAGATGTATGTTTGAAAATTACAGAGGTTTAATACTAGATCCTACTCTAAATTCCAAGGAGACAGAGATAAGGATGCAAAAGAAATAAAACTAAGACTAACAAGGTGATACACCAAAGGAGTGGTGAACATTCACTTCTACAAATTGACACAGATTATAGAAATGTAACAAACATCATGCACAAACTGCTAAAATGTAATGAAAGATCAGAATGAAGCAAACAACACAAGAAAAGGATTGAAACTCATTCACAGAGCTTGCATTGTCATTTCCATTTTTAAAATATCATGCATTACAATAGAAAAGAGGTAAAAAACATGTTGCAATCCTAAAAGAGGTATGATATTCCACAAAATAACTTTCTAGGGTGAAGGAGGGAGTCTGAAAAATGTAAAATGTCTAACCCTTACAAATGAGCCAAATTTGGCTTTTTAACAATGAAAACTCGAGCTAGGAGAGAGAAACGTGGGAAAATGGAAAGGAATAATTCAACCACCAACCAAATTCATTAAAAGTGCATGGGTACCCTTAAAATTCCATTCCCCAATATTTTTTACCATGCTGGAGAAGAATGGAAGCCATACTTCATTAAAAATGGTGGTTGAAACGTCATTTCTGCTCTTTTCCCCATGCTAGAGGTTTTTCAATTTTTCTCTCATAAAAATTCATCAAAACATAAAATTTAAAATTCCATCATGGAGATGGCTTCAATATCTTTCCAATGACACCAAAATCAAGGAAAACTAAGCTCTGGATCAAAAGTTATGCCCCTCTGAAGATTTAGGGAAAAACAGGGCAAAAATCAAGTCGACGTGCCAAAAACCCAAAATTTTCCCTCTTTTTTGAATTTGGGAAAATTTCCCCAAAAATTACCACCCATAGCCACTTTGATGCCATGTGTCACTTTCTTATTGGTCTACGGGCTTCATAAGATCATTTTACGCCTCTTTTGAACTTTGGAAATTTTTCCAAAAATTCTTTGCCGCTCATTTGCCATGTGTCATCCTCTCATTCACTCGCGGGCCTTCGCTTCAAAATTTTCCACTGTCGTCGACCACCTTCGCCCCAAATAGGACATGTGGCACCTTTTAATTGGCTTGGTCCTAAAATCCAAAATTTCTTTGTCGCTGCCCCCTTACAGATTTTATCGGCCACATGGACACGTGGCATGTTTTGATTAGCGCGGACCATCGGGGTGGAGTTTTATTACATTATTTTCCATACTTTGGCAAAAGGAAAAATTTCCCCCATGCCTCCACCTCCCAATGCTCTGAGGACATGTGGCATCTTCTTATTGGCTCAAGGGCCTTTAGGCCAAAATTTCTTTCTTGCATGCCCCTTTCGAGAACTTGAAAATTTTCTAACTTTCCCCCCTGGTCCGACCTCCGATAGCCCCATGGACACGTGGCCTCTTCCTATTGGCCGGTGGGCCTTCGGGCCAAAATTTTCTTTTGTGTGCCCCACCATTCCTTGGTGAAAACTTTTAACTTGCCCCGCTGACCCACCATTCCATTTCGTGGCGTGGCACATTTTGATTGGTCCGTGGACCTTCCTAGGGAAAATTTCCCTCCAAAACTTCGTCAAGCCATAACTTGCAAAATACAAGGAGTTAGAGGGAAAACTTTACCTTTCTAGAAAGCTAAGAATATTCTCTATCTAATGAAGCCATTTCCAAAAAAATTTGAGTGCCTAAAAAAGTGAAAATTTTGACTGAGGCACAAGGAAGGAAGGAATGAGAGGGAGTTAGCCCAAAATAAGCAAGGGCTTATTGATCTATAGGAGGAAAATCTTGATTGAATTTTCTCGAGTAATGATAGACCCAAGTCACACAAACTGGTGAGAGACTATTAACTTACAACATGTTTGAATAATTTGATGAAGTGTTCACCAAAAATATTGAATCAAAGCATAAATGGATTGGAATGGAATATGAATGGGTTGTGTGATATGGGTGGTGATGTACAAAGTGTTGGGGTGAATGGAAGAAGGATAAACATGAGGGAGAGAACATTTTTGTGTACGTGATGAATTATTACAATTTTTACATATATCAATTTTTTTGGTATTTTGAAATATGTTTTATTGTTTTAGATTTTTAGTTTAATTCTTGGTGTTGGTGTTTAATTTGTGATTTTTGTAGGTGGGTTTATTTCCAAGTTTGTGTTGTTTGATTTTTGGATTTTTTGATTGATTGGGAAGAAGAGGTTTATCTTCCTATTTAAGGTAATCTTATGTGTCCAATTTTATGTCAAAGCCTACAAAAAGGTCACTTAATGGGATATCCTTGTAGAATCCTATGGTATTGGTGATGGTTTGGCTGTTTTGAAAGAAGCTCGAGTTATTTGTGAATTGGTTGGCCCCATTTGAAGGGGTAAAGGCATTAATGATATATTTGATTGGTTAGGATGATAGTATCCATAAAATGATTAGTGGAAATAAGGTCATAAATAGATTTTATTTTGATGTCGGAGATATTTCATCAATGATATGTTTGTATCCTATTTCGTAATGACTATGGTTGTGATGAAGTGAAATGGGTTCACATGATTCCTTACTCATGTATGCCTAGGTATTTTCATTAATGATTCGTGATGGTGAACATCTTGTGGGTGATAGGATATGCATTGGATTTGGGGGATTATGCAAGGTGGTTATTATGAACCGAGAGCTAGAAGAGACTTTGATTTCCTCATCTTCTAGAAGGTCTTCCTTAACAAAGGATGCGGTGTCATACTTCTCATGGATTTTGATAGGTAAGGTAAGTTTAGATGTGGAATGGGATTTAGATTAGATGGTAGATGATTTATGAGGAGAGGATTTTGATGCATCTCAAATGGTGGATAAAGTGCCACAAGGATGAAATCCCCTCAATCAATGAGGTTTTGGACATAATATTTTAAGTGCATGCATCGATTCGTTGAATGTCTATTGGTGTGATGGAAACCAAAATAGTAGTTTTTATTAGAGTAAATGAATAACATTCTAATAGTTATGGTTTTTAATATTAAAAATAAACTATTATGTTGTTATATGGGTTAAGCTATTTTTTTGCTTCTCATTGTTTTATTATTTTTCCTACCTCCTTGATTATAGGATTTGTTATATAACTATTTAATTGTGTCTCTCCAATAATAAGTGGTGTGGATTATTGCTTATCTCATTTGAAAGATATTTCTTTCATTTTATCATAGCTTATGGTATGTAGATCCTGCAAGAAGAGATTTTGTTCGGGAGAAACTAACCAATGGAGATCTTGTTGAAAACATCTGAAGGTGTTGTGGAAAAATATTCTAACAGCTTGGTGAGAGTGTTTTTGGTACAAGGGAGGAAGCATGTAGTGAATCACTCGCACTAAGGAAATTAAATTGTCACGTTAATCCATGAGAGAAAGGTAGATATCTTATGAGAAACACCTAGTGAAGGGTGGAGTGGAGTTGTGTTGGTTAAAGGAGGATGTCATCCATTTCTTTGTGGTTTTCTTGAAAAGGAGGAGACCATTCATTATTCTGATTTTTTATCATGAGAAAAGGAATTCCAAACCATATAGACATGGTGTGGTAGCACAAGGCATGGTAGGAGCTTGGAGGGGCTAAGGTCCGACTAAAAATCCATTCAAAGTAAACCAAAACTAAAATTTGGTGCAAGTATGATAGTCTATATGTTTTTCTAAAGCATTATGGTTTTTTCTATCATGTTTTGTATTATAAAAATATTGATTTTCATGCAAAATCTCTTATCTACTTGGTTGAAGTGCTTGGTTGAAGAAGTATTAGGTGATTAAAAAAAATTCATTTTTAAAACAAGTTTTTATTCACTCATACAATTTTAGGGTAAAAAGGATTTATTTTAAAATTTTATTCAAAAAATAAACTTTTAATTTTTACTTAGAAACATATATTTTCCAAAAAATTGAGTACAGCTTAATTTTTTTGATGGAAATTTGTAAGTCAAAATAACTCTGAAATTCTTATACATTATCTAAATTAAATTTTTTGTTCACACGCAAAAGTCATTTTTGCAAAAGAGTGTGTAAAACTCAAGATTTTAATTTTTTTGTAATTTTACATGAAATTGTAAAATTAAAATCTCTCAAATTGTCAGGAGTTTTGATCTAATTTTTGGTATATTTATCCATTTTTAGATTAGAATTAGTGAGAAAAATAATTTTTTAAAATCCTTCATAGTTTTTCCTAGTTAATTGTTTTGGTGAAAAGCTAGATCAAAATGACTAGTTTACAACACTTGTTGCCAAATTCAAAAAAATGAAAGAAAAAAATTAAGTTTATGGAGTCACAAGATACTTACCATCTATGAGTATCAAAATCTTGATCAAATTATACTTGTAAAGTAAACAAGACTAGATGATGATGAACTTTCAGTTGATGAACCTGATAACTATGATAAGTGTCATAGGGAAGCATTGATTTTGCTAAAACATGTAGTGGCTAATAATTTGATTCCATAAGTTAGAAATACTACTAGCTATTTGGGTTTGTGGAAAATTTTAACATCCAAGTACCAATATTTAGAATCCAGTAGGGCATTGTACTTGAAAATTTTGTTATTTTCCACTAAAATGCAGGAGGGTGGTTTGATCTCTGAATTCTTGTTGCAGTTAAAGCACATGTGTGATCAACTTAAAGCAGTGAAAAGTCTTATAGATGAGAAATATTTGATTTCTTTAGCACTATAGAACCTATCAAAGCATCATTTGAGTCATTGCATATGATCTCATAGACACGATACATTGATTTTGAGAATTTTCTACACTTCTCATGCAGACGAGGAGAAGGAAAACTCATGCAACTTCCTTGACATTAAAATGTCCCTCTTTCTAACATAACATTGCTGAAGACCCTTGGCCTATTTTGTCTACCCGACTAAGGGGTGAACATAAGGGTGACTTAAGTCATATTAAATTATTTTAAAGTGCCACAAAAGGAAAAAAATATATAAAGCACTTATATTAATTTTTATGACTTAATAACAAAGTAAAAATAGAAAGGTGAAAAAGGTACATTGCATTTTTATTCACTCTAGGGGAAAAATGCGACCACCCTTGGGGAAGAAAATTTGTGAAGGAAACATTAAAAAATTAGAGAATGTTGATTGGTTGTGGTGGGTGGTCATTTTTGGGTCCTTTCTTCTCATAAAGGAGCAAGTCGACTTGTTTTGGGGATCATTCTATTTTTATCAAAAATTCTGAAATTTGCTTGTTAGCCTAGTGCTTGCAATTGTATTCTCTGAGGATGAAAACCCTCATGAGAATTGAAGGGAAGAATGAAAACTCTTCTCTTTGGATTCATCTAGCAGTGTGTTAAACATTCAAGGGAAAATTATTTGCTGAGGTATTTTATTTTCTCCAATTGGAGCGACCCAGTTAGAGGATTGTTTTGGCATGAAGGAAGGGTATAAAAATCAGATCTGAGTGCTGTTGCAAGGAGCTGATTTTCAGTTATCTATTTTGCTATTTTTGGAGTATTTTCTTGGGTCCAAACCCTCCTTTTCCAGCTGTAACTGCAAACAAGGGTTTGCAGATTTTATTAAATAAAATTAGACATTTTTAGAGCTCTAAATTGGTACATTTCTCTTGCTTGACCTTCTAAAAATTATTGCTTTCATTTGGACAAGAGAAAAGCATTGTTTGGCAACTTGTGGTGCATTTTCTATTATTGGTGCAAGTCACATTTTCTAATATTAATTTCATATCTGCATATTCTGGAAAATTTATGGTACATTTGAGGTCATTTTTGCAACAATCCATTGTATACACTTTATGTCCATCGAGGACATTACAATGGTATCAGAGTGGTGATCCTCTCATCCTGTAAAGGGTAAATCAGATTTGCATGGACAGAGAGGAAGACGGTTTCAGATATCATTATTCAAGAATAACTCCAAGAAGAGGAGAGATGGATGATAGAGAAAGACCTCCTCCAAATGATGATCTCGAGCTATATGAATGAGGTGTTTACTCGGGTAACAAAGAACTGCAGAACCATTTGATGGAGTCACACAGAGATCTTAAGGACTCCTTTATAGGAGCCATTGCTGATTTGGGAAGAGCCCTACAAGGGGTAAGTAATAACAGGCAAAACCCTCAAGGAAATCAAGGCATTCAAGGTGAGGGAAGCTCTTTTACTCAACATGCAGATAAGACTTCAAACAAGACCTCCTCCAAGTTCTTTCGTGCAAGTTTCCTTCCAAGAAAGGAACCACAAGAGAATACAGAGCATCCAACCACTCATGGGTTTGCAGAGGAAATAAACCTATATGGGGATGATTATGCATCATTGAATCCCCGCACAAGGGATTTACTTTCATTCAGATACTTTTGCCAACTAAGGAGGAACGAAGGACCAAGGAAGAAGGTGAGTCATACACAAGAGCCAAGGAAAGATATCCAACATCGATTGGGTAAGATCACTCTTCCTACGTATGATGGTTCAAACAAATGTTCTAAAAGGGATTGGCTACAAAAATTAGACACCTACCTATCACTAAATCATATGTATGAAGAAGAGGCTCTCAAGTTTGTCACCCTACACTTGGAAGGTATAGCTCACGAATGGTGGTATCATGGCCTTGTGACACAAGGACATGGCTCCATTACTACACTTGAAGAGTTTAGTCAAAGGTTAACTGAAAGATTTGATAGGAAAGATCCAGAAGTGCATTTCAGAGAGTTAGCACAACTCAAACAAGAGACTTCCATGGAGAGGTATGTGGCTGATTTTCAGAAGTTGGCAGTCATGGTTTCAGATGTAAGTGAGAGAAGATTAGTGGTATTATTCATGGAAGGCTTAACTGAACCTCTTAAGGGGTTGGTGAAGGCTTTTGAGCCTCCCTCTCTCCAAGATGCAATAAAGAGATCATTAAATCTGGAATCTACAACAGTTAAGGGTAAAAATATGCCCTTTGGACAGTCCAAACCAAATTATTTGGGGCAGCCAAGGCACACATTTCAAGGGCAGTCAAGGACAGCCCCTATTAATCAAGCAAGGAAGCCATTTCAACAAGGTACAAACCCTCAAAGAGAGCTTCCAAGGAACAAAGATGTTGAGAATACAAGAAATGAATTAAGAAGGAAGAATATTTGCTTCACATGCAAAGATCCATGGACTCCAAGGCACCATTGTTTAGGCAAGGGCCAAGTGCATTACATTGAAGTCATTTCTGATGGAGAGGAAGAAGAAATAGACAAGGAAGAAAACCATGAGGATGAAGAGCAAGAAAGCAAAGAAGAAGTTGATCAATTGGATAGTACTCTTGCCACACTATCCAGAGCTCCAAGGTACCACCCCTTTCGTGTTAGAGGGGAACTAAAAGGTAAAAGAGTCACTGTTTTGATTGATAGTGGTGCAACTCATAATTTTATTGATGTTGATTTAGTTGCAAGATTGGGGCTGCCATTAGAGGATTTCAAAGGATTTAATGTTACAGTTGTGGATGGCTTCACCATCCCTTGTACCAAGAAGATATCACAGCTGAAAATCACACTTGGTAAGCATATGGTAACAGATGACTTCTATGTGGTGGGTATTGGTGAAACGGATTTAGTTTTGGGTGTACAATGGTTGCATTCTCTTGGGAGTTCACCCAAAATTACCAAACAATGGAGCTGAAATTCAGATCAGCAGATCGGAAATAGTGCTACATGGCATGGCAAATGGAGCTCCTATGGTAGTGACCGCTAAGAGGATGGAAAGAGCCTTTCAAAGAGGGCAGATTGCTTGGGCAGCTGAGTGTCTAATCACATATGCAGATCAGATTTTGGGACAGCAGCAGTATAATGAAGACATTCAAGCTATCCATGACAAGCATGCCAAGGTATTTGACAACCTTCCTCATGGGTTACCTCCAGATAGAGGTTTTGAGCATATCATTGAATTAGAACCAGGTACTAAGGTTGTGATTACTACTCCTTATCGTCATCCTAGAGCCTACAAAGAAGAAATTGAGAAGGCCATTAAGGAGTTGTTGGAAATGGGGCATATAAGGCCTAGCTCTAGTCCCTTTGCATCTTCAGTGGTTCTTGTGAAAAAGAAGGATGGGACTATGAGAATGTGCATTGACTACCATTTGTTGAATAAAAGGACCATCAAAAATAGGTATCCCATACCTAGAATTGATGAGCTAATTGATGAGCTACATGGAGCTATCTACTTCTCCAAGATAGACTTGAGATCCGGGTACCATCAAATCCGGGTAAGGAAGGAAGATGTCTACAAAACTGCATTTAGGTGTCATTTTGGCCACTTTGAATTTCTTGTGATGCCTTTTGGATTGACCAATGCCCCTGCTACATTTCAATCATGCATGAATCATGTCTTTAGAGAGCATTTGAGGAAGTTTGTATTGGTCTTCTTTGATGACATCTTGGTTTATAGCAAATCATGGGAGGAACATCTTCAACACTTGGATATTGTGTTGGGCATTTTGGAGCAGCAATCACTTTATGCAAAGGAATCAAAATGTGAACTTGGTGTGACTGAAATTTTATACTTGGGACACATTATCAATGCCAAAGGTGTTCATGTGGATCAACAGAAGATCATTGCCATCTTGGATTGGCCTCCACCCACCACCATGACACATTTGAGAGGATTTTTGGGATTATGCAGTTATTATAGGAGGTTTGTCAAAGGTTTCTCTCAACTTGTAGCTCCTTTGACTGATTTAACAAAGAAGGGAGCTTTCAGCTGGTCTAGGACAGCCCAAGATGCATTTGACAATTTAAAAAAGGTGATGAGCACATGCCCTGTACTCGTTGTTCCAAATTTTCTATTCCCTTTGTTGTTGAATGTGATGCATCTGGTGATGGTATTGGGGCTGTTTTGATGCAAAACAAACACCCCATTGCATTTGAAAGTAGAAAACTCAAAGAGATTGAAAAAAAGTACTCTATCTATGACAAGGAAATGTTGGCAATCATGCATGCCTTGGTTAAGTTCAAGCAATATCTAGTTTGTGGAAAGTTCGTGGTGAAAACAGATCACAATAGTTTGAGGTACTTTCTCAGCCAATCTGATTTGAATGATAGACAACAAAAATGGGTGAGTAAAATTCAGTCCTTTGACTTTGAAATTGAGTTTGTTAAAGGGAAAAATAATGTTGTAGCAGATGCATTGTCTAGGAAGCCATATTGTTGCTCTATGTCTGAAATTGCAGTGGATTGGAGGGTTGTTATAACAGCTGAGTATGCAAAAAATCAGTTTGCTAGTGTTGTCCTAGAAGGTGGAATTGAAGATGAAAAGTATAAAGTGGTGGATGGCCTTATACTCTACAAAAACAAGGTCTTTTGGTACCTAAATCCAAGGTGAAATGTAAGATTCTAGAAGCTATGCATGATTCACCTTTGGCCAGTCATCCAGGTTACTTTAAAACATACAAACAAATCAGAGAGAAGTTTGTATGGAAAGGTCTCAAAGGGGAGGTACTCCAACACATAAGGGAGTGTCTCACATGTCAACAATGTAAAGCAGAGCATGAGTTTCCAGTGGGTCTTTTGCAGCCTCTACCTATCCCAAATCAAAAATGGGAGAGCATTTCCATGGATTTCATCACTTTGGACTCCCTTTGGTGCAAGATAAGAGTGTCATTTATGTTGTAGTGGATAGATTGACCAAGTATGCACATTTTTTCCACTACCAACTAAGTATGATGGACCATTGGTGGCTGGAATATTTTTAAGGAAGTTTTCAAACTTCATGGGCTGCCTAAAAACATTGTGAGTGACAGGGATAGCAGATTTCGAGTTCTTTTTGGCAAGAACTCTTCCATCTTGCAGGTACAAAGTTGACCCCTAGCACAAGTTACCATCCACAAATGGATGGGAAAACTGAGATTGTCAACAAATGGATAGAGGGGTACCTAAGGGGCTACATTACATGGTAGAAGATAGCATGGATAAAAATTTTACACTTGGGGAGATTTTTGCTACAACACATCTTACCATATGTCTATTGGTATGTCTCCCTTCAAAGCTTTATATGGTTACGATGCATTTTCCTTTGTGGATTTTGTTATTCCAAATAGTAGAGTGTTGGGAGCTAGAGATTTGGTGCAACAGAGCCAAGATATTTTAAAAGCACTCAAGGATAACCTCTCACATGCACAAAATCAGCAGAAATTATATGCGGACCAGCGAAGGATTGAGAGGTCATTTGAGGTAGGGGACATGGTTTTTTTGAGATTACAACCTTATAGACAATCTTCCCTCAAAGGGAAAGGATCTGAGAAATTGAAGCCAAGGTTCTATGGCCCTTACAAGGTCATAAGGAAGGTTGGGAAAGTTGCCTATGAGCTTGAACTTCCGGCTCAAAGAAAAATCCATAATGTGTTCCATGTTTCATGCCTTAAAAGGGCTTTGGGACAGCATATCTCTCCTTCCATGGAGCTGCCCCCTCTTGATGATGAGGAAAATTAGTATTTCAACTAAAACCTATCAGAGAAGTGCTCTAGATCTACTAGTTTGAAGATTACATAGGTGAATGATGCAAGACATGAATTGTTCCAAGACAAAACAATGCAAGCATACAAGACTGCAAAAATATGAAAATGCAAGAGAGATAATTGCAATAACACAAAAATAAATCTAACTCAATACAATCAAATAGAATAATGAAATAGATGTACATATAGGAGGTGAATGTGTAACCTCCTCCTAGAATCATGGAAATCTCCACCTAGAATAGTGGTAACCAACAGCTAGAATGGTGTAGTCAAGTGGTGACTCACACCTAGAATAGTGTAGTCAAGTGGTAACCAACACCTAGAATAGTGTAGTCAAGTGTACACCTAAGAAAGCATATACCATAACTGTAGGTAAACTCCAAGTGAGGTGGAATATTCTTAGTAGGATAATACAAATAGGTAAACTAACTTATAGCAGTTGAAACTTGTGTCTTGCGCATAGTATTCTTTTCGTGTTCTCTTGGTTTGTTTCACATCTTGACCAATCAAACACGACTTGCGAATCATCGAATTCACAACCATTCACAAAGCTAGTTACTTGCTTAATCTGCGTACTCTAGGACACATCTCGTTGCCTAGTGTTGTTTCGTTGCACAGAAGGCTTTTTCCTTGGACCCAGTGTTCATTATTATTTCCCCTTGCATGTATCCTTTCTCGGGGCATCATTTTTAACCCTTGTCATTAATCACAAACATGTGGAACTCTTTAGCTTGATAACAAAACATTTGTACAACTGTTTTGACCATTGTTGGGTTGGATATGTGCGTTCATACTTGTTTTCCATGTTAAATGAGCTTGTTTCCTTCTCATATTGCATTGTATTTTGTATGTTGCATGGAATTGGTGTTTTCAGCAATGGACAATTGTTAAATCTTATGGCTTTTCATGTCATTCTACTTTTGTCGTATGCTTATATTTTTAATAAGGACTGATGACATAGATCTTTTGGCAATATGATAACACTGAAGTTGTCCCAATGCAAAGGATGAAAGCTAGTTCTTCTCTCTACTTCTCCATATTTCTTCTACATCACCCTCATATCAACACTATTCTTCCGCTTCACCTGGGGCATCCTGCTCCTCTCCTTTTTCTATCCATTTCTCACCTTTTGCGATCGTCGATCGTCTTCCTTCATCACCCCATCGACACTTGAGGGGGCATCTCTCACTTCTACCGATTTTTCTTCTACCCCTTCAAAATTGTATCCGTTTACTTTCTTTGAAGTGGCGTTGTTTACACCACCTCAAAGAGGGGCAAATGTAGACACCTATAATTTAGCTTTGAACAATTTAAATACTTAAATTGTGCTAATTTCCCATAAATTGACGACATGTCATCAATAATGTTCATCTTCTCTTCTATCATCATTAATTAATTACAATAAGTAATTAATTAAATCTTCTATTCAACAAATACCTAATTAACGACCTTAGTTAATTAATCATTCCTTCTATCTAAACTAATTAATTATTATTAATTAATTAGCTTCTCATTTCATTAAACCAATAAATCATTATTTAGTTGATTTAATTATCTTCTATATTCTAAATGATGATAATACTCCTCTAAAAAGTTTTTATAAGCTTGCACATCTAATAATTAATCATCTTGGTTAATTAATAAACCCCCTTTATCCACATGAGTCACTAAAGGACAAGCTAAACTCTCCTAAAGATAACTCAACTCTTTCTAAACCCCCTTATCCACAACTAACTCAACATTTCTATTATCCCACATACAAAGGGATGTAGAGATTCCTCTATCCATTGGGCTATATAAAGAGCCCTCCTCCTACCTTTACACTTACACCTAATTCTTGAGAAACAAAAGAAAGCATATAGTACATACACTATAAGCCTTTTGTCATCCTTAAGCATTTCACCATTGGAAGAGCTAAGCCTCATTCTTGCATTTCATCCATTTAAGCTTTTGGGTCATATGGAAATAATCAAAGTGGTCTTGTAGCCATGCTTTGATGAGCTTCCATTCCTAATCCCTTAAAAATCAAACAATCAACTTTGATTGCCATGAATCTACCTAGGTTCAATTTAGTTGTTTTGGTAATCTAAAGAGTAGAGGTTTTAATAATTAACATGTTAGTTTGATTTCCATTTCAAAGTTATGATGCAATAATGTTGTTATTTAATCTTGCTTAGCTCTTAACATGATGGTGTTTAGATTTTGATTTAACTTTGTTATTAGGACTACTAGGTGTTAGTTCTAATTTTCTTAATTCAAAATGTATGATTTTAATTCAATAGCTACACATGTGGAAGTTGGAAAAAAATCAAATACCACTAATTCACCACTGGTCAATGAAACAATGTATTGGCAATTAGTAGGTAGTTTGATTTATCTTACTACTACTAGACCATATTTTTGTTTTGCAACGAGTTATCTTTATCGCTTCATTGCTAAACCACATGAAGATCAATGGCAAGTTCCAAAATGAGTTCTTAGATATGTAAAGGGAACTCTTGACTTTCATATTCTAGATAAACAAGCTATTGATTTTGAACTAACATTGTATATTGATTCAGATTGGGCAGGATTAGTTGATTCTAGAAAATATACAATAGGTTACATTTTCACTCTTGGTTCAAGAGCATTTTCATGGCAAAGTAAGCTTCAAAGTAAAATTGCATTGTTTTCCACTAAAGTTGAGTACAAAGCAATTGTTAGCACAAGTCGTGACTTGATGTGGATTCAATCTATATTGGAGGATCTTCAACTTGATTCATCAACACCCACCACACCTATCTTCTATGACAACTAGAGTGTACTCAAGTTGGTAAAGAATCCATTATTTCGTGTTAAGACTAAGCACATTAAGATTCATCACCACTATATCTAATAGTTAGTTATTATTTATTACATGTCTTTATTATTGTCCTACCTCCGAACAACCAACTGATATAATAACTAAACCTTTGTGCAAAGCCTAAATTGTAAAATTTTGAGATAAGCTTGGAGTTAATTCTAGTTCAGTCATTAACGCAGTGTATTAGAATAAATGAATAATGTTCTAATAGTTGTTATAGTTTGTTAATATTAAAAACAAACTATTATGTTGTTATACGGGTCGAATTATTTTTTGCTTCCTATTATTTTATTGGGGTGCCTACCTCCTTGATTATATGAGTTGTTATAGGCCTATTTAATTGTGCCTCTCCAATAAAAAGTGGTGTGGATTATTGTCTCTCATTGAACATGTTTTCTTTTAGTTTTCTTGATACCAAGATGGTTTTGGGATGCTCCCATCACGTGGTTTGATTGGTGGATGAATAATCATGTTTAAAGTTTTCAATCGATGGAAGATGGTGGTCAAGGATTCACCTAAAGGGGTGAAGTTTATTTCCTTACTTGTATGTTTAGATTCGCCTAGGGAGAGCAATGTGAGGTATAGGATTGGATTTGTGTGGTGCAAGGATGAATTGGTTAATGTTTGTGGCTTAGGAGTTGGATTGATGTGGCACAACGGCCGAATGGAGTGGTTAGGTTCATGGGCCAAACTTAATTTTTGTGGCACAAGGGCCAAATTGGATTAGTTAGGCTCATGGGCCGAATAAGACTTGACGTAGGAGATGATGAGTTTAATTTTTCAATGTGTGATGCTAAAGTAGCCGATTGTTGGATTTGATCATAGATGAGACAATTATGATCGCAAGGGGATTGTTGTGGAGGTTAGATTAATTTTCCCTTGTCAACATGGGTTTTGGTGTGGGTAAGCTTAGGATCATGATGGTAAATGGATTTGGGAGTTGATATGGTTTATCTCCGAGGTTGTTAGAAAAAGGTGGATTTAGGAACGATGGATCTTTTGGGCGAGATGATTTTAGATAATTGTGTGATCGGGCATTTGGCCCCTAAATTGATGACCCTAAGGAGGTCATTTTTTTGTTGGGATGAAGGATTTGGCCTATGTCGATATCGTTGGGTTTTGTGAGTGAAGGTTCATGGTCACTAATGGGGACACTTTGTTGGAAAAGGTTTGGGATATCATCAGTATCAAGGAATGGATTATTGGAAGCATGATAAATAAATGAATTGGTACAAGGTGTTGTTTAGGGTACCACGTGGATTTTTGTGTTGTATTGCTCTTGATTTTGGGTAAGCTCGCATTTTGATTTAGGATTGGACAACTTAAGAATCATTATGGATTAGGTGAATATTGCTTTTCGATTGGATTGGTGTGGATTTTAGTTGAGGATTTAGGGTTAGGATTGAATGAGGATTGGATGGTGATGGTCTAGATTAGATGAAGATTAGATTGGATTTAGAAGGAAGGTTGGATAAGATGGTTGGATAGGGATGGGATTAGTTTGATGTTGGATTGGTGGTTTGGATAGAATTGGATGAAGTTGTGATTTGTTTGATCAAGAATGGTTTGGATTAAGTCCTTGTTTGGTTTTGATTTTAGTGTGAGCTCTACAAACACGTGGGTCTTAACAACACTTATACAAGAACACACATGCCACAAGTCTATGCTAGTAAGGGTGTGCAATGTGACTAGTATCCCACCAATATACCTCATATGAAGTAGTGCTAAATTGGTCTCCCAACCCTCACTTCACATGGTACGTAGTAACTTCGAGAGTGTTATGTTCCCTCCACTACTAATCATTTACATTTGATGGGTCTTAATTATAGGATTTACAAGATTTTCTAGGTACATTCCATACCTTTCAATACATGGGATATAAGTACGTATTGTAAGAAAGTTGTTTAAGGCTTGGGTATTAGGACATGAAAGCCCCTCACTTCACGTTGCCTATAAAATAGGTAAACTCTTATCCAATAACGATAATTGTCCTTGAATTTGTGTACCTCACTAGAACACGAGGAGTGTCTTAATGCCACAGTGATGAAATCCACATCACAAGATACCCGATTACTATGAAAAGTGTGTGAGGATGAAATCCACGTCAAGTTGCCCTTAAAAGAAAAGATAAAAGAGAAAGGTGTTGATAGTTTTTATCCCCAAAATCACCAAAAGGAGAGCATACATAATCTTACGAGTAAACACACACAAGATATACAAAAATGTACAAAAATATTCAAGTAAAGAAAATAATGCAATTACATTAATATATGATAAAAATGAATATTTAATATTGATTATTTGATTAGGAAGTTGCAAGCATACTATTAGTAGTTTAAGAGTTTTTCAGATCTCCAATAAGCATAAACACTTGCAGCAAAGCAAAAGCGAAGTTAGCAAAGTGAAAATGTACCATTAGAGTGAAAATGACATGGCTAGTCAATAATAATTGCATGGTTAGTGGGTTAGCTCAAAAACATATCAAAATAGAAAACAAAGAGTTTGATGATGCTAATAAGATGAAAGCATACTATTAGTAGTTTAAGAGTTTTTTCAGATCTCCAATAAGCATAAACACTGCAGCAAAGCAAAAACGAAGTTAGCAAAGTGAAAATGTACCGGTTAGAGTGAAAATGACATGGCTAGTCAATAATAATTGCATGGTTAGTGGGTTAGCTCAAAAACATATCAAAATAGAAAACAAAGAGTTTGATGATGCTAATAAGATGACAAAAAGATATTAAATAGTGAAAAGATGATTTAAAACTTGGATTCCTAATAGAACATAGATCAAATATAAGTTTTTTATACATGCGGAATAACAACGTTGTCAGTCACAAAAAAGATGCAAGTAAAAACAATGTGATTAGTACCAAAAATGATGTGGTTCGTGTGAAAACAATGTTGACTTGGAACCTGTGTACAAACAAAAAAATGGCCTTCCATGTAAAACTGACTATATTGGATGAAACATGACGTTTACCAATGCAAAATCAAAGTTACTAGTTAGAACAGAAATTTGGCAAGAAAAGTTTAAAAATCTCAAATATTTCACCCTAATTGATTTGACCTTTTAATGTCTTATGCTAGGTCCTCACAAGCAAGAACCAATAAAAAAGAGTGGGATTTGCTTGGGCGTGCCATATACATGTGTAAGAAAAACATAGCATGAACTAAAAACCATGGATGCAATACCAAAGGTTTTTACTCTAACTCAAATGCAAACACCAATTAAGTGGACACGGTATAGAAAATATTTTTACCATAATCCTTGTTAAGTGTTGGATTTGCTCGAGCTAATTTTTGATTTTGGTCCTTCGGGAATGTTTTATTATAGAGTCCTGTCATTTGGCTTATGCATTGCTCCTTCAACAATCTAATGCTAAATAAATAGGGTGTTTGAACCCTATATTGGAAGCTTCATCAAAGTGCTCATGGATGATTTTTGTATCTACAGGGGCAAAGTGGACCACCTATTCCAAATGAAGTAGGCTTTTCAGAGGTTGGATGAAGCATAAACATCAATAAACCCCACAAAGTGTCTATGGGTACCCACCCAAATGAAGTTGCAAGGATTAAACAATTGTCATTACCTATGAATAGGAGTAAGTTGGAATTGTTTTTGGTCATGTGTGTTACTACAAGAGGTTGATCAAGACCTTCTCAACAAGTTGATAATAGTTTCAAACATACAATTCATATGAAATTGGAAACACTCATATAATTTTTGAAAGAGATTGTATAATTACCTTAATATTATAATTGTCAATTGTATTCCACTCTTTTGTTCATCAATCATTTTATATTGTGTTCCTTTTGTATTGACTATTGTTGTATTTCCAAATTCCTACCATCAGACCAAAACTTATACATTACTAAAACAATCATTGCAGAAGCTCCCAAGAAAAATTTATAAAAAAAAAAGGATCTAGGTGCCCGACTTGGATTGACGATACAAGGATTTGCACCTATAAATACCAAACTATGAATGCTCTTGTTAGGGAATTAACAGCAAAACCCCAAGACACTATTTTAGCTTTACCCACTATATATGCTGATATTGTTCCCAATTGGTAGGGGTTGCAACATATCACCTCTATCTTATCTCTTATGTGCATACAAAGGGGTTTGAACTCGAGCAACAATCTATGAATCAGGTTACAACAGTTTTACCTGTATCTTACCTCTTATTTGCACACAAAGGAGTTTGAACTCGGGCAACAATCTATGAATCGGGTTACATCTATCTTTACATTTTATGAACTTAGCCAATGTACTATGAATGCTAGTTAAGAGATTAACCACCAAAATGAACCACCACATTTCATTTTAGCTCCACGTTATGAGGATGTTTGTAATTATAACATAAAACATACAATCATAGATTTCG
This sequence comes from Taxus wallichiana var. yunnanensis, assembly GCA_018340775.1. Classification (NCBI taxonomy): domain Eukaryota; kingdom Viridiplantae; phylum Streptophyta; class Pinopsida; order Cupressales; family Taxaceae; genus Taxus; species Taxus wallichiana. The sequence continues at coordinate 362,866,738 of CM031238.1, forward strand.
AGAATCAAAACAAAACTTGGCAATTTAATCATAAAAATGAAAAGTGGCAACAATCTTCTATTCAAATCAAGTTCCACAAATCATATCAAATAATCTCATCTCGTTTAAATTAGATTTCTGTAAGTTTGTTCCCAGTGGTCAAATGGTAACATGATGTGCAGGGGGAGAATAGTTGACTACTTCAATGTCCAACATTAAATTATGTTGGAATAACCTCCGACTCTATTAAGTAGATTTCTTTGAGTTTGATCTCAAATGGCCAAATAACAACATGACAATGGCTAGAATGGTTGAATACTTGGATGTCCAACATTGGAATACGAAATTGATTTCACACCCCTACGAAATTACCATACAACATCATCAACGATTTTTTTTTAAAAAACTCACATTATGTGTTCAATGATAAATACACCAAGAAGCATTTGAGATGAGGAAGCCAATGACAAAAAGTTCAAGTCAACTGAGTAATAATTGAACACTTCTCAGTCGAGTGTACATTCAAAAAAGGAAAGCACAATGATGCGGAGTTCAAAGAAACTTTGTAATAATTCAACAATTCAATGCAATCTCCAAATAAAATAGCCTATTCCGGTGATCTTATTTAAGAAAATTAAGAGCAATAGCAGACAAATAGGTCTAGATGAAAGCAAACATTGCAATTTCAATGTGCGCTGAAACATAATAACTACAAGCTAGAGAATGGCCATTCAGTCACAAGTAATGAGAACAGAAACAGTTTCTCATAATATAGCAAATCCTTTCTAACACCACTCTCTTCAAGAGAACATCAAATTACGAACTGTGTTAAGTTCCGCTGTCAATTTTTTTGAATACAAAGCTCCTTATATTAACTAGATGAGCTTACGGCCTATTTTTTACTGTCAAAAATCATGCAACAAACGGGCAATAAAAGCACAGTAAATTTAGATAACAATTATAATTTTGAGTCTTTGGAAAATGCAGAGTAACATATATCTAGAAAATCGTTAAAAGCAAAAGCATGCTCAGCTATAGGGCAGAACAGAAAATATCAACCTTTTTCTTTTTGCCTTTGTTAAAGGGCTTGTCACAGTAGAACTATGGAGCATATCATAAAAACTGTTTTGAGATCAATAGAAAAGAACAAAAAAATCATGTCAACAAAACTCATCCTCTTAACTACAAAAAGTTCCCACATTAATGAGAGCCGCCCCTAAAAAGGATGGACTTTAGAAATTCCTTTTCCTCCATCATCATAGTACACACCTGAATTTACAGTAGAGTAAAAGTGAAAATGGGTTGAACAGAGTTCAAAATATATTGAGTTAAGCACACATCCAACAGAAACATTGAAACTTTTTACAAAATACAACCAATATAACTTCTTAGAAGAGGGTCATTAGCACACACATCCAAAAGAAACAATGAAACTTTTTACAAAATACAACCAACATACCTAATCAATTACTTCTCGGAAGAGTTTGGCCCTCTTTTCTTCCCAAATCCAAGCACTGAAAGAGAGAACAATTACATCAGTAGTGCGACTTAATATTCAAACTAAAATTGCCTTACCTTTATTTTCCACTTCCACTAAAGATTATGGTATGATATAATACAAATTCTGGACATATAATAAGATGTCTGAACATATAATGTAGTCATTTGTGCAGAAGTTAATAACGAAGATGCTCCTAAACACAAACTAGCATCCAACCCTCAATTGATACATTAAGTAGCCTTGCTAAGACCCTCCAATCCTGAGGCAATATGTATGGACTTTTGAATAACTATTGGCATTAGAGAACAAAATTGGCTTAAGAGAAACTCACTATTAAAGATCTTAAACTATAGGATATTATTAGAATTATTTAGCATATTTCTCCCTACCTGAAACCATTGTTACCTAAGACTCCGGGATAGCGAGACAGGATGCAGGGTACAGAGTTTCCGAGACTGCAAAAAAATTCCAAAATTCGGGACGGGGGGGGGCGGCAAGTGGACGGCTATTAAACTAATATATAAAATTGTAAATATTAATAATATACACATAAACATTAAGAATTTGTGACAGATGCAGTCCAAAATATACAGATAAATATTAGAAATATTAAGTATGTTGTGACAGTCCACCAGGTACATTTGTGCTCGAAAAATTTTGTATTCATATATCACTCTTGAATCTTAATGTCTTTGTAATACAATATAGTCGAGCTATAGTTAACCGGCAAACTTTTTTAAAGAGAAAACGTCACAGAAATTAACTAAAAATATATATATTATTTTTTTAAATTAATAAATTAAAAAAAAACAGAAGTCCCCAAAACATCCCAGGGACGCCCTGACGCCCCAAAAAAAAGGGGATGTCCCCTGATATACAGAGACATCCCGCATTTTTCCCGCACTTTCAGAAACATGGGGGGGATGTTTCCCCCCATCCCGCCGTCCCTAAGACATCCGGGACATCCAGGGCTTCTGGTTTTCAGGGTGGACACATCCCCGCATAATGCTGCCTGAAACCCAAGTCATACAGAGAAAAATACTTCCTACAAGACAAGTAACATCACACAAATAGAACTGCCTGAACCAACAGTTTTAATAGCTTAGAGTTCAGGACCTATTTTTGAAGAGTACACACTAAACACCTTTCTGTCATTATCATCTCATTGCGGTTTCTGAAGATATATGTCTGTCGTGAAAATGCAACCTGATGCTGTTGCCTCAGGATATGAGAAAACTTGCTGCAGGGCCTAATCTGACTTCAACTATTGATGATCTCACCATTGTTCAAAAACTCAGACTCGACAAAAACTTGGTAAAACAAAATTTTGACCGACTCAAACTCAGCAATAATCTGATAATAAAATAAATGCTACAATTTCAAGTTCTGCAAATACCGCAGACCAGTACCAGACCAGTTTGACCCAGGGTATATCCCAGCTTGTCCGGCCAAACCCAAGGCACCTCACCCACTAAAGAAAAAACAACTTTTCTAGTTTTTGGCTGATTTTTCAATCAACAAGCTTGACTTTACTTAAGAACCAAAACAAGACCCTAGAAACCAAGTTGCCTCTCATTTTACTAAAGCAAATAGCAAAACAACACTCACCTTTCGGATGCAAGAACATCTCCGACCACAGGAGATGTCTGAGAGCTTAGAGCAAGCACCAATCGCAGTCACCATGAAACACTGGCACCGAAGTGGCCTTAAACATTCAAAAACCTGTTGAGGCAGGTATGAGGCTAGGACTGTGAGGACTCTGAGAAGGTGGAGGAAGTTGAAGCAAGCCGTTCACAGGCTTGAGGAGAGACCACCATAGCAGAAAAGCCATCAAAGAGGAGGAGATCACAGTGAAAGGAATTCATCCCACATGAATAGTTTCGATGACTGTTTGTAGATTAAAACACTTAAGTTTGGATATATAAGTTCCATTTTGCTTAAGTAAAAGACCTCATGGGCACCATGAGAGATTTTGAAGGGTGAGATGGAGTGCCACATGGCACCTTCAGAGTCCCCAAATCACGAGATCAGAAAGCACGAAATCTTTCACAGATAGGGTTCACAGTGATGCAAAGTAGCAGCAAGTCTAAGATGGTGACACTTGGCACCATCCCAAAACATCTCTCAACAGGGTCCACAGAGAGTTTGAGGCAACAAAGCAAAGGAAGGACAAAGATAGTGCAAAAGAACAAAATGCTGCAAGTTGGCGTCATCCCAGAAATCCTCTAAGTCAAGGGTCAACCAAGGTGTTCCATGGAAAATAACAAGATTGTGACACATGTTACAATCCTAGATAGTCACTCGCAGAGGTCACGGAAAAAGAGAAAGGAAGGCAACAAGAAGAGCTGCAAGAAACTACGAGGGCCCTAGTATTTGGGCAAGGAGATCAACAATCGACAGAGATCGAGAGGGCATAAAGTAGAAGGGCCAAGGAAGTGTAGTGCCCACTTCCCTTTGACACCTTTTTTATTATTGTTTTTGTTACTATCGTCTGCACTTATGGATATATTATAGTTTTTGATATAGCATGTTAGTAGATATCAGAGATACTGAACTGTTATTGATTTGATTCTTATATGATGCATATGGACTACTGGAGACATTTGATGTTGATATTGATATACTTTTGACATGGTTATTTATCTGTAATTCTGACATGTGATATATTTAGTCATATTGAGTAGATCTTGATAATTGGATTAATGTGATGATCGTTTTGACATAAATGAAATGTGGAATAGAAATGTGCTAGAAAATTGTAAGTAATATCGTATCTTGCATAGATGATATTAATTCGTATATAGTTGATTTCAGATTTATGTTGCATATTTGACATGAATGTTTTAATGCGGCCACGAGGCCGAAGGAGGTATCCTCTGTTTTGCAGGTATATTATATTCACAACAACATCGGGGGAGTGGAGACCAACCACATCGAAATTCGAGAAGAATTCAACTAGGGTCACCATGGCAACATGTAATTGTGTGTTAGAATTATTGGTTAGGAGAAAATTGTGACCTAGGGGTCATGTGTTGTTTTGTTTTAATTTTTTTCCTTTCTATTATGTTAGTATGTGTTTTCTTTTAGTAGTGAAATTTTACTTGTTTTATTATTTAGATTTTTGGAATTGTGTTTACCCTTTTATTAGTCATGGGTTGTAGTGTCTTAATTAAGCTAATTTGAATTTGTCTTAAACTAATTAAAGATGTGACCAAAAAGGAGTTCATTTATTAGAATTGATTTAGTCTTGGATTTTGTGTTGAGTGATGTGTGTTTGAGTTTTGAGTGTAGCACACTCTACCCCTCATGGGAAACTCGAATTTGGCCTTAGAGGCCAAATTTGGAAGCTTGTGGGACAAGTCAAACTTGTCCCACACCTCTTAAATGCCCATGCCAACCCTACCTATGGGTTGGGGGTCAAATTTAGGCTCTTTTAGGTGTTTTGGGGGATAAAAAGGTAAAATGTTAATTGCACTTTCTTTCAAATATTTAATTTTGTCCTTTGGGGGAGTGGGCTTAGATGGAGTGTGTAAGGTGCTTGTCATTCCTCCAACCACTTATTAATTGTGCATTGGAATATGAGGTTGACCAAGTGATGTGGAGTGGAGAGGAAATGAGGTGGCATCCTACTTGGAGCCACATCACCCCTCCCTCTTCTTTCTCTATTTATTGAATTCTTGTTGCTTGTTTTGGGGTTGGATGATCATTTTTAGTCTCTTGAATTTTTTGAGAGTGAGAGGATTTGGAGAGAGTTGTTGATTTTGGAGCTTTGTGGATGCTTGCTTGATCTTTGGAGAGGCTTGGAACTTCATACTTGGAACAAGCTCTACCATGGAGAGGTAGGAGCTTCACCTTAGTTAAATTATGTTATTTGTTTTATTGTATGTGTGTATATGTTGTGTTGCATATTGTTGTCTCTTTGAAATGCTTGTTGGGTGTGGGTAGAATGCCTAAGTTGGGAGTGGGAGGAGACTATGGGGAGTTTTCTTGTAGGGAGGCATAAGAGATCACTTTCTTGTGGAGGGAGTTTGGGTTGGGTGCCCCATCTAGTATGAAGAATGCTTGCATTTCTTCTTGTTCTTATTATGAGGGAGCCATAAGAGTTTTTGAGGGAGGCATAAGAGTTTTCTTGTAGGGAGGCATAAGAGATCACTTTCTTGTGGAGGGAGTTTGGGTTGGGTGCCCCATCTAGTATGAAGAATGCTTGCATTTCTTCTTGTTCTTATTATGAGGGAGCCATAAGAGTTTTAGGGGAGGCATAAGAGTGTATGGAGGTATAAGGGGTACTTGAGGGAGGCATAAGAGTTGATAGGGGAAATTGTGTTTTGCATTAGAGGCTTTTAGGTGGGCACCCATTCCCATTGGGAGGCATAAGTGGCCTCCCCATAGGTCTTACTCTTTTTGGCTTTTTGATAAGCCTTGTGTTCTTGTTGCTTTGATTGTTTTCTTCTTGTTGAGTTGTTATTGTGTTTGTATGAAAATGGAATGAATGTGAAGTTGTTTGTTAAGTATTGTGGAAGCTAGTAGTTGCCATGAGTTGAGACCTTCTCCCATTGTAATGTGGTTGGGGCTAATGGGGAGGATGGCTTCTCCTCTCCATTGGGTATCTTGGTTGGGTGGAGAGCGTTGCCTCTCCCCCTATCTTGTTGTGAATCAAGCAAACTTTTGGAGGAGCTACCTTGTTGGTGTTTGGAGCATTGGAGTCTTGTTGATGACCATGTGAAGTTTCCTTAGTATTTTACCCACTTAGAGTGGAAGAAATTGTAATAATGTATTCATTCTTGTATTTACATTTTGTATGGATTTCCACTTCAAGTGGAGGAAATTGTAATGACTTTGTAAAAGAATGTATTGTATTGCATGTGGAAAGAAACAAATGAGAAAAGAAAGAAGAAAGAATGTTATTGTAAAGTTAGTTTGCAAATAGAAAAGAAAGTATTTTCTTCTTGTTGAAATCTTGAATGTATTGTGAGAAAAATAGTGTTTGTATTGAAGGATTAATCTATTTTACAATGGAAAAGAAAGTATATTTTCATTGAGTATTTATTGTATTGTAAATGTGAGAAAGAAGAAAATGTAGAGATTGTTAGAAGTTGAATTTGTATACAAAATATCATTGTATGGAAAATAAAGTTAGTATGGTTATTTTAAATAAATGAACATTGTAGTAAAATGAAAGAGGAAAATACAAAATATCATTGTATGGAAAATAAAGTTAGTATGGTTATTTTAAATAAATGAACATTGTAGTAAAATGAAAGAGGAAAATAAGTTAGATTATGTTTCATTTGGAAAGTTGATTTTATATAAGGAAATGACAAGTAATGAAATAGATTTATTTTCCTTCTTGCTCTTGTAATGGAAGAAAGAATCTAGTTAAACAAATAGAAATTATTCTTATAAGTAGATGAATTTTATTAGAGATGGAGATACTTTAAAATGACTAGACTTAACTAAGAAATGAGTAAATGAGCAACAAACCTCAATTCTGGAACTTTGAAATGAACAAAGACAACTTAAAATGTATTTTTACACCCTTTAGCAACTTTAGTTTTTGTAAAATTCTCGGCATTAAGGTTCTGTTTTTTTGAAACAGGACCGCCGCCCTGTGCATAACGGTAGTCCCGTAACCACCGCTCAAGCAGAGCTAGCTAAGATCTCAAAACCGCCTCCCGAAAGGCGGCGGTCCGTGTTTGTCGCCCAAGTAAGGCGGCGGTTTTGCAACCGCCGCTCTGGAAGGCGACGGTCCACTGTTTGTCACTTTGACAAGGCGGCGGTCCTAGGACCGCCGGTTTGCTCTAGGCGGCGGTTCTGTCATTTATGACAGATTTCAGACTCCACGCCTATGCGTGAAATTTAACTTGTTTCACTAAATTCTAAGTTGTAAAATTTAACCTATTACTACCAACAAGTAAAATAAAGAGAAATGCTTAGGAATGAGACAACAAAACACTTAAATGGTGAATCTAAAAGCATTCTTTCATTTATATCAAAGGGGGTAGGGTTTGCCCCAAATTTAAACCCAATACACTAAAATCTTGGAATAAAAACTAGATTGGAGGAGGAAAACTCCTCCCAATCCTTGAAGGAAATAGATTACATAAATAAAACTAAAACTAAACCTAGACTAAATCTTCTTGTAGAATTCCTCCATGGCTCCTTCCCTTTGCTCCCATGGCTTCCTCCTCCTCAACCTGCAAATCTAACAAAAGAAAATGAACCAAATGAGAAGATTAGAATGAGAAAAGGTTTTAATAGACTTTCATAAGGATTTTTAGGGCTTTGTTGAGAACCCTAGGATCTAGTGGCTAAGATGGATTTAATCCAAGGGTGGAGAATTGACCCTACCTTTTAAAGAAATGTTTTTTAAATGTTTAATGTTTAAAATCCTTAAGGGTATGTGTAGATGGGTGAGTGGGGCCATTTAATTGCCTAGGGGTGTGATGTCCCTTTTAAAACCCTTAGTGTGTGTAGAAATTTATTAAAGGATCCTTTAAGCTATTAAAGTAATGAATTTAATAATTTTAGCATAGGGTTAACCTTGTTAGGTTCGAACTAAATTGAAGGGACGAAAACATTTAATCAAGTTAATTAATCCTTGTTGCCTTCCTATAGAACTATCAATTAATGTACCCTTGTTGCATCCTTGTATCGTAACCTTCTCTTTTAACCTAAACAAAAAAAAATTAGTCGCACTTTCGGGTTAAGTGTTAGGTTGAAGCGTGTTCTTAGAACGTCGTTTTTGCGGGTGTTACAAGAAAAGCATAAGAAATCAATCGTCAATCACCATTGAACTTTTGATCAATTAATCAAGTGTCGAGATCGATGAATCAATGGCAAGACATTGTGGCAAACAACAGCAAATGTGTTTCATGAGACACTCTATGCATCACTTAATACATGGAAGGTATATTGGGAAGCAATCATAAGCAAAGCCACTTTGCACATCCTTGTTTGCATTTAATTTTGGACAATGTCGATGCGACCAAACTCATTTATGAATTTGCGTTGGACGTTTCAAAGAGAATCCACATTTTGAATCTTAACTAGTCTATTTAGAGCCATTTTTGGCTGGTGTTAAAGGTTGTTGAAGAGGTGTTATAGAAGATTTCTAAGTACCTAGAGACAATAGTTAGCTTTGAAAGTAGCTCACTAAGAGAGGACATAGGTTTAAAATTCGAGTGTAATTGAAAACTCATAAAAGTGCATGTAGAAGGCCCACAATATTGGCCAGAATAACAGGAAGATTGTAAGTCTCTTAAAAGGCAAAATCAAAATGAAATAAGGTGAAATTTCGAGTTTGAGTTACCTTGTGTCCTATTCCCATGAGACTCTCGCAAATCTTGATAGACCAAAGTAAAGGAATTACTAAGAGAGTCTTAGGTTGCAAGGCTAAGGGCACTCATCCAATGGGAACCCTACCTTGACCGCACCACTTTCATTGGCCACTTTCCTTTTATTAAAGCTTAGGGCTAAGACTTTTCAAGCTAAGTTCCATCTCGAGAGGATTCTTAGATTGGATATATTGAAAAAACATTCTTCATTTATGTTCGTCTTCTTTTTTCGTTACATTTTGTCACTTTTCCATGTGGCGAGAATGCGATGTTGTATTTTTCAACTTCAGAACTAACAAGTATTTGCTACAATGGCAGCAAACACTACCCGTATGGACCAAGCAAAACAATCGCCTTGAAACCTAACAATTTTTGCCACTTGGGTTGATCCGAAAATAGACCGAAAAATTTTATCTCGATCACAAACCCCTATAGGCTTATTAATAATTGTTGATAAATTACTCCTTTTAAGTAATCAACTTGAAATAAATGCAAAAATGTAAATCACACTGCACACAGATTGATTACAGAGTTCGGCAATAGCCTATGTCTTCGAGTTCTTTCGAACCGTTCCACTATTAAAAAAAATGTAGTATAATATGGCTTTTACAACAAAACCTAATGGAACCTTACTTGCGCACAAAATACTCCATACCTTCAAAGAACACCGATGTTAAGTCGGTCCCGTCCTCCAAACATTCGCAAGGTGCCCTATGGCTCTTCGGTTAACAATTTCAGGCTTCGCAAATAAAAGTGTGGCACTATGAGCCAATTGGTGATTTTTAATAACTCCCAATTTTACAATTTGCCTATCAAAATAATAGGACTTAGATCCCACAATAATGTCTATAAAATATTAAATAGGGTGACTCTCCAAAAATTGCCTATAATTAATAATAAGGCTTTATTACAAAATAATAGCCTATTAAAATAATAAATCTTTCGAAATAGCTTGGAAGCTCTCGCATTCGTTTGTGGAATGAATGTGTATGAGAGGCCTTTTATAGGCCTTAATTTGGCCGAAATAAATGGATATAAGGTTTATACTTTTTGTTTTCCCCCACAACCCGATAATATTACATTGGCTTAGGGATTATATTTATCCCGTAATATTTTCCTTATGTTTTGGGCTCCAACTATTGAAATGCGGTTACATAGCCCGTAAATAGGCTTTTGCATATTATTTGGGATAAAATCCCATTCCACATGTACATGAATGGTCCACCTTTATAAAACCAGCCCCGCTTATCTCCATGTCATGTGGGCCTGGTTAATCCCCACTTCAAGCGCTTAGGATAGCTAATATATCCTTTAGCCTATAAATAGGCTTCTCCATTTGCATGGCCCCTCCACATGGGTGTGGGCTTAGACTTCATTTTAGCCTTTTAAAGGCTTTTGACCACTTTTATCCACGTGGACTTTTTATATATGATTTTTTTCATAAAAAGATTCTAAACCTTTTCACGTGGGTAAATCATAAACCCACTTTTCATTCCATGTGCCCAAATCCACAGTGTGATATGTTGGTATGCCACATGTCACCATATTATTTGTCCACTTGGCACATCCTCTTGCTTGTTCACTATAGTTGACCACCAATTGACCAAACTTTGATCGGTCATAACTTTTGCATACGGACTCGGATTTGGTCCGTTCAAAATGTGTCGAAAATATCTCGACGAGATCAACATAACAATGTTGACTACAGATGATTTCAATACCATCAATTTCTTGTTGACCAACATTGACCAAATGATGACCACACTTTGACCCAAAATTTGAACAACTGGACCAAGAGCATACGATGTCTAATTTACACGTTCCAATATGCGTTGGAAAGCTATTAGAATGATCTTAAAATCTGCGTATGTTCTCGACAATTTTGGGAAGATTGAAGGTCCAAAATTTCCTCCGAATCACACCTCCCCAATGGGAGAGGCTTTTGTTCCACCATAAGCTTACTTGGAACTTTTGTCACCCTATCTTGGATCTCAATACTGGCTGCCACATCGGAAGTACTACCGCAGGTCTTCTCACTTCGGCAACTTGGTCTCGATCCCGGCCCTATTGCTTATGGCCCCACCAGCTTCTTCCTTATCTCGATTGTCACATTTGCCCTCTAGGGGTCTTACACTTCGACAATCCCCGACACTTCTGTCTCTTCGCTACATTTGCCTGTTAAGGTCTTACTCTTTCGCAACACGGAAGGATTATACTGCTACATCTGCCCTATGGGGGTCTTACGCTTAGCAACATATAATCTACATGGAAATACATATTGTCACATCTCTGCCCTCTAAGGGTCTTACACTTCAGCAATACTAAAACATCACCACATATGCCCTCTAGGGGTTTTACACTTCGGAAGATGTCACGTCCATGATGATCAGCTACCATTTTGCTGCACGGTCACAATGCCTCTACACAGAATGATGATCCAAGCTGATTTCTCATGAGCTCAATAATGGTGACTTCAACCCCCGTTGCACGATTGCTGCCTCTACAGTAGACAAACCCTCTTGTTGACGATGACTATGGGTACCACTTTGCTACACGGCCATAATGAGCCTCTACACGAATGAAGATCCGACCCGATATCAAATGCCAATGGTGATCATCTACCATTCTAATGCATGATCCACAATGCCACTACACAAAATGAAGATCCGAGCTAACACCGGTGAGCTCAATGCTGCTCGCTGCATAACAAATGGTGACAAATTTCCAAGCTTTAAATGAGTTAGATCCTATATCAAGTTATATCGGTGCACTCAAAAGATGATTAGGAGATATAATTGGAGTATGAATCAAATTTTCCAAGTAAGAAAATCTACTAAGTATGGTAAACCTTTCTCTCAACATTTTCTCACAAAATCGAACTCCAAGCAAATATTGCATACTATTCATCAATCTGAGTTATGCAATATATAATTGAAAAATTGTTGACTTACCCATTTTAAAGGAATTTCACTTTCAGGTATTACCTAATCCTGGGTTGAATTGTCAACTGGTGGTAGATTAGGAACCTCTTTTGCCTTTGCAATAGGCCTCCATTCCATCTTTGGCTTGCCATTACTTTGATGGCGAGATGGATGAAGTTTCCAACAATTGTCCACCCGGTGCCCATTCCTCTGGCAATGAGCACAAAAATTCCTCTTAATCTCCTTCTTTTGGGATGAGGAACTCTTTCTACCATTTCTCGCTCTCTACAAGACGAGATTGGTCTTCCCTGATTTGCCTTGTTCTTGACGAACAAAATCAACTTCTTCATCAGTGTTCTTCTCTTCCAACATATGGCCACAAAATGATTATGCAATCCACAAAAAGTACATGGAAAAGGAATTCCACATTTTTGAAAATCATAACCATACTTCTTAAGCTGAAAAAGTGGATTAGAAGTTTTCATTGTGCTTATGATTATGGTAAGAAACTAGAGGTGGAATCTCATTACCTCTTCGCTGATTTTTCTTACCACATCATGTCTATGACGATGAAGCACAATTTTCCTGCTCAGAATCTTCTTGTAGGACTAGTGGGGTATTCACTTTGCTTTCAAAAGCTTGTCTCCTATCAACGTGCTTGGAGCATTCTCCAATATCCATTCTCACACTAGAAAAACCCAAACCTACAAAACGAGGACGATCCTCGGCTCAGTATCGGGTTAGCAATGCCCTGGGCATTTTTACCTAGGTCTCTTCCATTAAATCCCATTTTAGATAACAATTTGGATTCAATGGCTCTAGTATGTTTTTCAAACGAACCAAAGACATCATTTCTGAATCCAAAACTGAATGGGAGGAAGAAGATTCACATGGTGAACAACTTACTGTGCACTCATCTGCCATGGTCTTTGCTTATGAAGTTGAAGGTATTTCCTTTCTCTGATCACCACACTGCAACTTTGCCAAGAGCTCATCCTTGGTTTGCAATTCTGATTTCAAGCGAGCATTCTCCTCTTCCAAGGACATTGACTACAAGAGAGAGTTATCTTCTTGGATCTGGTGATTATAAGCTTCAATTTCATCAAGCTTTACTGTTTAGACATCTTGCCCATGGTGCACCTGTACCCTATTTACACAAACTGAACCATGCACGCACCAACTTGAAGCAATCACACTGTTAAATTAACTGGCTCTAATACCAACATGATCCGAAAATAGACCAAAAATTTTTACCTCAATCACAGACCCCTATAGGCTTATTAATAATTGTCGATAAATTACTCCTTTTAAGTAATCAACTCAAAATAAATGCACAAAATATAAATCACACTGCACACAAATTGATTACGAGTTTGGCAATAGCCTACATCTCCGAGTTCTTTCAAACCGTTCCACTAGTAAAAATTTGTAAGTACAATATGGCTTTTACAACAAAACCTAATGGAACCTTACTTGCCCACAAAGTACTCCATACCTTCAAAGAACACCGATGTTAAGTCAGTCCCGTCCTCCACCTTCCTAGCGCACAAGAATCCTACGTAACTCGATCGGCCTTCTAGACGTTCGCAAGACACCCTATGGCTCTTCGGTCAACAATTCCAGGCTTCGCAAATAAAAGTGTGGCGCTATGGGCCAATTGGCGAGTTTCTAATAACTCCCAATTTTACAATTTGCCTATTAAAATAATAGGACTTAGCTCCCACAATAATGCCTATAAAATATTAAATAGGACTTACTCTCCAAAAATTGCCTATAATTAATAATAAGGCTTTATTACAAAATAATAGCCTATTAAAATAATAAGCCTGTGGAAATAGCTTGGAAGCTCTCACATTCGTTGTGTGGAATGAATGTGTATGAGGGGCCTTATATAGGCCTTAGTTTGCCCGAAATAAATGGATATGAGGTTTATCCTTTTTGTTTTTCCCCAGCCGATAATATTACATTGGTTTAGAGATTATATTTATCCCGTAATACTCCAACTATTGAAATGCGGTTACATAGCCCGTAAATTGGCTTTTGCATATTATTTGGGATAAAATCCCATTCCACATGTACATGAACGGTTCACCTTTATCAAACCACCCCTGTTTATCTCCATGTCACATGGACTGGTTAATCCCCACTTCAAGCGCTTAGGATAGCTAATATATCCTTTTGCCTATAAATAGGCTTCTCCATTTCGCATGGCCCCTCACGTGGGTGTGGGCTTAGACTTCATTTTAGCCTTTTAAAAGGCTTTTGACCACTTTTATTCGACGTGAACTTTTTATATATGATTATTTTTCTTTTTATAAAAAGATTCCAAACCTTTTCACATGGGTAAATCATAAACCCACTTTTCATTCAATGTGTCCAAATCCACAGGGAGATATGTTGATATGCCACATGTCACCATATTATTTGTCCACTTGGCGCATCCTCTGCGCATTCACTATTGACCACCAATTGACCGAACTTTGATTGGTCATAACTTTTGCATACAGACTCGGATTTGGTCCGTTCAAAATGTGTCGGAAAAGATCTCGACAAGATCTACGCAACGATGTCGAGTACAAATGATTTCAATACTATCAATTTTCTTGTTGACCACACTTTGACCCACACTTTGACCAACCGCACCGGAGTATTACAATGTCTTATTTATGCATTCCAATATGCATTCGAAAGCTATCAAAAAAATCTTTTGATCGACTATGTTGCCGATAATTGCAGGAAGATCGAAGGTACAAAATTTCCTCCGGATCATGGGCGATGTAACACAATGCTAAGTAAGTTCCATGTGGAGGAAAGAGTGCAAGGCCCAATACGAGCTCATACAATCAAGTGTAAACTCATTTGGTGTCATTCTTGACCAAGGAATCAAAGTTTGCATTGGGCAAAATGAAAAGGGATCGCAAAAAGCAAAGATTCACAACTATATCAAAGAGCAAGAAGAAGAGGATACTATGGTGCTTGCACTAAAATCAAATCATCCTTTAGCAAAGAAAAAATCTTGATTGAAAGCAAGGCACTTGTAGCTCCATCTTGCACCCCAAGTGAAAACTCATTTGTGTGTCATTCTTGGCCAAGGAATCGAAGTTTGCGTTGGGCTAGATGAAAAGGGGTCTGAAATAGCAAAGACTCTCGACTATATCAAAAAGCAAGAAGGACAAGATACTATAGTGCTTGCACTAAAATCGAATCATCCTTTAGCATAGAAAGAATCTTGAAAGAGCAAGCCACCTTTAGCTCCATCATCTAACCCACTATCAACAAACGAAGAGTATTTTCCTCTTTCTTGCAAAAGAATGAAAGATGCAAGCCCATTTCAAAGAGAATTTCAACATGAGAGCAAAGTTTTTGTCAATGAGCTTGTTGGTCAATGTATTTCTATGAATAGGCCATTTTACATTGCAGTCACCATACTAGCTCAATATGATTACGGGAACCCATGACACCATGTTATCATGAGCTTGTTGAGCAATGTATTTTTGTCAATGGGCCATATTGCCTTGGCGAGTCACCATACTAGCATATGGTGAAAGCTACGTTGTCGGGATATGCACCGAACCCCATGAATCATGTTTGATATGTATCCAGTATGATACGAGAGCGAATAAGCCACGGATACGTGTGGGTACCTTTTGGATACGTCACGGATACATCATCACATATCCGTGACATATCCAAGAGGTACCCACACGTCTCTGTGGCATATCCCTTCCTAAATACATTTTTAAAGGTTTTAATTCTTTTTTATTTTTTGACTTTTCTAATCATTAAAACCGAACCCTAAAAATAAAATGAATAAAATAAACCACCCTAATCACCAAAAAAAAGCTATCAAAAGAAAGGAGCGAAGAGTGGAGTTAATGAGAGTGGAGCTAGCGCAAGTGGCACACAAGAACTTGATTTTGAGGAAAATCTAGATGATATATTCTAAATTTGTTTGTATTCCTATATCATATGTATGGTAGCCACATGAACAACAAAATGTAAAATCTTAAGTATATTGTATGTTTTTAAAATTTGAACATGGATCCCAATAAATTTTTCAAATTTCAAGTTTTGTTTGTATTCATGTTCACATGATATTCGTATATCATATGTATGGCAGCCACATGATCAATAAAAATGCAAAGTCTTAAGTATATTGAATGTTTTGATTCTTTGAACATTGATTCAAGTTTTGTATTACTATTTCAGTTTTTATGGACTAAAAATGAGTAAAATGATGTACATAAATATGTATATAAATATATATATATTATTTTTTAATATATATGTATGAACATATCCAAGACGTATCGTACCCAAGGGTTTTTAAAATTGACGTATCTACATATCGTACTCGTACAATACTGTATCCGGCAACATAGGGTGACAGGGGAATCAACAAAGCTTCTAAAAGTTGCGTAAGCCTAGGCTATGAAAAAGGCATGTACCATACTAGCAAGATATGGGGCCACGTCAATGTAGCCCCTAAAAGTTACATGAAAGTTACTGGGGTTTGTCTAGTTTTTATTGATGATGGATCGAAACGGGTTGTCCAATGTCATAGTGTTGCTTACATGCCATATTGAGATACAACACATGTATTTTAGTGTATCACATTTGTATACACGAATCATCCATATTGAATATGAATGATAT
Organism: Taxus wallichiana var. yunnanensis; assembly: GCA_018340775.1. Taxonomy (NCBI): domain Eukaryota; kingdom Viridiplantae; phylum Streptophyta; class Pinopsida; order Cupressales; family Taxaceae; genus Taxus; species Taxus wallichiana. Next base: position 362,883,129 of record CM031238.1, read on the forward strand.
TTGTGGAGAAAAATACCCCAAGAGAAACTTAGACCAAAACCATCACCACATCCTCATCAAGAAAAGGGGGTATTTTACCCTTGAAGGACCAAGCCTAAATACTAACAGAGCATTTTAAAACAAAGAGCTAGAAAACCTCACAAGGGATTACATTGTAGATGGGAGGCAAATAATGGCACATCCCGAACTAAGAGTTGCAGAAAAACTCAATAAGGGATTACCAAAGGATTACATTGCAAATATGAGGCAATCGATTGCAATTACAAGTGACGCAAACTCCAAAACTCTACGTGTAATTTTTTTTTTAATTGGTCCAAAACTCAACACAAAGGCAACATGATCTTCAATTGCACAAGCAATAGCATTTCATGAGGGCGTTTCAATTCAGCATTGTTGAATCCATGCCATATTTAGATAAAGCCCAAATATGTTAGTGTATCATATCTGTCATGTTTGGACATGAATATAACTACAGTGGGGTCGATTAATAAAATAATAAATAAAAATAACCCAAATATTTTAGTGTATCATATAAATAGTGATATTTGGACATGAATATGACAACAAGGGGTCGGTTAATAAAATAATATATAAAAATTAAAATTAGAATATTTAAACTTTTCAATGAAATTTAGGATTTAAATTGTATTTTAGGTACTTTCAAGATTATAATTTAAAATTATTGGTAAAAATAACATTTTTTTAAAGTAAAAACATCAAAAACTTTTGAAAGATTTTTTTAATAATTGGGGATGTCCCCTCCAAGTCCCCAAATCCACAAGTCCCTAAAACATTTGGGATGTACAGACGTCACCAAAATCTAGGGGATGCATCCCCGCATAACATTGGTGTATAAAAATATAAGCCCCCAAAAATATCAAATAATTTAGACCATGAACAAGTAACAATCTTTAATTGAACAAGCAATAGCATTTCATGAGGGCATTTCAATTAAAAATGGATATATCTATGTCGTATTTGGATAAAACTCAAATGTTTTAGTGTATGGTATATGCATCCATTATCTCGGATATGAATTCGAATTGTGGATGCACATTCACTCATCACTCTTGATTATCAAATAATTTAGACCCTCCAAGTAAAGGGAATCTTCTGCATGGTTCTACAAAGGAACAAACCCAAATATGTGCAACATCACATTTGCATGAAGGAAACGATTTAAGGGAAGTGGACATCTATGCTACATTGATAATCATTAAACAAAAACAAAAACAAAAAAAACATGGTTGTGTGTTGTCCTTATAAATAACGAAAGTGTGATATTGGATACATGGATGTTGGAAAAGTTGTTTTTATGACTTATAAGTTCAAATCACAAATTACAAACTACTAATCAACATCAAATTCATCTCCGAAGAAATCAACATCTTCATGTTGAAGATCTACATCATTAATATCTTTAAGCCTCCTTTAATAGTTTATGTAGACACCTAATTTCGACCACGCAATTTTAATACTAAAATTGCACTAATTTTCTTCTTTCCCGTCATTTCATTATGATTAGTTATTTTTCGCTAATTAGCTAATATTCGTCATCCTCTCGTTCAATTAACGACACTTCGTTAATTAATTAGTTGTCCTTCATCTTGGATGCCAATTAACGTCGCTTTGTTAGTTAAAATCCTTTTTTAATTTAGTTAATTACCCTTTTAGTCTCATATTTAATTAATAAACCCTCTTATTAATTAAATCCTCTGTCAAACCCCACAAATTCTACTAATTCCCCTCCAACTCATCTCTAAATGGCTTCTATAAGCTAAATTTGGCCTATTAATTAATCTCAATTAATTAATTAAACCTTCCCAAACTCCCATGAGTTACTAATCTCTAATTAATCTCTTCTAATCATGTTTATCATTTTCTAATTCTACATTCACTTTATCCCACATTCACTAGGTTGCAAGCTTCTCCCAAATTGGAAAGCTATATAAGAAACCTAGTACACCTTGTCACACCTTACACCTTGTCCTTGTAAGACATTTGACATCTCAAAAGAGCATTTCCTTCACAAGAAAGCTTGCATAAATTGAGAAACCTCTTTGCTAAGGTTAGTAGGAGAAGAATCAAAAATGGCACTTAAGCCATAAGGTTACAAGGAGAAGAATCAAAAATGGCACTTAAGCCATATTGATGAGATCTCTTCCACCTTAATAAAACCCCTTTGATTGCACGTAACTTGTGTTCGGTTCGTATAAGGGAGCATCTACATATCGGAGCACATCCAAACATCAAAAGGGAGGTTTGCATTCTTTATTTATAACATTTTGTGCAAGTTTAGTTAGCTTTTCCTTTTATGCTCAATCATGATGTATTTGTTTAAATGAACTTAGTTAAGGACCTACTTGGTGTTAGGTCCATTCAATTAGCTTAGTTACATTTAGCATGCATACAGTTTCAGTCCCTGTCGCTACAATAGAATGTTCCAAATGAATCCATTTCTCATCTAGTAATGACAGGTGTCGAGTAGACAAGGATATATCTAAGTCAGGATGCTTTACATTCCTAAAACACACTCTAAAATCATCATGCGACATCTAAAACCCTGCAGAAATATGCTGTGTATGCTACAAACCCACTTAGAAGTCACTTTTAGCCTTGAAAATATCATATGGAGCATAAGCCTCAAAATTTAATCGTCTTGGGTGACCAAAAACCTCTCCTCCACCTAAAATATAAAATGATATAATCTGACACAAATAAGAGTTTCAATTTTGATATATAGGTCCTACAAAAACAAACTAAAATCCAGCAAAAATACATCATGTTCAGCATGCTTCAGGATGCTAAACACTCTCTACAATTACCACATGGCAACTAAAACCCTGCAGGAATATGCCTTGTATCCTACAAAAGCACTTAGTAGTCAATTCGAGACATAAAAATATAATATAAAGCCCAAGTCACAAAATCTAATCATCTTGGGTCACCAATAAACCTCTTCTTGACCTTCTCAAATATAAAATGATATAATCAGAAGAAAATGCGAGTTTTAGTTCTGTTTTGTAGGTTTATTGTGTATATATAAGCTCTGGATCCTGCAATCTCATTGCACTTTTAACTTCCAAGTTCATAATCTGATATCGGCCTTAACAATTCAATGGATAATTTCCTTGTTTAACCACAGAACCTGCTACTTTGACAAAAGTAGAAATGATAGTGAAACAAGCTGACCCAGATGAGGGTATTTGTTTTTAGTTGAGCTTGAGTGGCGTTAGTGTTAATGAGACTAAAAGAAGTTTTGGTGTTTTACTTCTTTGCTGTGAATAGTGTAGCCATATCACAGCCACATTTGGATACAAAATATAAATAACAGGACCTATCAAAATATGAAAGAACTGTATCTGTCCTATATCAAAATACAGTACACAATATCGAATATCGGATGAGTATTCCTTCCATGTTTGCATCATATACACCATATGCATACCACACCATGCAACAGCGGTACCCAGCATTTCTGGTAACTAAACACTAAAAACATTAGAACAAGGTTGAACTTTGCCACTCTAATGTGCTTATAGAGAACATGCTCAGCATGCAATTAAAAGGTCACTAGAGGTGGAACTTTGCAAAATACAATACTTTAGCTTGAGAAAGTAAAATAAATAAATAAATCAATACACTGTGTTAACCCGCCAACTTGCTTAGCCTCCTATTTTGAAGTTATCTTTCTTGACTTTGTTGATACTTCTGTGGAGGAGACCGGTAGAGCTATGTAAGTTTTATAAGAATAACATATTTACCTACTTCTTTATTAGTATTCCATTTCAACATTAAATATTGTTCATAAAAGCACCAAAGGAGCAAAAGACATAAAAGTGACAATACCAAATACAATACTCAAGCCAACAGTCCCACAATTATGCAGTTGGAGGTTGCTGTAAGTATCAACCATCCTTCCCGCCCAAGGAAGGTTTCAAATGAACAAAGTTAAATTGAGGCTATCACTAATCATAACCATAGTGGAACTTTTATGGCTAAAACATAAATGCACTCTCCTTGAAACTTATTCTCCACAACACTGAAGAATTTGTTGCTGGAACCCTTGACGCGACTCCAAAGAAAACAAGAATGTAAAATTGTATCATGCATGGAGTGCAAACTATATTGGTTTTTTGCGAGCTTGAGTCTGTTGCAAGTCTAGTTTCTCACCAAGAATCTCGACGAATTTTATCGCATAATTTTAACCAGGTCCCAAAAGAAATATTTTTGCGCAATAAGGAGAATAAATGTCAGTCGATCGTAGTGCGAGCAAAATTACAGCACACAAGAGAAATATATTCTTGCTTTTAGTTCAAGATATTGTACTTTTGTTAACCTAAATTCCGGGCTTGAAATCATCAAATAAAGGAGAAAAATATGAAGAAAGAAAAAGGTTTTTCGAGAAACTAACCGGCGGTAACAAAACGGCGGTTGTACTGCATACGTTTGTGGGCGCGTCCTCTGGGCTGTTTCTTCTTGTCTTGTTTGGCGACCTTAGGGTCTGACCCCTCACCTTGCCTGCTCTGGCCAACGATCCATGCACCTTACCTGCTTAGCATCCACCACAAAACAATAAACACGCCTGTCCATTCATTCTCCTCATCAACGATGGAGAATAGGGTTCGATCATCTTACTCATTTTGCTTTGGCTGCTCTCGATATTCTTCTTCCTCCTCAAACGAACAGTAAGAGCTTCCAGGCTATTGAATATTGAGAATTAGGGTTTTATTCATATATCGGATACTGTGAATTGGGGTTTTTTTCTGTAAACCCTAGGGTGAGGTTTGGTTTGGTTTGGTTTTGCACCTTGGGTTGCGATTTCAATGCGTTTAGTAACCCTAGATGAGTTTGCCACTCCTACCTCTAGGCCCTATAAATTTCCTCGTAGTTATAGGTTTATACTTTGCTACCCACTTTCAATGGGTTTGCATTTGATCACACAATTTATGTGACCGATGATTATTGTGATGTGCCAAAATCCCCAATATGATATTGGTTAAAAAAATTTAAAACTAGCAATGGCATGTGTACAATGCAATGTGAACATTGAATGGTATATGTTATTAGATTTAGAAAGACAATTATTATTTTTGTAGTTGATGTTGATAAGGGGTGTGATTGACAATACTGATTTTCTATTAAAGCCAAAATAAATGTTGCAAAATACATTAGAAGGGATGTTAGATAATAGTTAGTTGTGTAATAATTGAATACAAATGCAAGTGAGACATGTAAGTTTGCTAATACTCACTCTCAAGAATGTTGTGAATGTGAAGTGTTGTTGTCAAAGTAGATTGAAAGAATGACTAAGTGCTTTAACATATTATCTCTCCATGAAACTAAAATGAGACAGAATATGCAATTATATATAAACAAATCTGAAATGGTTATGGTACATTCCAAATTTCTTTATTACCTCAACGAGTTTGAGAGCATCATTGTTAGAGTTATTTTGTGCATATCTTACAATCATAACATTCCATGAGACCACATTTCTTTGAGGCATTTTGCAAACAAAAAATGGTATATGTTATTTGTGTTATAGGGAAAGTTTTTATTTTTGTAGTTGTGTTTGTTTAAACTATGGGTGATTGATTTTGTATGTGTAGAAATATAGATGAGCCACTTCATTTAAAAAGCGCAAACATGAGGTCTAACCCTTAAAACTATTCAAAATGCAAAAAGTGATATAATGTACAAAGTTTTGGATGAAACAACTATAAATTGCATGGTTCTTTCTCGGCATTTTAAAACGTAGGTATTTGTGTGCAGATGAAGACATTAAAAATGTGTTGTTGTTGGTTAACATAAAGAAACGAGCAACAATAAAAAGGAAAAATCGAACATGTATGTTGAAAAGTGTAATTTTGTAAGTGTAGATATATAGATGAACCACTTCATTTAAAGGTTTCGTCTCTTCATTTCAAACTTGTTACAAATTCGTACATATACATTTACAAATCTCATATCATGAGTGGTATTGTTTTGTGGACTATTTTATTTGAACTTAACATGAGAAGAATTATATCATGAATGGTAGCCTTTTGAGGGAAATTTTATATTCGGTAAACATGAGTAAATTTGATACCCCTTGAACGAAAATGTTGTCTAGGATAGAAGAAGTGTTGAGTAATGTAGTAGCGGAGGTGCTATCAAAGTAGAGTGTAGTATTTACGAAGGGTTGAGTGATAATAGTCTTGCTTCCTCATTTTTTCTTGCTCCACGAGCCCAAATCTCATTAATCAAGCTTCCAAGGCTTTACATCTTCCTGATTTCGTTAAATTGACATATCAGTTGCATAAACATTGCCTAAAAAATTGCTATGATTAAGACAAAATAGAACACATATGGCCTAACAAAATACTTTTCTATGATAAGAATATTATAGACAAACACACACACACAGAGATATATACAAGAGAGGTCTAGAAGAGCTGAGAATCAAGATCAGTTACTCAATGTTTTCTGCATAGGAAAATTCATTATATAGGACTACAAAAGCTATGCACAAGATATAACTAAGTAAAGGAATCTTAACGATGACAACCTTTAAATACGACCTTAATATCATTTCAAAAAGTTTAAATCAAAGCTCTAATTATTATTCAATCAAAATCTAACAATGAAAACCTATAAATATGACCTTAATATCATTTTAAAAGTTTAAATCAAAGCTCTAGTTGTTGGGAACAAGATATTGAGATCCATTAAATAGTGATAGAAATGGTTTTAGTGTGATTGAACAATTGAGAATACATTTTGCAAATGAATGGTCATGAGTGTTGGTGCAGAAGACATTACGGTGGTGGTATGAGCTCACTCTAGAGGAAGAGACCCATGAATGGACACATGGTATGTGGCATGTATAGGTCGTAGTATTCTCTTTGTATCCTCTATGATTGCGTGTAAAAGTTGTAGTTTTTGAAGAGCAACAATTGATGGTATTGCTTGCATTGGTAGAACAACAACTAACAGAGCATATCCTTTGGCGCGGTTACAAGATACGGTTTTTCCTTGTTTCTCTCACTATTGGACAACTCCTTCAATTCGTGGCAATAATTGAAGGGGTGCTTCTGAAACTTTACAGAGCGCTTCGACACCGCTCGTGTACTTCACCCCCCCTCTTCCTCCTCTTCACATTGCATTGTAATACTCTCTCTGGAAATCTTGGACTGGATAATTCTGTAATTGTTGGGTCTGACGTTAAACATGTCTTGAAGATATCCCTTCAAGACAATCAATTTGACTCTTATACAATTGGAACCTACTTCACCAACATGGATGGATATGTTCCAGACAATACAAGTGCAAGACAATAACTATGTATTGAGATATGATTATGGAAAATTTTATGCAGCCAAGACCTTCTTTGATTATGATAAGAAGAGGAGAATCCTGTGGGGATGGATCAATGAATCAGATAGTGTACAGGATGATGTTGCCACATGGCTGGTCTGGTGTTCAGGTGAGACTCAAGGCTTAATACTTAATAATTTGTCAGTCTATTTTCCAACCTTAAGGTTTTATTAAATACTGTTTGTTGATTTTTTGTTTTAAAGGCCATTCCAAGAGCAATCTGGTTAGACAATATCTCCAAAAGCCGGCTCATGTAGTGGCCAGTATCAAAATTGGAGTCTCTCCATGGAAACAAAATCTACAAAGATAGCATTATTCTCAACAGTGGATCCACGTTCGAAATTACAGGCTTGAAAGCTGCACAGGTATGGATACCATCCAAAACACCTTAGTCTTTAAAATTTTGTATTCTCTTTGGAAGAAAGGGATTATCTTATAGTTGTTTTATAGCAAGTGGTGCCAGAGATTCCTGCTAATATCTTTCTACTCTATGACCTAAGATCACAGTTGCTCGAAATACAACTAAAGAGTTGAGGCCACCAGAGAACCAATCATAAACAAAATAGCAACAAATAGGGTATGGCGCCAGACTAGTCGTGTACCCAAAACAAAGCATGTCCCTGAATATGCTCCTAAGTTACAGATGGACTATGGTTCCTAGACCATTCATACCCAAAGCAGAGCATGTCCCTGAATATTCACCTACGCTACAGATAGAGTATGGCGCCAGACCAGTGCATGTTGAAATCTTGGCTTCAGACAATCTATCTCTTGTACCCAAAATTGGATATGGAAATTCAGGGAGCTTGGTTGTCGTACAAGCCCAAGAACGGGAAGGAGTGGTTCAACGTCCATGGTTTCTAATATGAATACCCAGGTGGTGCCAAATGCAGAGGAATTGAGGTCTACTCTTGCAAAGAGCCTGAAACACTACAAGGACTTAACTGTGCTCCATCCAGGTTACCCCACACTTGAGCCTCAGGGTAGTATGATTGTCTCGTGGATACAGAGACCGATACAAGTGGTAGAAAGCACAAATGACCAAGGCCCACAAGACCTAGGCCGGTGATCCAAAATCTAACAATGACAACCTGTAAATATGACCTTAATATCATTTTAAAAAGTTTAAATCGAAGCTCTAATTCACAAACCACTAAAGCACTAATTCGACCTCAATTCTCCAATATTCTGGAGCTGAGAGGGATACTTTCAAAAGAAAATAACAGAAAATAGAAATATGTATATTAAGTATCCAAAATTATATACAATCACTTTTAAAGGCAATGAGATCAAATGAATTCAGCCAATTGACTATGAATTTAAATGCATACCTGCATAATTTGATTTAATGCAGGGGATTGAATGGAACTTGGAGAGCCTGAATAATGAAATTATAGTGTTAGTGACCAAGTATTTAAAGGTTAATGCATGCAAAAGCTATAAAATAAAATTTAAAAATAGTAAAGTCAAAGCAACATGCAAAATCAAAAAGGAAAAATGTTAGAAAAGCAAAAAACAAAATTGTTAAAAATAGCAAAAGCAAAGGTTAATGCATGCAAAAGCTATAAAATAAAATTTGAAAATAGTAAAGCCAAAGCAACATGCAAAATAAACAAAAAAATTTGTTAAAAATAACAAAAGCAAAATTGTTAAAAATAACAAAATTGTCATTTAGGCCAAATTTGACACAATCCCATGAATGTTTTGAAAGCCCTTTCCCATAGGGGTAACACCTTCATCGTATATATATATACTTTGTAATATTGTTGTGTAACTTCAAAATAAAAATGAAAAGGTTCAATTAGAGAGGAACTTGTCAGGACATTATTATTTACATTAAACTAATTGTAAATTTGTAATTTGGAAATTACTGTTGTAACCTTTGCTAATGAAAGCGAATTGGGAAAAGTATTATTTAAATGGCTTGTAAGACTTGTTGAGGATTTGAAGGAAAAAGTTTTTTTGGAAAATTCAAAAAACTTGTGGAAATTTTCTAGGAAGCTAGGTTTGTAAGAGGGGCTCCAAATGAGTCATAATCGGGAGTGCAGTACAACTTCGGATGGTTCTTGGCCAGTGCATCAGTTTGTGCTTTTAAGCATATGTTATTCCCCTCATTAATGTAGCCATGGTTTTGGTGCTTACATCCAAGTGGACCGTAATTGAGCATAAGAAAGCCCATCGCGATTGAGATAAGTTCCTTCTTTGTATTTTGGTTGTATAATGCGAAATTACGGAAAGAAATTAAATAAAAGAGTAAATTATTATGATTATTTTATTTGTAATATTTTGTTGGAATAGATATTTAATTTAATTGTGATATGAAACTATATTAATTGATATTGCATTGTTAATTTTTTTTTACGTTTCTCTGTATTGATTTCCAAAAAACAAAATAAATTTACACAGGTGTTTTGTGGTTGGTTGATTTAAAATAAATATAAGTTTATATTAAAATCAAACATTTACTTGAGTGGAAAATTATTAACTCTTGTTTTGTTTATTTTTACTTGTATAGTAAAATTAAATATATTACGTGCATTTGAATAGTTAACTTTGAGAAAAATAATATGGTTTTATTAATAAATACATTTGAAAAAGGTTTAATATTTTAAAAATATGTATATTAAAATACTGTTATAAAATAGTTGAAGAGAATTTATTTAATATTTAATACTTGTGTTTATTATAGACTTATATTCATATTTATATTTAATTAGTTTGTTTTAGTCTTTGGAAACACTTAGGGAAGAGATGTAAGTGAATTTAATTTACATAAGTATGGGAGACAACTCTCCTTGAGAATAAGAAATCAATTTTTCCTATTGGTTCGTAATTTACTCTTGTCCCCCATGTAAAATTCTAAGTGTGTATTATTGGCCCCATTTATTCTTACATTTCTTTTATACATATTAAACTATATATTTAAATATTAACACTTATGTGTTATACCATATTAATTCCTAACTTAAATTTATAACCTAAGTAGTTAATTAAATGGAGCATATTTTATGTCGTCATCTTGAATATTATAATATTATATGACATATAACATTTAATTAAAAAATTCTAACCTACACCATGTCATGTTCTAAACCTAAACCTATGTTGTATATATTATACTATATACTATAACTTAAGATCTTAATGGCTTATATAATGTTTTAATAAAATATTTTAATGTGGTTTGTCTATTGTGTTGGCTAGCTCGACTTGTACATGTAATTAAATAAATTAAAAACTATAATTTGATGAACATTTGCAGTAGATATAAATATAATTAAATAGGTAGTTAATGCAAGTGTTTAAAATACATTAGTAGGATTTTTTATATGGTAAGATATTAGGATTTTTAATTGAGTTATTAATATCTATCATTCATAATGACTTGCTTTGAATGTCGAAATGGATTTCTTTCTTTCTTATTCTATTTAGAAAATAATTCTAATTAAATTATTATGTAGTTGTTACATTTTTTTAATTAAAAATGCTAATATGTCGTCGTTTCTTTTATGTGGAAAATCTTTTTATGTTGTATAGTTTGGTGTAGAAAGTGTTGTTTTGTGTATGATTGTTTATCGTTATGGTATATGGTGTTGTCGACCCTTTTCCTGGTGCGGGGAAAGTGGTTTTACAATTATACTTCGCTAGTCTATTGTGATAGGGTTGAATTTGACGTTTAGCTTTGTCATTCACACAAAATCTACGTGATGGATGATTATACTTTGCTAGCTTGTTTCGCAATAGGGTTGAATTGACGTTTGGCCTTGCGATTGCACAAAATATATGTGATGGATGAAAATACATTTGGTAATCCACTTCTTAGTAAATGGTGGGATAAACTAGTAATTGATACTACCCTATGAAGTATGTAAGGTGTAAATTGTGGTTGAAGTTACAAACTATGAGTATAAATATTTAATAAATATATACATATGTATCATTAAAATATAGCATAGTAACCTATTAGTAGCAATTGCACCATAGGTGTGCAATGGATACGATGATAGGTGAATGAAGAAAGCGGTCAACATTTTCATAGGTGAATGATAGAAGTGTTTAATTTTTCTTATGTTAGTACATGCACACTAAAAGTGTCTCTTCAAAGAAAAAAATGCACACGATTATAAACAAAGGTGAATGTTATTTGTTTCATTGATAACAAAGAAGTGCATTGATTTTTTCAGACATCAAAATTTCATTGATAGTGAGAAATGAATACTATAGTAACAATTACAAATTGTGAGGATGAACCATATTACTAAGCGTTGTAGCTCGGAAAGTGCACCCTACAATTTGATCATGGTAGATAAAAGAATTCTAGACAACATTGGATGATCTCAACAATGTGGGACTTGCAGATCAAGATCAACCTCCAGAGAAGGGTGGTTACTCACCTATCCTAATGTTAAACTACTCCTATACTAAACCTACTATAATAGATCCAAGTAACCAGGGAGAGAGATAAGGGGGAGAAGGATGCATAAAATGAAATCCTAATCTAAAAGTGGTGATAACACCAAGAAAAGATTGATCACTCTCTTTAAGTTTTCAGAGAAGGAAGGAGATCAATTGCAATGTAAAAGGGGAAGATTCTTGCCACTTTTCAACTTTGCAACTAAATCATCTCACAACGTTGTTTGATTTATACACAATTAGCATTACATTTTGCAAAACACCATACATACACAATCAAAATTGAAGGAGTGAAGGCACGAACACATAATAGACATAAAGGGGTAGACTCATGTTGCAATTTACATCATATTACTAGTTTTGAATGCACATACTACTACAATAAATCTTGGAGGTAAAAATGCTCCACAAAACACATGCCCAGGTTTGCAACTCCTCGGTTCTATTATAATTTTGACATTATAACATTTCTAGGCCATAGAGGGATCCTTACAACGAAGAAACACGTAATAATTATCGAATGGAGGAGAGAAGAGGGAATCGAAGAAGATGTCATGGAATAACGACATGCTAAACCATGCAACTCTCATCTAAAATTTCCTCTAACAGGTTACCCAATTCCTTCATGATTTCATATGCTTTTGGTGATGCCTTGGCATGCAAGAAAACTCAAAATATCTAATTCATGTCAAACACATTCCGTAAATCAATGACATCTCGTAAAATATGGAAGTAGAATGCATAACACAGCAGTCAAGTGTTCAAAAATAGTTGGCACAAGTTTTTATTTCTCATCATTCTAGTTGAACATGGAGGAATATGCCATTTGGGAAATTTTGTAGGGTCCCAAGGCAAGAGAAGATCCAAAAAGGCATCATTAAACAACTTGGACATTTTCCCTGTTTTTATAAAACATAAAACAACCTCCATATTCTTTTTCCTATATTTAGTCCTCTTAACCCCACCAAAAACTAAGTATGATCCTTCCAAGTTGAAGGGTTTGAGGAGATATTTCCAATGATACCAAGTTTGCCTGATTTGGAGTTGTAGAAAGAAAGATATGCTCATTTGAAGTTTGCATGGTTGAGTGAATTATGCCTAGCAGCTGCTAGGCTCCAAAATAGGCTAGTGAAAGTGCCAGAGACTGCTAACCTCAAAATCGGTAGGAAAAAGGTGCTCAAAGCGCCGCTAGCCTCAAAATTATCCTAACGATTGTTAGTTTCAAAACATCATAAGAACAACTAGCCTTGAAATTATCCCAAAGAACCGCTAGCTTCAAAACATCCTAAGAATCGCTAAATTTCACAAAAACACTAAGATAATTTGTGATAAGTTATCCAAATTTGTAAGCGATGTGAATTTAGGATAACACTAACTTACGGGAATTACTTATGCCATAGTTTTTCTCAAAAAAATGCATATTGTAAAAAATAAGAAAATAAACCCTTAATAGCAACAAAAAAGAAAAAACCATGGTCATGAAATACAAGCAAGGTTAATATTAGACAAGAATAATAAAATAGAGGTGATATGAAATAAACGTATTTACGTGATTCAAACATGGATTTCAATCTTTGAAATTAAGAAAAGTGGAAATTAGAGTGGGTAAAAACTAAAATAAAAACGCAAGAGCTAATTTAGCTCAAGGAAATTTATAAATGGAAGAATAAAATTATTATTATTATTATAATAAGAAAATATCCAAATGATTTATGGTTAAAAACTAAACCTAGTCTTGGACTATATGAAACTTGGAAGTGATTTGAATAAAAACTAAAATTAGAAACTCATGTCCCATTTTAGAAATTTCTTTTTGTAGCATATGGCTAAGCGAGAATGACTTCACACATGACGATTGTATAAATTTGTAGTCTCAAATGAATGCGATATGGTGGAAAACACAGTATTTTTTATATTCATACCAATAGTATGAATCACTACAATTTTTCCAATGGTCATCTTGTCTCGGAGAAATTGTCATTTGTCAATGGGAGAAATCATGTCAGTAAAGTCCATAGTATAATGCCTATCGGCGTAACCAGACATATAATAGAATTGTAACCAAACTTAATACTTAACATATTTATTTGTTGATAAGCATGACAAAACACAATCAAAGCCATATATATGTAATATAAGGGTTGAATCCTACATAGACTCGTATAGCAATCAACTATATTGACAATCAAATATACGTTAGAAAAGGCGGAATATGGGATTAGAAGCCCCCAATAATAATATATTTCTACACTACTCGAGACATCGACTTTTATTACTTCAAGAATCAATCTATTGTGAGCATAAAACTAATGTTGTTTGCATATTGTTAACATGGAATAATTTGGTGAAGATGCATTCCAAACGATACAACTGATCAACCACATTTATTGAAGGAAAATCATCCAAACTAAAGAAAAACATTGTATTTTATGCACAAGATAACATTGTAGATTTAAGGGTTTATTAAACAAATATTGTGGCAGCAAAATGAATATACAAATAAGTACATAATAGACCCAAGCAAATTAAGCTAGAGAATATGAAACCCTAGTTGCAAAGAAGGGATAAAAAGACTTAGTTGTTTCGCAATTAATCTGGATTGTGCCACGATGATGAACATAGAGGGAGAAGTGTTGCACATAACCTTTGAAAATTGTGTGAAATGAAGAACTACCTAGACTAGGATGCTTGGAATGGGTCGGGGCACTGCGGGTGGCACATTTTCTCTAGGTGCCTGTGACTACTCAAACCCTCAAGAAACCTACTTTGCAAGGTCGTGAGATGTTCACTTTCCTTCACTTCTTGTCTCGGCATGTTGCAAAATGATCATTGATGTCAATGATAACCTGCAATGAAAGATTGACCTGCAAAACCCTCAAGAGTGCATCGAATCCCAAAAAGAAAAGAATGTAAAAGAGCCCGTCAGATTGCCCTCAGTTTTCAAATGAGTGAAGTTATGACTGAGTGTTGCACTATATTTTAGACCCAATGTAGTTCTAGGTGTGTGTGTGTGTGTGTGTGTGTGTGTGCGCGCGTGTGCAGCGCAAAATTGTGCCCTAGGTGGCTCTTGTGCGTGTCACACTTGATAACGAGCAAATAGCTAGATGTAGAAGATGTAAGTAGATGTGTGCATGGAATAGAATGAACTTCCCCTCCTATGAAGTGTATGTAGAAGAATGTAGTCCCTTGCCCTTGAGTGGATGCTATAATGGATGTTTGAATGCTCTTAAATAGCCTTTGGATGCAACCTTAGGTGGTGATAGCTAATGTTTAGTGTTTGGTCCTTTATTATGATCACATAAATTTATATTTATATGATTCCCTTGCTTGAATTTCATAATTAACCTTGAAAAGGCTGACTACCAAAAATATAAGATGCTCAAATGGCTATAAAGGACCTAAAAGATGTGAACAAAGTACAAAGAGGTTAGGGGCGCCGGAGGTAATGGGGATTGCCTAACGCTTGCATCCTAGTTGGGCGCTAGTATCTCAGACTGAGAAACTAAAGGGTTGGAGGTCGACTGAGCAAGAAGGTGTATAAGATCAAAAGTGACAAAGAAAGCAAGCAAAGATGGAAAAACACATGGGTTAATTAATACTTTTCTTACTTGGGAATCATATGAATAGTAGTTTGTAATCGGGATTGGATAATTATCCAAAGTGCATGATTTTGTGTCTACATTTGCCCCCACTATATGTTGTTGAGAGAAAGCTTGATAACATAAAGTAGATAAGAGATGTGTACTTGATAACCATGTAGATCGATGGTGAAAGTGTGTTGAGAGACAAGGAAAAGTGTGGAGTGATAAAAATGTGAAGCATGGAAACTAGAAAGAGAGGAAAGTGCAAAAAGTGGTGATGAATTATGACCCTAGGGTGGAAATACATGTAAATATCGTCATTGTACATGTTGTTGATGTTTATTGTTGGAAATGTGCTTGTTTTGATTGATGTTGTGTATGTGCTTATTGTGATTGATGTTGTTGATGTAGGGTGATGTTGACTACCGCTTCCCATAAGGACGGACCTACAAAAGAAAAGAATGATCAAGTAGTCAAATATGCATGTATATGAGTAAAAAGTATGTAAGAAAGTATGTAAAATGTGAAAAATGAAAACGGAACATGTGCACCTAATCCATGATGAGGAAAAAGAGTGTAGAAAGGATCCTAAAGATGATGTAGAAGAACGAGATTTTTTGGACGATCTCACGCCACCTGCTCAAAATGTGAGTTTTTTAGGTGATCTCAAGCTAAGAACAAGAGAAGTGTAGGGAGAAAAGTCTGGTGTCATCTTCCAACATTTAACTATTTCCCAAATATAGAACACCACTGCATATGGTGTGTAAAATCGATCTATTTCGATCAATTCCAATCCAATGCAAAAGAAGAAAATGTTGTGTAGTGGATGTATGTTGAGTGTTAAGGATTGTATTCCCTATAAAATCTAATGTATGAAGTGTTGTAGACTATGTTGTATTGAAGAATGTCATGTAATTTCCCCATGGTCACAAGATTCCATGAAGGGTCGGGGGCACTCAGGCGCTACTATCCGGGTTTGGGCGTTGTGTGTGTGTTGTGTTAAGGACCCAAGTCAGGATCTGAGCTTGTTTGAAACTAATGATTATGGTGTACCAAAGTATTGAACTGTGTTGTGTGATGATTGTGTAGAGTGTTGTATGGGGTGACTAATTCACCCAAATGATGCCCCTCTCATTTGGGGTGCATGTGACATCGTTGAGGAGTATGCGGCCCAGCCCAAAGGAGGACCG
Organism: Taxus wallichiana var. yunnanensis; assembly: GCA_018340775.1. NCBI lineage: Eukaryota > Viridiplantae > Streptophyta > Pinopsida > Cupressales > Taxaceae > Taxus > Taxus wallichiana. Next base: position 362,899,672 of record CM031238.1, read on the forward strand.
AGTGATTTGTTAGGACTGATGCCCTGCAGGGGAGGGAGTGTGTTTGGTAGAAACCAAGGCACACACAAACAAAGTGGCTAGAGACAAGTGTTAGTACAAGAAAGAAAAACATGCATGTAAAATGTAAGCTACAGACAAAAAATAATGTGTAAGCTAAGATGCAAGAAGATAATTCACAAGAAGACAATGTAGACCGTGAAAAAAATGGTTTTCAAACATGGGACATCACTCACGATGTCACAAGACAATCAAGCCAACTATGCCAAAAGCATACAAGTGTGCACACAAGACAAAGGGAAAAACTTAGAAACAATGTTAGACAATGAAAAACAAGGACAAGCAAATGTAATGCAACAACCAGGGAAGTAAATAACTTACAAGATAAATGTTGCACATGAAGCACCCATTAGCATGTTAGAAAGATAAAAAATATGTCAAAGCATGTATAATCGATATAATAGTGTGTTATGAAAAATGAAACAATAACACATGTAGTGTATGAAAGTGGATGCCCCCAGGAGCCGTTGTGGGACTAGTAATAGGTACGCGCCAAGCATCCATGTTGTGTGTATAGATCTGTAGAATCTGTGATCACAACTAGAAAGCAAGTGAATTGCATGTGTGTATGGAAAGATAATGACATACAAGATATCTATCTAACATGTGTAACAAAGTGTACATGTAACAAGTAAATGCAAGCAAGACTAAATGCGACCAAGATATGCAGTATGTTGTGGAGTGTAGATGGAATGGAATGCAAAGTGAATGATAGGAGCAACATTCCCCCTGAGTGGATGTGTATGTATGAAATGAGGTTCATTTATACATGCCCCCTCAACAGTTAAGAATGAATCGTAGAACAAGAGTGCATCATCGGGAAATGGTCTAAATGTGTGCTAGAAAGGTATGTTTGATTTAGTGTAGAGAATATAGTGAGTGAATGTGTGAGTGTGGTGAGGTCCATTTAAGATGTAGACCCTCAATAGTCAAGTATGGACCATGGAACTAAATGTGTTATAAGGTAGTGTATTGTTTTGATTATGTGATAAATAAGTTGGGATGTACAATGTGTTGTGTTATTTTGCATGAGAGAAAGGTGTCATGAGTGTGTTAATTTTACAAGATGTTATGAAGTTGAGTTGAATTTTGTCGAAAGAGATTGATTGTGGGCATGTTGAGTGTGTAGTGATGTGCATTTAGAGAGATGTGTTGTGAATGTGTGAGTTTTGTAGTAGGTTGTGTCACATGTGAAAGTGTCAAGTAGGCCATGTGTTATGGATATGTAGAGTGTGTAAGATGTTTGTGTTGATTTTACGCAAGAAATATGTGTCATGTGATGTAAGAGAGGTATGTCATGAAATCAATGAGTGTGTAGCATGTTGTAGATATGTCGAGTGTGTTGTATGTTTGCATTGAATATGCTCGAAGAGTATGTGTTGTTATTGTGTTGTGTTTGTATTGATGAATAATAGGCAGAAGAAGTATTGTGTGAGTGTGTAGTATGTGATGTTGAATGTGTGTTAAGAAGGTGTCATAAGTGTGTTGATTGTATGTGGATGATGATGTTTGAAATGTGTTGTGTGTAATATGATATGATATGTAGTGTGTGAGGTTCATGTGTATAGGATGCCCTCAACAATCAAGTGTGAACCATAACACAAGAGTGCGTCATCAGAAATGACCATACTAATCATGTATCAAGATGTGTATGTTATATGTGAGAGACTAGATGTGAAATGATGAGAATATAAGGCATGTGTGTCGATGTTATAAGGGGGAGAAAGAAATAGTGTGATGCCCCCAAGTGTGTGATGATGAATGTGCTATCCGATAAAAGTGAAAGATGAGGGTCCTCCACCCGATGCTTGTGGAGATAAATGTGTGTGACCATGCTCTAAGAGTGGTGGTATATGAGATATACATTGTGTAGGTGAATGAAGCATATATGTATGTAATCGATAAGTATACTATGGAGGCGATGGATACCTTTGTGTAAAAGAACACAATGGTGATGGGCACCTATGTGAAAAGTAAAAATGCGGAGGTGATGAACACCTACCTGTGAAAAAGGCGAAGGTGATGAACACCTATGTGAAATATAATGCGGAGATGATGGGCACCTATGTGAAGAAAAATGTGGAGGTGAGGCATACCGAGGTGAAGTAGTTATTCGAATGGTGGATCTAGACGATGTGATGGTGGCAGACGATGAGATGACCATGTAAGTTGTGTGAAAACAAGAAAGCTAGGAGTAGATTGTGCTTTGGTTTTGAGAGGCCATGAGGACCTAGATGCTCTAGCTAATGCAAAAACCTCAAGAGGAGGTTTGACCATGGTGTAGATGGTGGAACACCATTGATATAAATGAATTTCTTGTTATGAATGAATTTTAGACATAAATGGGTCATGGAGATGATAGTCGAGTTTTGTGGAGCCAAGAGAGACCTAAGAGCATGTCACACACTTCAATTGATGGTGCCATAACAAAAAGACATAAGCATGGTGAGAGGACCAACAATGACCAAAAGTTTGACAACACCATATGATTTTGGAATTAGATATGAAATTTGTGATAACGGATAATTGATAGCAATAAGGAGTGCAATAGAACACGCGTTGATGCACCATGATGGATCAACTCTAGTGTTATTGATAGAAGTGGATCCAATAGAAGCACTAATGTGTAAGTAATCGGAAGAGAATGTAGCATGATAATCATAATAGAGAAAGTAATGAGTGGTGGGGATGTCTCAGTATGAGCAACTAGAAAATCAAGAGCCCCCGATGCAGGAGGAGGTACTATACGATATGTATGATTTGTTGAGGAGTCAGTCACTTGTTTGTCATGTTTTAGAGAGGATTGTTAAAGATATTGAGCTTATGATTTTCATTCACAGGTGTAAAGCCATAGGCTCTGAAATCTCAATTGCATTATTATCGATAAGATCTTGAATGAGATTGTGAAGTTTGAAACAACATTTGTAGAATGTCCAACGCATTGATGATAGTCACATTTGAGTTTTTCATCATAATTACGACTTTAGGTGAGATGGATCTAAATTGATTGGAGGAGGAAGTGTAATAAGGTTGCTCTCGATAAGTTATGGAAGCAAAATATGTGGAGCAACAATTAATTTTACATATGTATCTTTAGGTGGTTGTCATTGAAGTTCTTTAGTATTAGATACAATGTTGACCGTGATTTTAGCTTCAGCAGAGTTTGGCGGATGGCTTGAAAGTTGATTTACTTTGAAAGCATAGAAGATGAAGCTTGTCTCCTGATACTTAAGCTTGCCTATAGATAAGAGTTTTAGTTTCACGTAGCTTAAGAGTGTGACATAAGTGATCAAATGATGGAGAGGTCTTAAAGATAACACTCTCTTGAGAGGTGGCAATAGACTTTGACTAATAAATCTTGAAGCTCAAAGTCTGCAAGCACATTAGACATCTTAGCTAGGTTATTTTTGTATCATAAGACATAATCCACTAGATGTTTGTTAGATCCTTGTTTAAGTTGAGCAAGTTGAGCATATGAGATCTTAGAGATGATATTAATAGAGAAATGAGTGAGAAAAGCATCAGCTAGATGCGTAAAGGATGTTATCAAGTGGACAGGTAGGTCATAAAACTAACTCATCGCATAATCTTGGAGAGTGCGAGGGAAAAGCTTTACAAGTAAAGTATGATCATCCACATAGTCTAGGCATGCCATGAAAGGCTCAGAGATGCTCTTGTGGGTCACCATGGCCTTTGAAAGTAGGTAACTTAGGGGTAATAAAGTTGGGAGGTAGTAGATAGGTGGAAATGGTGGGTGTAAAAGGAGTATGAAGAAGTGAGGTGGAATCAAGAGATGGAGACACATGAGAAGTGGTGAGTTGGAGTTGGCGAATTTGAGTCTGCAGATCCTGATATAAAGAAGTTAGATCAAGAGTATTGGAGGAAGATCTAGGTTGTGTAATATTAGGTTGTATAATGGGAGCGAAAGTGGTAGCAATGGAGGTAGGGATATGAAGGGGATGGGTGGAGGCCATAGCAGCCGATGAAGACCCGACAAGAGGAGTTGTAACAACATCACACACATTTTTAGCAACAATCAAAGCATGGAGGATATACGGAAGATGTGTGGGATTATCACGTAAATCTTGTCAAAAAATTGTGAGTTTGTCTAATTGTTCTTGATCGACATTGGTATCCTCATCAGATGGTTGTTCACTATCAGATGTTTCCAATTTGTTAAGAGGAATTGTTATCCAATTTCACCCCCCGGGTGAGATTGGAAAATAGAATAGGTTGTAAGCAGTTCAAAGATGTAGGCAAATTTCGGTGTTTAAGGCAGAATCGGGGTCTTTGAGAGAATTGAGGGTTACAAGAGGAGTTTTTCCTCTCTTGGTCTTCATCAAGTTTTAAGTTTTATTCAGTTTGAGAACTAATGCAATGGGGCCCACCTTGCAACACTAAATGTTAAAATCCAGTAGTGCCTTTAACATCTCCACACAGCTCTAGTGCACTTGGAGATCTAAGAATTTCATAAAATATTTGAGGATGTGGCTTTTGAGTAGAGAACTTTTAGCTCTAGGGGTTATTCATAGAGCTAATCATGCCATGACCGAGCTACTCTCTACTCCACTGAGTTGCATTCGCAATGAGAATCGAGTTGTGTAAATAGCCACCAAACTCATCTAGTGTAGAGTCGAGTTCCAAAATTGAGGGAGTTAAAGCTGTTTGTTTGAATAGTGAATTGTTAGCATGGGCAAAGCTCTCCATACGATTCGAGTTAGATTTACACAATAAACCGAGCTAGTTCATTATGAAGAAACCAAGTTGTGTGCAGTAAAACGTGCACCGAGCTATACATAAAAAGGGATGCATCGAGCTCATAAATAGAGTCGTTAAGTATGGACCAAGCCACAAGTTATCATAGAGTTATCATGGCGTGGTAATCTGGGCTCATCCCATTGAGTTCATACCCAATGAAGTCAAGCTCATGATCGAGCTCATGCATAAGCCTACTAAGTCACACCAAACAAGCTATCCAAGTGCATTTGAAAAAGGGCAATTGATTTCAAATTTCACAAGGAACACCGTGCCATGTCTATTAGTATTGGGATATTGAGTTTTAATGCACTATGGAGCCCGAGTCTAAGGCCAATCAAGTTATTTCTCAAAACCGAGCTCCCGGGCGTCTCAAATGGAATTGAGGTGAGATAACACCGCACCAAGCCAATGAGTTGATGTTGTTGGACCAAGTTGCTGCAAGTTTCATGCGACCCATGGGTGGTGGCATGACCGCATGAGCTCTTGGATCAAGCTGCGTTTTAGTTCTGCAAAGACAAGGAGACCGAGCTCATCACATGAACCGGATTGCATAGGCATGAAGCGAGTCCTCGGGAAGTTGAATTACTCTATGATTGAACCGAACCAAAGAAAAGCTAATAAGCAAGCCACAATTACGATGGAGGATCGAGCAATGACAAATGGGACAAGTCGAGCTTCTCTGAAGTCATAACAAGCCACGTTAGGGCACGAGGCAATTGAATTCAAAGTGTGGTATATGACGATGCGGTAGATAATAACCAAAACCCACACATTAAGCAAAAGATCTCGAGACGTTGTTGGTCGATCGGTCCATGGTTGAAGGTAGAATTGAGTTGATCAACAAAGTCATAGAGCTCTACGATGTAAGGAAGTAGAGATCAAGTTCGACACTTTAATCATGAAATACAAGCAACAATTTGAATTGGTCAAGTCGTCACAGGGGTGCATTTGCAGAGAGAACAAAACAAATGCATCGACGAGGACTCAACGGCCAAGTTGGGATGTGGAATGGCCATTTCGCCGATGCGTAAGAATGATGCACGAAGAGCCCAAACAGGGACTCGGGGTAATTGGGCGCAAAAGATCCGATAATGCCACAAGTAATGGAGTGCAAGTAAATTCGGTGGAATCGGGTCCCGAGTGTCCTAAATGAACTCAAACCTTGCAAGACATCGGGGACCGAAATACCGACTACCATTGCGTGAGGGTAAGGTGGGAAAAATGACCAAGACGACCCATAGAATGCGAGTGCGGCTAAAGCCCGACATCACCGCGGAGCATGTAATAAGGATAGGTCGGGGGTCAGCAGCCATCACGACCCAGTCAATGTGAAATGAGGCTAGAGGAGTCGGGTGAGTCATCTTCAAATGACACAAGCGGCTTGAGCCGTGTAAAATGGAGTTTGCTGCATTAAGTTTGGATCCATAAAGTGACAACACGGGCTCCGTGTCTGACATGGAGACACTAAGCTCGAATGCGACAAAGGGACTCGACATAGTAAGATAGCTCGACACAAGTGTATTGAGTTTACATAAGAGAAAGGGGTTAAAGGGGGTCTTGGTGGTCCATGATGCAAACCATGGCAACTCACCTAAGTGGTGGGAGCAAGGAGCTCAATGTAGTGATAGACACGTCGGCACATGGAAATGACTCTTGATGTGCGTTGGAGTTATAAGAATGGTCAACAATGTTAAGTAGGGCTCAATGACCATAAGAGATAGATAAAGGGGACTTAACACACATGGGCAAGGGACTAGTTGGTCCATAAATATGAAAATCTCAACATAGAGATACGAAGGTAGTGCTTTTTCGACCTATTGACATTAGAATGCTTTGAATACTCAAATCCTCCCAACTTCGCAAATGACAATGATGGAAATATGAGTGGGCCCCACTAATTTTAAATTCCCCAATGCATTTTAATGATGGAAAACATAAGAGAGAAAGCGGAAAATATTTAAAATGTCTTTTTCAATGAGGAATTAATACATAGTCCCGTGAAGACTAAGGCACGCCTAGAAAAAATCAAAACAACCGCATTCACTCGAAGCTCATATCTTGAGCAATTCTCAATGGAATCATGCAAAATTGGTCTCGTTGGAACCGTGGCTCGAGGTTGATGCACAAAAATCAATAATTTTGGAAATCAATGAAGATTCAAGGGTGGATTTTGAGGAAAACAAGTCCAGCTTTAGTTTGGTTGTTGGATATTGGTTGGAGAAGCATTTAATAAGAATGGACAATCATTCTTTCAACGCGCTACAGTTATGGGACACCACTGGAAACCTTGAGATTGCTTTTGCAAATCAAAATCACCAACTACATTTATTTGTCATGAATTGCAATTGGTTGGAAAGTGAATTTCGAGAATTGCATTCCCTCTCTCTCTCTCTTCCCAAAATTCTATAAATTGAAGTGTTGGGTCATTGAAAAGGAGGATAATTTGAGTAGCAAAACTCTGCCCATTTTGTTTTGTGAAACCAATGTGCTGCATGCCTTCATATTGGACTTCTTGCATGTTGATCCAGGCCTTTCTCTTGCTTTGTAAATGAATTGTGCATGTTAATGAAACAGTAGATGCAAATTTGTGGATGTTTTCTTCCCTTGTCTGTGTTTATTGCATTCTTCTTGCCTCTTTATTTCATTTGCAGGTGTATTGTGTCTACCTTATGCTCTTGCAAGATTCAATATTGTTGTGTTTCAATGGAATGATGTTGTGAATGCTGCTGTTAGACCGTGGAGAACTGTTATCACCCTCTTCAATCAATATTTCCTTTTCATTTTCACACATTGGAGGATTTTCCCATCCCCTTCTTTTGGTGCATCACCTCTGTATTGTATTTTTTTCATGCTCTTTCTCTCTCCCTGGTCCCTTAGAAGTTGTAGGATAGAGATAGTCAGTAGTTTTCTTTCATTAGAGTTAGTTTGCACTAGGATTAGGAAAAATAACCGGCTTTCTTTGGAGGTCTATCTCAAGCAACAAGTCTCACACTTCGAGATAGTACCCATGTTACACACCACACCTGTGAACTCAAGCACACACACTTGTGCAAATAAGAGGGTGTTGTAATTTGGTGATAACATGAACATTTCAAGAGTTGACAAAGGGGTTTTGATTACAACCATTGATGCAAAAACTTCACCATTGATTTAGAGATCCGAGGGGAAGAAGGATGAAGCTCAACATGCTCAAAGACCCAAAATGACCACTACAAGTGATGGGCATAAGAAAAAAACCCTACAAGGTGAATTTGAGGTTGATATGAGTAGACATTAAGGAAAAAATTTCAAAAATGTTTGGAAACTCTACAAAACTTAAATATTTGTCGTGTTATTCAAATATTATTGATTCTAAATGTATTTAATGGGGACGGTAAAACCACTAACTAAAAATTGTATGTATGATAAACTAACTCCCTAAGCTAAATGAAAGGTGACCAAGTGGATACTAAATAATGCTAAACCATTCCTACTCTTGTAAATGTATGATTGCTATCAAATTATGAACCTATTTAGATCATAAGCAATCAATTTGTGTGTTGTCTCTAGATGAGGAAAGGATCTCACTAAAATGGCTACAAAGCCATGTTTAGATCTTCCTTTACTACTCAAATATGAGAGAATGGATGCAAAGATGAAGTAGCTATTCCAACAATGGAGAAGGCTCTTATCATATGCTTATAGTAATGAGAATGTTTGTAAAGGTGTAAGGTGTGAAAGAAGGTAGGTAGGTCCTTTATATAGCTTTCCAATTTGGGAGAAGCTTGTAAACTAGTGCATGTGGGATAAATGATAAAGTAGATTTAGAAGAAATAAGCTTGATTAGAGGAATTAACAAGTGATTAACAACTCATGGGAGTTGGAGATGATTTAATTAATCAACTAGGATTAATTAATAGGCTAGATAAGCTTAGAAATCTATTTAGAGATGATTTAGAGGAAAATAGGTAGGATTTGAGATGATTTGAAAGGGGATTTAATTAATAAGAAGAGGGTTTATTGATTAAATACAAGGTTAAAAGGCTTAATTAACTAATAATAGTTAATTAATTAATTGATTTGAAGAGGATTATAACTAATGAAGTGTCATTAATTGGCATCTAGAATGGGATAAAAGCTAGTTAATTAACAAAGTGTCGTTAATTGACCAAAATGGAGGGAAACATTAGTTAATTAGTGGAAATCACTAATTATAATGAAAATGATGGGAAAGAGGGTAATTAGTACAATTTAGTATTAAAACTGCGTAAGGTGGATTTTAGGTGTCTACATTTTCCCCTCTTTGGGGTGGCGTAAGTGATGCCACTTCAAAGATAGTAAACAATTATAAACAAGTAAATTTTGAAAGGGAAGAAAAAAATTAGTAGAATGAAGGATTCCCCCTCGAGTGTCGATGGGGTGATGAAAGAGGTCGATCGATGAAAAAATAAGAAATGAAAAAAAGTCAACAAAACCTAAGACGTGAAAAAAATATGAATGAGTAGGAAAGAAAAGCTGGTGTTTTGATGGATAGAAGAAAGGGGGGAGGGGGATAAATATAATCCCTATTGCCCTAGGTGTTGTTGAAGAAAAAAAATGAAGAAGAAAATGATAATGAAGAAGAATGAAGATGAAGAGAATGGAAATAGCTTTCATCCATCTTAGCTCAAGAACAACTTTGTTTCATCATTTTTCTTTATGATCTACATCATCGGCTCTTTATTATAATATAAGCATACAAAAAAAGTGTAAAATAACATGAAAATCTATAATACTAACATTTTTCATTGCTAAAACACTAACTCAAAGAAACATACATAAAGTAATGTAATGCAATACGAGAAAGTAAACAAGATAACCATGAAGGAAACAAGTACAAACACATACTCAAACAAACAACATTCAAAGATAGTTGCACCAATGTTTTTGTTATCAAGCTTAGTTCCCAAATGTTTGAGTTAATGACAAGGGTTAAAAATGGCACCCCAAAAAAGGATACATGTGAGGTGAATAAACGGAGGACACATAGGGTCCTATGAAAAAATCAATCATGTACTATGAAAAATACCCCAAGCAAACTCATGTGTAAGGAGTACAGACATAGTAAGCAAACCAACTTTGTTAATGGAGGTAGATCAAAATGATTCACAAGTCATGTGTGAGAACAAGTGAGGACCAAAGAAATATGTTTTGTAGAAAATTTTTTGATGTTTGAGGACATTGTGTCATAAATGATTTGATGTGTGAATGCTTTTTACCAAAATTTTTTTGGATTTTTGAAAATTTTACCAATTTTTGGATTTTTTTTTTGAATTTTACCAATTTTTGGATTTTTTTTTAATTTTACCAATTTTTTGGATTTTTTTGAATTTTAAATTTTTTTTTGGATTTGAATTTTACCAATTTTTTGGATTTTTAATGATTTTACCAATATTTTGGATTTTGAATGATTTTTTGAATTTTTAGATTTTTTTGAAAGTTTTCCAAAGCTATGTATAGGAAAATGAAGATGCAAAGATGCCCCCAAGTGAGAGGTGAGAATGTACAAGGGAAAAATCATACATATATACAAGAGGAAGATAAATATAGATCAAGGCCAAGATGGATAGGTTCAACATGTGATGATGAACTCAAACCAATGAAGTGCTAATAAGAAGGAAAGTGTGCCCCCAAGTGCAAGCTGGCCAAGAAACATGATGATAGAAAGAAGGACAAGATTGTTTATTGAAAGAAGGGACAAAGTTTCCCTCAAACATGGTAAAAAGGAAATCTTATACACATGGATTCTAAACAAAGTAGAAAAAAATGAATGCTTATGAAGGATATGGAAAATGTAGCTAGAAGACTCGCGATGAAAAGGTGATTAGCCAAAGGCACAAATTGTGAGACAAGATACAAACTAAAGAAAGAGTATGAACAAGGTCAAACAACACTTGGTAACATACTAATCTATGTTTTCTCATCGAGATCCAGTGTGTGTGCATGTGGAAATTAATTACCTCTTGAAGTGAAGATTTGATAGGAAATAAGTGAAGACAAACTAGCCAATGTGTAGGAATGATTTATTTTGATAGGTGATTTGTGAATGGAGGGTGGAAGGAGAGCCGTACATTGCTTCACTCTAGCTACCATCCAGGCATCCATAGCCCCGATGGAGATGTATTTGATTCTAGTCACAACATTTCTCTACTACCAACCAAGCATCCATAGCCCTGATAGAGATATTGGAAATACCCCAAGAGAGAGTTATATATTGCTTTTCTTTTTTTTTTTTGATTGATTTTTGATTGATTTTTTTCTTTCTAAAACTTATTTCAGCTCTCTCGATTGTTTTGATAAGGGGTTAAGAACCACATGATGGCTTGATGGAAGGATGTGGAAGTGATTGTGATGATGACATTGGCTAGTGTCAAAAAATACCCAAAAGTTCTTTCACAACAAGTTTATTAGATGTAGATAGTGATAGGATCTCTAAGAGGTCAAGTCATTCTTTAATTTACCAAGGTGATGAAAGACCAAGGTCAAAACGGATACTATAGAGATAAATGTCACAAAATGAGCATGAATAGACTAACAAAAATATCATCGAAGGGATGAAAATGGTGGATGACTTGTAGAGGAATGGAAAGAAAGGAAGAAAGAACATCCATGTGTATGTAATACCTGATTGCAATGTTTGATCTTTGTACCTTTGATTTTTTTTGTAATTTTTTAATTTTTTTTTTTTTTTTTTAATTTTTTTTAAAAAGTTTTTTTTTTTTATTTTTTTTATTTTTGATTTTTTTTTTGTGAAGGGAAAATTGAAGGGGAGAGAAGGATGAAGATGAATGATTGGGAAGTTGGGACCAAAAATGTCACTTGCACGTGATAGATCCAACAATGATGTTTGTGATTTCTTTAATAAGGAGACTAGAGTTTTTCTTATCAAGAGTGATATTATCTCCAATCTCGATGATCATGGTGAGATCATATTCGATAAGTGATTGTGACTTATCTTTCAACATGGATTTTGTATGTGGGATCTTGAGTTCCCTATCCATAGGTTTATGCACTTTTTGCCATACTTGATGGTTGTGTTGGTGTGCATTCTTGAATCACGTTTTGATTTTTAACTTTATGGTTGTTTGACTTGTTGGGAGCTTTGGAGCTCTTTGGATTTTGATATCTTAGCTTGATGAAGAAACTGTTTGGGTTTCATATAAGCTAATGTGTGATTTTCTGATCCGAGAAGTGGGAGAAGAAAGTGGATGTTTAGGATTGATGATAAGAAATGGTAGGGATGATGGTGGGGTTTGCCACAATTTTTTGATAGAAGGATGATATGATGGATGAAGAGGATATGGTCCAAGGATTGAAGAGGATGGGCTACCGAGGAGGTGAGCCACAGATAGAAGATGAAGGGCTACTAGGATGTGGCCCCAAGATGGAAGAAAATGGGCTACCAGGAGGTGAGCCATAGATAGAAGATGAAGGGCTACTAGGATGTGGCCCAAGTATAGAAGAAAATGGGCTACTAGAGGTGTCCCATAGATGGAAGATGATGGGCTACTATAGATGATGGATAAAGATAGAAGGGCTACTAGGATGTGGCCCAAGTATAGAAGATGAAGGGCTACTAGAGGTGGCCCAAGAATAGAAGAAAGGGCTACTAGGAGGTGCCCAATATAAAAGAAATGGAGGGCTATAAGAGATGTGGCCCAAAGAATAAGAAGAGATGGGCTACTAGAGGTGACCCACAATAGAAGATGAAGGGCTACTAGGAGGTGGCCCACATATAGAAGAAGATGGGCTACCAGGAGGTGACCCAAGGAGAGATTGATTGAGGAATTGTGATATGTAAAGAATGATGGGTGATGAGAAGATAGGCCAAGGATCAATGACAGACCCAGGCATTTCTCCATGTAATGGGGAATGTGAAAATGAAGAACAAGAGGAGGATCAAGTTTGATGATCTTAGGATCTTCCTCTATTTTTTGAAAAAGGAATCAAATCTTCTTCCCCACAATATATGAACACATCGAGGTCAAAAGAGAATCCTTGCTCATGATCCTCTAGAGGAATGTCATCATGTAGCCCCATGAATTTTCCATGATCGCTTCTTCATTTATGAAATAAAAATTGGTATGGGGGTTCATTTTTGATGACCATAGTAGGTTGATTGGAAGAAAGAGGTCCAACAAGTGTGAAGATTTAGAAGATGTTTGATGATGTAGATGAGGGGAAGGTTTGACCTTATTTCTCAAGGGCCAAAGAGGGATTGGATTTTGATTGATTTAGAAAAGAAGATGACTCGAGAGATGAAGTAGATTTGTATTTGGATGTATCAAGTGGAAGAAGATGTAGATTTGGAATAGGTTGGTATTGGTTTTCCTAGAAGATGACATAGTGTAGGTAGAAAAATAGGATCACATAGAAAATTAGTAGATTATGACGTAGGGGTTGACTTGGATGATTGATTAGAGGAATTTTGAGTCACATGGATCTTTGATGGAGGAAGAGGTCATTGAGGGTGATTGATAAAGGGGTCCTGTGAGAAAGGGAGGACCATGACTCAAGAGTCGAATTAGATGTTTGATTGGAGGAACTTTTGAGTCACATGGATCTTCAAAGGAGGAAGACATCATTGAGGTGAATGATAAAGGGGGTCCTATGGAGAAAGGGAGGACCGTGACTCAAGAGTCAAATTAGAGGAATGATGGGGAGAATTTGTGGTGACACAAATCCTTAGAGGAGGAAAACATTGTTTAGGTGACTGATTATTCCTTAGAAGAAATTTGATGGATGAGGCTCAAGAGACTGAGGGGAATCTAAATAATAGTTTGGATTAGAATAATCAAGAGATTGAGAGGAATCTTAAAATAACATGGGATTAGAATGAGGGGAAATGGATTAGAATAAGAGATCGAGGGAATCAAAAGAATAACATGGATTAGAATCATCATAATCATACCACCGACTATGAGATGAAGGTGGGGAAAGGGGTAACCGAATGGGTTCTCTAGTGTGAAGAACCAATCGAGGTTTAGTCATGATGGGCATATTTTGATGTGAATTCCTAAACCTAGGTTCCCTATTGTCGTAAGTGTGAGGAACCATGTGATATAGTCTAGTCATGGTTGGCATTGTTGGGACCAAATTCTAGACCTAGATTGTATGATTGAACTCCTTCAAATGGAAGGAAGTTCCATGTGATTCAGGAAGCATAATGGAAACCAACTAGACATTTTGTAAGTATGGAGATGCTCATGTGATTTTCCAAAGGGAATCTAAGGAAAACAAACATCGTGATGACACAATTTTGACAAATCAACAAGGTTTGAAAACAAGTTACAAGTGTAAATGTCAAAATGGTTGATCAAAATTTAGCAACATAATGGTTATGCAAAGGAAACTTTTCCAATGTTCAAATTGTCTCAAGAGTTTCTTGATAGGAAATTTTTTGCTAAGGTTTGAAAAAAATGTGTACAAGGACTATACAATGAACCTAGGAAAAAAATCAAGTAAAAACAAATGTAAATGTCACAATAAATGGAAAGGAATCTCAAAGAATCAAGGAAATTTAATCAAGGAATCAAATAATACCCTAAGTATATGACAAATTATATGAATGAGAAGTATCAAGGAAAATCAAAACAAGGTCCAAATAATGATCCAATCATAAAAGAACTCCCTATGTCTCCTAAATCTCAAAGGTGGTTTAGTTCAAAATGACAACACAATTTCAATACTTAAATCAAGTTTGGAATAAACAAGGTTTAAGTATTAAAATGAGGTTGAAGTGATTTGATTCAAGGTATACCCAAACAAGTTTAAAAAAAAAGTCAAGTTTTTGAAAATGGAGGTTACAAATGCGAGCAAATAACAATACAACTTGGATACTTTTAATCAATCTTTTAGGAAAAATGAGATGTTAGTATCAAAATGGTATTGACATGATGAAACAATGTAATGACAACACTTTCCAAAACTCAAGGCAATGTTTGAAAAAAACAAGGTCTAAGTATAACAAGGAATTGATATTATGTGAGCAACGTAACAATACAATCTAGAAACTTATATCAAGTTTTACAAAAAAACAAGATGTAAGTATAAAAATGTATGTATATGATATGATGTGAGCAGCGTAACAACTCAAGGGAAATCAATGATGAGACAACCTAACTACAATGAGATGATCTTGATATGGGTATCAAGATAAGGCTTACCAAAACATGAGGACGTACCAACACACTTTCAACACTTAACATTCATGCATGACATGGTCATGTAAGTGACTACAAAAGTGGTGGACATGATTATTTTTGGTAGTTCCACACGTATTTGTTCTCTTTTGTCCAAAAAATGGCAACAAGAGAACAAAGGAGATAGATCAAATGGGGATGAAAAAAAATGCGTAGTGTAACTTTGGCAGAGTTTTGCCTTGTCTTATGACAAGGTAGAAACTAAGGACAAAGTTATGCCTTGTAAGTTTTGTGATGAATGTCACATGGCACCAACTTTAATGGACTCTCCCTTGTTTGAATAACAAGGTTTTGACTCGAAAAATTCATTGCTTTGTGAGAGATCTTTAGAACATGATGGATAAAGTCAAGTTGGCCCCAATGCCAAATGGTTTCCTAAGATTTTGTTCTCAACACTCACCAATTCTTTCCTAAGAGAGGTACATTTTCTAGTAAACTAGACAAAGGACCATTACCCCACAATCAAATTAATGAACGAGGCCTCATGGGAAACTTGAAGCTTTTCTCACAGGGTTTTGTTCTAGTCAAGTGGGTAGTGGGGAACTTCCCATTTTGTCCACTAGTTCCCTCAAGGTGTGGACTACTTTGGGGTTCTTGTGGTAATCCTCATAATGAGTTTTATGGCTTATGCCAAGATACTTCCCATAGTTTAAAGTGGATGGTTTTAACCTCTTATCCGAACTGCAAATACAATGTTTTGAATAAATGGTGTGTTTTTTAATTTTGAACTTAATTTGGTTTAGCACACCATTGAAACCTACAACAAATGTCATTAGTATTTGTTTAGATCTTGATTCTTTGACAATGAATTAGGTCCATGCACTCAAAAGTTAGTAGTTTTCCAAGAAATCCACAATATTATAAAAGAGGATTAAAGGTTGCTTTTGATTCTCAAGATCGTCAAAAGATGCAAGAGAAGAGCATACACAACAATTAATCCAACTAGATAGAAATGGAAAACTTTAAATCAAATGACCATTAAAATGCTTTATGAAAAGATTAATTCCTTAAACAATTTTAAATGATGAAGTTTTCCAAATTAATCAAAATGTTAGTAAATGAAGATCAAAGTTGCTTTTGATTCTCAAGATCACCCAAAGGTGCAAGAGAAGAGCATACACAAGCTTTGATCTAACTTAAGAAAAATGGAAAAAAACATTCATCAAAGCATTTAAATGTTAAAAAATGATTTTTAAACAACTCAAATGATTATATTTTCATGCAAACTATCAAAATAGCCAGAACAACACAATTTAACAATTAAAAAAACCAAATCATCAAATCCATTTTGAAATGTGTTAGAAATTCTCAAAAATTTCAAGAGAAGAGCATCGTGGTGTTGATAAAAATGAATCTAACATGCAAAAAACATGACCAATTTTATAATAAATGAAAACCCGCAACAAATGTAAGTCTAAATCCCAAATTTATGTTTTCATTGCATAGTTCACTTCAATACCTTTTCGTAAAAAAAAAAGAGTCATTTCAAGTTTGGGAGAAAAATTTTATGGCATACAAAAGATGGGTTGATAATCTTATGCTCACGGGTATGCACTTAACATGTACTCAAAAATGTAAAAAAAATTCCCAAAATCTATAAAAAAAATCAAAATTTTCCCACCAAGTTAATTCAATTTATGACAACATTGCCATTTCATTAATACATGAATAGAAACTCAAAACTATCAAACATTTAACCTACATGCTAAAAATTTAATATTTTCAAAAATTGAAAAACTAGCATGTAAAATGATAAACAATCTAAAAAGCTCTAAAAATGAAAACATGGAAAAGATTAATTTTTTTCTCACAAAGATTCAATTTTGACAAACCCATCTCATTAATATGTGAATAAAAGACTCAACACTATCAAACACTAACCTACATGCTAAAAAACTAAAGATTTTCAACAAATTGACAAAACTAAGCATGTAGAAATGATGAAAATGAAGCTCAAAAAATGAAAACATGGAGAAATCTTGAATTTTTCTCACAAAGATTCAATTTTGATAGCAACCCATCTCCTTAATATGTGAATAGAAGACTCAAAACTATCAAACACTAACCTACATGCTCAAAAACTTAATATTTTCAACAAATTGACAAAACTAGCATGTAGAATGATGAAAAATGAAGCTCAAAAAATGAAAACATGGAGAAATCTTAATTTTTATCTAAAGATTCAATTTTGATAGCACTTCACCTCCTTTATACCTAAAGGAAGACTCAACACATACAAACTCAACAAAACAAGTTAAGAAATACAAGTTATATCAATATATGCAAAAAAGAGGTTAGTATGCAAAAATGAAACTTAACTACAAAAACTTGAAAGTAATGACACATGAGACAAAGGGGTGTCCCACTGGGCATGCCAAATGTATGTATGCTAAACTAACTAAGCTAATTAAATGAAACTAACACCAAGTAGTTCCAAAAACAAAGTTAATCTACCATTAACATCATGATAAGAGCTTAAAGGAAATAACTATTCTAATGCATAAACATGAATGAACATCTAATGCTAAACCATTCCTACTCTTGTAAATGTATGATTTCTATCAAATTATGAACCTATTTAGATCATAAGCAATCAATTTGTGTGTTGTCTCTAGATGAGGAAAGGATCTCACTAAAATGGCTACAAAGCCATGTTTAGATCTTCCTTTACTACTCAAATATGAGAGAATGGATGCAAAGATGAAGTAGTTATTCCAACAATGGAGAAGACTCTTATCATATGCCTATAGTAATCAAAATGTTTGTAAAGGTGTAAGGTGTGAAGGAAGGGGTAGGTCCTTTATATAGCTTTCCAATTTGGGAGAAGCTTGCAAACTAGTGCATGTGGGATAAAGGATAAAGTAGATTTAGAAGAAATAATCTTGATTAGAGGAATTAACAAGTGATTAGCAACTCATGGGAGTTGGAGATGATTTAATTAATGAATGAAGAAATTAGAGAGAAAATGGATAACTCTTTTCACTCATAAGTAAGTCAAATCTCTCTCATGAACTTACAAGAATACCAATAGGAAAAATAATTTCAGAATTATAACCCCTTTGAATGAGGATCTCGTTACAATTTATAGCATTTTGGAAGTCTCTTCACCTATCCTCATTAACCCTTCATATGCCTGAAACTTTTCACATTATTAGGAAAACACTAAGTCCCCTTTTATAACTTAAGGGTTACTTACTACATTGAAAATAAAGTCATTTTTAATTGAATAAGGCATTATGTAAAAGTGCAACCCCAACAAATAATTAGAACATGGAGGAGAGAGAATGTGGGGGGAGAAGAGAGAGAAGGAAAATAAGGGATGTTTCTCCTGATGAAGTCCACTGATTCTGATCATTAGAATGCTCCAAGGAGATGAAACTATGAATCTCTAAATCCTTTGCATCTTGAAAAACTCCTTAAGACCTACACTAAATGTTGAATTGTTCTTTGTCCCATGCTGATGAAAAGATACCCATTCCCTTGAATTCCTTATTGTGAATGATTCACTCATGTCATTATGACAGGTGGTGTTGTTAACAAGAAAATTCCTTTTGATGACCTATAAACACTGCAAATTGAGTGCTAGAAACACTCTTGAGTTATCCCAATGATGACCGTGGGTGTTTCTCATGGAGATTCACTTCAAAGAAGTTTTGATGACCTATAAACACCGCAATTTGAGTGCTAGAAACACTCTTGAGTTATCCCAATGATGACCGTGGGTGTTTCTCATGGAGATTCACTTCAAAGAAGTCGAGGACAGAAATAGCCTCCCACGATGACCCTTTGCAACATTGTCATATTCTACTTATATATGTACTACGAAATGATACATTTGTCCATACAAAGGTTAGGTACCAATGAACATACTTGATGAAACTATGAATGGTTCTTCAACACTTGTTATTCTTGAATGGAGCAACTTACTATTTTTAGTAAGTGTAAAAATAAGATTTTGGGCCTTGACCTGCCTATGACAGTTTGAAATTCTTCTTCTCACTGTATTCCTTTTGTGGGAACCATTTTCTAGACCACCTTACAATTTATGGAAAGTGCTTGTGGGACAACTTAATATTTTTAGTAAGTTTCAATTTTTCACCGAGGTGATCATTCCAATGATTTTCTCCCATGATATCTCCTCTCGTGTTTACCGCCTCATTCACAACTTCTTCAGATGATGGCTTACCTGAAATAATAATCTCACATGTAAAAGGCCTCGCTATTTTTAGAAATTCTACTTCTGGTGGTTGGATCATATTGGAATAAAGTTTTCTGATATTTGTTTTTGCCCAATATCACCCCCTAAAATTTTAGGATTGCCCGATCACTAGTTTATGAGATTTTAAAATTTTAAATTTCTCACATGGCCGCAACTATGGACACGATACAACCATTAATGGAGCTTGAAAATTGTAGGTCTAGTATTCTCCTCTAATCATGATAAAAATTATATTTTCGATATGGGTTTTTCCTTCTCGTTCCTCCATTGAATTTTCTCTTCAAACCGATTGTCAGTTGATCAGAAAATCAACTTTTGTTCTCATTGTGTACAAGAAGAGTTATTTTCTGTGAAAAAAATATTTCGTGAATAGGAGATCTATTATTGGGGTTTTTATGGCCTCTAAAAATGGTGAAGATAGCATAAAACATTTCCTTGATCCATGCCCTGGTTTGCAAGTTATGTTGATGGCTATGAGGGTTTTCAGAGGGATTTCTTCATTTCTCTCTTATGTTCTTCGTTCCTTCAATCAAATAATCCTATTATATATATATATATATATATTTCATGGTGTGAAAGATATGGAAGATTTGGTTTAGTGCAAAAATGGTGGATTGGGTCCCGGAGAAGAATAGACAAAGATCGGCAAGATGTGAAGTCGTGGAGAAGAAATGGAGGGAAAAAATGCTAAGCCCCAACTTTAAAGCATTAAAAAAAACACATACCAGAGCTGGGGTAAATTTATTTTTCCCTATTGTCCCTTTAGCTAAAGGGATGAAAGGGACATCAATTTGCACATAAGCAAGATTTGAACAGTGAGATTTGAGCTAAGGAGCTTGAGAGAAGCACATGGGGGCTGAAATTTAGACATATGGAGGACCACAAGGCATACCTAGGGATAGACACATTTTACTATCCCCTATTTTACTTTATATAAAGTGATGAAAGGGACATCAATTTGCACATAGCACCAGGTTGCAACACTTGGTGTTCATTCGTGCACCGAGGGGATAGGCTCCGACAGGCTCTTGAGAGCTGAACTGACGATGCAGATGGTCCTATGAGTGATTAGGGGGATAAAAAGGGCTTGGAACATTTTACCATCCCCTATATCCCTTATATTAAGGGACTAAAGGGATATCAAAATGTGCCAGGCTCCTGGAGCTAACACATGTCCTGTTGAAAATTTGGCTAAGTGTTGAACGCATTCCTTGAGCCAACTTGTGACGGTGATAACTTAGGCTCCCAGACGAGTTCAAAGGTAAAAATTTATATGATATTGAATATAAGACACTTAATTAATTTAACAGTGATGGTTTGGATATCCAATTATTAATGAATCACCTTCAAATTCCCATGTTTTCTTGGGATCACCGGTTGTCTTGTTGGAAGAATGAATTACCTAGGGAAGTGTATGATGTTTCACGAGGTCTCATTTTTTCTACCATTTAGGGAATGGAAAATAACTTCCATAGGTCATTTTTGGGCTCTTTAATCATTACAAAGATCCCATAATCTTTTCTTGAAGCTTAGGTACTCCTTCGCGGTGTATACTCATTTAGGCCCAAAACCCCACTTTTACTGAATCAACTACAAAAAGCTCTACCGAATTGATCTTGATGCCTTCAAACACTTAAGAAAATTTAAATCATCATTTTTTGATGATGCATTTCCATTTTTATCCAATTTATATTTTTAGTATGCCTTGCTACGGACACATGTTATTTTTAGTAAGTGCACTGCGGGTGTCAGATCATGACAAAACAAGTCTTGAAATTATGGGTTTTATTCTGGGGTTCCACGCTCCAAATTTTGGGTAATTTCTTCATCTGAACAAGTGGGAAAATGATATTTTCATTGGCGGGGGAAGAATATTGATAAAAACACAACCCTCCATATCCCTAAAAATAGGGACTTCATGGTGTGAAAACTAGTTCATGCGAAACTAAATTTTTCAACGATCATTCCCTCTAATTTTCATGCAATTTCATCCACTGGAACCTTGAGAAGTGAATAGGTATCTCGCTGCATTTTTTCTACTATTATTCATGGAATCCATTAATGGAGTCTTCAATCTTCAGATATCACAGAGGTGGTGATGAAGGAGAATGAGGTTATTTGCAGTTGAGAATGAGAGGGAGGTTAGGAAAAAACATTTAGGAGCTGAATTTTAGGCACATGAAGAACCAAAAGGCTCAAGGGACATCAATTTCCACTTTGTGCCTCATTGTGACACTTGGCGATCATCCGTGTAGAGAGAGGGAAGACTCAAACTTAGCTCTCGAGGCCTTAAGCTGGAAAACAGGGCTCATATTAGTGTTCCGGGGGCTCAAAAATGGTTGGGAACATTATGTTATCCCCTATGTCCCTTTTCTAAATGGATGAAAGGGACATCAAAATGTGCTAGGCTCCAAGAGTTTACACACTTTGTCCTCTTTAAAAATTGCTTAAGTTTGAGGACTTGAGAGCGAACTTATGAAGGCCCTATCTGGAGTTCTCAATGGTTTTTAAGGTGAAATTTTATAAGAATTTGAATGAAAAAGGCCTTTGGAATCCAATGGTTGAGGTATCATCTCTTGAATCATCCATTTGAGCCTTGAAAAATAGGAATTTTTTTCTAACTCCATGATTGAGCATGAGAAAAATTAGATATAAACATATTGCACCTAGGTGTTGTGAAAAATATGATTCCACCTTCTTGTAAATATTTGAATTAAATTTCCGAACAACATATTTTTTATCTCCTAACTCCTTCCAAATCTCCTGGAAATGCTTCCCGAAGCTCAGTAGCTTTTTTAGCCCCGTGCCCGCTTGGGCATGAAAACCCTTGTTTGATGAATCTACTCGAACCTCAAAATATTTATTAAATCTTACAAAATCCATTCCCAATGTTCTCATAACTTCAATTCATCTCCATGTTTAATTTTCTCCTTTGTTCCACTCCGGGGGTTTGCATAGTCCCAGGAAGGCTAGTGGTAGCCCTTCCCAAAGCGCACAAAATTGGCATTCCTCAAGAACCCTAAAATCACCTAGGGGATTGAATTGAATTTCCTAACTCATCAAGGGGATTGAGTTGACATCCACTAGAGGGTCATTAGAATGTGATGATACCCATTGATATTGTTTTAATGGTCTCATATTTTATAGTATGTCATGTGTTGAATACCCTTGCACTCTGTTACTTTGGTCATCTTGTCAAAACATTTCCACATGAACCTAAGCATTGGAACTTATTTATTAATTATTATAATTACTACTAAATTACTTTATTTAATTGGTTTTGAATGTGCATTTTAATCTCGTTGATGCAATGAATGATTATTAAGAGCTTATCGAATGATGTACTTGTTGTAAGAAGTTGTTATGTACCATTACTAATATGCAACCGAAGATACTCTGTCACAAGAAAGATAGAATTGTTCACACCAAGTGGCATATAATAATCGGGACTCATCCATAGAAAGACACTTGCAGCCAAGAAAATATACACGTCTACACAACCATGATTATGGGAAAGGTGATCGACAAGAATTCTTCATCTAAGTTCACACCTGCTAATGAAGGAGTAGTTATGTTAATAAATTCAGATCTCACGCCAATGCCTAATTATTCTCTACAACTACAACTTGGAACTAGTTGATTTAATTTCAAAACTGATTATTTGAATAAGTAGTTAGTCATTCTAATTTATTAGAACACTTCTCTTCATCTTTGATTGTATACACAAATTTCTTGGGAATGATCTAGTACTCAATAAAAATGTAACTACTAGTTGAAAGAGTCTCTTCACGTCTCTCTGGAATATAAAGAGGATGTTAAGGCGTATTATATATCGATCCATAGGAGGATAATTACGGTAATTTTAATCTTCATGATGATCAATAAAATATGAGTTCTATCATTTTATTGTAGACTCCAGCCTTAGGAAGGGATAACACCCAAGGTAGGGCTCACTTGTTGTTCTTAACCCCTTTTCTTACTATTTTTGTTGTTTATGTGCTTGCATGAATAAATTATACTTGTACTAGTTTAGTTCTCCACTTATGTTATGATTTCA
This sequence comes from Taxus wallichiana var. yunnanensis, assembly GCA_018340775.1. Taxonomy (NCBI): domain Eukaryota; kingdom Viridiplantae; phylum Streptophyta; class Pinopsida; order Cupressales; family Taxaceae; genus Taxus; species Taxus wallichiana. The sequence goes on from CM031238.1 coordinate 362,922,983, forward strand.
TCTGTTTCATATTTATTTAAAGCATTTACCTTTCATCGTAATGTATTTTATCCTTCCAACATTATGTTTCTATTTTTGTGACAACAATCTTTAAGTTTATACCCTATGAGCACATGTAATTGTGCATACAACACTGATAGATTTGAAATTCTATGTCCCTAGGTATGATGAATAAATGAATGTGGATTAGTGAATAACATACTAATTGCTAATAATTAATTTTCACCACTATTTTGGTGCCATTTTTGGGGACACTTCCAAGTTATTAGGTTTTTGTGAGGGTTTTTCCATTCCTTAGAAGTAGTCTAGGTTTAGGAATGTACCTTAGAATAAACCCCCCCAACTAATTACCATTCAAGAGCCGAGTATTTAATGCACGCACCATCCAAGAGATTCCTATGATAGATAATTACCTAATCCACAAGTGAGCGAAATATCCTCATTTACCTATGAAGATTCTAAATATTCCGAGGAAGGAACCTCTATACTCGGTTTACTTTTTAAAGACAATCCTCTAAGTGACAGATTCAGTAGCTACTTTTGAAAAGCCATGGATGAAAAAATAAGTAGATCAAAATGCTTAGAATGGGGCAACCACTTTTGATTTCCCCATCAATAATGACGATGCAATTGTTGGGATGAAGAATATTTCTCCATCATCCTTTCCAAATTTCCGTGGAGCCATGTCAGAAGATCCAGACACCTTTCTCTTTGAGTTTGATGTTTTGTGTAGAAGTTATGATTATACTACTGATGCAAATAAGTTAAAATTATTTTCTTCAACACTCAAAGATGTTGCTTTAAGGTGGTTCATGGGATTGGGAAGGAATGATATTACTACATGGGAATAAATGAAGGAGAAATTCCTCAGTAAGTATCAAGACTATTGTAGACTAAGCAATAGAGGAAGTGATAAAATCTATATGATGTAAAGAAGTTAAAGAGGATGAAACACTAGAATATTGTTGACATGAGTTTAGGTATATGTTTCGAAGTCCGGAGGTAGCCGCAAAATATAAAGAAAACCACGAAGGAGAAAGGAAGCCACACATAAAGGATAGAAGGTGCTAAAGAATACAAAGTCACAATACATAGAGAAAGCCGCGTAAGACTAAGTAGAGATGTAGAATATTGGAAGAAGCCAACTTAAATCTATATAATGAAGTTAAATCATGCCGAGATCATGTAAGAAGATAATGAGAGGCACAATTCAAATGAAGTTACCTTTGAAATAGATTATATTTTGTATATTTATCAGTAATTAATGTATTATGAATAATGTGCATCACGAAAGACATATGGGAATGCCATTATGATATTTTGTATGAGAGTAAGAAAGGGAATAATATGTATGTACTAGAAACTAATGGATGAATGAATAAATAATGGAATTAGGAGTATAATCTGTTATTTTTCTTGATTTACGTTTTGATTCATAGATTAGATGTGGTGTATTTCCCGCGTACATCCTTAACCATGATTGATTACTTTCTAAGCCCTACAATCTTGTTGGAGTTTTAGGTCAAAAAAGATTATTTAGAAAGGTTCCTGTTATGCATCCAGAAGTTAATACACACCACTGATATACCACCTAACTCCCTAAAAATACTCTTTTTGAAGGGACTCAGTGATGAAGACATGGATGCTCTGGACTTGATAGGAGAAGGAGATATTTCAAGGATTCAAGAGCTACCATGAAAAGAGTAAGAAATGCAAGATCAAGAGGTGGAGTATCTACCAAATCAATGGGGGACATCTCTAAGTCTGATATTGTTAGCATGTTCAAAAATATGAAGCAAGAGATTGTAAATGATATGGCTAATCAATTAGATGCTCTACATGCCAAAAAGAAGAAAGAAGATGCAGATGTAACACTCACAAAGTACTTCCATTCATGTAGAAGGAAGAAATTAGATTATAGATATAGATAGAATTGGCCAGCATTTCTCAAGAAAGAGAGGCTTCACCTGATTTCAAAATGTTGGAAACAAAAGATGGGAAAGTTTTTTATGTTGCTCAAAGAAAACCATGGCCACCAAGGCAAGGAGGTATGACACAAGATCCTATGCATTCATTTCAAAATTGGTCTAATAATTCATATATGCAGCCCCCACCTTGGGCTAACCCTCAAGGTTGGGCCCCATATCCTAACCAGTACCAAAAATAGTGGAAACCTCCCTACCAAGGCCAACCACAACAACAATGGCAACAACCTCCCCAATCATGGAAACAACCATGGAGGGGACAACAATGGAATAACCCACCTCCTAATTACCTAAAAAAATTATCAACAAACCTCCTTATCAATAGCAACAAGCTCTGATGCCTAATCCCCAATCAAGATCCCAACCAAAAGCTACACAACTACCCACTCAACCAATGCCTAACCCTAACAATAAAGCTTCCTCAACCACCTATTCCACTAAACAAGCTCAATATCCTACTTATTATGTTGATATCAATAATATCCATCTTTTCTCAGGAAGAGAACTCCCTCCACCAACTGGACCAACCATCACTGAAATTGTAGAGGAACCACAATTGTTGCATGATGACCCACAATAAGGACAAAAGATGTTGCAGGCTGATCCAACAACTGAGAAAAAATCTAGCAAGTATAAAACATAGGATAATGAGCCACCATTCCCTAAAAGATTACAAGAAAAAAGGACTGATCCTAGAATGGAATATGATTGATTTTTCAATCAACTTAAAGACATTTGTGTCAAGATACCATTAATACAAGCTATCAAGGATGTTGCCTATCTACAACAAGCTAGTTAAGGACCTCTGCATTAAGAAGCTAGAAGGAAGAGGAAGGATCCATCTACTATATAGGTCATTGGAAAACTAGAAGATATTATGCTTGGGAACTTAGTTGTACCCAAGTATATTGATCCAGGAATCCCTCTAGTCAATGTCACAATCAATGGTACAGTAATAAAAATACTTTGATTGACTTAGAGCAGAAATAAATGTAATGACAAAGAAAATAATGGATGATTTGAAATTAAAAGGGTTAAGACCAACAACCATAGTCTTGCATCTTGTAGATAGATCCATAGTAAAGCCTGAAGGAGTTTTGGAGGATGTGGTAGTAGTGGTAGACTCTAGAGTACCCTGTTGACTTCATCATTCTATACCAAAAGCAAGCTTAGGAGGATATCCTATCATCCTAGGAAGACCATGGTTAGCAACTGTTGATGCATTCATTGGATGTAGATATGGTAACATGATCATCTCCAATGGAAGTGGCACCAAAAATCTTATGCTCTACCCACCCACATGCACAACCATTCAATGAAGAGGATCAAACCATTTGGGTGGAAGAACTAGAGGAAGATCATAATTCAATACAACAACTCATGATGTTGGAGAAGTCATGCATAATAGAAGGACAAGGAGGAGGATGTTGTTCTTTCAAACATTCTCCAAAATAATTATGGAAAGGGTAAAGAGGAGGATGAAAGTTGTAATGCATAAGCTGCCCTGAAAGTCAAATCTTGCCTCAACAAAATACTAAGAATATTCCAGGTAAGAACTACATCCTACATCAACTTCTTCCTCATGATTGTATCTTGAATTTTGTAAATATAACATATGCTCCATGACTGATCTTTCCAAGCAAGTGGATATCATACTTGGTAAGCCACTCAATGTGAACAAGACATTAAGCATGCAACAGGAGCAATTATTAGTTGCTCTTCTAAAAAATCACAAGACAACATTTGCATGGGAGTATGGAGATATGCATGGAATCCATCCTAAACTTTGTACTCATAAGATTTACATCAAAGGAGTTGTAAGCCAATAAGGCAGCCACAAAGAAGAATGAACCCAATAGTAAGGGACATAGTGAAGGAGGAATTAAAGAAATTATTGGATGTTGGATTCATATATCCAATCTTAGACAGTCAATGGGTGTCACCCCTCATTATTGTCCCCAAAAAGAATGGAAAATGGAGGATTTGTGTGGATTACAGGGAGCTAAACTCAGCAACTAAAAAGGATCATTTCCCACTTCCTTTTATTGATCAGGTACTTGACACTCTTGCTGGAAAAAGTATTTTTCTTTCTGGATGGTTATAGTGGCTACAATCAAATACAAATTCTCTAGAGGATCAAGAAAAACCACGTTCACATGCCCATGGGGATGTTTTCTTACTTTGTTCTTCCATTTGGATTATGCAACACACCTACAACATTTCAAAGGGAAGTTCTAAGTATTTTCTCAGATCTTACCAATGATTGTATGGAGGTATACATGGATGATTTTACATAGTCCATGGAAACTTTTGATGAAGTAATGAAGAACTTAGATAAGGTCCTCAAGAGATGCAAAGAGCATAATATGTCCTTGAGTAATGAAAAATGCTACATGATGATGTTTGAAGGGATAATATTGGGTCACTATTTGTCATCTACTGGAATCCAAGTGGACCCAATAAAAATATTAGTAATTATGAATTTTCCAACACCCAAAAAGTAGAAGGATGTAAGGAGCTTCTTGGGTCATGTTGGGTATTACCGAAGATTCATCCAGACTTTAGAAAAATTGCAGCACCTCTGTTTGGTTTATTAGGAAAGGATGTTGCATTCATATGGACAGAAAAATGTGAAGTTGCATTCCAAACATTGAAACAAATGTTGACCTTGCACCTATTCTGAGAGGACCAGATTGGAACTTTCCATTTCATATACATACAGATGCTTTTGATCATGCCATTGGTGTTGTCTTAGGACAAAAAGATGGGATACTTAACTATGTAATCTATTATGTGAGAAAGAACCTACAACATGTTGAACTTAATTACATGGTCACTGAGAAGGAATTCTTAGCCGTTGTATATGCCATCAAAAAATTTAGGCACTATATCATCATGGATATCCAATTTTTCATCCATACAGACCATGCTTGCCATAAAGTATTTAATCAACAAACTAGTTGTAAGTAGCAGGATAATAAGATGGTTTTTGCTCTTATAGGAGTTTGATGTAACAATTGTTGATAATCCTAGGAAAGATAATGTTGTAGCATATTTTCTCTCAAGAATGGAAAACAATAATGAAGAAGTAGTAGTGGATGATTCTTTCCCAGATGAGCACTTATTTTCCATTTCCACCAAGACACCCTAGTATGCTGATATAGCTAACTATTTGGTTTCAGGTAAGACACCTCCACACTATCTATATTGAAAAGAAAAAAATATATAGAGAAAAGTTTGAATTTCTCTGGATAGTTGGTTTCCTATTCCACACAAGACAGGATAATGTTATGAGAAGATGTATTGATGATGAGGAAATTTATGATGTCCTCAAATCCTTCCATAGTGAGCCATGTGGAGGACACTTTTTGTAAAGAGAACAACACAAAAGGTATTAACAACAGGGTATTATTGGCCTACATTGCACAAGGATGCAACATTGTATGCAAGAAGATGTGATAAGTGCCAAAGAATGGGGAGGCCTACCAAATCAAATGAAATGCCATTGCAGACCTCAGATAGTATTACAACCATTTGATAAATGGGGATTGGACTTTATGGGACCCATTGACCCAAAGTCTCAACAAAAAGAATACATCTGGTATGCACAACTACCTCACCAAATGGACAAAAGTAAAGGCCTTACCAAATCAAAAGAGTGAAAGAGTTACAAAATTCCTATATGACCATATCTTTACAAGATATGGAGTTCCAAGAGAGATTATCACAGATCAAGGTACCCACTTCACTGCTAAAGTTATTATTGATTTAGCTACAGAATATGAAATCAAGCACAGGAAGTCCACACCTTATCATCCACAATCCAATGGCCAAGCTGAAGTAACAAACAAGGAAATTGAGGCCATCTTGACAAAGACTATTGCACTACATAGAAAGGATTGGTCAAGAAAGACTTTCGAGGTAGTTTGGGCATTCAATACCACATGGAAGACAACAACTGGATTCACACCTTTTGAGCTATTATATGGTAAGATTGTTGTCCTCCCTATTGAGTTTGAGCATAAGACATTAATAACTGCATTGGAATTAGGTATAGATTTTTCTGAAGCACAAGAGGAAAGGGTTCTTCAACTCAATGAGTTGGATGAAATGAGGAGGCAAGTTGTCCATAATAAAGGTGGTACAAAAAAAAGGATCAAGTGGCATGATAAGTACATCAAAACAAGGCAATTTCAAGAAGGTGATTGGGCACTTCTCTTTGACTCCAAATACAAGGACCACATGGAAAAATTAGAACAAGGTGGCTAGGTCCATATGAAATTGAGAAGATATTTTCCAATGGAGCTATGAAACTCACCACCATTGACCTAGTAAGATTCAAACTATTAGTTAATGGCCATAGATTGAGATTGTATAAAAATCCAACTGATAGGAGCACCTTTATCCAACAGTTTAGAGGAGGCCAAAACAAGATGGAAATGAGAACATCATAGAATTAAGGATAGAAGTTGAATCAACTAGTTCATCTTCGATATTTTGGAGGAATGAGATCTTCAGTGGCCTTGGTTTGTCCATCTTGTTGGATACTCCAAGGAGGAATAAAAGGTGATGTGATCAGCCTTCATGGTGATCATTACCACCCACTAACATGTTTTATTTCATTAGTATTTCTGTTTTGTAGGATTTGGAGTATTTACAGCAAGGAGTGCATAACCTCTGATAAAAGGAGGTGATGCAAAGACTAGAATGTCCACTTGTAGCAACATGCAACCAAAGCCTTTTTTCTTTCTATTTGATAGAACCTGATTATGAAGATTCAAGAACCCACTACATGAACACTCAATATGTGAAGATAATTATGAGAAAATTCTATACGGACATCACTGTAACAACACTACTTGCAGCCCATGTAGTACCTCAACATGCAACCTCATGCATGCATCCATCAACATGGAATCCAAACACGACACATGTCAACATCATTTGGTGAATATTTCAAGTTAAGTGCACTTGATTCCTTTGATTGAGTATCGATAGAGTAATTATATATAATTAATATATGTGCCATGTTGTTTATTAAACTTTAGTGTCAATAATTTTTCACCACCTTTTTAGTTGTGACCTGTCCCCCATGTCATCCAATGACCATCACTTCACATGAGCAAGCCTCCACTCAAATTAATAATCATGTGTGTGTACTTGACTCAAGTTTCAACAAAATTTTATAGAGCACTTGTACTTCCATTCATTTGCATTCCTATTCTCAGTTCCAAAAGAAGAAAATCTCCAATTTATAGAGTTCACAATATTACAGAAATTTACAATGGGAGGGGATTTAATCAGGAATGAACCAACTGATCATTTGTAATTGTGGAGTCATCTGCAAATCCTTCAGTATTTCCATGACAATGGTTGGATGGACTACATAAATAAGTTTCAAGGCTTTAATGAGTCGATAGTTGTAAAATTTCGCAACTACATTTAGGGATGGCCAAGCAATGGTGAAGGGCTTGGAAGTTAAGGTTGATGATGAAACACTAGCTACAATAACTGGTTTTCCCATGGAAGGTGAACTTGTATCTAGTGAAAGCTAACCCTGAAGAAGCTCAAGCAGAGTTTGTTGATGAAGATGAAAATTTCATGGCGGATAGAAAAGGTACACTACATACTTCTCTAAAGCCTTTTTGGGAAGATGTCTCTAATTACATCATCAAGTATTTTACATGTGAAGGTAGATATTCCCTGATTGAACACTATCCACTTTAAATTGTTAAATCATTTAAAGAAAGGTAGGCATGTAAATGTACCAAATTTCTTACATGAAGGGTTAAAGAAAATGAGTAGGGAATCACAGAGAGGAAGGTCTACACTTTCCCATCACTGTCTTGTTACTCTAATTGTAAAGCATACATTGGAAATAAAACATCCTACATTGAATTGGGGAGATTTTACATGAGCAGACCATATTGATGACTTGTTAGGGAAGGGTAAAAATAAGAAACAAAGTCCTAGCTAGTTCCTCTATGCCTCCATCAAAAAACCTGTGCCTATAGAAACCCCAGTTCCTCCTGAAGTTTCCCTACCTTCTGAAACACCTGTCAATGAGGACACACCACTTCCACAACAAAGTCCCAGGCCTATATCTCTGAAAGAGTTCTTATTGTCAGAGGCATTGTTAAATATCTCAACCCCAAAATCCTTCCTCTGCCAAGAAAAAAATCTTCCTCCAAAGCCTCTGAACCATGGAGAAGATCCCATAGACTTAAAACCAAAAAAAAAAACCTTCAAAGTCTAGGAAAGATACTCCAATAGCACTAGACAGTGAGGAGGAAAAGATAGATGGGAATGATGATGAGACCATCCCAATGGAAGTGGAACAAGAAGTTATGGAGGAACAACCCAGTGGAGTCGAAAAGACAAAAGAGGATGAACTAGAGACACACAACCTACTTCACAATGCCCTACTAAATCCATGGAGATTCAAACAGAGGTCGTTCATGTAGGGAAACCCATATAATGCATGAAGGAAAAGTATTTCTTGATGAAACTGAAATTTTAACTAATATTCATGAAACCCTTGATAGAGTAGAGATTGTTTGTGTGCTTCTCTGAAGAATATTTGGTAACTGAAGATAAGTAAGAAGAAGCAAAAACTAAAGTTGTAGATGATAAGCTACCACTTGATTCAGAGAATGTGATAGATGACCTCATCCAAGGCCTTGAGGTAGATGTTTCCCATGAATCTATTTTTAGCCAATGCAAATTGATGATCCCCAATTACTCTATATCCTCTGACCCTGTGTCTCAAGCATCCAACATGTAGCCACATGTTATTATACAAGAAGTCTTCAGAGAGCCCCCTAGGCCAGCTTGTAATAATATGGCAACACAGACCAACTCAAAGTATTGGGTGCAAAAATTTGAGAACTATTGTAATAAATTGTAGAGAAGATGGGAAAGAGAAAAGGAAGAGTTACTCTTCCAACACCAACAAGATTTGGAGGAAAAAGATTAACTGAGGGAAAAAGATAAGGATATTGCATGGTTAAAGAAGAAGAAGGAGGACACAATACAGGTAACAAATGAAATCTTCAAGTGTAGCCACCATCCAATGTCTACTTTGTCTTCTTAAAAGAACAAATGTTGCAGCTAAAGTATACTTGTATTAATAGTGATATTTCATTTGACATTAGTGGAGCAAGGTCATTTTTCAAGAATATATCTCAAAGTGCCTCATGAACTCCAACTACTTCTTTGTGAACTTTATATGTACAACTATGCTTTAGAATATGACAGAGATTGGATCCTGTTTTATACATTGGAGATGTGCAAGTCTAGGCATTATGCTCTTATTTCAATAATGAAATCTATAGGAGAAACAAATGGTTGAATATAGGCAGTTATGTAAGGAGAAACCATTAAAGATAAGAGAAGAGGAAAACAATACAAAGGTAATGATTGAAGAATATGCCAAATTCATGGAGAAAAAGGAAATCAAGTCAAGAGAGTCTACATGATGCAAGAAGAAGCTCATGCTGAGGTCAGAATCACATTATGTACAATGTAGTTGAGATAACACAATCATGTAAGTAGAGATGGGAAGAGATGTCACCAGAGCTAAAGAGAAAGGAAATGCATTCTTATCCAAATATTATCCAAACTCTCTAGCAAGTCAACCCATATATTAGGTAGTGAAGGGATGTGGACCAACTTGGTTCCCAATTGGGTATTATCCACCTATTTTCCATTTTCCAATCCCTCATTGGTCTAGAGATAGAGAACTCGACGAAGAAGTACAAGAAAGGATAATGGAATGATACAGAAGAATGTTGGTTACTTCTTTACTGAGCTGAAGGAACATCCATGCCAACATAGATTTCAGACAGACTCTACAACATCATCCTAGTGGACCCCAAAAATAAAAAAGGATAAACATGACAAAAAGACAAGGATAAACAAAATCTTGAATGAGGTCATTCAAGAGATTAAGTCTGGGGGTGTGATGAGACCCATTAATATTGTTTTAATGGTCTCATATTTTATAGTCTGTTCATGTGTTGAATACCCTTGCACTTTGTTACTTTGGTCATTTGTCAAAACATTCCCACCTGAACCTAAGTATTGGCACTTATATATTAATTATTATAATTACTACTAAGTTACTTTATTTCATGGGTTTTGAATGTGCATTTTAATCTCTTGGATGTAATGAATGATTATTAAGTGCTTATCTGAATGATGTACTTATTGCAAGAAGTTTTTATGTACCATTACTAACATGTAGCTAAAGATACTCTATCACAAGAAAGATAGACTCATCATAAAAATGGCATGCAAGAATTGGGACTCATCCACAACAAGGCACCTGTAACCAAGGAAAATACACACATCTACATAGCCATGATTATGGGAAAGGTGATCGACAAGAATGCTTCATCTAAATTCACACTGCCAATGAAGGAGTAGTTATGTCAATAAAAAGATCTCACGCCAATGCCTAATTATTCTCTGCATCTACAACTTGAAACTAGTTGATCTAATTTCACAATTGATTGTTTGAATAAGTAGTTAGTCATGTTGATGTATTAGAACACTTCTCTTCAGTTCTGATTGCATGCACATGATTTCTTGGGAATGATCTAGTACTCAATCAAAATGTAACTACTAGTTGAAAGAGTCTCTTCACGTCTCTAGAATATAAAGAGGATGATAAGATTGTAGTAGATATCGATCCATAAGAGGAGAATGCTAGTAATTGTAATCTTCATGTTGATCAATAAAATATGAGTTCTATCATTTTTCATAGACACCAACTTTAGGGAAGGATAACACCTAAGGCAAGGGCCCACTTACGGTTGCTAACCCCTTTTCTTCATATTTTGTTGTTTAAGTTCTTACATGAATAGATTAGACTTGCAGTAGTTTAGTTCTCCACTTATGTTATGCTTTCATTTGTTTCATATTTAGCTATAGCATTTACCTTTCATCTACAACGTAGTTTATCTTTCCAACATTATGTTTCTATTGTTGTGACAACAATATTTAAGTTTATACCTTATAAGTACCATGTAACTGTGCATACAACACTAGCAGAGTTGAAAGTCTATGTCCCTAGGTCTGATGAATAAATGATTGTGGATTAGTGAATAACTAGAAAATTTTGACATAGGGGTATCGTTGTCATGCTTGAAAATGGAAATTTTCCCTGTTGCACATTTGGATGAAAACAATTGGTTTTAGCTTGGGGACATGTTATGGGTGAACATAGTGAAGACATGACATAAAGAATCCTAGAATCTCAAAAGATACAAGTACATTGACTAATACCTTATGTATTGGACCCATGGAATCATGTACAACTTACAAGAGAGAAAAAGCAAGGAAGAACACACAAAACACACATGGAAACAAAAATATACACATAATAGAAAGGGAAACACACCGACATATGATACAAGGAGGGGGATAACCTATTTCCACTAAAGAAATTTTCTTTTCGAGAGTTACCCCCGAAGAGATAATGCATAATGTTGACATTTGAAAAATCCATTGACTAGTTCAAGGAAGTAGCCTCCTTTCCTTAAATGCATATGAAATCTAAGTGCTTTCATGATCATCCTCATATTTTGTAGGAATGAGCCTACATGAGATTTTTAGTTCTCAGGATTTCACTCGTAACTTACTTGCCTTTACATTCTTTGAGATTCTTTTTGGAGTGCTAGATGCCTTCCATGCTTATCCATAACACCACTCTTTTTTGAACACTTCATCATCATTCTAGTGTTGATCCTTGTTCAAGTTGTTTGAATCTTTTGATCTCTTCTCATTACCGTATTCATTCCCTATATTTTTCAAAAAAATTCTAAAGTGATGTGATCAAGTTGGCTTTGAACATATTCCCAATGCTCTTGTTGTAAACAACTCTCCTCAACGTGAGTTGGCTCAATGTTTTCCATATCATCTCCCACCATGACAAAAAAAAAAAAATACTCATAATGAATATGTCTAAAGGAGTTCTCGAGGACTTTTCTTCTTTTTCTTTCATGAACTTCCTCTTGCATTGTGGAAGAAGAAGACATGCTTTCACTCTCACATTCATCATTGAGGAAGTTATCTATCCTATCTAACTGCTCCATATCAACATTAAACATAGGCGTATCGAAATGAGGAACACTCATTGATTCACACATGTCTTGTATCTCCATGGCTTGAGTCAAGAGTTCAAGGCTAAGCTAAGGATCTTCAATTTCTTCTACAACTTTCAAAATATCTTGCACGGATGGCTCTTCCAAATTCATCATAGATTCATCTTTGTTTTCAAGAGATTTTATGTATTATGACTCAGAGGAGTGGTAAAAATATGATCCATACCTTCCATGATTCATTCAAAGCAACTCTTCTTGCACCTTTGAGCTTAAAATCCATATCATCCTCATGATAATCATCTTTTCCTTGGTTTCAAGAATGAAATTGGTCTCCTCCATATGTTCATCCATGATTGAATCAGAAGAGAATTTGATTCCTCAATTTGTTTCTACTTCTTCACATATCTCCATCCTATCATTAATTGAAAAATCAAAGTTTGAAGAGAGGTTACTCATGAAAACCAAACTCATCATTTTTATTTCTTCATCATCAATGGAGTCTTCAGAGAGCATCAAATCATCCATTATGCAACTAGGATCTTCCTCTATCGAATATTTCATTCCTTTGATGAGGTTTCTTTCGTGTCAAAACAAATCTTGCATCTCATCTTCCATAAGAAAAATTTCCTCTTCTTCTTTCATGGTGAGGAAAGGAAAATTTTCATCTCTCGCCGATGTGAGGAAATAGTTTCCTATCCCGCCACCTTAGAACAAAATGTTCACCCTTGGATCATTTTTTTGTTCATCTTCCACACTCGAAAAAGTTTCTTCATCTCCCCTTTTACAGGTATGGTTGCAGAGGACTAGTCCATTTTGATTTCACCACCTAAATCCCTGAAAAAACTTATGCTTAGGAGTGTGTTGAATGAAGCTGGAATATCAGCTACCAAAATTGTGAGTAGTAATTTCTTTTTTGGGAAGTCAACCAAAGAAACTTGAGCATCCTTTATCCTACCCACCAATGGAACTTCTTTGGATTCCATGGAATAGCAAGATCCATTTTCATGTGTCAAGGTAAGTCCTAAGGCATTTACAACTTTCATGGGCATCACATTGTCAGAGGCTCTAGAATCTATGATGCAATTATTGAGTTGGTAACCTTTGATCAAGAGGGATATGTAGAAGGGTTATACCTTGTTAGTTTTATATGTGCCAAGTGCTAACTTGTTATGTAAGGTTGGTGCATATGGGGTAATAGAATACATGTAGTATCGAGGTTTATTACTTTTAGTTTGGGGGTGCCCTTCCGATAGTATCAATGAATATTTAAAATTAGACCAGGTGTGTTTGCAAGTATTCCAACTCTATTATTTTCACCTTAGTTTTACTTACGTGTTCCACATAATCAAATGGTGTTGGGGAAGTGAACTTGACGTTCCAGGGGTAACAAATGTTTTACAAGGCAAAGGTGTAGTTACTTTGAGTGTCTTATTTTCTTTCACATGTGTGATAACTAGTTTGGAAGGAGAGGGAGAAGCTGGTTTTTCTTGAGCCATAGTGGGTTTAGCCTAGGTAGAATTTGATAAAGGATTATTTTTAGAAATAGCTTTTGAATTGGAGGACATACTAGAAGAATTACTTGATGAGGCAGTGAGATTCTTACTAACTAGTGGGTCTAGTATTTCTTTAGCCGAGTCCATTGACAGTGGTAGCGGTAACCCTCTTTTTGATGATCTTATTTGATGGAATTTCAATAGGAGGATAGTCTTTCTTATTTTTTGCTGCAGTTATTGAAGATGAATTTTCTTTCTTTGATTGATCCCACATGAACACCACACATGAGAATCTTGGATCTTCTTCATCATCTTCATCTTCATCTCCTTCAACATATTCGATAAGGCCATTTTGAGTCTCACCATTAACTTCTTCGACCTCAAGGTAGTATCCATCGCTTCCTTATTCTTCTTCTTCTAGTTCATTAGTGTCACACATAACATTGATCGATGGTGCTTCGAGAGAAAGCCTATGGGGAATCGGGGTGATTCTCGGTGATTCCACATGGTGATTTGAGATTGTTTCTTCATGAAAACCAAGTCATTTTCCATTTTCTAGAACATTGGGTCCATGGTGACTAAGTTTGAACTCAATTTTTAGTTTACACTAATACTTTTCACTTTGCTACATGATCGATCATCTTGGGATCTTGATCACGAAGTCTTGCACTTCCTTCAAATCCCTAGGTTAGGATATTTTGAGGAAGAAACCAACTTCGATGGTAGAGCACTGATGAAGAACCTCTTAAATTTATTTTTAGGAGGCACGAAATCTTCAAGAATCCTTCTTATTATCTGGTTATATTTGGTAATAAAGTATCTCATTGATTCGAAGCTTATTTCTTCATTTGCACTAACTGGACCAAGAGATCCTGTTAGTCCTCTATGGTTTTGAACCTATGTTCAAATATGATTCTTATGTCTTTGCGGTAGGTGATAGATCTTGGGGGAAACATGTAGAACCATTCAGTAGCTTTCTCTTGGAGCGATTCCAAAAATATTCAGATAGAAGCATCCTCATGTTCTATGCCCAATACACCATAGGCGGTGATGAATGCTACTACATGCTCTTCAGGAAGTTGAGAAACGTCTCCTCTAAATTTTGGGAAGTTTTTTTCTTGATCCTTTTGGCAGCTCATGGAGTGGTTGAGGAAGATCAAGTGGGCCAATGTTTCCACCCCAAGGTACATTTGATCTTCATTTTTCATGACCATGATTTAGCTTTTCGATTCTTGATTCTAGCTTCCAACCTTTCTAAGGTGTGGCTTCAGTTCGCTCTTGCGTTTGATTCGGCTTGAGATTTTTCAATCTCGTCAATTTGAGATCTTATCTCCACTTCAACTCTTGCTTCTCTTTCTTTGGCATCTTCTTCAATCTCTGCATTAGTGAAATATTCAATATTCTCGTTGATGTATGGAAACTCAACATCTAATGGATTGATGACTCTTGAACTTCCACTGGGAATGTTTTCTCTGTCATAGGGAAACCTTGTATTTGTGAGTAGCTCTTGTCTTATTTGAAGTTCTTTGAAGATGGGATCAGTTTTTCCTCCTTGTCTTTTTGTTGAGTGTACCTTCAAACAACCAATTTGAAAATATACGCTCTTCTCTATGGATCCTAAACTTGTCTTTTTCATTCTAGTTTAGCGGTACATTTTGTTCGAGGTCCAGATTCTCGTGCCAATGAAGTATTGGGTGAAAATTTATCTATTATGCCAAATAGCTTATTACAAATCTGAAGCAATGTCCTCTTCAATATGGAATAGTAACTTGGGTCTTTCAACATGAGGATTAATCGGAATAGCCATGGTTTGGAGACATAAGGCTTGGGTGACTTTTCAAATTCCATTTGTTTTTGGATTTTGGATTTTTATTATTTTCTTGACCTTCTAGTTGTATTTTTGGTGTAGATGCAACTAAATCCACCCCACGTTGGGTGCCAAGAATCATTGGTGAGAAAATGTTTTGAGTGGAAAAATATGTGGATTTGTTGTCAATGCTTATGGGAATCTAAGTCCATCTACTTAAATAATGCAACTTCTATATTTACGTCCACGAGTAAAGTGAATTTTATCCTAGTGGCCTTATGACTAGGGATCCAATAGGGGTACTCCATTGACCCTCCTGAAAAATATAACAATTGCTTGCTAGAGAGGACTTTGTCAAGAGAATGGGAAAGGGAGTGAGAATATGAAATAGGGGAAACTAATGCTGCAAGTAGAAAATCGAATCCTTACAAACACTAGTTGGAAAATATTACATGCACATTTAAAAAGAAGAAGAAAACATGATTTTGGGGCTACCAAATAGAGGAAACCATACATACAAAGCCATACACATTCATATGCCCTAGAACACACAAAGTTCTTCCTTTATTAGCTTGCAAAATCAAAGTTGTGCATAGTGAAGGAATGAAGAAATTAGAGAGAAAATGGCTAACTCTTTTCACTCATAAGCAAGCAAAAGCTCTCTCATGAACTTACAAGAATACAACCAGCAAGTAGAAGAATTTCATAATTAGAACCCCTTTGAATGAGGATCTCATTACAATTTATAGAATTTTGGAAGTCTCTTTGCCTATCCCCCATTGACCCTTCATATGCCTTGAAACTTTTCACATTCTTAGGAAAACATTAAGTCCCCTTTTATAACTTAAGGGTGACTTATTACATTGAAAATAAAGTCATTTTTAATTAATTAAGGCATTATGAAAAAGTGCAACCCCAATAAAAATTAGAACATAGAGGAGAGAGAAAGTGGGGGAGAAGAGAGAGAAGGAAAAGAAAGGATGTTACTCCTAATGAAGACCGTTGATTTCGATCAATTGTGATGCAGCCTAGAATTCAACAATACAAGCCTAGATGTGCTCGCACATCACTTAGCCTAGACTGAGCACTCACCCGAAGCATGTAAAGGTACAGGGTCCCTCTTATGGTTCTTGTTGCAGGATGTTAGCATGATGAAGACCTTAATATTTCAGATCTATTATTAATATATCTTTCAAACCATGTAGATCTAGAAAATAACATATTTAAAGATAACCATGATGTGAAATCATACAATACTGAATTATAACCATGATAACACCTTGTTTCAATCCATAACTCCATTATATTAATTATCAGTAAATACATGTAAGCTTCATCACAATAACGGTAGTATACGCTCATGCGCGTAATGAGATCTAGCAGCATAATCTCACTATACTCTAGTTCTCACACGTATATCTATGCTCTCTCTCTCTCTCATCATATCTACTACATAGTTTACTACATATTTATAAGGGTGGGGACTTTCCCTTCACCACTTATCCAATCCTAAAATAGGTCACATGCTATTATTATCATTAGCTATGCACTTTTTATAGCCATAGCCCCACATGCAAGTGTGCTAATAATAGACTTCCTTTAGTTAACTGACAATGATAAACCTATTCTTAGCCCGCATCCATGCAAAGTGCTTTGTAGTCGATCCTCCAAAAATAGCCAATGTGTGGTGCACAAGTCTCTGCCTTGTTTATGTGCTCTGCACGCCATCTCTAAAAATAGATCCTCATGTGCAAAAATGGCTAAGTCCCAAAATATGAACTTATCCTCCACGCGTGTGTTTCCCTTATCCATTCGCACCTTTGAACATGCCCTATTTTCCCACGCGGACCTCTTGTGTGCCTTTTGTTAAGTATTCTCTGCTCAACATTACCCCACACTAATTGTATTTGCCACCCGAAAATGGTTGTCTCAAAAATGAATTAAAGAATCTGAATGGAAAGAATAAGAATGAATCTATATGCATAAAAGAATGATGTTACTCTGCAGCTTCATCCACTTCAACCTGAAAAATTAATTGGGATATTCCTCCTTTATTTGGCCTCCAAGGTCTGCCACTCAATGAGTGCTTCCTCTACTTTTTCTGGAATGTCCACAACAATGGACTCTAGTTCATCTTGCATAATCTCTCCTTTCTCATTCTGTAAGACCAACACAATGTTGGACATTGCAATCATCCTTCCCTCTAGAAAATCCATCTTTTTGTGCGATGAGTTTCCCAAGCTCCTCTAGCTGATCCTTGTGTGGTTCTTGTGCTACTACAAGGGCCTCATGCACTTCTATTTAACCTAGTGCTAATCTTTCTACGCATGGCCCAATGTGTCATCCTTCATCACTTTCTAGACCTCATTGTCCTCCTCCAAGGGTTTTTATTTTGATGAGCACCTCTGGAGTTATACAGATGTTCAAGGCTTGGTCTTCCTTCTTTAGTTCTTCCCAACACTTGCAACAATCCTTCGTAAGATGAAATATTTCTCTTCACTGCAGCCTTTCCCTTTCTTGCCTCTTGCTCAGGATTCTTTGGTGTTGGCATTCACATGGTTTCATCTTCAAGTACCAAATCCACCAAAGTCTTGACATAGTGCATTGTTGAAGGAAATTGCTCTAGTACCTTTGACTCAGATGTGGGTGTGATTTCAAGTACATGGTCCCCAATAGTCTCTTGCCATGTTGATAAAGGCATGGTTCTTCTTCTATTCCAAGTCCTTTTCCTAGATCAGTGTGCTATTTCTACATCCTTTGTTTTAATTTCCCCTCGCAGTGCCCTGATGGTTGTGGCCTTATCCATGTTCCTGTGAGCCACCTCTATGGAGACCTTTACCAATGCATTACTTACTTGCTCATCGGACATAACAAGTAGGCTTTACTGTTATGTGTCTAGCTTGGGGAGTCTTTTTCAACCTCCTCGACATGCATGACTCCTCACACACATCAAAGTTTGGTTCATCCATATGCGTGTGCATCGACCACAAAATTTTGCTTCCTTGTGCATGCATGGTTTCCATATCTTCATCCATCAAATCCCAACCATATAACTCCTTTTGTGTCACAGTGCTCTGGAAATGGGCATGGACAATTTTACCTATGTCCTCAACATAGCCCATGATTGGTGCACTATGTTCTCCACTCATTCTCTTTGTTCTAGGCCCCTTAGGAACTGGAGCTTCAAGATTTGGAGTTTGTTCTGACATACCTTGCAAGTAGTCTCATGTGTGGTTTATTGTCTCCTTTTCTCCTTCCTCTCCATCCTTCCTTCCTTCATCCTTTGATTCCTCTTGTGGCTCCTCCCTACTCTATGGTTCCTCCTCATATTTAGGTGGTGTAGGAGACCCTGGCGCTTTCTTCGATTCCTCTGCCTCTTTCCCAACTTCAACTTCCTTCTTCTTTTCTTAGTTGTCTCCTTCTATGGAGATAGTCGAGGTGACCTACGCACTGATTGTGGAGTAGCACCTTGAGTCCTTGTTCACCTGAATACTCTTTTAAAGTGGCGCTCTCCTTGAACTACTTCTGGATCCTCTTCTTCTTCCTACCCATGAGTTGGTGTAGTCACGCGCTCTGATTCTCTTTTATCTGATGGTTGCCTCCTCTGTGCTCCAAACCACCACTATCCTCATGCTCATCCTCCTCATCCTCTACTTTGATTGTCTCTGTGGGCTTAGGCACTTGGAATGTTCTCCATGGTATGCTTACCCTTTGGCCCTGGGAGCGTGAACTCATCTTCCACATACTTGTTGTTTTCCATCTTGGGCTTTAGTTGGAGGTACACAAGTGCTGCTCTAATGTCTCCAACAACCAAACTTATTGAGCTTTATGCTCAACACATATGAGATGAGCCTTTCAATATATGCATTATGTCCTGGATATACATACTTCTTCCTCAGTGTGTGGTAGTCACAGTCTACCTTGTCTGCATTGAATGTTAGGTGGTGCACGCATCTAAGAACTATGAACCGATGCCTGAAAATACCTCACTGTGAAGGCATACGAAGTTTACACCATGGGCTCCAAGCCCCATCCTTCATTGCAAATCATGCGATGTAAAAATGTTGGTAAACTATAAATTATACTACCTTACCCACCACCGAAGGAAATTCTTTGGGGATGTGCCATTCCTCTTCAAAAACACCACATGAGAGCCTATCGTACCACTTCTTAGCCCTCTACTTGACTAGTTCGGTCATCGATCCTTCACACAAGTACTTGTTGAATCATTCTGCAGGTGACTTGTTCTCCATGGGATACTCCTAGATCTTCTCCTTTGGTCCATCGGGCACCCCGATCTCCATGAATACTAGAGACAACAGAACAGCCCCAAAACTAATCTTTCCTCTGAAAACACTTCTTGATGATATTTTTGTAATGTAACTTGAAATGTTGTAGACCACTCCTTTAGACATCCTTCTAGAAATGTGCAACCACATGGTATTCACTTGTGACCACCTCTCTTGGTCATTTAATTTTGTCACAAGGTGTGACTACCTGCACAACTGGGTACTTTTTTAGCTTATCTATGTCCATGCCGCACATGGACCCTTGGTGTACCCTGCTCCCTCCTAGTCTCCAAAATTTTAGCCTTGTCTGTTAAGTCCCCATTGAGGTCTTCACCTGTAGCCTTCAACCCTGTCACTGTGGAGATCAACGTGGCTAAAATCCTTACTCTGCGTCCTGCAAAGTAGAAGAAGTCTTTGTGTACTCTGCTCATGAGCCATTGGTACAAGGGCTCATATTTTCCAAAGTAGGGGAGCTCGTATAACTGATATACTCAATATTTTTCAATAACTTCTCCCCAATCGTCATAGACTGACATGTCCTCCGTTATGTGCTTATTTGTCTTCGTGTTCAAAAAGTGCATCCAACTCCTCTTGTTTTCTATGGTACGATGGTTGTACTCACTTATCTTTCTTCTCGAATGTGGGAATCCCATTCCTAGCCTACTATAACCCCCTCTGGATATTGCATCTCTGAAAAATTTCTCTCAGGGGTCATTTCTTCTTCCTCCATGACCACCTTCTTCTTTCCCTTAACTCCTACTACAACTGCCTTCTTTGGTGCCATTTCTACCCTGCAATCCTCTGAAAATACTCATCTTTTGACTTCGTAATGTGCAACTCAAACCCTAGCTCAAATATCCATGCCCTAGTGGAAATCGCATGCCCTAGCTTGTTTGTAATGCATGTCTGCTTCACTCAAACCCTTCTCTGTGGGAACGCAAGCTTCTCCTTCACACAAACCTCCTTTCCATGTCTGGTTTCACACTCTTCGCACCTCAACATGATTCTCGGCTCTTCGCACTTAGCTCTTTTCAAATTCTCTTAATCGCAATGGTAAGAATGAACTCGCATCCCATCCTTATATAGATTTTCAAATTTTTGATGCATTTATTACTCCTTCACCTACCCAATGTCCTCTCATTTATTGACCAATTTCATTCATTCCATGTGGTACATCTTCGTGCCCTAGCTATAACCTTCTCTATGCCTTCCTACCCTCTGGTCATAGACTTCTCTTCAGTGTGCTTCCTTGCCCGAGTACCTTGTCACTGCACCTTCCACTGGTAGTTGTTATGGCCTCCACTTACCTCGCGTTATATTGTCCCTTCATTCATCTCCATCTTTGGTCACTTTTTAGAAGCAATCTTTTAACTTGAATAGCACCCGAATGGCACCCGTAGTAGTTTATTCTTTTCACCTTTCAATTCCAATAGTCTTGTACCTAGATATCAACAACCACCCCACACTAAAAGTATGTGTAGTCCTCTGTGCATAAAAATGCTTCAAATAGTAATTAGCTTCATGCATGCGCAAAACATGCTTATTACACAAGAACAACAACTAAATGTACAAAGCATAGCGAATGAAGAAGGAAATACATTAAGGAAATACATAATTGAAAACCTAATCTAAATGGAAACACTTGCCTTATTACAAACACCAAGAAGACTTATTTATAGTAGGGCTTCATCCTACTCCCATTAAAGTAATTGGGTAGTAGTCATGTTCCATCAAGTGCTTCTAACTAAAAGCACTTGTTTCAAGGATGTAAGTGATAACATACGGCCCCAACCAATGTACCTTAAGTTTTCCTAGATGGTGCAAGAACTTAGAGTCATAGAGAAGCACCATTTGTCCAATCTCAAACTTCTTATCCCTTATGTTTCTATCATGCCATGCTTTTTCCTAGCCTTTTCTTGCTTCTGAATCCAACGTGCTATGGCTCATCACTCATCTAGCTTGATTATATTTTCAATCCATTCTTCTAAAGCTTTCTCATCAGCTAGACCTCAAAGCATGTGTGATACACAAAGAAGGTAACATGAATTCCATAGGAAGAATGACTTCTTATGTGACCAAACACTAACTGAAATGGTGTGGCTTTGTTCAACCTCTTATAAGTTGTTCTATATGCCCAAAGTACAACAGACACTTTATCATCCCAATCCTTTCTTCCAACATCAATTTTTTTGTCAAGGTCTGGCTCAAAATCTTGTTGAAAGCCTCACAGTTCCATTTTCCTGAGGATGGTAAGGTGTAGTCTTATGGTGTGCAACCATAAACTCATCTAATAATATCCTGATTGTCTCATTCAAAAAATGTGTGCCCCTATCACTTGTTAGACTTAGAGGACATCCATACCTTGTAAGAACATTTTCCCATAGAAACCTAGTTGTTTGTAGTTTATCGTACAATCCTTTGTAGGTGTTGCTTCTACCCACCTTGTGAGATAATCTATGCAAGTAATGATGTAGCATGATCCAGTCCTACATGCATGGCTGGTGAAATAGGTCCTACAAATTTGATAGCCCATTTCTCAAATGGTTCTGCACTAGAAATAGGTCTTAAAGGCATCTCATCTCTTTGCCCTTGGTTTTCCTAGATGCTAACAATGATCACATGCCTTGCAATATGCCTTACAATATTTATACATGGTCTCCCACCATAATCTAGTGAGTAGGATCTTGCACGTGCAGTAACATCACCTGCATAGTGGCCACCTGCAATACCACCATGAGCCTCCTCCATAATATTTGTGTGCTCATGCTCCAATACACAATGACACAATACTTCATCTCGCCTAACTTGTACAAGTCACCGTTGATCAACATAAAAGGTGTCGTGTATATAGCAAGTTGTTTCTTTTCTAAGGCCTTCATTCCTTTTGGTGCCACACTAGTCCAGTAGAAAGATAGCAATGTCCTCTAATTCTGATGGTGTGTCATTGTAACCTATATAACTGTGCATCTGGCATGGTTCCTCAATTCAATTTTTTGGGCTTCTCTCCGAATGTATTCTTGATAGATGGTTTGGTCTAGAATTACTTTTCCCTAGTTTTACCACAACTGTGAAATCAAATTCTTGAAATAATAGTACCCATCTGCATATGTGCCCCTGTAAAATGGGCTTGTTTACCAAATACTTCAATGCCATGTGATCTGTATAGAATACAAATGGTGTAGCTAGAAAGATATTATCTAAACTTGTGTAATGCATAGATCATGACAAAGCTTCGTGCTCTGTAGTTGTGTAATTCTATTCTGCAGGAGTCATCTTTCTACTAGAAAAATAGATAGGATGATCTATAATACCCTCTCAGGTTGAGCTAACACCACACCAATGGCCATGCCAGAGGCATCCACATGTACATGAAATGGTTGATCCCATGAAGGAAAATGTAGAATAGGCGCGGTAGTAAGTTTCTCTTTCAATATCTCAAATGTGTGTTGTTGTGGTTCTCCCCAATAAAATGTACCTTTTCCTTTCAGTAACTCCTCCAAAGGTGCAAAAACTTTGGCATATCCCTTTATGAATTTTCTATAATACCTGTGTGACCCAAGAATCCACGCACCTCACTGCTGACTGGTAGGTGCTTCTAGGCCTAGAATGACTGCAACCTTAGCTTGGATCAACTAAAAACCCTCCTTGTAGATTATGTGACCTAACAGTATTCCAAATGGTGTAGAAAATATGCACTTCTTGATGTTCAAAGAGATACTCAACTATCTGCATCATTCAAACATTAAGCAGATTGTCACAATGATCCTTAACAAGCCCATATATTATCCAATCATCTAAATAAACCTGCAAGAAGTTGTGAATAAAATCTTTGAATGCCTGAACCACTATCCGTGAGAATACAACAGGTGCATTCTTTAGTCCAAAGGGCATCACAATATAGGAAAAACTACCCCATTCAGTAGTAAAAGTTTTCTTTTCCTGATCCTCCTGGGAAATCCTAACTTGATGATACCTAGAAAACCCATCTATAAATGAATAGATTTCGCGCCCTGCCATGCCTTCTAGTATTTCCTTAGTGAATGGCGTAGGAAATGGGTCTATCACACATGTAACATTCAGCTCCCTGTAATCCACACAGATTCTAATCCATCCATCCTTTTTGATACTGATCACCATTGGACTAACCCATTCTGACTCATCCAGGGGTCGAATGATTCCTGACTTCAACATTTTATCAATCTCTTCTTTTACCTTTTCACACAAGTTAGGGTTCATTCTATAAGGTCTCTTTCTAACTGGGCGTACACCTTCTTTAAGCTTTATCTTCATCTCCCCTAGTGATTCATGCATGCCTTTAAGTTCATGATACCCCGAGGGAATAAGTCTTGATAATCCCATAATAACTCAATAATTTTAGCCACTTCTAAGTCTGACCAGTAGTCTCCAATTATGGCCTCCTTAGGCTCAACTTCTGACCCTATATTTACTTTCTTTTTCTTCATTGGTTCATGATATGCACGTGTATCCTTATCTACATTGTCCAAGACCTCGTGCATTCCTTGTGAATGATCGACATCTAGATTTTCAACTTCCTCGTCATCCACTATGTAGACCATCTTTCCTTTTTCTTTCTCAAGGAAAGCACATTCTAGTAGTATGGAGTCCATGTCTTCTTCTTCTTCAAAATGTGCTCCCGACTCTGTTTCACCAAATAATGCCTGAATGAGCTCTTTCACCCATTGCACTATCCCCCATAGTTAAGCGCTTGAAAATTTTAATGCCTCTTCTACTGGAGGTTTGGAAGAGAAGTAGTCAAAGGTCTGGATCATTCCTGTAATCAAATTCTACCAATTTCTAGTTTCTCTATGTAGCTCTGCATATATATACCAAGTGCATGTGCATCCTTGTAGGGTGGAATATAATTTATGCACCCAGAGTGAAGGTGGTAATGCTTCTTGTCCCTCTGTCCAGAGTCTCTCACACTATTGGATGTGATGTTGAACAGGTTGATTACCATGATAAGTGTAGATCTGCGTAGGTGCATTGCTCTGAAAGAACCGAGTAGATAGTGTGATCCTGATTTCATTCCATTCCATAAGATTATCTCTGTGAACCACCCACCCCAGCGTGCATTGTTGTCCCACGTAGGGTATATGCTAACATGTTCCTTCTCTGAACTTGGTCTATCCACTGTGCTTCCATGGCTTGTAAGAATACTGGAAGATCTTCCACCCTAGTATACCAAGGTATTGAGCTACCTATCGTTGAACCGAGTGAAGTCCATTTTTTATGTGCAATCACGCTTCTTACCTCACGCCCTACTAGTTCATAAGTACCGCAAGCCCAATTGTCACAAGCAATACTCGTAGTATCACTAATAGATTGAGAGTCTTCCCATTGAAGGATGCCCTCCTTTGATGGCTCAATGACCTCTGGGTCTTGAATAAATGCACACATAAATTTTATTTAAGTCCTCTTCACTCAAAGGCTCAACATACGGTGTAGATTTTCCATCTGTTAAGGGGATTACAACTCATTCCTCCTTGTTTTCAAAACTGATGTATCCTTTGTTGAACCTTAAATCAACATTATTTGCATAACACCAAGGGTGCCCAAGTAAAGATGGAAAGTTATCTACTTTTCACGTGAGTGCTAATACCTCAAAATCTCCAGTGAATTTGGCCCCTTGTATTGTTATAGATGCATCCTTCAAAACTCCTATGGGAGTGGCCTTAGTCCTATTTTCCATAAACAACACATTAGATGATGGTTGTAATGGAGGTCTCCCCATTTGCACCCATGCATCTAATGTAAGAACATTTACTTCCACACTGTATCAATCAAGATATTGCTCAAGATCCATCCATCCACAACAACATTCAAAGTAATCTCCTTGTCGTAGTCAATGCTATCAGGGGGAAGATTTACATGCAGGATCTATCATTCATTCTCAGTACTTGTGCATGTGCAGAGTGTTCCCTTCAACCAATTCCCTAATAATGGAATAATATTCTCCTGGTGCAACATTTTGCATACTTATTTTATGTCATCCATCTCAGATGGGGCCTCCCTACTTCCTTCTTTTGTTCTATCTTCCATGATTTCTCTTTCAGACATTGTATTTCACCTTGAAGATTTCTGAGGACCTCCATGGTCTCTTGATAGACCTCCTTTTGATGAGTAGGATCTGGGTACCTTGCATGCAAAACCTCCTCCTTAATGATTGTAGGCTTCTGCTGCAACGCCTCTTTTATGCGTGCCACTTCAGCTCGTGTGGTAATTTTCATGGTGAAAGCCTCAGGTTCTAGTGATAACTTGGGCATCCATTGATTTTCCACCACATGGATTCTAACCATCCCTGTGCCTTTGTTCTCCTACTTATGTTGCTTACTAAGATGCTCATACAAGTACAAGTTTGGGCACTCCTCATAGCTATGATTCTTTCACGTAAAAGAACATGTAATATTCTAGGGACATTCATGCCTATAGTGGTCAGGAGACCCACATGTATAACATGTTCCATGAGGAAACTCGCCTCTTCCTCCACCATGGCCTCATCCTCCATATCCACCTCGATAACTGCATCCTCTTCCATGACCTCCCTCAAAATGCCCCTCATTCTGTCATAGCAGTGCTTGACTGTGATCCCAATCCTGGTGCTCATTCTTATTTTTAGAATTATCCATTACACTTGTTTATCATACACCAATGTCTATGGCATCATGGATCTGACCGATCAATCTACAATCTTCCGTATCATGGGTCGTGGACCGGAAAATTTTACAATAGTAGGATACATTCTTCCTTATCACACATTGTAACAAAGGACAGTGGCTAGCATCATGATTCAAATGATAGATCTCATAGTCTAACAACAATGAACGTATGGATCTATGGGGAAACTATCCTTGGTGTGACCTTCCACTTCACAATTTGTACACCAAATCCCTGAGCATGTTTCATGGGCCAAATTTTCCGATAGTTTCTCTAACTACTTTTCCATAGCTATAATTGTGCCTCTAAGAATGGGCTAACACCAGTGTCAATACTCCCAACTACCTCAGCACATAGAGCTACCTCCAATGCTTCATGCATGGATCAAGTGTATGTCTTATGTGACAATGCCCTTCTAAATGGTGTAATCAATCCTCCAATGAACCATTGTGCATGTTGGCTTGCATGAATATCATAAGAGAGCTTAGATAGAAGCATTTTAAAATGGGCATCATACTCATGTACACTCTCAAGTAGTGCCTTGTTTGATATCCTTGAGTGTGCTTATACTCTTCTGCTCAAATTTTGGGATATATAACTCTTTTAAGAAAGCATCCTTCAATGTTGCATAATCCACACAAGTTTGATCAGGGTCAAACTTCCTATACCAACTATGTGCATGTCCTTGTAATGTGGTAGAAAATTGGCTTGCCTTGTGCTCTAAAGCCATGATCCCTTTTGCATGCCATAATATTTCACACATGTGCACATGTTCAACAACATCTTCTATGCCTCTATACTCAGGAGATGAAGAGACATCTCCATGTAAATATTTGGGGGGTAGCTTGTGACCTTCCCCCGATCTAGTAACCTCCTATGTGTTTCCCCTGCCTCCAAGAACCACTAGATCCACCGGAACTAGAGCTACCTATGCCTCTTGATCCAAACCTGTGGCTGGGGTTGGACCAAAGATGTACTTCCCTGTGTCCCAATAGTAGAACTGAACTATACCCTGATGGTCTGTGAAGCATTACCACTCCTAGAAGTTAGTCCAAAAATTGGCGCACTTGTATTTTGTATGCTATGATGATACACCTGAAAAAGTACTCCCATATAATAATGAAGTCCATTTGCACTACCATTATGTATACTTTCATAAGACTCACTCCTACTCTTCCACTGCTTGAATTAGTTTGTTGACTACTTGTTATACTAGATGTTGGAAAACCAAGTGCAAGGGCAAGGTTGTCAGGTGGATTAGATGTGCACCCATGGCCCAGGTCATCTCTGCTACTGCATGTGCTTCTACATGAGGCCAAGGAGGGTTCCCTATCATATTTTCCCAAATGGGGGAGTTCTTGAGGCTCGGGTTCCACGTCTTCTACGTGAACTTCAACTCCTTCCCGAACTATCTTTCTCCACAACACCATTTTTTCTGTAACCTCCCATTTACTTCTCGATCTCCCTCTCATGTGCCTCATTATACTTAAGCCACCTTTCCTCTCTCTTCCTTTTCTACCACTAGGTATGCCATCTTTCACCAAACCTGCTCCTGCCCCCATGCGTGGTGGGGTTTAGTTAGCCATTGGTTTACTCTCCAAATTCAAAGTTACCATCAGGATCTTGATCGCCAGTGGAATGCCTTGCAGGTAAGTTCCCTTGGATATCGTAAAAATTAGAATTCAAGCTACTTTAGACATGAATAAGTGGAAATTGAATACTCCAAAATATAACTATTCAAAACACCATGGAACCACGTATCCACAGCTTGAGTCCAATCAGATCAACATCATAAAGGGCCTGAAATTCTTCTATGTGTCCAAATAAGTGCGTGATACCTCCAATTCCATTTAGATGCATATGCAATCAACCACTCATATAATCTCTAGGAAAATAGCAAAGAAGCTCTCATATAAACTGTCATATAGATTTTGTTCCACCCAAGTGCGTGCGTTAAACTCAGATCTAGTGTTGAACCTCCATGTGTATTCTTCTTCCAGATCATGTATCCACTCCTTCAACACTTGCTAAGGTCAACCGATATGTCTTCATTGTGAACCATCCTGAAAACAACTGAAAAAGAGGTCCCAACAATAGAACCAATGATGCAACCTAGAATTCACCAATAAGACCCCAGACGCACTGGCACATCACTCAACCTAGACTGAGCGCTCACCCAAAGTGTGCAAAGGTACCAGGTCCCTCTTTAGGGTTGTTATTGTAGGATGTTAGCATGATGAAGACTTAATACATGTAGGTTCCATTATTAATACATCATTCTACAGAGCATGCCAGATCTATTTCTAAAGGGGAACATAATTAAGTATTAACCATGATGAAATCAAGAACATACTAGATCCAAATACACCATAACTAACACTTAGATTCAACCAATATCCTCCATTATATTAAATATGAAAATACACAGAAGCTTCTTACAATAATGGCATATACATGCCCATATGTGCACATAAATCATATATACATCATAGATCACCATCACTATACTACACTCACATGTATATCTCTATCTCTCTCTATCTATCATCTCTACTACATAGTTCACTACATATTTATAAGGGTGGGGACTTTCCCTTCACCACTTATCCAATCCTAAAATAGGTCGCATGCTATTATTAGCTACACACTTTTTACAAGTCATAGCCCCACATGCAAGTGTGCTAATAATAGACTTCCTTTAGTTAACTGATAGTGATAAACCTATTCTTATCCCGCATCCATGCAAAGTGCTTTGTATTCGATCCTCAAAAATAGCCAATGCATGGTGCACAAGTCTCTACCTCGTTTATGTGCTCTGCACACCATCTCTAAAAATAGATCCTCATGTGCAAAAAAACTAAGTCCCAAAATATGAACTTATCCTCCATGCATGTGTTTCCCTTATCCAAATTTGCACCTTTGAACATGCCCTGTTTTCCCATGATGGACCTCTTGTGTGCCTTTTGTTAAGTATTCTCTCTCTCTCGTGTTCACCATCCGCATTTCGTAGCTTCTTCAGATGATGGCTTACCCAAAATAGTAGTCTCCCATGTAGAAGGCCTGCTATTTTTAGTAAGTGTGCTTTTGGTGGTTGGATCATGACAAGATGATGTTTTTCGATATGTGTTTTTCCCAAAATCACCCCCCTGAAATTTTAGGCTTACCCGATCATTGGTTTATGATATTTTTATATTTTAAATTTTTTACCGATGGCAAAAGCTACAAACACGAAAACCATTAATAGAGCTTGAAAATTATAGATTTGGTTTTCTCCTCCGATCGCAATGAAAATTATATTTTCGATATGGGTTTTTCCTTAACCCATATATTTTTCTTCAAATCGATTGACGATTGATTGAAAAATCAACTTCTTTTCTCATTATGCCAAGAAGAAGAGTTCTTCACTACGAAAAAACCTTGCTGTGAATGGGATATCTATTATTGGGGTTTTTATGGCCTCTAAAAATGGTGAAGTTATCAAAAAACCTTACCTCGATCCGTGCCTTGGTTTGCAAGTTATGTTGATGGCTATGAGGGTTTTCAGATGGAATTATTTATTTGTCTCTTCCATTCTTCATTCCTTCGATCAACTTGTTTTTTTATATATTTGTATTTTCATGGTGCGAAGTATATGGTGGAGTTGGTTTAGTGCAAAAATGGTGGATTGGGTTCCTTGAGAAGAATTGACATAATTTTGAAAGAATGTGAAGATGTGGTGAAGAAATGGAGGAAAAATGCTAACCCCGACTTTAAAGAATTCAAAAACACATACCTGAGGTGGAATGAATTTTTATGTCCCTGGTGTCTCTTTAGCTAAAGGGACGAAAGGGACATCAATTTTCACATTACACCTAGAGCCGATACTTTGCAAGATCCGAACGATTGAGTTTGAGCTAGGAGCTTCGTGAGAAGCACTGGGGATGAAATTCAGATGTATGGAGGACTAGAATGGGTTGGGAACATTTTAATTTCCCCATGTACCTTTATCTAAATGTATGAAAGGGACATCAATTTTCACATTGCGCTAGGTTCACACTTGGTGATCATCTCAGGCACCGAGGGGATAGGCTCGGGAGTTAAACCGATTGATGCAGAGGGTCCTATGAGTGATCAAGGGGATAAAAAGGGATGGGAAAATTTTACTATCCCATATGTCCCTTAGCTTAAGGGATGAAAGGGACATCAAAATGTGCTAGGCTCCTGGAGCTAACACATGTCCTCTTGAAAATTTGGCTAAGTGTTGAACGCGTTCCTTGAGCCAACTTGTGACGGCGATAACTCGGGCTCCCGGATGAGTTTGGAGGTAAAATTTTATATGATACTTGACTGAAAACACTCAATGAATTTAATTTTAATGGTTTGGAGCTCCAATTCTAACTGAATCACCTTAAAATTCCCCCTTTTTTCTCAGGATTGCCAGTTGTATCGTTGGAAGAATGAGTTACCTAGGGAAGTGTATGATGTTTCACGAGGTCTTATTTTTTCCACCATTTAGGGCATGTAAAATAACTTCCATAGGTAATTTTTGGGCTCTTGAATCTTTAAAATCTCCCATAATCCTTTCTTGAATCTCAGAACTCCTTCACAAGCAGTTGTATGCTCTTTTCATGAAAAACCCACTTTTTTAGTCGAGTTGACTCCAAAAAATAATTTCGAATTAATGTTGATGCATTCAAACCATTTGGAACATTTCAATCCTCATTTGTTGATGATGCATTGCCATTTTTATCCAATTTCTATTTTTAGTATGCCTCACCATGGACACATGCTATTTTTAGTAAGTGCAGGACGAGTGTTAGATCGCGACAAAAAAAAAGTCTTTAAATTTTGGGTTTTACTTTGGGGTTCCACTCACCAAATTTTAGGTAATTTATTTGTTTGAACAAGTGGTAAAATGATATTTTTATCTGTGGGGGTACAATATTGATAAAAAACAAAACACTCTATATCCCTAAAAAAATAGGGACTTTATGGCGTGAAAACTAGTTCATGCAAAATTAGATTTTTCAATGATCATTCCCTCCAAATTTTGCATGCAATTTCACCCACTGGAACCTTGAGAAGTGAAAAGGTGGCTTGCTTCCTTTTTCGTTTTTGTTATTCATGGAATCCATTAATGGATTCTTCAATCTTTATATATCATAGAGGTGGTGATGGAGGAGAATGAAGTTATTTGTAGTTGAGAATGAGAGGGAGGCTAGGAAAAAACATTTAGGAGCTGACTTTCGGGTGCATGAGGAACCACAAGGCTCAAGTGGGATGGGGGATTTTTTTCCCTATGTAACTTTACTAAAGGGATGAAAGGGACATCAATTTCCACTTCGCTCCTCATCGCAACACTTGGTGATCATCCATGCAGGGAGAGGGAAGGCTCAAACTTAGCTCTCGGAGATTAACTAGCAAACGAGAGGTCATATTAGTGTTTTGGGGGCTCAAAAAGAGTTGGATGCATTTTAATGTCCCCTATGTCCCTTTTCTAAAAGGGTGAAAGAGACATCAAAATGTGCCAAGCTCCTGGAGTTGACACATGTCCTCTTAAAAAAAACCTAGTATGAGGACTTGAGATAAAACTTGTGAAGGCCCTATTTAGAGTTCCCGATGGAGCTTCAAGGTGAAATTTTATATGAATTTGACTAAAACATACCTTATGAATCCAATATTTGGGTTATTATCACTTTATTCCTCCATTTAAGCCCTGAAAAATTGGATTGTTGTTCTAGCTTCATGATTGAGCATGAGAAAATTGGATATACATATATCGCACCTAGGTGTTGTGAAAATATTGGTCCACCAACTTCTAGAGATCTAAATTAACTTTATGAAGATGCATTTTTTAGCTCCTAAATCCTTCTAGATCTATTGGAATTGCTTCCCGAAGCTTAGTAGCTTTTTTAGCCCTATGCCTTGTTTGGGCTCGAAAACCTTGTTTCTGATGAATCTACTCCAAAACCTCAAAATGTTTCGTGAATCTTAAAAAATCCATTACCCAATGTTATCATAACATCAATTCATCTCCATGTTTAATTTTATCCTTTGTTCCACTCTAGAGGGTTGCACTAGTCCTAGGAAGGCCAGTGGTAGCCCTTCCCAAAACTGCCCAAAATTGGCATTCTTCAAGAAATCCTAAAATCACCTAGGGGGATTGACTTGGCTTTCCTAATTCACCTAAGGGACTGAGTTGAAATTCATTGGAGGGTTATTGGACTTGCTGTAAGGCTGGTGTTAAGAATGGGTAGAATTTAGGGTCTTGGAAAGGAAAAATTAGAAAAAATTGACACGGGGTATCGTTGTCATGCTTGAAAATTAGAAATTTTCTTGTTGCAAATTTTCATGACAAAATCAATCAACTAGGATTAATTAATAGGCTAGGATAAGCTTAGAAAGATATTTAGAGGAGATTTAGAATAAAACATGTTGGGTTTAGATTATTTGAAAGGGGGATTTGACCAATAAGAGGGTTTATTGATTAAATGCAAGGTTAAAAAGGCTTAATTAACTAATAATAGTTAATTATTCAATTGGAAGAGGATTATAACTAACGAAGTGTTGTTAATTGGCATCTAGAATGGGGTAAAGGCTATTTAATTAACAAAGTTTCGTTAATTGACCGAAATGGAGGAAAACATTAGATAATTAACGAAGTGTCGTTAATCGACCAAAATGGAGGGAAAGAGGGTAATTAGTGCAATCTTAGTATTAAAAT
Source organism: Taxus wallichiana var. yunnanensis (assembly GCA_018340775.1). Taxonomy (NCBI): domain Eukaryota; kingdom Viridiplantae; phylum Streptophyta; class Pinopsida; order Cupressales; family Taxaceae; genus Taxus; species Taxus wallichiana. The sequence goes on from CM031238.1 coordinate 362,956,041, forward strand.
TGTGTAAGTGAATTTTAGGTGTATAAACCTCTAACATTCATCTTCTCGTGATATGATACTCCACCTCGTGCCCTGTGCCTCACATGATGAAACCTTGGATGATATTTTTAGCCTTTATGCTACCCACATATTTTGTACATGTCTATGTAATGAAATGATACAAAAACATTAAAATATTTATGAAAATAAAAATCAATCCCAATGAATTTTACTTACGTTGTTAGCACTTTACATTACACATGTTGGTTTTCACTTTGGTTTGATATATAACATGCTTTATTTTTGTGCACATGTGTTCACTAGTTATATTAAGCTTGATGCATGACACATATATTGGTATAATCTTATATGATCACTCCTGTTTCATTACATTCTCATCATTTGGGGGCAATCCCTCCACATCCTACATGTACTATTTTTCTATTGTAGTTAATTTACATGTCCACATTTACACTTAATTATATATATTGTGTACTATCTACTTTCATACTAACATGACTAACACATGTGTCTTGTGCAACATTGACATCTATTGTTTCACATATTTCACTCATGTTGGTTACTACATCATATTATCATTTTTTTCACTCTTTTTCATGTGTGTGTGTGTGTGTGTGTGTGTGTGTGTGTGTGTAGTTACTTTCTTGTTTTCCTTGTTTATGGCCTATATGTTTATTTTGTCTTGTGACACCATGGGTGTCCTATGTTTGTTGCATCATGCCTATCTTGGTTGTAATTTCTTACTCTTTTTACATGCCTACGGGCCTTGATTATCTTTGTAACGTTATGGGTGTCCCATGTTTGCAGGTCCACAAGCCTTTTTATGATCTTGTATGTCATTATTTGTAATTATATGAGTTGATGTTATTCTTGTTTTCTTCTACATACATTGTTTCTACTTGGTTGATTTAGTTGCTACTATCTTTGTTTTTTACTAGCATTTTTAGTATGCGCCATGGTTTCCACTATGTGCAAACAAATTTCCTTTTATAGGCACAAGTTCTCCAAGGTGGCCACCTCTTCATCACTTTACATATATATTTTAAACACGTCATTAAATAGTACACACTTATTTATTTTGAGCCACATGCTCAAACATGGTTTTTTCACATGCCTCAAAAGAGTGGGCATATATACAAGTTTATTCTACATTTTTAAGAGACATAGATAGAATTATGGGGAAGATGTAGTAGGTATGGAAAAGGTACAATCACCTAAAAATGCAATCATATACAAAATGTTGGTAAAATAAACACAAGATCAAAATTGTACACTTTATTCAAGACCGTATAGTAGGATCTGACCCCCACATGTTTTTAAAGGGGAAATTTCAACATGTTTTTTAGCATTTTCACATTTTCACCTATGCATATAGGTTTTTGCTATAAATTTTCACATCCATATTTCCTATTTCAAACCAGTAAAGGGGGCATGAATTTTTTCATTCCTTCTTTGCATAAACACTTAGTTTTAGGAAACTTGGGGGCATGGGTCTCCTTTCTATTTTAACGTCATTATCACATTTTCAGCATATGTCAACATTTATTTCAGTTTACAATTAGTTGTTTGACATATGGGGAGATTTTGGGGGAACCTATTATCTTTTATATTGTATGTCCTTATTTGCAAAATCAAGTCTAGATCCGTCTGCGGCGGTGTAAATATAGGGTTATGGAAGGAAATGAAGCAACTAACGGCTTCATGGGTAGAATTTATTCTTATATTACACTTAAAGGGGAATATATCAGAGTTGTTGAATAAATTTGGTACATGGTCTTCTTCCTTTATAGGGGTGTATTTATACCTCTTTCTTCTTCTCACTTTTGTACACATTTTTGTGTTAGGTGTATGCACCTAACACTCGTTTCTCCTCATAATCGATTAGGGAAAAATCACCGTTATCCTTCGGTGAAGTTTAGTAGATATAAATATTTAAGAAATAGAAAATCACAAGCAAATAGGTGTATTATTTCCTTATTTACATCTTTTCATTTCTTCATATATGTAAATGTAAATATTTTATGTTACATATTTTATTTGAGTTACAATCAATTATCTATCATGGAAATTGATTACACTTTGTGTTACAAGTTTTATCATGGATTATGTCAAAACTAAGAACAACAATGTAACTAAAAATAAAAATTTGAGCAAAGGAAAAGTGTGTTTACACATTCAAGTAAAATTTCCTTTAAGCATGTAATTTTCAATTTCATACTTAAAGGGGAAAATATAGATACTCAAATTTGGTAATTTACACTTTGGTAACCCTTGATTTTAGTGTTTCCTATTTCCATGATAACTACAAATTATCCATTACCATTTAGCACTTTTTAAGGTCTATTATTTTTCTTTTTTATCCTTTCACACTAACCATGTTGACAAACTATGATAATATAATGCACAAAATCCATATACAAACAATGTTTGACAAGCTCCAAACTTCATTTTGCATGTTTTCTGCTCTTGGTTAGGTTTGTACAATTTGGTTAGGAATTTATATATAGTCCTAACCCTTTTGTATGGTCTTGAATAACATGTCTTCTAACTGCACTTTTAAATTTTCATCTTTCACTATGTCTTATAGTTCATCTGAGTTGGCCTTTCTTAGATAGATCATCTATAGAACCCTATATAAGCAAGTAAACACTACCTCATTTATCTAACGTGGAAATTTAGTCACTAAATCACACACTTACTATGTACATATAACCTCTAAATACTTCATTTATATGCATGATTCCTAAGAAAGATAACTACTCATTAACACCTCTTTACTTTGCTTTAACATTACTTTTATCCTTTTCATCTTTATTACTTGTTGTTTCTAATTAACAAATCATAGTTTTTCATATCATTTTACATCCTACTTAGCTCTAATTTCAATATCTAGACTTTTAATTACCCTATACAAGACCTCTCATTAGGGATAGGAGCACCCATGCACTACTTTCCCCTCTAGGCACCTTTGTTTGATTTATATCTTTTTTTTGATATGTCAAATGCTACTTCTTTCTTGTCTTATTTTATCACCCTTGGTTGGAATTTCACTTGTTAATGAAGAAACTTAAGCAAAGGAATCATATATATATACATGTCTTATTTAACCTTATTAGGGGGTAGGCATTCAAGAGGAACATACTATTACAATGAGATAATGTTTTCTATCTACTACACCAAGGACTACATTTTGGACTACATACTTTATTGCATATCAATATTTTATTATGAATTCCATACCACACATTTGCATTAGGACAACGTAGTTGTAGCATTTTATTATTTGTGTGAAAATAACTAGGTCATCCTAGCTTAAGGGACATTATTCTAATCACACACACACTAGAACTACATTGAGTCTGAAATGTAATGCAATGCTCGGTGAAAATCACATTGGGGTGACTACGAGGACAGTCGACTAAAATATATGCATTTTTTATTCATTTGATGTGCACTTGATTATTGTGCATATAGATATGGTTTATGTTGTAGGTATATGTATGAAAAATTGAATCTAATATAACCTACCATGAACAAGGAGTGACACTGAGTGACAAAGAAAGAAATAGATCCCGAGCCACCACAAATACTAATGCCCATATTAGACACTAGTGCTTGAGTGGCCATGTCCCATTCTGGGTGGTTATGTCATGTAAACTTCTAGATTGCACTTCTAGACATAGAGCTTGCACAAACCAAAATATCCCCTTTCAAATGGGTCTCCAAAGTATATAATCGATTCATACCTACATATACAAGCTGAGTAATTCTCAAAACCCTATCTATCATTCATGCTTGTATTTCCTTTTCTTGATCTTGATTGAATAATATCATATTTATATGCTAAATAGTGTCCTTACTTTAAATTTAATTTTATTAAATAATTTGGTGAACCCAACAACTATGTCCATAATTCAAATACATTTCCCTTTTTCTTCTTCTCCCAAGATCATTGCTAATTCTTCTACTTTCATCCCCACCAATGTCTATAACCTAGATATCATTACATCTAAATATATCCTTGTTAATACATAACATCCACCTCGCTATAAAAATGCCTCTTTAGTTCCCTCTGTCAATGCTATCACCACACACCATAATAGGATCCCTTTGCAACTTCCTACCTCTATCTCTCCTCCTCTTAATACACCACTTCCTCAACCTACTACTCCATCTAAAACCTATGATATCATTGAGAAATTAAATAATACCCCAACTAAGATATCTCTCTTTGATCTATTATGAAAATATCATGATTATGGTCGTACATTAGAGGCTTCCCTTCACTCTATTAAAATCCAAAGTGATGATCCTCTCGGTAGATTTTTCCCATCCATGGATTCTTTCAAGCATATCACCAATTCTATCACATTTTTTGATGAGGACATTACTCCTGAGTCTTCCGTTGATTCTCCTCCTCTTCTCATCTTGGCTTGTATTCAAGATTTCTAAATCAAGTGTGTACTTATTGATAATGGATCCACACTAAATATTTATCATTTATCATTACTTACCCAACTCCACACTCCTCATAGTGTGATTGAAAAGTATACTATTATTGTCTATGGCTATGATACTATTATTCATGGATGCATTGGTACTATCACTTTAGAGTTTCAAGTAGGACTCCCCAATCTTCATACCCTCTTTTATGTCATGGATGCAATATCGCAATACAATATTCTAATAGTTCAACCTTGTATCAATGCTATGCAATATGTTCCTTCTATTGTCCATTGTTGTGTCAAGTTTATCTTTGATGGCTATGAGCATACTATTACCGTTGATCCTAAACCATTCAAGTATTTTGCATGGACTTTGCCACCTCTATGGTCATTCCCTAGATCAACCTATTCCCTCACACCATTTTGATACATATGATGTTGGATAATCTAGCAATTTTAATCTCATTCAATTTCCTTTTGTCACTTCCTCTATTCAAAATCCCACTACCAATCTCATCTCTCTTGTCATATCCTCTCATACCCCTTCTACATCTATTGCCAAGTCACTAGAAAAATATGAAAATACTTCCACGTAGATAATGATGACTCGATGATGTTGTTGATGATACTTTGTGTGCTTTAGATTTCACTCCCATAGATTTTGATGAGTCTCTCTTTCATACTCACTATATTTCTATTGGTCATGGTGAATATCAAGTCAAATATTCCATCACTTAACCCACCACTACTATTATGATTCCTTATTCTAATATCATACATGCTCTAGAGAATATTTCCCCCTATAATTCCTTCCTCGTCTTGTAGTCATGTTCATAATGTTACTATTAATTCTTCTCCTATGAAATTTCCCATTTTGATCACTTTACTTGCACATTATAAATTGATCACAAGTATTGAAATCATGTTCCTTATTATCTTACTTTCTCTAAAAATGTTTACACATACGAAGGTCTCACCTAACTGGGATTTACTCCTACCGATACCACCCATTTTCTTGCACCTCACCCTCAATATTAAGGCTATATATTCCTCTCATATCTCTAGGCCCACATATCTTCCACATGAAATTTTTGGTTACATTTGACCCTCTTACTTCTCCCCTTACTCTTAGACACTCTTGGCTTCGCTACATTGGTATTACTATTGATTGACATAATAACCTTATCACTTTTCCATTTACTTATAATTCAATTACTATTTGTAATGTTTCACTCCCTAATTATTCTCCTAATGTGATGTGATGGAATGCACTCAATTTCCCGATATACAATTCAATAATGAGGAATATGTAATGGGCATATATGTTCTCCGTAATAACTTGGTATTTTTTATGAAAAGAGATCTTATATTATATTAATTCAATAAGATACAAGATAACTTTCAACAAAAAGCGGGCGGTATGAGAGCATGCCCCAAAACCACAAAAAAATCTAGGCCGATCCTAGGAGAGCGGGAAACAAACTAGACTGAGCCTAGGAGAAGAAAAAAGGTAGGAAACACTTAGAAGCATACAAAAAACCAAGTCAAGTGGAAGTAATAAACAAGCCCGAAGTGGGAAGATCATGATCATCCGGCCAACCTTAGCGGAGTAATTATTTTCTAAAGCATCCAAGAGACCCAGGTCGGTAGGATTTTCTTCTTCTGGGTCTGCCTCTCCACGAGTGGGGATGGCGAGGTTGAGATGAGGAAATTTTGGATTTTTCAAAGACAACCCCAAATGCTTTGCATATCATGCATCTCAACCAGCTCCCTTTGGATTTGTTTTAGGTTTATAATATATTCTCAATGATATCACATAGATACTTTTGGCATTCACACTTGGGGCATACTAATTCCCCCACATCACCCAATTATGCACTCTTGTTCTCGGCTCATACTTGACTATTGAGGGAATTCTTCATATGGTCATCACATTGCACACACACAAAATAAGGGGAATCCTTTTTCCTCCCTTATAGCTACTTTTATTTCATATATTTTCAATCAAAAATCCAAAAACATTATCTTAAATTTTGATTATATGTATTATTACTTCCTTATACTACTCTATGTTGCACCTTTTGGTATCTTGTTACTATAGTTCAAAGTATGCTTTATCATTTTTCATACACACATGTGCATTCACATGGTATCTTGAGGTAAATGCAAGTCACTTATAGGTTATGATGCTTAGCCCTATCCATTACCAATCCCACTAAGTCTATTAGGGGCATCTACCTTTCTTCACTTACTATCAAGTGCTATCATTAAAATATTTCACATTTTCCTTCCTATATTCAGATATACATTGTCACATACTATTTATATTTCCTAATATGCTAATTAGTTCTTCATATGTACCATTTACCTTGTATGAATCCTTCTAATCATGGTCATTCTGATTTGTTTATACTTTATTTATCATTGTTTAAGGGTTATGCCCTATGTTTTCTTGTTACCATGTTTGCTTAAGACTTGATGCCTCGATTGTCTTGTGACATCTTGAGTGGTGTCTCATGTATGCAACCAAATAATCATTATGTGCTTATTTTTTCTTTTTCCTATATGATTTTACTAGTTTCTATTTCAATGTGCATTGCTTGTTTGTCACTAACACTTGTATATTAAAATTTTCCCCTTTCATTTTTATGATGTGGTGCCTACCATGTGTAATTCATATTCCCCTATATGATTCCTATATCATATATGCACATCAATTTCAACCTTCCTTGTTTGGGATCCGTTCACTTTTGTTCATCTCATGCACCCCAAATGAGTGGGGGAAAACATCGGGTGAATCTTTTCACTCCTCATAAAAGGCACAAAAAGTAGTTACATAAACACATACATCAACAACAAAACATAAATTAGTTACAAAATAGGTAAACAAATATAATTGGCCACAAAATTGGCATGGAAAGAAGTGCCTAAAACTTAAAGAAATTCCTAGGTACTAGTATCCCATATGGAGGCTCTTGTATTGGGAAAAATAATTATAAGAGTAGTTTCAACAATTACAAAGTCACAATTTTCTCCAATTTCAAGTAGTTACACAACCAGTTTTAGATTGCAATTAGTCACTAACAAGAACTAACTACTAACTCAGGAACCAAAGTAGGAAATAAATAAGGGAATATGTAGGACAATGATATACCTAGAGCCTTTGTGTCACTCGAGGTAAGTTACAAATTGGGTTTGTGATCATCTGCGGTGGTGCTCATCCATGGAGAAGTATTAACAATTAGAGGGAAAACATACCACTCTCCCAATACACTTTCCCTTAATGGTGACATGACACCTAAATCTAAAATTTAGCACTAGGACACTCAAATCCCTAGTTTGGCAACATGATTACCAAATCCTTTCCGTTATTCCAACTAGATCCTAAACATTGGGTCTAAAAATAGGAGAAAATTTCTATCCCTTTATCTTTCAACACTCTAGGTGTACCCTAACCACTTGGTTTAGATTTTCTAATGTGCATTTCCATTTTTACATATTTTCCAAGTTAAAGTTTAATTGAATTTACCTAGAGCATTGACTACACTTTTTTCTTTTGCATGTCCTATCCTATCCCAACAAAGGAAAAACACACAAGAAACAACGAAGAAAATCTCAAGCGTGCTTCGATAAAGATGACATTAAAAGGAACTACATGCACCATTATTATCACTCCACACATGCAAAGGCCACCCCTATTATCCTTATCCTTCCTTTAGAATTTCATGGTACACATTTTGCATTATTCCATTAAAGTATGCTATAACAATCATTTGACACACTATTAGGTGCAATTTTCATTCGAATCTCCAAGTTACACTTTTCTTTTCTACTTTATGCTATTAAATCCTTATTCACCAACATAAAGTGGGGAAAATGTATTCACAAAATCACATACTTATTATGTATATATAGGCTCTAAATACTTCATGTATATGCATGATTCCTAAGCAAGATAATTACTCATTAACACCTTTTTACTTTATTTTGACATTGCTTTTATCTTTTTCATCTTTATTGCTTATTGTTTCTAATTAACAAATTATAGTTTTTCATACCAGAAGACATCCTACTTATTTATGATTTCATTGTCTAGCCTTTTGAGAACCCTATACAAGACTTCCAATTAGGGATTGGGGAACTTGGGAACAATTATCGCCTCTTGGCACCTCTATCCTCTTTATCTCTTTTTATAATACGTCAAATGTTACTTCTTTCTTGTCTTCTTTTATCACCCTTGGTCATCATTTCACTTGTTAATGATGAAACTTAAGCAAAGGAATCATATATACATGTATTATTTAACCTCATTAAGGGAAAAGCATTCAAGAGGCATATACTATTACAAGGAGATCATATTTTCTATATATTACACTAAAGACTAAATTTTAGGACTTCATAATTCACTACATAAGGGGTTTTATTTTGAATTCCATACCACATATTTTCATTAGGAAAAATTAGTTATAGTATGTTATTCTTTGTGTGAGTGTCACTATGGCATCATGTCTCAAGGAACACTATTCTAATCACACACACACACCTGGAACTACATTGAGTCTGAAATATAGTACAATGCTCAGTGACAATTACATTGGGTTAACCGTTAAGGTCCATTCGAATCAAGCATATGCATATTTTTTTTTCATCCGATGTGAACTTGATTATTGAGTAGGTATCTAGGGTTTATTTTACAAGTCTAGGTGTGATAAAACAAATCTGATATGACCTAGAATGAACAAGGAGTGAAATTTGAGTAACACAGAAAGAAATAGATCTGGAGCCACTCCATAGACCCTAACCCCCAGATTAGATACTAGCACCTAGGAAGCCCTGTTACATTCTCGGGTGGATTTTTTTATGTCGTTTGTATATTTTAGTTCCAGACACAGGGCTTACATAACTTAGAATCTCCTCTTTCAAATCAATCTTTAGTCAAGAATCGATTCAAACCTATATATACAAGTTGAGTCATTCTCTAAACCCTATTTATCACTCTTTACCGCATAAGTTGAGTCATTCTCTAAACCTTATTTATCAATCTTTCTTGTATAAGTTAAGTCATTCTCTAAACCTTATCTATCACTCTTTCATATATTTACTTTACTTGATATTGCTTGAATATTGTTATATGTATCTAATAATTCGTGTCCTTAGATTTAATTTTATTAATCAGAATTCATAATGGAATGCACTAGAGCACTTAGTCATACAATTGTAAAATTCATTCAAAACTCCCTAAATATTGGAATCACACATCTACAATCATTAGTGCAGCACCCACATTAGTTTTAAGCTAAAAACTAGATCAAGGAATATTTATCTCTCATCTACAAGCATGCAAACATCATCTTTCTAAGTATTTTAGAAAGATCTAAGTAAAATAAAACATGGTTAAAGAAAATTCCAAATTTGATTGACCAATCTAGATATTACATTCTAGGTGGATAACGATGTGTGATTTGAGGCCTCTTTGGAGTAGTGCTAACATTGGTGGTATAAGGAGGCGTCCATAACCCATCTAATTTTTATTTTATAGGAATATTCATCCATGGATAAGGTTTGATATGATGATCAATCCATTTAGAGAGCCTCGTTGCATGTGCAAAAACTAGGGTTTGACAATGATAAACAAATATAAAAAGATGATAAACCCATAAAGTTGTTAGAGTAGAATCAGAGGAGGTCCATGACTATATTAAAGTATATAAACCATACAATATTTTCCTAACCTAGGTGTAGTTATAGTTATAGTTATAATTACAAAGGTTAACCAAGTTTGGAGCTCCCAGTTCTACTATTTCACATCACATATCTCTCTAAAAAACATTTGAAATCAGCTAAGTTATTCTATACATCTATTTTTTTACTTTTGATTGCATGTTAGGTTGATTGTTGTATGCTAATTTTGTTTATATAATATGAGTTGTAAATCTAAGTTATTGTTTATATTGTAACACATTTATAATGTTTACAAATTAACTCCACACCTAATTAAACTGACCTAAAATTTAATTAAGGATTAAACACTTACTAAATATAATGTTGATTGAAAATAATGTTCCTTTCCACCAACTTCACATAGAACAATTAGAAACACCTTTAGACATATTTTTGTAGAATGTGTTTGATCATCACCGATATAGAAATAATACTCTCTTAATATTTCTTGATCTTTCTCATTACTTTGGAGTGTGCATGAATGTTCTATACATGAAAATAGTAAGTTACACTAAGTTGTAGTACTATGACTGAACCTCCATGTGGATACAATCAACAATTCTCTACGAATTTAAATACTAAAACAATAGTCCCGAGTGGGAATGTTTCCTTGCTTGAATTGAAATTTTCATGTAAACATCAAGATCTATGTGTGTGCCTCATATACTCATTAATAATTTCCAATTTGAATTTGACCATATATTCTAATATGATTAATTATTTTGTAACAAGCTCATACATTTTAGATTATTTTCCATATTTTAATTGATATGTCATGATTTGTAGTCATGTTAATACCAACTAACTATTTAACTATTGCATGCATACTCTCCTTGTCGATACAAATTTTCAGTTTTTGAAAGCCATCACATATGTTGAAACTTCCATACAAACATGCTTTGTTATAAAAAAATTCCAAATAATCTTTCACAAAATATGGTGATATAAAATTCCCTTAATAATTTTAGTGGGAAATTTAAAACACACTCCTAAAAATTGATGTTGACATGAAAAACACAATGTACATGATAAAAAACAAAATAATTCATTAAAAAATCATAATGAATCCTACAGCAACAAGTGGTATATGAGTAATTTATTTTCACATTAAAAGTTTTTTTCATTTAAAAAACCTTTGACTAATGTCAATTTCTAGATTTTCATTCTTAAACTTAGATAATAATTGTGTTTGATTCATATCCAAGAAATTTTTACATGTGGTTCACGATTATGAGAACCAACTCTTATTTTTATTCTATCTCTTCTATTTTGTTGTCATGAGTTTTTGCAAGGGAAAAATTCACACATGAAAGCATGACAACCATTCCCTATCCTGAAATTTTTTACTTAAAGATCACCCCGAGCCCTCCTTAAGATCATCCTAAGCGATGTATCATTCCTATCATATACTTATAAGTTTTCCAATGTTTTGTGTCTTAATTTTACTAGATGATTTTGGGATATCCTTCCCATTCAAGCACTTTCAAGACATGATTCTCTAAGGCAAGATCTCCTAGAAGCTTAAGAAAAGGCTATTCTCTAGTCTTCTTGAGGATAGTACACCCCCTCCCCAAGTATAAAAATAATCAAAATAATAAAGGAGGTGTATCAAAGAGATAATAATGTTGTGCAACCTTTTTGGAATAATCTCGGAAGTTTCAGAGGTTTTGGAGCAGTTTCAACAAAAGTAGGTCTGGAGGGTGAAGCAGTGTATAGTGCAAAAACAACCCCTGAGCTCTGGGAAGTGGTTTTGGGATCTCCATGAAGATTTAAAGGCCAAAAAACATATATCTAGAAAATTAATTTATATCTCCAGAGGATGGTGGTCTTACGTTTTCACAAGATTCAAACAATTCTTCCCACAACCTATTTTCAGCATGCACAACCTTTGAGCCCGAAGAAAAATCCTATTTTTTAGGATGTTGTGGGAAGAACCAAGGTATGATACCCCCACCATTATATTAAAAAATACATTTCCAATAAATTTCATATAAATAATTGTGGGAAAAGTCATCCAGGAGCTCAATTTATGCCTATGTCAAGTTGTTCCCAAGGTAGAGTTTAGGAGTTAGCCAATTTTCAAGCTAGAAAAATGGACCGATCAGAGAGTAGCGCACTTTTTGCACCAACCATCCAATTTTTTTGGGAATTTTAGAACAAAAAAGTGTTCCCCCTCCCATATATCCCCTACACCATGATATGACCATCTTGGAGCTCCATTTGTCGATTAAGCCCATGTGTACCGATTTTCACTCCCCAACCTCAACTTATCATGAAGCGCCACATGTACCAATCAAAGAGGGGAAAATTTTGTGCACCAAAAATCCCAAATTTTGGGATGGTTGGGACATAAAAATGTTACCACCTCTCATTTTATCCTTTGGTCACTCACTTGACCCAAGAAGTTTTAAGACTCTTTTTCTAAGCCCTCCTCTCTCCCTCAACAAAAATCATGATATGACAAGTGGACCAATGGGATCTTGAAAATGAATACTTGAAAATAATATTTGACATAGAATATTTACATAGAAACAAGATGGTGCTTGTGTATTTTATTAATATCAAAATCAAGCATTACAAACAAATGAGAGAGCTGCAATATTTATAGATATTGGACAACTTCTATCTCATCCACAATATATGGAAACAAATCACCTAATCTAAGAAAATATGTAGGAATAGCATATTTCCCTAACTACCCCTATTTACCCTCATGGAAATCATCCAGAACAAAATATGCAAGATAGAACATGATCCCACAAACCAAGGGATAAGAAAACTCACTAATAATTGACTTTATCTAAGCTAACTTAAGTAATTAAAAATTTACTTTATTACAATATCACTTTAACTCATATGATGAATTAAGTGTTATTTTATTTCCAACATTCCCCCTTAATTCAGCATACTCTAAAGTGAACAGGAGAGAAAAATCTGAATGCCTCAAATTTTGGATGTGCAAGAGACTTTGTGAAGATATCTGCACATTGATGTTCTGTCAGGAAATGTTGGAGTTGGATGTTGTTGTTCGAACATGTTCACGAATGAAATGTACTTGCACCACCATTTGTTTGGTGCATTCATGAAAAAATGAATTCCAAACAAGTTTTATTACTCCTTCATTGTCTACATGTAGGATTGTTGGATATTTCTACAGTATTCCCAATCCTTCAAGTATATGTCAGAGCCATATTCCTTCATGACATACTCCACATCTTTGCACGATATATTGATTCTATGGAGGATATTGAAACACAAGTTTTCTTCTTACTCCCCCATGATATCGGTCTAGATCCCAAAAAGAATACAAATCCAAAAGTGGATTTCCTATCATTTATGTTTCCTGCATGATCCGAATCAATATCCCGTCAAGAAGAAGTTATTGTTCTTTTTGTGTTCTAGGTAATGGTCCATAGTTCCTCGATGTACTTTAGTATCCACTTTTCTACTTTCCAATGAGAAACCCTTGGTTCTTACATGAACCATGAAAGATAGCCAAGTGCATCGCTGATATTTAGCCCAATGTAAGTCAAGTAGATGAGACTCCCGATCAACTGTCGATAGAGAGTTGAATTTACTTGTGGTGATGGATCTATTCGAGACAGTTGAATTATTGTCTCCATAGGTGTGGCAATTGGTTTAGAATCCATCATATTGAACTTCTTAAGTGTTGTCTTAGCGTATTTCAATTGTGACACAAAGATATGATTTTCTCTTTGCCAAACTTCAAGTCCAAGACAATAATGTAGAATCTTGAGATCGGTCATGTCGAATGATCATGTTAGATCTTTCTTTGTTGACTCAATCATCCTCACTGATCCTCTAGTGATGACTAGATCATCAACATATACTACAACGATGACTATTTCCCCACCTTGATTGTTGAGATAGAGATTAGGATCGTATGGACTCTTGTTGAATCTATTTTGAATGTGATTCTCATCAATTTTAATATACCATGCCCTGGGAGACTGATTTAAACCATATAGTGATTTTATGAGTTTACATACCTTTTCCTCTTTACTTGGTATGGCAAAACCTTATGGCTGAGTCGTGTAAATTTCTTCCTATAAATCACCATTAACAAAGACACTTTTCACATCCATTTGGTGTATTTTCCAACCAAATTATGCATCTAGACCAAATATTAACTTGAATGTTTTTATCTTAGCTGTGGGAGAAAATGTCTCTTCATAATAAATGCCTTATTTTTTAGCATATCCCTTAAAGAACTAGTCTAGCCTTTTGTTTATCAAATTTTCCATCTATTTTGGACTTTGTTTTGAAGATCCATTTACATCCAATCAAAATTTTCCATGGTGGAAGATCTGTAAGTTTCCATGTATTATTTTTCATAAGTGAATTATATTCTATATCCATAACATATTTCCAAGGTTTAGACTGTAGGGCTTCTGAAACTATGGATGGCTCAATAGTTTCAACAACTTTACCCATTAAGGCCAAATTGACCTCATTTTGAGCCATATTGTGAGTCCTCATTCCAGTGGTAGATGTGTTGGGGCACTATCCAATTTTTCATTTCTCACCATACTTGTATATAATTTATGCATACTTTTAGTGGTTTCTGTGGGAGGTTAAATTTCACCATCTTCCCCATCATCACTCTCATCATCAAAGTGATTACCATCCTCTATTTTCATTGTAGGGATGATTTTTTCATCATGTGAGTGTATGGAAGGAGCATCTTCTTATTTCTTCTCAAAGAACTCAACATCCCGACTAGTGTATACCCTCCTTGTTCTTGGATCCATAAGTCTGTAGCCAAGTTCTTCATCACTGTATCCCAAGAAGATAAGTTTTTTTTTTTATTTCATATCAAGCTTAGTTCTTTGTTTCTTAGGAATGCGCATACTTTCTTTACATCCAAAAACTATAAGGTGTGAAATAAATGTCTTATTCCCTGACCATGCTTCCTATGGTGTTACTCCATCAAGAGATGCAGTGGGAACTCTATTTAGTAAATAGATTGTCGTTTTAGCTGCTTTGGCCCAAAATATTTTTGATAAACCTACATCACACCATATCCATGATAGTACAATTTATCATTTCAACAACACCATTTTATTGCGGTTTGTGAGGAGGATCCATTCAAGACAAATGCCATGTTTTTCCAAAAAATTGTTGAACTCATTGCTAGTGTATTCTCCCCCTTGATATGAGAGTAGTGTTTTTATTTTCCTACCAAAATATATTTTAACAAGGGCTTTGAACTTCTTGAAAGTTTCAAAATCTTGGTATTTTTTAGAAATAAAATATATCCACATTTTTTTGGAAAAATCATCAAAAAAGAGCATGAAATATTGAAACCCGAGTGGTTAGCTCTCATTAGTCCACACAAATCTTATGCACCAAGTCAAGTTTTCCTTATCCTAAAATGTACTATGTTTAAATGATGCTCTATGTTGTTTTCTTACAAAATAATGTTGACATTTATTTGTACCCTTTTTATAAGTAGAAAACCCCTAACCATATTGTATTAACGAAGTGTGTCTAGATGGCAAAACTCACATGTCCAAGTATTTTATGCCATGGTTGAGCTGATGATGTATCCTTGGTTACAAGTGCTTGATCATTTTGTTGAATAAAATCCAATGAAACATTCTTCCCACATTGAAGCTTTTACAATAATTTTTAGCTTCTTGACTTGTCTCAAATTAAGCACATATTTTTACCACCTTTAGAATCATAGTCAAATTTGAGATTGTGATCTAATAATTGACTCATGGATAAATTTTTTTGGTTAAACTAGGGACATAAAGAATATCTATAATTTTACAATTATGCTATCAAAGTGGTAGTGAAATGGAACCAATGCCTTCAATATTGTATGATGTGATTTTTGGTGGGTGTTTTACTCATTGTAAAGAACTAATCTTTCTTTCCTGTCATGTGTCGAGTTACACCGAGTCGACATACCAAATTTGATTTGTAGAATTGGATACTTCATTTGACTGTGTAGAATATAGGAAGTCATCATCATCAAATTGATCTTCTGTTCAGCTACATTTCCTTGTTGAGTTGGTTTCTTTTTCCAATTTTGATTATTTTGTCCCTATTTACTCTATTGTTGGCTTGATTTTTTTGTTGGTAATCAATCTTTTTTCCACTTGACGATCCTTTTTGGAATGTGTTGTACCAACAATTATTTAACTCATGTCATTTTTTACCACAAATAAGACTTTTTTGGGTCCTTTTGGCCTTGTTGAGTATTACCTTGCTTCCGGGCTATTTACTACACTTAGCCTATTTTTACCCTTTTGATGAGAAGCAAGTGCCTACTCTTGATTTTAGTAGTTGAGTGAATAGATTCCTCTTATTGTAGCATATTCAC
The DNA here is from genome assembly GCA_018340775.1 of Taxus wallichiana var. yunnanensis. Lineage (NCBI taxonomy): Eukaryota > Viridiplantae > Streptophyta > Pinopsida > Cupressales > Taxaceae > Taxus > Taxus wallichiana. The sequence goes on from CM031238.1 coordinate 362,972,559, forward strand.
TAACTCTTAAAAAGTTGTTTGACTAGTAATGTTTAACATGGTCACAAAATTCCTATAAGAAGAAGGAAGACCTCTCAATACTATAGGCACAAGTGTTGTGTCAGTTACTTCTTCTTCCAAATATTGAAGTGATGCACACAAATTTTCTACTCTTCTAAAAAACATTTCAACTTTCTCAGTTGGTTGCATTTTCAAGTTCAATAGTTGACTCTGGAGATGAAGTATTGTGTTCTTATTTTTGGACTCATATATTATTTTCAACTTGTCCCAAGATTCTTTTGCTAATGTGGCCTCATGAATATGAGGTTGTACCTCATCTGAAACACTAAAAATATTATTAACTTTGATTTTTGATTTGCATGATCAAATGTAGCTTGTTGTGTAACATCTATTGCAAATCTTATTAATGTACCAGAAAAAATGGACCATAGATTTTCAAAATCAAGTTGTGCGTGAATTTTTGTTTTCCATGCTGGGTAATTATTAGAACGTAAAAGTTGAGAATATGGAAAAAAGAATTTTGGTGTTGTAATTACGGACATTGTGAAGACTAATAAACAGTAGAAGAAAAAATGAACTCTTTTCCCTCTTAAAGCATGTACACCCCCAAAAATAAATTTTATTTAGTTTGGGCTCCTTTTCGGCCGTACAATAAATTTTTGGCACTATATGCCTTGTTACAAATTTGGCTTTGTAGCTGATTTGCAAACATAAAATGACTCTCTTCGCCGATTGAAAAAAAAATAAAAATTTGGGCTCTTTGGCCTCTTTTCAAATACAAACAACCTCTAATTTGTTCAATTTTTACAAAACAAAGCTTATTAAAAGTTGGACTAAGATGTAGAGATTAAAAACCATACACTTTATTAAAAAAATGGCACCTCAATCCAAGGTACCAGTTGAAAGTTATGATTTGTTTAAATTCGATTTCAATATCTTTCTAGGCCCCTTTCCAAAAGTGGAATTTTTTTGTTCTAATTTTTTCTCAAAATCCAAAAATGGATTTTTTTAAAAGATGATTTTTAAAAAGAAAACACGGATTAGGGATTACGTGGTTGTGTAGAGCCTTGAATCCTTCTCTGCCACCTCATTTTATCAACCTTTATAGCTCTTTTTTTACTTCACTTTTCACTGAGCTTCACTTGTTTGGAGAACGACATTTTTTTCCTTTTTTTTTTTCTTTGTGATTTGTAGGGCCTACTTGTGGATGGGTGTGTAAATGGAGGTTGTTTTATAAACATGATCATTTGTTTTCTTCCTTTTCCACCATTTCTATTATTTTGGACACTTTTTCCTCTACTCTCATTTGTGTAGGGTTAGACACTTGGAGAGGTCAATTTGGAGATTGATCCAATGCCACAACTCACTGACAGGGTCTAAGAAAACATAGATTAATAGAAGATAACAAGGGTATCTTATTTTAGAGACAAAAACCCCCAAAATAATTACATATAAATTTTGATTGAATTAAAAACAATATATTTTTTTAATTCAAGAAGTGAGATTCAAACTATAACTTCAAAAATCACTTCCTGTGCAATTTTCTACAATACTTCTTTTTCTTTATTCTTGGTGTGTGGAGTAGGGGAAGGGGCTATGTGAAGAGGTTAGGGGAAACTCTGGCTCCTCCTAGCTTAAGATTTTATTCCTCCTCCTTCAAACTTCCTACACTCCGTAGCACTCACATGTTCAAACTCTTCCAACTTTGATACCAAATCTTGACAATGAATACTTGAAAATAATATTTGACACAAAAGCTTTACACAGGAACAAGACGATGCTTGTGTATTTTAATAAGATCAAAATCAGGAATTACAAAAAAAGAGAGATCTGATACAATATATATATATATATATATATATATTGACACTCTATCTCATCCATGATATATTGAAACATATCACCTAATCTGAGAAAATATGCGGGAATAACATATAGCCCCTAACTGCCCCTATTGCCCCTCATGGAAATCATCCGGGAACAAAATATGCAAGATAGAACATGATCCCACAAACCAAGGGATAAGATAACTAAAATACAACTCACTAATAATTGAATTTATCTAAGCTAACTTAAGTAATTAAAAAATTACTTTATTATAATATCACTTTAACTCATATGATGGATTAAATGTTAGTTTATTTTCAACATGGGAAGGGGGTGTAGTTTTTGCAAAAACCATCCCAAAGGTTTAGGATTGTTGGGACAAAAAAGTGCGCCACACTCAAGTTGGTAAATTTTGTAAATTTTTAAGGTTTGTTCTACTTTTTTTGCTTCTTCTTCCACACACGCATGAAAAATCTTTCTACCAAAATTTCGCCTTTCCTCCATTACTCGCCACTTTCATGCCTTTATCATTGTATTCCATGTTAGTTTTTAACCATCTGCTTCTACTTCTATATAAAAAAATATTTTCAAGCCGTTATCATGCCCATTTTATCCAAAAACACTCGTGAGATAAATCAAAGAAACACTCATATCTTGTAAACCCTAAAGCGAATCTAATAACAATTAGAGCTTATCTTCCTCTACTAGGTGCCTTGATGCTTCCAAAACCAAATTTTCAAATGTGTCTCATATTTTTATGGTATCCATTCAAATTTGTGTTCCCTAAATTCTTCTTCGAAAACTATCGTCAATCTGAAAGCGAATTAAGCGAAAATTTACACAAAGCATCCCAAACAAAAATGGTGTTTTTTTCATCAAATCGTGGAGTAGAAGACCAAATTATAAAAATAATATGTATCATTGGTTTGCACTTACTATTTTTAGTAACTTTCCTAAAATCGTAAAAACCTTGAAGAGAAAAACACCTGAAAGTCACAGAAATGGAAAACTAGGGTACACGGAAAAAAAAAAAAAGTAAAAAATCAAATAGTTGAAGACACCTAAATTCTACTTTTGCAATCTTACTGCCAAACACACATAAATCACTCTCATTCTTACCAATTCCATTATAATTAGTGATTTCTACTAATTAACTAATGTTTCTTACCATTTTGGCTAATTAAAAACACATTGTTGATTACCTAACCTTTTTCGCGATCATGATATGCCACTTTATGACGATTCGTAAGTCAAAATACTCTTCCAAATAGATAATTAGTGATTATTAGCTAATTAATCCTATTTTCCCCTTGTTTTGGTCAATATACCCTACTATTGGCTCAAACCCCTCTTCCAACAACTCAAAATCACCCTACTTCTCTCCACAATGTCTCAACAAGCTTCAAAAGCTTATCCTAGCCTCCTAATTAACCCCAAGTGGTTGATTAAGACTCCTCACATCTTAATCACTTGTTAATTCACTAATTGGGATTAGTAAAGACTTAATCATGATTAACAAGTCTTAATCTTCTTTATACTTTTAGTCCCACATACACTAAAATACTCGTTTTCCTCAAAGGAAAAACTATAAATAAGACTAAGCACTACCTTCCAATTTTACACCATGCTTTGATTTGCATCTCATATAAGAAATATGATTTATAGCCAACCTCAATCCTTGCCTAAAGTCTTCAATGGGGTTAGTAGATGGGTATCCAATATGATCTTGTAGTCATTGTTGGAGAGATCATCTCACCTTCCTTGGAGTAGTAAGAAACCCCCAATTTGATTGGCTCCTAGATCAATTTAGGTCTATGTTAGTTTAACAATTCATACATAGTAAGGATGCTTTGTAGATTAATGTTTAATTCCATTTAATTTACATTCATAGCATGCTTTTAAGATTTGATCATTGATGTTACATTCCTAAAACTTAGAGCTTGACTATAGGTGACAATGGTGTTAGCCTTTCCTAGTTAGTCATACTATTTACTTTTTAAAGTTTAGGGTGTTATCATTTGGCACGCCTCGAAAAGTTTCAAACCCCATTGCATTCATTTTTAAAGCTTTTTAACTTAGTTTAAAAGTTTTATTTCAAGTTTTCTAGATTAGTTTCAAGTTTTCTAGATTAATTTCAAGTTTTCTAGTTTAATTTCAAGCTTTCTAGATTAATTTCAAGTTTTCTAGTTTAATTTCAAGCTTTCTAGATTACTTTCAAGCTTTTAGATTAGTTTTGTAGCTCAATTTTCAAGCTAGATAGTTGTTTCAATTAGATTAGTTGTAGTTGTTTTGTTTTCATGTTCCTTGTAGGATTTAAGGAGGTGAAGTGTTGTCAAAATTCCCTCAAAAGGCCAAATATTTGATCTTTTTGAAAAATTCCTTGTCAAAACTCATGTTTTGACCACCTATAGGAAGGTGTGTTCTGTGCACTACTATGTGTGCCTATGCATTATTGTATTATTGGTCTCTGAGTGTGTCTTGCACTTGTGCTTCAAAGTGTGTGCCCATACTCTCTAATTGCGCATGTGCAAGATGAATGTGTAAATTTGATAGACATAAACCTATGCATCAAAGTGTGCACTCATGCTCTAAGGTGTGTGCTCCTGCACACAGGTGTGCTCTAGTGCACTTAGGTAAAATTGCTTCAAAGTTCGAAATTTCAACTAACATTTTTGGGGTCTATGTCATTTTTTAAAGGGTTTTAGTTATTGTTTTTGTCAATTTTCTAATTTTAGAGCAATATTTCTAACAAAATTAACTTAGGGTTGATAAGTGATTTTTGTTAAAATTGGCTTAGGGTTTGATGAGTGATTTTGTTTCATGCTTTGTATGAGTTTGGAATAGGGTTGTGTATGCTCTTCTCTTGCACTTTATGTGATCTTGATAAAAAAGCACCCCTAAACCTCCTTTTTGCTAATTTAGAGTAAGTAGGAAAAATTATCATTCATTTCTATGCTTAAGGGGATAAACTTTCATTTTGGCATGTACATGATCTTCTAGTTTAAGATATTTTTCACTTGATAAGTAATCAAGGCTAAAATTTTTGTATGATCTTCCCTTACACCTAATGAGATCTTGGGAACAAAAGTAATTTTAGTCTTTCATTAAGAAGCACTTGGATTAATTGGAAATAAACCTTGTTTTGCAAAATTTTATGGTAGTTAGTTGATTTACAATATTTTCATCTAGTTAGGTTACTTGTGTATGCTTTTCTCTTGTACCTAGTGTGATATTGAGAAACAAAAACAACACTTAATCCTCTTTCTATAAAATTTTAGATCTTTTTGAACTACTAATCATTTGTGTGAAGGACCTATCGCTAGTTAAAGAAAGGAGGGATCTCTTCAAACCAAACTCTAACATTCACATGTGTTTTAGGTTACCAACGACGATCTAAACCAAATTTCTTAAACCAAAAGACAGAAAAACACACTAACATAACATTCATAACATTGTATTGCATGCTTCGCTTAAGAGCTACGGCTCGTCCACTTTAAACTAGGACGTAACCCCTTTGGCATAAGCCTTAAGATACAACAATGGGGGTGGTCCTACAAACCATAAAGTAGTTCACACAAGCGGGAACCTTGTGAACAAAATAGGAAAGTACTCCACATTGTGAAAGTTATTTCCATTATGACCCCAATGAAAATACAATGAACACACTAGTTTCTCATTATATTAGAAGGGGGTAAAGTAAAGCCGAGATATTCCTGGGAAACATTGGAAAACCGAGCTCACGTAGTAAACTTGTGACACATAGAGAGATAAACCCTAAGATATCTTGTCACTTGGAGCCAATTTTGTCTTATTTTTATACTTGAGAGCTCTCATAAAGTGACAATTTTTTTGGATTCAAACTCTTGTTTTTCGAACAAGGGAAAGAATATCTTAAAGTTGAAACCACATTAAATTTCATCACAAAATCTATTTAGTGTTACTTTGACCTATTTTTCACTAGTTCACACAAGAGGGAACATTGTGAATGAAATAGGAAAGTGCTCCACACTTTTTAATTTACTAGTACGCCTTGAAAAATTAGAGTCAAAGTTATTTCCATTATGACCCAAAGTGATAATACAACTGAACATACTAGTTTCTCATTATATTAGAAGGGGGTAAAGTAAAGCCGAGATATTTATAAAGAAACCTTGGCAAACAAAGCTCATAGAAGAAAAATTGTGACACATAGAGAGAGAACTCCTAGGAAAGCTTGTCGGCTTGGAGCCAATTTTGTCTTAGTTGTTATACTTGAGAGCTCTCACAAAGTGACAAATTTTTTGGATTCAAACTCTTATTTTTTGAACAAGGGAAATAATCTCTTAAATTTTAAACCACATGACATTTCATCACAAAATCTATTTAGTGTTACTTTGACCTAGTTTTTCACTTGTCCTAAGACAAGGTGAAACTCTGCCAAAGTTACACCAAGTATTTTTCACCACCATTTGGTCTATCCCTTTGTTTTCTTGTTGCTCATTTTGAGACAAAATAAGAACAAACATACATGGATACCACTAGAAAAAACATGTCCACCACTTTTGTAGTCTACTTGTATGACTAGGTTGCAATGTTGGAATGCAAGTGTTAAAAGTGTGAATGGTACATGTTCACATTCGAGTAGACCCCCTTTGTCTCAAAACCCATATTAAGACTTATTATCATTTTATTTAGGTTATCTTATCACTAAATTATTTTGAGTTGTTACGCTGCCTACATTATAGTCATACGATTGTGATATTTACGTCTTGTTTCCATTGTGAAACTTTGCACTGAATCTCTAGATTGTATTGTTACACTTGCGCTCACACGCATAGTAATTCTTTAACATACTTAGACATAGTTTTTACATCCTATCCTTGTCTTGAGTTTTTGAGTGTTGGGGTTACTTTTTTAGCATCGCTTATAACATCATTTTCATACTAAAATCTTTCTTTCTTTCAAAGCTTGATTTTGTGTCCAAATAGTGTTGTTATGCTGCTCACACTTATATCGTCCATTTTATAAGACTCAAAAATTGTTAGTGTTTAGAAATTGTTTGTAGTATACCTTTTTAGAGGATCGCATCAACATTATCTTAGAATTTAGGTCTTGTTTGTTTCAAACTTGACCTAACTAGTGATATTGTGTTGTCACTATTTGGTTTCAAACGTATCTCTGATAAACATAGTGAGAAAACTTTTTGTTGTGACAAGTTTTAAGTATTGCATGTCATTATATTGTCTAGAAAAAAATCCTTCCGTATATTACCTTGTTAGGGTAGGTCATTATTTATTCTTTGGTGTCCTTAGGTTCATATTGATCCTTTGGATTCATGACCATTTATTATTTGGTATTCTTTGTAACGATTTGACATCGTTACACCACTTGGTTTGTCCTAGGGCCCATGTTTTCCAAATGTCTAGTTGGTTTTCGTTGTGCTACCCAAATCGACACATGACTTCATTCCAATTGAAGGAGTTCAATCACACTATCTCGGTCTAGACATTTGTATCCCACAAATGCCAACAATGACCAACTATCGTGAGGTTCCTTATACATACAACACTAAGGAATCAAAGTTTTGGAATTCCCATCAAAGGATGCCCATCATGGCTAAGCCTCATTTAGTCCTTTACACTAGAGAACTGTTATCCAAATAACTCTCCTAGTTATTTGGACAACCTATATACATCTTCTGGATTTGAGATCTTCATTGCAAGGTTGCGCATGCTCAAGATCACTAGGCACATTCCTTGGTTAGCTTTCTTGCGTCCCCCTTATTTTCCTCATGTGCCCTTGCACACTTCCCCTTCTCCCATCTCCTTTATCATTTTACCCTTTGTTCCACTACTCCTCGCAGACATCTTCTACGCATCTACCTTCTTTCTAGCAATTGTTTTGTCCTATGCACACCTTGTACTTGATTCAATCATCTAAGTCCTCATCCCTCGCACGTGCCCGTGCCCACACATTACTTTGTAATAGTTGTGCTTTGACCATGTGTTATCCCTTCAAGGTTTCCTCATTTCCCCATGTGCTTCATGCATGCCTTCCTCCGTGCACTGATTCTTTCTCATGCGTACCTTTGCGCCATCCTCTACGCCATTTCATGCCACATCATTCTTACATGCTTGAGTGTGCCACAAGTAACTTATCAAATCACACCAACAGGGTGTCAAATCCTTGAAACAAATCAATGAATGACACATGACAAAAACGATAAGAACATTTACACAGTTGGCCATCCTTTCAGCTAATCCATGTGTGCCACGTGCATTACATGCCTAGATGACTCTAACATCTTTTGAAAGTCATATCTCTTCTTCTACAAAGCTTTGATCGGTATGTGCCTAGTCTCAATAAATAGTGTTAACATGGTCTATAATACTAAATATTCAAATTCAAATTCTTAGTAGACTAGGCGGGTGATAAATGGGAAAACATCTTTATGAGAATTGATGGATATATCTAGTTGCTCCAACCACCCAATTTGATTTGATTTACCCTCCTTCCTTCTTTAACATGTCGCATGACACTGGAAAGTGCATTTGAAATATTCTTAGGTGGATTTACAGGAATTTAATGCTTCTTGTTGGTGGTTGTATTTCAAATTTAGGTTTTCCCTCCTTCTTCTATTCTTGTTCATGGATTCATCTATAAGTGTAAGATCTGGGCTCATTATTAATGTTGGACACTTTTGATCCTTACGCACTTTGCTAAGGACTTCATATTTTCTGTTTTATGAGTTGCAAACCTCTAAATTTAGCTCTTGCATGTGGATATCAACCTCTTTTTCCATTGTAACCTTTGCATTTTAAAGTAATAAAAGCATTGTTTTGTGACTATTCTTTGTCCTAACATGTTTGCATTCCTTCTTCTTGCCTTTTCTTTTGCATTGTGTGCCTATTGTGCCATTTCATGTCCCTTACAACTCCTTATTTAGTTGTGTTCCATGAAACTGATCCGGTAAATATGTTTTAAGTTGTCTACACGTGCTTAGCATTCTTTCACATATTTCCTTAATTTTTCCTCGTAATGTATATGTTCATTACTCTTTTCTAGTGATATCACCTTTTAGTGTAGGTTTCTTTTCATGTTATCCTTCTATCCCTGGTCCCTTGGCATTATTAGCTTAGTTTTATCTATCAAAGCACTAGGAGTAATAATAGTAGTAGAAATAGATAGGGGAACCGACCTTCTCTGAAGATCTGTCCCAAGCATGTAAAGTCCCACAACTTGGGGACGGTTCCATTGTTGTCACAAACAACTTAGGTCTTTTAGATCCAAGACACGGTTGCAAATTTGACGACCAATAATTTCTCGGCATACACCCGATGGGACAAGAAATGAAAGCTTAAATTTCATATTGCTAAGTTCTAGTGTGTGGACTTAGTATTTCAGCCTTTGGAGGCTCATTTCAACACATCTGGTGACTCCCAACATTTACAGATCTCTATTTTAACACCCCGAGCGCCTTTTATGAGAAGAGTACATACAAGGAGAAGTGCAACAACCTGAAGATTACTTTGAGTACCTTTAATTATCCCCGAGAAGATTTCATTCTAGAAATCCCATGCATGCATCTCCATCTCCAACGCATTGTGCCCATTCAACTCCTCATAGTAGATAACTAGAGCACCCTGTAATGGCGCATCAGCCACCTCCTCTACTAAGGAAATTTGCTAACTTCACTAGAGGAATTCCCCTAGTTCTGGCCATGCAACATGATATGCCAAATTGCACACTCAAAAGTATTCCATACTTTACTGGTGAGAATCAAGTCACCCCTTAGGAGCATATCCAAGATATAGAAAACATATGTTCACTCTATTTGATCACACATGATGATGTAACAGTCAGGATACTTACATCCTATTTCAAAGGAAAATTTCTTCAATAGTACCGAGGCTTGAGACTTGGATCTATTTCCACCTAGGACGAGTTGGGAATAACTCTTTACAATTACTTTTAAGATAATTCAGATCACCTATCTTTAGTGGAGAAAATGACAACAACAAAGAGGGCACCCAACGAGAAAATGAATAACTTCAACATCAAATTTTAGAATACTTGGGATATAATCCCTCTTGTGGTAAAACCTACATCCTAGTATGATTTTCTATATTATCTAAAGGTTCTAAAAAATTACATCTCAGTCATGATTCAATCCATGGGAGGTAGGACTTTACCAACTGCTTATAATATTACGGTAAGAAGGGAAGAAAATAGTCTTATTAACATGGGAAAGATAACTCTTAGACCGCCTATGTTCATGTTCCTAGAGATGTCACAAGAACCCCAACCATTAGTTGCCCCTATTCATGTCCATGAGATAAGAACACATCGGTTGCATCAACATCCTACTCTCCATAGTAAAAAGAAGATGAAGAATTGAATACCTTGATTATAAATTTTTCAACCATGGTTATATCACTAGAGAAAAAAGCAGCAAGCCTATAGAGGTATTTCTAATCAAGTGCATAGCCAAAGAAGGCAGCCTTTGTGAGAATCAATATAGGAACCAAAGATATGCACCCAACCAAAAGTAGAATGATAGATGAAATGCTAGTGCACATCTGCCCTTGCAAGTTGTTCCTCCCGTGCTCTCTCTTCTAATGCCCAACACAAGTCAAGTTATTGTTCCAGTTCAAAAAAATTTCACGCAAGAGTCAAAATGGTGCTTCCCTTATAACATGCCTCATAATCAATATCATTATACCAATGTTGCATGAGCGTAAGCCTACATGATCCAAAAACACTTCCAGTTGTGAACCTTCAATGAGTGCACCTAAAATAGAGAACCAAGAAGGGCCAAAAGTTCCTTATGATTCTAATATGATGTTATTTTGCGTTGAATACTTTTTTGCAATCACCAAAGTTTTAGATGATAAAATAGACCATGCACCCAAGTTGTGGACAATATAAGATACAAGAAGAGAATTCTTGAGTTTAGTGTGCAGGTCACAATTCAAGCAACACAAGTAGATCCTTAGAAGAAAAAAGATGTTTTCGGGGCATCCAATGGGAAAAGTACTCAAGTCCCTACACAAGAGATCCCATGTAAAGCTTCTCCAGAAGTGGCTCCCTCATTTGGTAGATCAAGCCTCAAATTTGGCTAAATCCCTCGCCTCCGCACTTGAGCAGTCAAGAAATGATGTTTTTGTGCCCCAAATGTACAAATCAATGGGTCTTCCATTTAGCATTATGGACTAGATGAAGAATAAAAATATAAATTTCACAATGTGGGATGCCCTCACCATTCTGTCTCAACAAGATCTACTACATGAGGCCTTTTCCCTACTTCCGTACACTGATCCAACTATTCACAAAGCCGCGCACTTCTATCAACATCATTCAAGATGAGGAGAAGCAAGTAAGTAAAGTTGTTAAAACCCTAGCCTTCTATATGTCCTTAATAATAGACAAACATCTTTTCCATAATCGAATGATTGACTTAGGTGCTTTAGTACTTCTTTCATACCTAGGAAGATTTCTAATGCCTTAGGTCTTAAGTATAGCCCCCTGACAAAAGGAGTCCTACAAATTGTTGGTTCAATTGTCACTACATTAGGAGTCATCAAGGATCTTGATTTGAGTCACTTCATGCATTTCCAAGCCTCACCATAACTCAAGATGCATTTATCATTGACTTACCTCATTTGTTTTCCCTATATCTATCAAGAAAATTTATTGCAAAAGTGGGTGGTTACTTGTATTTTTATTGGTCTCATATGTTAGTCAAGACAAGGTATGGTACCTGATTTATCACAAAAGATGAGTCAATATTTTCCTATCATGTAGAGTCATATGTCCCATCCCCTAAGCCAAATGTTTAATCCAAGAATTAGCTTCAATTCTGAAGAGCATCCTCTTCCACCCTATGTTCTGACCTAGTACTTGATGAATGGGCAGGAGAGGCACCATAAATTTGACCCATATGGTAAAGAACTAGAAGCCTATGAAACTGGGCTTGGTACTTACTACATTCTTGAAGAATAAGTTGTGCTACTATGCATGCTCAAGAAAGGCCAAGTTGAACCTAGTCTATGGAAGTTATACTTTGATGGATCCGGAAGAGAAATGGTGTGGGAGTAGAATTTGTTCTCGATTTCTCATAAGGATGATAAATTCTTCTTTACACACAAGTTCCAGTTTACATGTTCTAATAATGTGGCAGAATATGAAGTATTGGTGCATGACCTTCTTATCACTGAAAAGAAAGGTATTAAGGTGTTGTTGACCTTTGGGGACACATAATTGATTATCCATCGGTCATCATCAAGTGTCAAGAAAAGAATAAGTTTCTCAAATATTATAAAAGAAGAGATTGGGACCTCCTTGAGAGCTTTGATGCTCTAACTTTGTAGGTGGTGCCACGCGAGAATGAAAAAGGAAGATGATCAAATGGATGTGATTAGTTCGCAGTTCTCTCCTACTGAGGACATTGTCAAAGAAAATAGTCAGTACATTAAGATGGTGATCAGACCATCAGTTCTAGACAACAATACTAGCTGGAAAGTGTTTGAGAGTGATGCACAGATCATCCAGTTCATCCAAAATGAAGTTGAGTTCTCATCAAGTGTGCAAGCTAACTTGTATGTCAGCTATGGGGAGCACCTGATACAGATGAAGACAAACAAGCTTCCTAAACGGATGGCCACCTTAGAAAAAATGTTTAGCCCTGATGATGAGTTCAAGGGTGAAGAAAAGTATATGCACACCATGCAATAATACTACTCCCATTCACTATTGCACTTGGAAGAGTTGTTTCTTAGTAAAGCTTGCACGCATGATGAAAAGAAAACCTTCATCTCTCTATAAAAAAATACAATGATATCTTCTCATGGGAGTATGAAGACCTCAAAGGTTTTGATCCAAGTGTTTCTCAATGCTCCATTGACCTTGATCTTGGTATCAATCCCATCGACAAAAGTAATGACAGATCAATCCAAACATAGATCCTCTCATGAGAAAGGAATTATCCAAACTCATTGAGGAAAAAATTGTCTTTCACATTAAGTAATCTACTTGGGTCGCTAATCTAGTTTTAGTGTACAAGAAGAACAATGAAATTAGGCTCTATGTTGATTTCATAGATTTGAACAAGGCATATCTAAAGGATCATTATCCTTTGCCTTCAATGGAGAAAATTCTATAGACTGTGGTTGGTGTGCAAAGATTCTCAATGTTAGATGGGTATTCAAGTTTCAATCAGATCCTGGTCAAGGAAGAGGATCAATTCAAAATGATGTTTACAACCAAGTGGGGAACATATGCATATTAGAATATGCCCTTTGGTCTTTCAAATGCAGGTGCCACATTTCAGCACACCATGTATATTTCCTTCAAAGGTTACATCAATGAGTTCATCTTGGTTTACCTTGATGACATTACAGATCTTCTCAAAGTAAAGTGCAAATAATATGGCACACCTGGAGAAAGTATTTAAGAGATGCAGAAAGTATGGGGTGTCTATTAACCTCAAGAAGTGCAATTTTAATATGGAAAAGGGAAAGCTCTTGGGTCATGTGGTTTCAAAGGATGGCATCGCAATTGATCCTGAGCATGTTTCAGCCATCCTGACTCTTTCCTTTCAACAAGCACAAGAAGTCCTCGCAATCCTTCCTCGTAAGATCAATTTTGTTATGCGCTTCATTCCTAAATTTGTAGGTCTAGTTTGGCCCATCACCCTAATGCTAAAAATGACATAGCCTTTAAATGGATAGAAGGAAGAAAAAGCTTCAATAAGATCAAGAAAGAAATTATTTTTGTGCCAACATCATCAACCCAAATTATTTAAGGGATTTTATCCTTTATTCTTATGGCGTTGATGTGAGTGTTGTAGTTTTCCTAACATAGAAAATGAACAAGGGCTAGAACAACCAGTAGCTTTCTTCAAAGCAAGACACTGAAGGATTATGAATTAAAATATAGTCACATGGAGAAGAAAGTCTTCTCCATCATATGCGCACTCAAAAAATTTAAAAGTATGCTCGCCACAAACCATATCAAGGTGTTATTCTCCCACCCTTCTATCAAAGAATTCATCATGGGAGCAAAGATCCGTGAAAAGAGAGCATGATGGGTGACCAAAATCATGGAATATGATGTGACTACCAAAGCCACAAATCTGCTAAGAGGAAGCGAACTCTATAGGCATATTGCTGAGGATGTGCAAAATGAATATGAGGCTTCATTGTTTCTAGATGAGGATCTCTCGAGCGCAGAAATTGAACAAAATATGGATCCTTGTGTGCATGACTAAATGGAGGATATGATCACATTCCTTTCCGAGGGAACATACCCTCCTAGTTTAAACAAAGTAAAGAGAAGACATCTGAGGTTACAATCTATCCCTTATGTTTTGATTGATGGAATTCTCTTCAAGAAGAATCTTGATGGTGTGTTATTAAGATGTATCAATGACGCACAAACTGAAAAAGTGTTAGCAAAATTTCATGATGGATTCTCTGGTGGACACTTCTCTACCAAAACTACAACAATGAATATCATAATGGTAGGAATATTTTAGCCTACCCTATTTGCAGATGCACACAAGTGGGTCAAAAATGTAAGGAATGCGCTTTCTTTGTAGGAAAGAAAATATTGACAGTGCTTCCCCTCCGACTAATCCAAGCGGATCAGCCTTTTGCGCAATGGGGTATTGACTTCATAGGCATGATCGGTATGCCTTAAAATATTGGACACAAGTGGGTGCTAACAACTATGGACTATTTCAAAAGATGGAAAGAAGCTGTCACACTCAAGGAATCAATTGAGTCATTCATCCTTGACTTTCTCGAAGGCATAGTCATAAGGTTTGGTGTTCCTCAAACCATTATCTCTAATAATGCAAAAGCCTTCCTTGGGACCAAAATCACCGATTGGGATCTAAATCGGGTATTTATTTAAATACTTCTTCCAACTATTACCCACAAGGTAACAATCGACATAATCAACAAACAAAAACCTAATCAAGATCATAAAGCACACAATGAATATCAGCCAAAGAAAATGGCATACAAAGGTCTTGCGTGCGCTCTAGGTAGATAAAATCACAATTAAAAAGGAAATAAGAACTTTTCCTTACAAGGTTTTCTATGGAAAGGAGGATACCCTTCCTTTGATGCTAGAATTGAACTCATGGGCACTTACCAAAAACTAGTTCAAAGGCATAGACAGAGAGAAATCAGAATGGAAGAAATGGTTAATCTTGAAGAGTCAAAGAACTCTACCATGATCAAGCTAGAACAACATCAACAAGCAACAAAGAAATGGTTTGACAGAAATGATAGGCCTCAAGATTTTAAAGTTGGGGACTTAGTCTTAAAATGGGATGTTGACAGAGCTAAACTAGGGTGCCATTCAAAGTTTGATGCAATTTGGAGTGGCCCATACATCATCAATTCATGAAAAGAGGATAACTCTTTTGAGTTAACTCATCTTGATGGAGGCACGCTATAAATCCTAGTAAATGGGATCTATCTCAAACCCTTCCATTAATTGTGTTGCATCATTTTATATATATATTAGAGTAGTTTCAATTCCTCTAAGTGCACTACATGCACATTGTTTGTTTGTACATAGTTCTTTCTTCTCACGTGCTTCCCTCCCATGCTCTTCTTTTGCTTCCAGGATGCCGAATATTTTTAGTAGCTTACAGGAATTAGAATAGAGTCAAGAAATGATCCTTCGAGTGACTTCAGGGGAAGTTCTTCAAAGTTACAAATCAGAATTTCATGATTACATAGTAGAATCCATGCCTAATGGATGCTCTAGGATACTGATCTTCTTCATCTAGTAGGTAGATGGCCCTAAAAGTTGTCAAAAACTATTATCTAAATAACTCTCTTAGTTATTTGGATAACTTATATACATCTTGTACCTCTGAGCTATTCATTGCAAGGATGTGCGCACTCAAGATCACTTGGCACATTCCCTTGGTTACGCTTTCCTCATGCGCCCTTGTGTGCTTCCCCTTCTCCCCTCTCCATTTTCCTTTTCCCTTTGTTCCACTACTCCCTTGTTTGCATCTTCTACGTGCCCACCTTCTTCATATAAGTTGTTTTGTCCGTGCTTGCACCTTGAACTTGCTTCAATCAGCCTAAGTCCCTAACCCTCGCAAGCGCCCCACACATTACTTTGTAATAGTTTCACCTTGACCATGCGTTCTCCCTTCTAGTTTTCCTCATTTCCCTGCGTGCACTATGCATGCCTTCCTCCCCGTGCCTCATTCTTCCTTGAGCACACCTTTGTGCCCTCTCTACACCATGTCATTCTGACATGCTTGAGTGTGCCACAAGTAACTTATCAAAGTGCACAGACAGGTGCTGAATTTGAAACAAATCAATGAATGACACATGGCGTAGAAATGACAAGAACATTTGCACAATTGGTCATCCTTTCAGCCAATCCACACGTGCCACGTGTCTTGCTTATCGAGATCACCTTGACATCTTCTCGATAGTTATATCCCTTACGGATCTCCGATCTTCATGTGCCTAGTCTCAATCAATAGCTAATAACATGGGATACAAAGCTTAAATATTCAAATTTAAATTCTTGGTAGACCTAGTAGGTGAGAAATGGGAAAACATCTTTATGAGCATTAATGGGTAGATCTAATTGCTCTAACCACCTAATTTGATCTGATTTACCCTCCTTCCTTCTTCAACACATCAAATAGACCTATGGAAGTGCATTTGATAGATTCTTAGGTAGATTTACATGCATTTAATTATTCTTATGGGTGGTTGTATTTCAAATTAAGGTTTTCCCTCCTTCTTTTCTTCTTCCATGGATTCATTTATAAATGTAAGAGTTGGGCTCATTATTAATGTTGGACACTTTGGATCCTTACGCACTTTGCTAAGGACTTAATATTTTATGTATTTTGAGTTGTAAACCTTTAGATTTGGCTCTTGTATGTGGATATCTACCTCTTTCGCCATTGTAACAACTATGTGCATTTTTAGAAGTAATAGAAGCATCATTTTGTGACTATTCTCTATCCTAACATGTTTGCATTCCTTCTTGCATTTTATTTTACATTGTGTGCCTATTATGCTATTTCATGTCCCTTGTAGCTCCTTATTTAGTTGAGTTCTATGAAACTGATTTGGTAAATACGTTTTAAGTTGTGTTACACATGCCTAGCCTTCTTTCATGTATTTCCCTTCATTTTCACTTAGAACAAATAGTGTTCATCCCTCTTTTCTGGTGCTATCTCCTTTTAGTGTAGGTTTCCTTTCATGTTATCCTTATATCACTGGTCCCTTGGCATTATTAGCTTAGTTTTATCTATCAACACTAGAAGTAGCAGTGAGCAGTAGAAATAGATATAGGAACCATCCTTCTCTCGGAGATCTGTCTCAAGCGTGCGTGGTCCCACAACTTGGGGATGGTTCCATTATTGTTACAAAACGACTCGAGTCTTCTAGATCCGAGACACAAGTGTAATTTTGATGACCAATAGAACCCATTTGGGTACCCTGTTCCCCACCTTCATCTCATAGTTGGTGGTATGGTTTGGACACTTTTGATCCAAATTATTATTCGGGTTCCCCCCACTCTTCTTCTGATTCCAATCCAAAATTTTCTTTCTATTCTTCTTGATTCACCTCGATCTTCTAAATTTTTCATCAAATCTATTCACCTCATTCGACTCTTGAGTTGCAGTCCCCCTCTCTTCACAGGACTCCCTTATTAGTCACCTAAACGACATATTCCTTTAAATATTCATGTGGCTCCAAGATCCATCAATCAAACATCCAATTTGGTTCTTGAGTCATGGTCCTCCCTTACTTTGCAGGACCTCCCTTATTCACCGCCTCAAAAACATCCTCCTCCATCAAGATTTGGGCAACCTAAAATTCATCTAATTTGACATTCATGTTGCAATCTTCTAAGCTCGGCACTCATATCGTAATCACCTAAGTCGACTCCCATATCACAATCTTCAAAGTCAACGCTCATGTCGCAATCACCTAATTAAAATCCTATTTTGCAATCATCTAAGTCAACACATACATCACAAACACCCTAAATGACTCCTATGTCATAATCATATGTTGATTTTATATGCAATCCTTTTGTTTCCCGGTAATATGTCATCTTCTAGGAAAACCAATGCCAATCAGTTCTAAATCTACATCTTCTTCTACTCGCAAGACATCTAGATCCAAATCTACTTTATCTCTTGAGTCATCATCTTCTCAAACTTCCACACCAATTGGACCCATTTCTTCTAGTTAACCTCCCATGGTCAAAGAACAAATACCCATATCAATCAATTCATTTCAGAATGAAGAAGTAATCATAGAAATCATGGGGTCACACGATGACATTCCCCTAGAGGATCACACACAAGAATTCTCTTTAGACCTCAATACATTCATATATTGTGGGAAAGAGGTTGATTTTGTTTATCAGATCATAAAGGAAGATCCTAGGATCATCAAAATTGATCCTCCTCTTATTATCTTGTCTTCACATTCTTCATTGTGTGATGAAATTCCTGGGTCTGGCATTGATCCATGGCATATATTCTCATTACCTAATAATTATTTATCTATCAGATTCCTCCATTGCAATCTTACCTTAGGTCACCACCTGGTAGCCCATCATCTTCTTCTATATGTGGCCCCCTCCAAGTAGCCCCACATCATCTATATGTGGCTCACCTCATGGTAGCCCATCATCTTCGATTCTTGGGCCACGTCCTAGTAGCTCATCATCTTCTACATATGGGACACCTCCAAGTATTCCTTCATCTTCAGTCTATGGGACACCTCCTAGTAGCCCATCCTCTTCTATCCTTGGGCCGCCTCCAAGAATCCCTTCATCATCTTTATGTGGCTTGCCTACTGGTAACCCATTTTCTTTTGTAGGTGGTGCACCTCTAGGTAGCCCCTCTTCATCTATACTAGGGGCATGTCCTATAAATCCCTCATCTTTGATTCTTGGGCCACATCCTAGTATCCCATCTTATTCTATATATGGGACACCACTAGGTAGTCCTTAATGTTCAATCTTAGGGCCGCATCCAAGTAATCCTTTATCTTCAGTCTATGGGACACCTATTGGTAGCCCATCCTCTTCAATTCTTGGATTGTACCATTCGCATCCATCACATTATCCTTCTATTAATGAATTTGGAAATCCCACCATCATTCCTCACAAGAATTCTATTTTCCCACTTTATTCTCCCACTTCTCTAGATCATACAAGTCACGTATTAGCTTATAGGAAACCCAAACAGTTTCTTTATCAAGCCAAGATAAAAAATTCCAAGAGCTCCAAAGCTCCCAAAGAATTCAAATGATCTGAAAGTTTAGAATCAAACACGATTCAAAAATTTACATCAATGCACCCATTAAGTATGGCACAAAGTGCATAAACCTATGGATAGGCAACTCAATCTCTCACTTAAAAAATCCACATTTCATGATAAAACACAATCATCTAATGAGTATGAGATCACCATGATCATTGAGATCGGGATGATATGAATATTCATAGGAAAACATGCCTAGTCTTCCTTATCAAGGAAATTACTAACATTGTTGTTGGATCTTATCACACTGAATGACCTTGTCGATCCCACTTTTAAAAAAGACAAAAAAATGATTTTAAAAAAAAAAATTATAGGTAAAGATCAAACATTGCAATCCAAGATTGAATACACAAGGATGTTCTTTCTTCCCTTTTTCCCTTCTTCTAAAAAGTCTTCCTACCATTTTCATCCCTTTGGTGATATTTTGGTTAGCCAATTCACATGCATTTTTGACATTTACCTCTATGGTATCCATTTGGCCTTGGTATTTCATCACCTTGGTAAATTAAAGAACGAATGACCTCATAGAGATCCTATCACAATCAACATCTAAAAAACTTGTAAAGAATTTTTAGACATATTTGTTGACACTATCCAATGTCATCATCACAAGCACTTCGCCTCCTTCCATAAATCCATTAGTGGTTCTTAACCCTGTCAAACAAGAGAGTTGAAATAAGTTTTCATAAAGCAAAAAAAAAAATCAAATCAAAAACAAAATCTGAAATAAAAATAAAAATAATATATCACTCTCTCTTGGGGTATTTCCAATAATATCTACCGAGGCTATGGATGCTCGATTTGGTAGTAGATAAATGTTATGATTAGAATCAAATTTATCTCTCTGTCAGGCTATGGATGCCTAGATGGTAGTAGAACAATGTATGGTTCTCCTTCCACAATCCATTCACAAAACAAATAAACTTTGAAAAATAAATCATTCCTACACATTTGCTAGGTGTGTCTTCACTTGTTGTCTATCATCTATGAGAAAGAAAGATTAGTATGTTACTAAGTGTATTTTTTTAGACCTTGTTCGAGAATCTTACTCTAGTTTGTATCTTGTCTCACGATTTATGCATTTAGCTAATCGCTTCTTCATTACGAGGATTTTAATTTACATTCATTCACATTCATTATTATTCTACTTCGTTTAGAACATCCATGTGTATAAGATTACCTCTTTTCCATGTTTGTAGACACCTTTTTCCCCTTCAAAAAATTAATCTTCCACTCCATTCTCGTCATGTTCTTATTAGTCATTTTATGTCGGGGAATCCTTTCTCCTTCCTAAGACGTCATTGGCTTACGTTCATCATCATGTTGAACCTACTTATATTGTCCCTAATCCAACTTCTAAACGTGAAGATTTTTCCTTTGAATATTCCCATCTAATTTTTGGGGAAATTTTACATCTTCACTTTCTTGTCACGTGCATGCTGCATTTTGGCCTTGTAGATCCCATTTGTCATGGGGCATCCACATTTTTGTCTTCCAATACATAGATTCAAATTTTTTTCTAAAAACTCCCAAAACATTCAAATATGTTAGTCGAAAAAATAAAATATGTGTGTGTGTGTGTGTGTGTGTGTGTGTGTTTCAAAATCCAAAAAAAAAAAAAGCAATAAAAACCCAAATAAATTGGTAAAACGATAAAAAAACCCCAAACAAATTGGTAAAATAATAAAAATGCAAAAATTCAAAAAAATAAAAATTTGTAAACGACATGCACGTAGTTTGAAGCCTTTATCAAATGCATTTTCACAAACATCGAAATTTGTCCTAAAAAAATATTTCTTCGGTTCTTTCTTGTTCTTATCTCAAATGACTTTTGGATCATTGTGATCTACATCCATTAACAAAGTTATGCTTACTTACTATGTCAAGATCTCCCAAGCAACAATGAGTTTCCAAAGATTGTGTCATAGTGTATGAATGTTTTCCATGGGACTACTTGTTTCCTCTATTATTCCCCTCACATGTATCCTTTCTTGGGGAAACTTTTTTAACCCTTGTCATTACAACATGAACATTCGAGAACTGATGCTTGATAACAAAAATTGGTGCAACTATCTTAAACATTATTTGTTTGAGTATGTGTGATTGTACTTTTTTCTCTGTTAGGTTAGTTGGTTTACTTTCTTGTATTGCATTACATTATGTATGTTGCATGGAGTTAGGCATTGTTTTACTTTCTCGTATTGCATTGCATTATGTATGTTGTATGGAGTTACACATTTTTAGCAGTAAAAAAATGTTAGTAATATAGCTTTTCATGTTATTTTATACTTTTGTTTATTTTAATAAAGGAGGCCGATGTAGATCTAGGGGGAAATGATACAACAAAGTTTCTTATTGAAATATTCAATGCAATGATTGGGCTTGTCCTATATTCTCCATTCTCATTTGTTCTCCATTATAATTTGTTATCACCTTTGATAATTTCTCTTATAAATCACTGGGGCAATAAACAACTATGTTTATCCCTATCCTTACCTCTTTTGTCTATTTAAATCATATTTTCAATTGTCGATTGACTTCTTTTATCACCCCATCGACACTCGAGGGAGCATCCTTCATCCTACTAATTTTTCTTAAAAAATTTACTTCTTTATGCTTGTCTACTATATTTGAAGAGAACTTACTTACTTCACCTCAAATAGGGGAAAATTTAGACACCAAAATTCCACTTTTTAAATCTTATTGCCAAACGCACGCAAATCACTCTCATTCTTACCAATTCCATTATAATTAGTGATTTTTGCTAATTAACTAATGTTTCTTACCATTTTGGTCAATTAACAAGACATTGTTGATTTCTTAACCTCTTTTGCATTCAAGATGCCACTTTATGATGAATCATAAGTCAAAATCCTCTTCCAAATAGAAAATTAGTGATTATTAGTTAATTAAGCCTATTTTTCCCTTGTTTTAGTTAATCTACCCTACTATTGGCTCAAATCCCTCTTTCAACCACTCAAAATTACCCTACTTCCTTCCGAATGTCTCATTGAGCTTCAAAAGCTTATCCTAGCCTCGTAATTAACCACAAGCGGTTGATTAAGCCTCCTCACATCTTAATCATTTGTTAATTAACTAATTGTGATTAGAAAATCCTTAATCATGGTTAGAAAGTCTTAATATTCTTTTTACTTTTAGTCCCACATGCACTAAAAATACTAGTTTTCCATAAAGGAAAAACTATAAATAAGACTAAGTGTTACCTTCCAATTTTACACCATGCTTTGATTTGCATCTCATATAAGAAATATGATTTATAGCCAAGCTCAATCCTTTCCTAAATTATTCAATGGGGTTAGTAGATGAGTGTCCAATATGATCTTGTAGTCATTTAGATATACCATTTCACCTTTCTTGGAGTAGATACAATCCCAATTTTATTTCCCTCTTAGATCTATTTAGGTATTTGTCGGTTTAGCAATTTAGTACATAGTAAGGATGCTTTGTAGATTAGTCTTTAATTCCATTTAGTTTACATTATTAGCTTGATTTTAATCTTTGATCATTAGTGTTACATTCCTAGACTTAGAGCTTGACTATAGGTGGCAATGGTGTTAGCCTTTCCTAGTTAGTCATACTATTTTATTTGTAAAGTTTAGGGTTCTTTCAAAAGCAAAAAGAAACTTTCTAAAAATAAAAAGTGTTTTAAGTTGGCCACGAAACATTTGTGAACATGCTTCAAACATGATAAGAATCTCTCTTTCTTAACATCAAGGAAAAAGTAACCCCGCCTAAAAATAGCAGCTCCTAGAACCTAGAATATAAAAATAGAAATTTTTAGTCAGCAATCGCAAAAAGTTGTTATTCTAGACTTTGAACCAAACTTGCATAGGAAATAATTCAAAGAATAATTAATTTCACACACACAAATATATTTCTTCTATATTATCCATATATCATTCGGGGATACAATACAAATATATAAGAATGTGATTCCTATTATCTCTCCATCATTTTCTTATACCCGAAATCTTATACTTCAGCAAACCACTAAATATGATATATTGTTACAACAATAAACAATATATCTTAACAATATAAATTCTAACCTAATATTTTATATTGTATATAACAATATTAAATATTAACTAATAAACTACTTATTTACCTTTCAGTAAATATCCCATTATAATGTAAACATTATATTTCCTAACATTCCCCCCCTTAATGTTTACATGGTAGTAAAATAATTTTCACACTTCCTTTGCAACTTGCCACTCGTGCTTTCTCATAATATTAGTACAACACTCAAACTGAAGGTAGAAGAAGGAACACATTGACTTCTTATCAACCATACACTTTTAGGAACACATATGAATGATGAGGATGGGAACACGCTCAGGAATCATCTACTTATCAACCAATCACTCTAGGAACACATCTGACCTAACAGTGTGGGAACTCAAGCAGAAACACATCTGAGCAACCTTCAATGGTTTTCTGGAGGCTAACCACAAACCTAAGTACGAACAGGAACACATCTGACTGTTCTACCTCATCAAGACTCGTGATGCTACTTTTAATTGTGCTATCATTCACATTATGTTTTTGTATAGGGGAAATAGGAATAATCACATACATAACTGAAAAACTAGAAATTGAACATTGGATCATGTTGATCATGTTCCCCCCTCAATGTGAAATTTCCAGTTATTGAAAAGTGCAAACTGTAAAAACTGAAGCACACAACTGAAAAAAAAATCACACTACACACACGTGCAACCAAATCAGTGAAGCGGCCCCATTATTGGCGACTGATGAGAGGTCGTTTTCTAACCTCTAGCCTCTGATGCCTTCATCCTCTAGTAACATGCTGCTAACTCGGCTTGATTTGGATATGAAGCTCAATTATTTCCACATTGTTCATTATATCTTCCCTCCTACAATGTGAAACACTTTATTATTTCGACGTCGGGTAACACCGAAAATGCATCTGTAAGGAAAATTTTTACAATTTTTGACATTGACATGATGAGGCTAAAAAAGGTATTTTTCAAACATCATATTTTTCAACGAAATTTAAATCAATGCAATGAGGATAGAAAAACAAACACTTTTGCAAAAAAAAGACACTCAATTTCGAGGTACCTAGAAAAAGTTATTAAGGTTTTAATTTCTCGTAAAAAGGCCCAATTTGAATTAAAATTGGATCAACAATTAAAAAATTACTCCGGATGGAGATAAAATTTATCATGTGACCACTTGTTGGAACTGGGAGGAAATGAGGATTCCAAAATGTCAAAGGCCCAAAAATGGTGTTAGAAAAATATTAATTTGGCTAAAAAACATAATAATTGCCCTTAAAATGCAATTATTAAACAAAAACTATAGTAAAATTAAAAAATTTGAGCTATAGTCTTTGCTAAAAATTAAAAAAATAGCCAATCACAAATGGCTGCAAAAACTCATGGCTTCATTGGAGTGACAGAATGATTTGTTGATAATTCGACAACTAGAGCTCCATTTTATAAACCGAAAAATATGTTGGAAAGGTGCTTTCAATATCTCTGCAATGGTACTAACAAAATTTGATTTCATCACCTGACCTAAAAGTTGTTCATGACTGAGTTTTACTTGAATTTGGAGTTGTTCTTCATGCCTAAACTGCAAAAGGTCACTGTCTGCAGGTTTCTTAATTCTTTGTGATTTCTACTTACCACTTATTACAAGACTTTTCTTAATGTTGAAGAATTACATATTTTTATTGGGAACACAGACAACTATTTATATACTACCAAATATTGCACACTTCAAGTTGGGACATCCTTCAAATGAGTTGAACACCATCCTAGCAGGCCTATGTGGTCTCTACTTCCTCTTTCGAAATGGCTTCAGGGACATGAAACTCAACTCTCCTCTAACTACTATGCTCCAAAAATAGAAGATCACCAACACAAATGAATTGGAGGATTAAAGTACATACAATATGTTGAGGAACAAGTGTATATAGACTACACAAATCAAAGTACCTGAAAGAAGATCAAATCCTTATGCAACAATAAACAACTATCCACTATTATGCAGGCGGGTGGCATAGATATGAATGGTGGACTGACCACATTAATAAAACTTCAAACAAGGTTGAAATATCCAATGCGATGTGCAGGGATAATGTGTTGATGAGTCTGATTGCTATCATTGACCCATTACATGCATATCCATCTACAAGAAAATTACAGAGACACAAGTATGGAATACTTTCTAGCAGATCAATAAACACTGACACAAAAAAATGTATTGATAGAACTAGATCAAATGTGTATATGATATCATTGTGTGGTTATTGAAATCAAGCTTGAACATTAATAGATAGATCTGTACCTCAAAATGCCACTCTTTAACTACTCCAACACACATGTATGAATGACAAGAATAACAAGAGCTAGGAACAACACCGTAGATCTATTGCTTTCAAAACACATGCAAGACTCTCATTGATTTTTCTCTGATACCAAATCTAGACTTTGAAACAAACTTGCACATGAAATAACTCGAGAATCATCAATTTCACACACACAAATATATTTCTTCTATATTCTCCATATATCATTTAGGATACAATACAAATATATAGGAATGTGATTCCTATTATCTCTCCACCATTTTCTCATACCCAAAATCCTATACTTCAGCAAACCACTAAATACGATATATTGTTACAACAATAAACAATATATCTTAACAATATAAATTCTAACCTAATATTTAATATTGTATATAACAATATTAAATATTAACTAATAAACTACTTATTTACCTTTCGAGTAAATATCCCATTATAATGTAAAAATATATTTCCTATTAGTTATCACCTATGCGGTAACTTATATTATTGCTTTTTTCATTGTGAAGTTGAATTTCACTAGCCCGAAGCCCGTTTAGGCTCTCACATTATAATTCTTGAGTGTGGGTAACAACAATGTTGCTCATATGGACCTATAAGAGCCCAAGCACGTAATGTTCGGTGAGACCAAGAGAAACATTTGAGGAAAATATATTTACCATTGGATTGTACAAAATGCGTAACAATCATATATCATTAAAAATATTGAGTTAGTATGGGCATTCTCCCAACACTAAGAACCAGACACCAGGACAATTAGGGAAGATGATAACTCAATCTCAATTGTACTTACTCCAAAGGCCATATCACAAGGTATCCAAATTCCAAGTGAAAAGGATATGGTCATCATGATCACCAAATAATTTGTATGTTCTGAATGGTACAAGATTGAGTCCTATCTTCAAGGCCACACCCTCAACTGTTGGTTGAAGCATGAAATAAATACCTCTCACACATCAAAGATTCTTTCCCATAGTGAATTCCATGAGGGCTTCTCCGATGCCATCATTCTCTTGAGTCAGTGTAATGCGAAGAGAAGGCACAAAGCATTTTCATGACTAGATGACACTCTTCATTCTCAAGATCCTCAAAGGCAAGTAGGTGATTGGATGGGGGTAGCTCATCAGTGACAACTTACATTTCTAATTGCTCTAGGTCCCTACTTCAAATAATTTTTTCATGAGCTCATACCTTGTCTATGCATTGGCAAACATAAGACCATTCAGGGGATTAACACCTACTTAGAATGTCTCCCAAAATCTCCTGCATTCAAGAAGTACTGCAATTGGTCTTGAAATAAAGTAATCAAATTTTTGCTAAGGTGAATGATACATTCACAATTTTTCTGGTCAAGTTGCTTGAAGGAAATTAACATTTGAGAATGTCTTCACGAGCCTTTTTCCTAGTTGGGAAGTATGGCTCATGTTTCATTTAGTTCTCAACATTCTATTACATCAAGGTGTCAGGATTTCATCATACTCCATGGAGGTTTCCTCTCCATCCAAGCAATAAGATTTGGTTGATGGAACTATGTAGAAAATTGGTGCATGTGAACATCAAGTTGAAGAGCAGGAAGAAGAATTAGCTTTATCTCGTATCTCACTAGGGGTGTTCACATGTAAGAGTTCCCATGATGTCGCTAATGTTTAATTATCCCTAACACTATCAATATGCACTCATACACGCCAATGCAAAATTTGATACCATAGAATATCCATACTCATTATATCTACCTAACTTGCACCATATGCCTCAAATTAGATATTTATGGGTAAATTGTATTGATGAGTATGAGGTATGGGAACGTGAGCATAAGAGGATGATAATGTATCAAATGAGGAAATTCAGATTTGATTGGTATGAAGATGGTGTATAGGAAGATGGCTCATAAATGTTTGATTTAGAGTACCATGTAGTGAAGGCTTATCCTTTTCCCTAGGTGGTTTAGAGTGTTCATGAATATGGAAACATCAAAGAGAAAATAGAAGCGGTGATCAAAATGTCCAAAGAGTGGTTTAAGAGAAAAAATGTTGATATCATCTCACTAGGTAATTTTCCATCCCTCCAGAGGAAAGCATCCTATCACTCCTCTTCCAAGGCTAAGGACAAGGCTCCTAGTTCAAATAATCCAGAGAAAGCTCAAGAGGAAACCAAGAACCTAAATACCCTCGCTATAGGAGCTTGAATAAGAAATCAATAATGGTAGAAAAAATTGTGGTAGATCTTGAACAAGGGAGATTCACCCGGATGACTTCTCTACACCACAAGAGCCTCCAAGTCCTTCATCTTCTACTATTGCACTAGCTCCACATGCACAAGATACACACCCCCTCGGGTAGAACAAGAAGTTGTGGTGATGTCCATTGCCTAGCTAGAGATCAATGAGATCTTCCCCTAGGTAAAATATATGATCATAATACATAATCGAATAATGCAACACATAACCATTCCCGACTTTCACCATTATCTCCTTGATGTTCAAGTAGAAGAAAGTAAGATTGGCTCAAGCAACATCTTGATTCTTCAATGGTTCCTTAGGAAACCAATATATAGAGGTATTCAAGGCAAATGTTATTAATCCAATTAAAGAAATAACCTAAGCTGATTACAAGATGAGCACGATTCCCCTAGGAATGGAAGCACACGAGGGTGATGTGTACTTGTTTCAAGAGTCTTCCACTCACCTTGTTGTGAGAATTCAAGAATACATGGAAAATCTAGATCAAGTGGAAGACCACATTTGCACCTTCAATTCATATGTCCAAGTTCTCCTGGACCTAAATGCTACCAATTCTCTCTCAACCAAGGAAGTCACTCTAGTAAGCAACTTTTACCCTGAGTCCATCAGAAAGAGCAAGGATTCACCATGCAGGGAAAGGAAAATGAAAAATGGGTGAGTATGATTCTCGAGAAAGGGAAGGTGCTACTACCGAGATGGTCGATTGTATAAGTACATGGATGTCACGGATATGAAGATAATCACAATGAGGGAAGCAATTGATTTACATAAATACAATTGGGATCAAGTGTATCCATTGGTCATGGAGATGGGCAAAGTCAAGTCATCCCTTTTGGTAACCAAAGGTGTGTTCTCATTTGATTTGGAGAACTTGTATCATGTTTGGGATTAGATTCTTTTTGATCGGTATGAAATGATAAAAATTTCATCGATGAGCTTGATTCATATGAAGAGGAAGTTGAGAAAATGCAAAACAATGTCAATGCTCGATTGCAAAAGTTTAGGGAGTCATCTCGTGAACTTGGATACTTCAATAGATGATATGTTGAAGGCTTTCAAAGATCAAGTCAAAAGGGAGGTCGGAGATCCATTCTCATTCAATGAAAACACATTGGAATCTCTAGCAGAGATAAGGGCAATCATTTCCATCACCACGGAGAATCATCAAGCTTGGTACTCAGAGTGTAAGAACATCAACTCTCTTGTGGAGAACTAGATCAAATCATTTGGTTTCATTCGCATCCCTCAAGAGTGAAAAGTGGCATCGATGGTGGTGAGATTTAATAAAGAATTTAAGGGAATTGAAATATCACTGCAGAGCTTTCAAGGAGTCCATCAATGGCTAGATATTCATTAGAATAGTGCTCTCTCTCTTCTTCCTTTTTCCTTCTTTCTCTCTTCCCTTCCCTTCCCCTTCTTCTTTCATTTTCTAATTCTTTGTTGGGGTGCACTTTTTGTTTTCATCTTATTCACTTTCATCTTATTCATTAATGTGACTATAGTATAAAATGTAATAAGTCACCCTTATTTTATAAAAGGGGACTTAATGTTATTTCCTAGGAATACTAAAAGTCACATGTGGAAAAGGCAAGTGAAAAGACACATGTGGGGTAGGTGAAGATTCATTTATTTCTCTATAAAATGTAATGACACCCTCTTTCTTAAGGGTTGTCAATTTTGTGGACTCAAGAGAGAGATTATTTGAGTAAGGAAAAAGAGATAATATTCTTCCAATTTCCTTATCTATTTCCTATATTTTCTA
The DNA here is from genome assembly GCA_018340775.1 of Taxus wallichiana var. yunnanensis. NCBI lineage: Eukaryota > Viridiplantae > Streptophyta > Pinopsida > Cupressales > Taxaceae > Taxus > Taxus wallichiana. Next base: position 363,002,068 of record CM031238.1, read on the forward strand.
AGCATTGTACAACTTGTGAAGATGTTAATAAAGAAAGGATTTTCTTCTTTTAATGATTCATGGATGTGTGTAACTATGTATGCATGGTTTCCTCTCATCGTTAATGTTCTAAAAATGGTTCTTTTTTTCCTATAAGTTATGATGAATGTGAACTTTATGTTATCTTTCAAAAGAATCTAATTTTCTACTTGCAGAGTTAATCTCCTACCTAAATTCTCACTCCATTTCCCCATATTTCATAAAATTCATCCCTTACAATTCATTGCAACAATTATCCGTAGGTATAGTGGAGTTTTCCTATTAGATCTCCGACCTCTTGGCCATGAAATTTTTTTTTTCGTTTATTCACAATAAATTGGAGTTACACCACACAAGAAAATGGACCTAGATTCCTAGAGAGTTGGAAAGATATCCACCAATTTTTCTACCCAAATTTTTTTCTTGCCAATAGTTTTTGGTGCCCACCATGGAGAAAACTTGGCATCAATCTGCACCCAACATACAACCACAAAAATCCAAAAAATCAAATATCTAAAATAATATAATTATGGAATTTGAAAGTCTCAAGCCTTATGTCTCTAACCAATGAATATACTCGGAAACCCTCCTGTCGAAAGACCCAAAATGTTGTTCCACATTAAGAAGATATCACATCTAACTTGAGGGAATCCATCTAACACAATAGAAAAATATTTACACAATAATTCATTTCCATAAGAGTGTTAGATTTGGAAGAACACCATACTACAGATTTGGAAAGAGAAAGACAAGCACAAGCTCAACAAAAGATCTCAAATCCCAATTTACAGATAGAAGGTGTACATGGTCACAGGTCAGAAATAAGGAGGAAATATTGACCCTATTTTTGAAGAACTTCAAATGAAGGAAAACTAATCAAAAAAAATTTCAAGACCTCCCTTACGTCCAAAACTTCTCTCATCTGGTATTTAAAGTGTTTTTGATCCATTGGACATGAGTTTTATATATGAACAAAAACATTGAATACTTAACCGACGTAGAAACTAAAGAAGAAGCTCAAGAAAGAGAAGAAGTTAAAGCAAGAGTTGAGGCCAAAATAAGATATGAAATTGAAGAAATAGAAAAAGCTCAAGTAAGAGAAGATGCAAGAGCTATAGCCATGGTAGAAGAAGAGAAAGAAATTATCAAAGCAGAGGCCGAAGTGGAGATGGAAGAGGAGGAAAGGCCATAACATATTATACCACGGGGTAGAAATATAGTCATGCTTACATGTCCACAACCTCTTCACAAGCGCCAGAGGTTCAAGGAATTTTTTTCCAAAATTTAGGGGAGATGGTTCATAGCTCCCAAATGACCATGTAGTAACCTTCAACACTCATGTATCGTGGTGTCTTGGGTGTTGAGCATGAATATGTATCATCACGTTATTTGTGGATTTCTTTCAATTCAAAGAAGAAGAGTGGTTCTACCTTCTACTCAAAATATCTATCACTTATTGGGATGGCATAAAAACATGCTTTGAAGATAGATTTAAAGTCTACTGAGGACTATCAAGGTCTCTTAGTACACTAGTGCACATGAAGAAAGAACCCAATGAAGGCATGAGGGATTTCATAGAAAAATACAACATAGTTCTCAAGAGGATTCCTATTGATGTCATGCCCTAAGATAACAATTTGAAAAGATTCTTCATAAGTGCTCATCTACCTAAATTTGGTTTCATTATAGGAGGTCACAACAAAAAATTTGAAAGAAGCACAAGATTATGCCATATAGGATGATCTGAAAGGTCAAAAATCCAAATGATAAACAAAAAGTTCCAATCTCTAGTTCTACTCCATAAATCCTCTACGATCTAGAAGTTAGAAAATGATATGATTGCACTTAAGAAGAAGTTTACACAAAGAACTTTGAGGGATGCTCCAAAAGAAAAAGAATTTTCCAAACAAACCAAGGATTAATCCTCCTCCTCATAGACTTGCACTTGAAGACACCACCAATAAATGTAGCCTATGAAGTAGAGGAAGAAGAAGGAGAAGAAGAGATCAGAGATTTAGAGGAAGAAGGTGAATATAACAACATTATCGAGATTGAATAAATTGAGAATGATACGCAAGTTAGTTTTTTTGAGTATGAATCAGGGGAAGATAAATGATGATGATGAAGAAGACACCAAGCTTTATCATGCACGTTGTTTACTCACTCTCAAAAGGGAGCCCCTCCTCTACACCTACTGAGAAGAAAAAGAAGAAAGATGAAATTCAAGTGAAAAATCCTTAAAATAAGATAATCAAGAGAGGATCTCAACTCCCACCATCGATGGAATATGCAAAATAAAAACTAGACTTAGTATGGAGTAAGAAATAAGATGATTAGTATGGAGTAAGAAATAAGATGATGAACCAAGTAAGTCCACTAGTACCTCTCCTAATTCTAAATCTAATTCTATATCAAAATCCATTCCTACAAAAGCTTCCATCCCCGCTCAAGAAAATTTAAATACTCATTCTCAACTTACTACTCCACACCAAGAATGCTCAATCTTCTAAAGTAGCATCACCTCCACCCTCTAAAACAATTGATACTCCCAAACATCAATTCCATCTACTTACACACCTTTTGATATCATTGAGCATGTGAATAAATCAAAGGTTCATATTTACGAATCTGAATTCTTTACAAACACACCCGAGTAATTTGAAAGGTTAGTCAGGATACATTAAGGGTGGTAACTCAAAGTCCAAAATTAAATGGAAATCCAAAAGGGTTACTACCAACACCACCCACTCTATCACAAAAATGTGCTTTCATTAATCATATCAAAAACCAACAAAGTAGAACCTTTCTACCTATCTCTCTTGATTAAATGGCACCAACTGAATAACTGCATAATAGACTCTAGTGCCTCAAACAATGTGATGAATGATAATGTTTCTAATTCACTAGGCCTCACATTCACCCACGTAATTGTCTCATGCTACTATATGGAATCAAAAGAAGTACCATTGGTAGGAAGAATCAAGGATGCCCAAGTAGCTCTAGTAGATTACCCAGATAAGAAAGTCTTGCTTACTATTCTAGTGGTGGATATCCCCTGAATCATTCAGTATGTTGTTGATTAGGAGATTTTTTAGGGATTTGGGTGGTGATATCCAGATGGATTGGTCCTCTACAACCATTCTAGTAAGGGGTGAAATGAATAAATTTATGGCAATGTGTAAAATGAAATATACTTTCCAAAATTCTGAAGATCCCAAGGTTGATATCTTATTCCAAGATAATGGATTTGGAAACTATTTATTCACATCAGAAAAATATGAGAACCCACCTATTCTCACTAAGGATGAGGAGGATCAATTATGGACAATGGAATTTGATAGGAGCCACTCTAGTGTGGGATTTGGGGCAATCATTGTGTTGATATCTCCTTCAGGTGAGCTATATATCCTTTTGCTTACAAATTACAGTTTGATAATACAAACAACATGGTGGAATATCAAGAACTTATTGGGATGGATGTTTATTCTATGGGCATAAAGAAACTCAAATTTTGGTGATACTAAGGTAATTGTGAAACAAGTAAGAGATCAATACTAGGTGAAAAATCTAAGACTCGAACATTACAAAAATTGGGTATGGGATTGCATTGAATATTTTAATGCTTTCTCAATTCATTTATCCTCAGAACAAATGAAATAAATAATTTCATCGCAATCTCAGATTTCTTGATGAATCCTCATCCATATTTTGATAAATATAAAGTGACTGTTGAAATAGTATTCATGCCAAGTGTACCAAATAATGTGAATCATTGACAAATTTTCAATGATGACCATCAACTTCTCACTTTCCTAAAGAAAAAAGATAATTTAAGCAACCTTTTCTTTAAGGGAAGTGATAACCCAAATCAGGAGTCTAATTCAAATGAAGGAAAATAAGGCATTGGAGGAATTGATTCATAAGGTGTGATCAGGATAAAAGGAAACAAGATCCCAAAAGTTCTTGTGTCCCTAGAAGATTTGTTTGATAAGCATGATAGGTTTGTCAAAAGAAAATCCAAAATAGTCTTCATGGTGCCCATTGATTTTGAGAAAGAGAACATTGGTACCACCAAGCAGCCAAGAATGTTTAATATTGGGAAGTTCTACTCACTTGAGGAGAAAAGGAGATTTGTTACATTGTTGAGAAAGTAGCTATATGTTCTTGCCTATTCTATCATGAACTAAAGTCCTTCCAGCCAAAGGAGATGCACCACTCCATTCCTCTGAATCTCAAAGCTAATCCTTTTAGGAAAAATGAAAGGCCCATAATCCCAAGATTGTATACATAATCAAAGAGGAATTTTTGAATATGTTGAATGCTAGAATCATCTTCCCTATCCACCATTCCACGTGGGTAGAAAATATTATCCCAGTGCAGAAGAAAAGTGGAGAGATAAGAATTTGTGTGGAATTATGTAATATAAATCAATCCTCGTTGAAGGAAAATTATCTTCTTCCCATCATGGACCATATCCTACAGGCATTCATCGGATCATAAATGCTCTCACTACTTGATGGTTTCTCTAGGTATAATCAAATTGAAGTAGATGAAGAAGACATTTCCAAGACATCTTTCACCACTCCATGGGATACTTTTTCCTACAATCAGATGCCCTTTGGTCTCATCAATGTCGGAGAAACATTTCAAAGAGAAATGGATTTAGAATTCAAAAACATGAAGCATTACATTGTTATCTACCTCGATGACCTCACGGTTTTCTCAAAGAAGTGAGGAGATCACCTTGCACATTTGGAGAAAGTGCTTATCAGGTGCCAAAGCATGGTATATATCTCAATCCAAAAAATTGCATCTTTGGAGTAACTGAAGGAAAACTCCTTGGACACATTGTGAACAAGGAGGGAGCTAGAATTGATCCCAAGAGGATAAGAGCCATCCAAGCATTGTCTCTACCAACAAGCAAGAAGGGAGTACACTCCTTCTTTGGAAAATTTAACTTTTTTGCTTTCTTTGTCCCATTTTTCATGGAGTGGACCAAGCACATCAAAAACATGATGAAGCCACATGAGAGCTTCAAGTAGGATAAAATGGAAAAGCAACGTTTGAGGAAATAAAATGATCCATATTCAAACCTTTAACCCTGGTATGTCCCAATTTTGATAAATATTTCATCTTATATTGCTACGCTTCTAAGCACACACTCTCTGTCATCCTAGTTCAAAAGAATGAAGAAGGTATTGAGGAACCCATTGCCTTTATGAGTTTCCCATTGAAAAATCATGAGCTGAAATATAACTAGATGGAGAAACATGCCTATGTTGTGGTAAAGAATTCAAGAATTTTATATTTTACATCCTCAAGTCCCACACAATGGTGATGGTGCCAGTGCAACAATCAAGTCAATCTCGAATCAATAAGATCCCGAGTCCAAAAGAGGAAATTTGGTGGCAAAAATCCAAGAGTATGATCTGGAGCTCGAACTTAAAATTTAGTCTCGAGACAACTTTTTTTACATGATGATAGCTAAATATTAGGCCCTCAAAGATCAAAATGAGACAAATAAATTCTTGTGTTTTGAATGTGTAAGAAAATACATACCTCAAGTCCTTTTTGTGAGCACCACCAATGAATGGTATGATGACATTGCTTACTTTCTAACTTATGGTGAGTTTTTAATTCATCTTGATTACAAACAAAGAATAAATCTAAAGCTTAATTCAAAAAAGTATGTCATTTGGGACTATGTATTATACAAGAGAGGACTTGATGGTTGTTTCCTAATGTGCGTAGATAAAGAAAAAAAGGAAATATTCTTAAATATTATCATGATCAGGCATGTGGTGGGAACTTCTCAACAATGGTAACCACCCACAAGATCGTGGTAGGTACCATCTGCCTACCCTATTTGGAGATGCTCAAAAGTTGGTATCCAAGTGTGAAGCTTGCTAACAATTTTTGGGAGGCCTCAAATCTCTACACTTCCTCTTCAACTTGAGGTAATCAAAGAACCTTTCCAACAATGGGGCTTGGACTTCATTAGAGTTCTCAACCCTCACTCAAGTGCAGGACACTGCTATGTGCTCATGATGAAAAATTAATTCACAAAGTGGGTAGAAGCAATTCGACCAAGCAAGGTAATAATTATGAAACAAAGTGTGTAATTTCATTAAGGAGAACATCATTGTACATTTTATAATTCCTCATAAGATTATGGTATCTACAATGCTACATACTTCTCCTCTATAGAGTTGCCATATTTTTGTTAAATTTATGGGATATCACTATTTCACTCATCAGACTATTACCCATAAGGGAATGGTCAGGGAATCTAGTAACAAGAATATTGTGACCATCATCCACAAGATAGTTTATGAAAACCAAATAAAATGGCACAAGAAACTCTATGATGCACTATGGTAGATGATATTACTCCCAAGAAGGAAATTGGATTGTCTCATTTAATTACTTTATGGAATCAATGCACAAATCCTAGTCATTGTTGAGTTTCATGCATTCAAATTGGCCAAGGTTGTGGAAGATGGTCAATATCGTGATTTTGTTGATAATAGAATTTTATTCCTTCATAAAATTGAGGAAGATAGAATCAAAGTGGTGGATCGTATCACTAAACATTAGCTCAAGGTAAAAAAATTATTTTAAAAGGAGGCTAAGGAAAGAGATTTTCTAGTTGGATACCTCATCATATTATGGGATAAAAGGTGAGACCCGAAAGGGAGCCATGGGAAGTTTGATTCTCTTTGTTTTTCCCTTCTTGATCTGAGAAGCTTGTGGTGAAAATTCTTTCTATCTCTCTTATCTGAACGATACACATTTAGAGTTGCCACGCAATGGGAAACATATGAAATTATCTAAACAATAAAAGTAGTTTTTCCCCACCTTGTAATATAGGTGATTTAGGTTTCTTTTCCTTTTCCTATTGTGTGTTTGTTTCCCTTTTCAAAGTGTGGTGTGTTTCCTTTCGTTTTGTGTGTGTGTGTTCCTCCTTTTTGTCTATCTCTTGTAAGTTGTGTGTTTCTCTAAAGCCCAATGGATAAGGCACTGGTCAATGTTATGAATTGAGATTCTAGAGTTCTCATGTCATGTGCTCATTTTTATCTATCCATAATATGTCCCCACGTCAAAGCATGATGTTGTCATGATTTTTTGCAAGGGAAAAATTCACACCTGAAAGCATGACAACCATACCCTACCATGAAAATTTTTTCTTGAAGGTCACCCCGAGCCCTCCTCCAGTCATCCTAACCCCTCTAGCAGTCCTATCCTATCCTTCTAAGTAATCCAATGTGTTGTGTCATCATGTTCATAGGTTATTTAGGGATATCAATCCCATTCAAGAACTTTCAAGATAAGATTCTCCAAGACAAGCTCTCTGAGAAGCTTAAGAAAAGGTTATTCTCTGGTTTTCCGAGGATGGTAAACCCACCGAGCATAATGAAAGAATAAAAATCATCAAGGAGGTGTATGAGAGAGATATTAATTTTTAAAACTATTTTAGGAAGAATCGGGGAATTTTCGAGGTTTTGGAGTAGTTTCAACAATAGTAGGTCTTAGAGGGTGAAGTAGTGTACAATGCAAAAATACCCCTGAGCTTTGAGAAGTGATTCTGGGAGATCCATGAATATTTGGAGGAAAAAAATAGATCACCATAAAGATAATTCAGATCTCTAAAGGATCATGGTATCACTTTTTTACAAGATTCATAATATTTTTCCCACAACCTATTTTTAGGATGTAAAACCTTTGAGCTTGAAGAAAAATCCTACTTTTCAGGAGGTTAAGTAGAATAAAGGTATGATACTCTACCATTGTCTTTAAAAAGCATTTAATAATCAATTTCATATGAATAAGTATGGGAAAATTCATATGGGAGCTCAAGTTATGCCTCCATCAAGTCGTTCCCAAGGTATAGTTTAGGAGTTAGCCAATTTTCAAGCTAGAAAAATAGACCAATCAGAGAGTGGCACATTTTGTGCACCAACCGTCCCAAAAATTGGGACATTTGGGAAAAAAAATTCACGCACCTCCCATATAGCCCCCAGGACCATGATACGACCATCTTGGAGCTCCATTTGTCCAGTTAAGCCCATGTGCACTGATTTTCAATCCCCAGCCTCAAGTTGTCACGAAATGCCACATGGAACAATAAGAGAGGGGCACACTTTTATGCACCAACCATAAAAAATAATTTAGGACAAATGGGACACAAAAATTCACCCCCTTCCCATTTTAGCCTTTTGTCACTCACATGACCCAAGAAGTTGTTAAGACCTTTTTTTCTAAGCCCCCTCTCTCCCTCAACAACAAATCATGATACAAAAAGTGGACCAATGGGAAAGGGGTACAATTTTTTACACCAAGCATCCCAAAAATTTGGGATGGTTGGGACAAAAATGTGCACCCATGCTCAAGTTGGTAAAATTTGCAAATGTTTAAGTTTTGTTGTTTCTTCTTACTACTTTCACTTCTAGTACGCACACACGAGAAACCCTTGCTCTGGAATTTCTTCCATTCCTACATTATTGTCACTTTCATTCCTTTTCCATTACATTCCATATTAATTTTTCACCCTCTGCTATTATTTCTATCCTAAAAACCTTTGTTTTTCAAGTTTGTTACCATTCCCATTTTTTTGAAACTCTTATGAGCCAAATCGAAGAAACGATCACATCTTACAAACCCCAATGTAGAATCTAACGTATCTTGGAGCATATATTCCTCTCCCATGTGCCTTGATGCTAAAAAAACCAAAATTTCAAAGGTTCCTTAGATTTTTTATGACATCCATTCAAATGTTTGTGCCCTAAACTCTTCTTTCGCAAAAATGTGATCGATCCAAAAAGTGGGTTGAGCTGAAAATTTACATGGAGCATCCAAAACAAAAATGGTGTTTTATCATCAAACCGTTTAGCAGAAGACCATATTAAAAAAGTAAGTGTCTCTGGTTTTCACTTACTATTTTTAGTAACTTTCCTAAAATGATAAAAACCTTCAAAAGAGAAAAGCACTGAAAGTCACGAAATGGAAAACTAGGGTACACAAGACAAAAAAGCAAAAATCAAAAATCAACTTTCTAAAAATATGAAGTTCTTCCATGGACCTAGAGGAGCTCAAGCATGTGAATGTTTGGTGGAATAAGAGAAATTTTTGAGGATAATTTCTTTTCTATTGGATTGCACATAGCAGGAGGCCATCCTATGTACCTGCAAAACATTGAGTTAGTGATGGCATGCTCCCAACACTACGAACAAGACACCAGGAAAATCGTGAGTGAACGTCAACTCAATATTAATTTTTCTCACTCCAAAGGCCATGTGAAAAGGTATACATGACATTCCAACTAAAAAATATATGGTCGTGATCACCAAATAATCTACATATTCTAAATGGTCCAAGATTGGGTCCTTTCTTCAAGGACTTTCTCTCGGATCCTCGATTCAAGCATGAAATAAATACCTCTCATACACCAAATATTTTTTCCCATAGTGAAATCCATGAGGGACTCACCGATGCCATCATTCTCTTCAGGCATGTAATAGGTAAAGAAATACAAAGAATTTTCATGACTGGATGATGTTCTTCATTCTCACGATCCTCAAAGGAAAGTAAGTGATTGATCGGGGGGGAAGCTAATCACTAAAAACTTAAATTTATAATTTATCCAGCCTTGCTTCAAATAAATTCTTCATGACCTCATACCTTTTCTATGCCTTGGCAAACATAAGACCATTCAGGGGCTTCACACATGCTTAGAATGTCTCCTAAGGAAATCAACATTTGATAATGTATTCACAAGCCTCTACCCTATTTAGTAAGTATGGCTCATGATTCATCTAGTTCTCAACATTCTTACATCACAGTGTGTCAGGGATTTTATATTGCTCCACGAAGGTTTCCTCGGTATCAAGCAATATGATTCTAATGTTGAAGTTTCCCAAGCACCTATCAATATGTACTCATACATTGTCAGGGAAAAATTTGATATTAGAGAAGATCCATACTCATTCACTCTACTTGACTTGTGCCATATGCCTCAAATTGAATATTTATAGGAAAATTGTATTGATGAGTATGAGTTTTGGGAATGTGAGCATAAAGAGGATGACAATGGATCAAATGAAGAAATTCAGATTTGATTGGTATGAAGATGGTGTATAAGAAGATGAATAAGAAATGTTTGATTCAAAGTACCATGTAGTGAAGGCTTCTCTTCCCTAAGTGGTTTGGAGTGTTCATGAATCCACAAATGTCAAAGATCAAATGGAGGAATTTATCAAAAGGTTCAAAGAGTGGTTCAAGAGAAAAAGGGATAATCTCATCTCATCAGGTAACTTTTAATCCCTCCAAAGGAAAGCATCCTATAACTCCTCTTCCAAGGCCAAGGACAAGGCTCCCATATAAACTCATTCAGGAGAAATATTGAAGAGGAAACTTTAAGAACTTGAATCCCCTTGCTATAAGAGGTTGTTTAAGAAATCAAGAATGGTACAAGAACTGTGGTGGATCTTAAACAAGTGGAAATTTACCCAACCAACCTCTCTACTCCACAACGGCCTCCAAGTCCTCCATCTCCTACTATTACACCAGCTCTACTTGTAAAGGATGAAACCCCTCGGTAAAATAAGAAGTTGCGATGATGCTCAATGCTAAGCTAGATACCAATTAGATCTTCCTTGGGTCTAAGAGATGATCTCAATAGATACCCACACAATGCAACAGTAACCATTCTTGACTTCCCGGTTATCATCTCGATGGTTAATAAGAAGAAATAAATATTAGATCAAGAGGCATCTCGACTATTTAGTGGTGCCTCGAGAAACCATTATATAGAGATAGTCAAGCTGAAGGTCATCAATCTTATTGAAGAAATGATCCCAGATAATTACGAGATGAGAAAAATTCCCCTAGGATTTGGAAACACATGAGGGTGATGTGCACTTGCTTCAAGATTCTTCCACTTGCCTTGTCTCAAGAATTCAATAATACATGGAAAAGATAGATCAAGCGGAAGACCACATTCTCACCCTCACTTCATATGTCCAATTTCTCCTAGACCTAAATGTTGTTAATGATCTCCCAGCTAAGGATGTCACTCCAATAAGTAGGTTTGACCATGATTCCATTAGGAAAATGTAAGGATTCACCATGCAGGGAATGGAAAATGACAAATGGGTGAGTATGATTCTTGAGAAATGGAAGGTGTTACCACATGAGATGTTCATGCTTTGTATAATTATATGGATTTCATGGATATGAATATAATCACCATGAGGGATGTAATTAATGCAAAGAAAGACCACTAGGATTAGATCTATCCATTGTTCATGGAGATGGGAAAAGTCAAGTCATCCCTTCTGGTAACCAAAGGTGTGTTATGAGTGGCATCAAAAGACTTAAAGTTCATACTCAAACTCGTTGTTTGCTTGGTGTGAAATGATAAAGCATTCCATCACCGAGCTCAACTCCTAAGAAGAGGAAGTTGAGAAAATGCAAAAGAATGTTGATGCTCAAGTGCGAAGATTGGGGTGCCAACCGTGAACTTGGATACTTCAATAGATGATCTATTGAAGGATTTTGAAGATCAAGTCAAAAGGGAGGCCAAGACCCATTCTTATTTAACAAAAAAACATTAGAATCTCTGATAGAGATAAGGGAAATCATTTCCATCACCGCAAAGAATCATCAAGCTTGGTACTCAAACTGTAGGAGCATCAACTCTCTTATGGAGAACTAGATCAAGTCATTAGGTTTCATTCACATCCTTCAAGAGAAAAAAGTGGCATTGGTTACGGTGAGATTCAATAAAGAATTCAAGGGCATTGATATTTCACATGCAGAGCTTTCTAGGAGCCTATAAGTGGTGATATCTTCATTAGAAAATTTATATCTCTCTTATCTCTTCTTCTTTCTTTCTCTCTTCCCTTCCCCTCCCCCTTATTCTTTCATTTTCTAACTCTACGTTGGGGGTACAATTTTTGTTTTTGTATTATTCACTTTCGTCTTATTCATTAATGTGACTATAGTCTAAAAATGTAATAATTCACCCTTATTTTATAAAAGGGGACTTAATTTTCTTTCCTAGGAATACCAAAAGTTGTATGTGGTAAAGGAAAATAAAAAGATGCATGTGGGGTAGGTGAAGATTCATTTCTTATTCTATATAGTGTAATGACACCTCTTTATTAAGGATTGTCGATTTCATGCACTCAATAGAGAGATCTATTTGAGAAAGGCAAAAGAGATAGCATTATTCCACTTTCCCTATCTATTTTCCTCTATTTTCCAGCATTGTATAACTTGTGAAAATGTCAATAAAGAAAGGAGTTTCTTCTTTTCATGATGTATGAATGTGTGCAACTTTATGTGCATGGTTTTCTCTCATCGTTGATGTTATAAATTGTGAATGTTATAAATCATGGTTTTCTCTCCTATAAGTTGTGAATGTGAAACTTTTAATTATCTTTGGAAAGAATTTGATTTTCTACTTATAGAGTTAATTTCTCTTACCTAACTTCTCACTCCCTTTCCCCCATCTTTCAAAAAATTCCTCCCTTGCAATTCATTGCAATCATTTTATGTGAGTACAGTGGAGTGTGCCTATTGGATCCCTAGCCTCTTGGCCATCAACAAATTTTCCTTTTGTTCATTCACAATAAAGTGGAGTTGCACCACATAAGTAGAGGGACTAATTGTCTTAGAGCGTTAGAAATATATCTACCAATTTTTCTACCCAAGAAATTTTCTTGCCAACAAATTTGTAAAAATCATTATGTTCTCATTTCAAAACTTTGTAGGTTATACTTTTCAGGTATCATATGTATCCTTGTCTTTTTGGAAGTATACTAGAGAATTCCTAGTAGTCGGTGTTATTAGATGATTCAATACTTTTACATCTCCCAATTTTTCGATTAGTATTTTTCTTTACTTTTAAGACTCTAATTGTTTTTCTAATCAAGTGTTTTTTATTGTTTTATCACTTACTATATAATTAGCAATGAAAAATCATATAACATTACTATATTTGGTTTATTTTTTCCCACCTATAATATGGTAACTATAGACACAAAATCGGGAACTTGGGTACATTTATAGGTCCTAATCACATACCACTATTCATATGATTCATAAGAGAGAAAAATAGTAATTGAAATCTATCTTTGGACTCTTTTATGTCTTGTTGGTTTCCTCTTTGGTCTTGCTTACCCCACAACCAAGTATGATCTTAAATTATTTATCAATCTTGATTCTAGACACCAACACCCAACCAAGATGCTAGTCCCCAGTGCCTTCATCCCCTCTTGTCACCACCCCGACTTCTTTGTATATTACTCACCTCTTTTATCTTTTGGGAATCTTGTTTCCTTATGGGTTGTCCTTCTAGTTGTCAATTACTAAATTCATCTAAGGAAATCATATAAATACAAAGCTACGTGACCATAATATTGGACCAAACTCTAAGCATCTATTATCATCACCTAAGGTTTCATCCAAAGGCATTCTAAGAGCATAAAGACATCCATATAACACTCATATAAGGGACAAGGGACCACATTTTATGAATATACACATAAGAGGGGAAATTCATTTTGACATCCACACATCTATCTACATTACTACATCTAGTTATTGCTTCTTTATAAGTGTATCTTACACAAGAGATTCCTAGGGCATGATTTCTACACACACAGAAGAACTACATGGATTCTAAAATATAGTGAAATTATTGGTCATAAGTTCACTATATTGGGTGACCATCGGGGTTAGTTTGAATCCCCATGTGAATCTTTCTTTTTTAGGATTTGATGTAGTTTGGGGTTTTATCAAATATTATTAGTTTTGCAAGTTATAAGAAAATTTTGGGATCACCTAGCAATATACATGTGACCAACAAAAAAGGTTAGTAATCACCTTACGACACCATAAGATTCAAGTTTTTTCCATTTTCGCAGACATAGGCACTAGAAGAAGACTCGTGTGCTTAGGCACCCACGACCCATCTAGGAGCCTTAGTCTCGACACATTCAATCGTTATTGAATATATTAGGGATGGTTGTGACATTTTTATCCCTATGTTCATTATTTTTCCATTCTAGGATACTTTGGGATCAATTGTGAAATCAACTAAGTCTTATATTCCCTCTCTTGCACTTAGGGTTGAAAATTACTTTAGCTTATTAGTTGCATAAAATCTCTTATATATTGATTATTTATTATATGCAACTCTGCAATATCTTAGTTTTTTTATCAAAATACCTACTTTTTAAAAATCATCTAGTAAAACCATCTCATTCGGACACTCTTGGATCTTCATTTATTTCATTTTTAAGCTCCCCATCTCATCATGGATATCTCCATTCATGATTTCTTGCTATCCAATCTTGATTGTAGAGATGGAATTATTTCTCTCTTGGCTAATACCCGTATTCCTTCTACTCCTCATCCGGACATCGTATATCGGTAATTTGTATATACATTTTCTCAAAACTTTCTTTTCCATCCGATGTACCTAGTATTATTTCTATTTATGACAATGATCCTCCCCTATATATACCAGATCACATCTATAACATGGGAATTAAGTGAGCAATATTCGATAATGGATCTGATCTCAATCTTTATATTTTATCACTCCTTATAAATATTGGCATATCCTCGGCTAATGTTAACCTAACTTCCATTTCTCTTCATGCGTAATATTCTTCTACATGTCTATGTATAAACACTATTAATTTACCTATCACCGTTGGGCCAAAAATTGTTCTTACAATATTATTTTTTATCGATATCTCAATTTAGTACAATTGCTTACTTGGTAGGCCATGGTTTTGCTCCATGTAGGAAGTTCCTTTTAGAGTTCACTAGTGTGTTAAATTCTTACATGAAGGATTTGAGCATACCATAGTCGTTGATCATGACCCATTCAAATATTTCCACATAGACCCAACCATTGCATTACCTACTCCAAATTTTACTACTCACATTCATCTTTCTCGATGGAAAATAACCCATATACTATATCCGACAACGTTCCTCCACTCGAAGGAACTTTTTTTGCATTAGAAAATGTCCCCATCCAATACATCCTCACCTCCTCCCCGCTACTAATGCTATGATACTTTTTCGTGGGTCTGTCTTTACATCGGATTTCATTTCACCTTCCTCATCTTCTCATAAGGAACCTACATCTGTGATTTATCCTTTCACATGCACTCTCTTAATGAATAATTCTTATTGGCCACACATTCCATTTGATCCTACTAGTTATGACACTATTTGTACACATGATGGATTAATTCGGCTTGGATTCACACTTGTTGATCTCCTCCCTCTACCTCATTCTCCTCACCTCTATCATGGATATGTTTATATTATTGTTGCTTTTGGCCTCCGCATATTCCATCTATCAAGTATTTATTGCACGCACTTATCGCTCTTCTCCACTTACACTCGGCTATTCTTAGCTTGAATACATTGGTGGCACTTTAGATCCTAATCATATTGACATTTCATTCCCATACCTTTCATCCATGTTTTTTTGCAATGATTCATTTATAGGCTATTCACAAAATCTTATTCAATGGTATGCACATGGTTTTCCATTACCAACATTCACCGATGAAGAATACATAATGGGAATGTATAATCTACATTGCAATGGCTCATCACATGATCAACCTCATACTATAGCTTACTGGTCTCTGACGCATCTCCATTTAACTTCGACCATGAAAATGATGATCTCTTAGACGATGTTACTTGATTATTCTTTACATTAGACACTTAGGGGAATCATTCTTACTTCCCCCTCTTATCATTGTAAGGTGTCTTTCATTTATACTATCATTCTTCATGTTTCCTATCTAGTATTTCTCATTCATCCTATGCACATTTATAAACACGACTTGTATCGTCAATACCCTATGACAAATTCTTGTGCTAAGGTTCACACTTGATTGTTGAGGGCATACTACATTCATGAACCTCACACACTACACATTTCATGCTATGTGCTTCATGCTACATCATTCTATAATTTTTGTCCCACACTTCATATTATCCTCTTCTAAAATCTATACTTTGCACTTCATTGATCCATATTTCTAGCACACATGTTAAAACCATTACCATATGACGCACTATAGTTCCACAGTTTATACTTGACTATTAAGGGTTTAACTTTACAATGAACCTCACCACATTCATACTCTTTACGCTCTACGCTTCTTGAACTATTTGTTTAGTGCATCCTTTTAAACCATTTTCTCGATGACTTAATCTTGTTATATGGTTCATTCCTAATTATTGAGGGGGAATTTATAAATGAACTTCATATCATAAATTTTCATCCACATACACTAGGGGCACACCGCTCTTATCACATTCACATTTCATATCATTCCATATCAATCATTCGTGACATGTTGGATATCTTGGTTGCACTTTTTCTTACTTTCTTCTACTTACATGTATACTTTGTTTCCTATGTTATCCGGATATCTAGAATGCCATTAAATTTATCACATACACATGCACATTCAATTGGTATTTAGTTATGAATGTAGAATTTCTACAGATCCTTACACACAATAATTATGCTTGGAATTGTACCTCTTGCCAATCCCACCGAGGGTCCTAGGGGCATCTACATTTTTACTCTTACACATCGCATGTGTTATTGTTTAGATTATATACTATTTCATATCCTTACTATCACACTACTCTATCGATATATACATGTCTTGAAACACTTTTTATCTTTCTAACATGCTAATGGGTGCTTCATGTTTAACATTTACTTTATAGGAACTACTTTCCACTATGGTTGTTTGATACTTTACATGATTCTATTTTCCATTTTCTTCTATTGTATGCCATTATTCGTAGGATAAGCCCTATGTCCGGCTTTTCATTTTTTGTATGCTTTTGGCCACTTCGGCCTTGATATCTTGCAACATTGTGAGTGATGTCCCATGTTTCAAAACCACTTTTCATGGTCTACGTTTTCTACATTATTGATTCTTTACATTGTCTTATATTGCATGTTTTCCACTTTTCTACTAACACATGTTTCTAGCCACTTTATTTGCATGTGCATTAGTTTCTACCATGCACATTCCCCCTAAATGGTACCCATTTTAGATCAAGCATTTGGTCCTCTCCTTTTGGTTTTATCCTCCTAGTGATGTTGCATGCACCCCAAATGAGGGGGAATACATTGGGTGAATTAGTCACCCCACAGTAAAATAATAGAACACAATTACGGTCACATAACAACCCAGATTTGTACTTGGGTCCTCAGTATAGCATATACGCTAGCACCCAAATACAAAAAATAATTCTTGTGTGCTCCAAGCCTTTCATGGGTGCCTATGACCATGGGGAAGTGACATTACTTTCTTAGATTGACACAATTTTTAGCAGTTCACAAAAAAGTTTTCACAGTACAGGCACAGTCCTCTAGCAAGGAGAATGCATTATATCTTCTTTTTCTACTTGGATCAAACTGGATCAAACACAGAATAAAGAAATATCACACCATCTGCAATAGTGTATAAATTCAAGAAGCAGTTAAAGATGGAGAATAACACTAGAACTTTCTCCTCAATACTCTTCTTTCATGGCAAGAGATCACCCAAAAAACTCGTACTTGGTGTGAGATCTCCCAAAAAAATAGCTTGTTCCCGATGGTCATGGGAGCGAAGTTTTGATTGCTAGGATTTGTTCTTGTTTCGCTAGCCCCCGATAACTTTCCAACCTTCCTCTTGTTGGGGTTTGATTGGCTTGAGAGTTTTTTTGGCCACAAGGTGGTTACGGGGTACATAGAGTGGACAATCCTTGATCTTGTGATCAGACACTTAACAACGGAAGAAAGTGTTAGGTAGACTGATATACATGACCCACTAGGAATAGCGTTTATCACCAAGTTGAATATTCACAAATTATTTGAGATCTTGTGAGATATCAATCTCAATGCATACTCACTTAGCATGGTAAAAATTATTGGCTTTTAGGCATACTACCCACCCAAGGGAAGTGAAAAATTATGGAAGAAAAATTAAGCATGGTAGACAAAGACCGGAAGTTCAATCCATAAAGTCACTTTAAGGGCAGTATATTCAGATACCATGAATTCCTTGTGTCGGGTGTTAACACAAGTAGCGAGTTATAGACATACCAAGTGGCTTGCTTAGCCAAAATATTGGGTGCATTAACATGGTCAAAGAAATGAAAAAGAAAGAAACCCTTGGTCATGTTTTGAATGCTATCTAGGTGGACCCCATGAGGGGTTCAGATTGTGTTAGCCTAGGATTTGAGCATGCTTTCAGAGGGGATTTGACCCACAAAATACCCAATGAGGAAAAATTGTTCTAACCATTGAAAAGCAACATTAAATTTAGGAATGGGCAGAACTACATCAGGAGGAGAGAGATTACCTCATGAAAAACCTTCGAGATGAACTTCCTGGGGTGCTTTACCGATAGTGCCATTGCTCGCTCCACTATCTCTTTCCGCGATTGAAACAACTAGGTTTGAAAATGGCGAGGTCATTATATAGGGAAACCTAGAGGGTGAGAAATCCTAGGAGAGACTACAACAATAAATTCCTAAAGATCCCAAAAATGTCGTTGTATGATAGTTAGGAAGGGGAAACCCTAGAAGAGTGACTCAATTTTACACCGAGTTGTAGAGTGGTATTTTTCTCCCTTCCTTTTTGTTGAAATACTAAATAATGCTAAAAACTTAGGGGATTGTAAACTATATTTTTGAAAAATAGGTGAACCCCTTGAAATTTTATCTCTTTTACCCACTTATGATTAACCATTATCAATAAAACTTTAAGTTTAGAAACTAGACTTGAAATGCTACAATTCATTTTCTTATAACATATTCAAATTTTGAGTGTATCCATCTCAAATAACTTGTACAAGTTAAAGGTTATCATTTTTTAGAAAATAAGTGTCCACGTAATAACCCCCTTTTCCCCTCATATTCATGCACTTACCCATATATACAATCTAAGTTAACCCCCTATGTTTTCCCTCATGTCTCTTAACACAAAGGTAACTATAAATGGAATAGAAATGTACCTAATGTGATGTGGTGTTATTTAAATTCTAAGACTAATCCACTTTGTCCCTTAAGACCTTTGATAATTATTGGAGTTACCTAATATTTCTAGGACATGGCTCTAAGACCTTTTCATGTTTGGAAATGGAGGAAGATGAACTCTTTAACTTAGTTTTAATGCTTCAAATCTATGTAGTGGTTACTCTACATGATGTGAAACTACTTTAGGAAAATTTAGGAGAGCCTTAAATGATTTAGTGTTGATATTTACAATGTGTTATGAGAATGTTAGGTGTGTTATGAAGTGCATTTGACTTTCTTATATAGGATTCTAAAGGCTAGATACTCACATTATGTACATCCTAGGGAAGATGAAATGACACACATCATATATTTAAATTAATAAAAGATTCATTAAATGAAGAGGTGTGGGATCATACATGTCATCCCATATCATAGTACAACATGGTCTTATTCTAAAAAATCTTGTACTCACCCATTTTTACACGGTGAAATATTTGAAACACTTAATGATGATTAATTAGGACCTCAAAACATGACAATATGTTTCAAAATTATTAGACCACTTACTTTCCTTTTAACCCCTATTATTGTGTTCAATTTTTGTATTCAATTCTTTCTAGCCTTCCCCACCTACTAATAAGAAAAAAATTACATTTTCTCCCCTTTCTATACCCTTTGAAAAAAATTCAAAATCGCCACGACAGTTCACACCCACATTATGATGGTCTTTTAAACAACCATGACACCTTTATTCATCACTATAATAGTTTTTTCCCTTGTGATGGTTTTATTAACCATTATGATGGTCGTGTAACCTCCCCTATTGATACTAGAGATTCTATAATTTTTGGCATGTCTTCTTCACCTTATTGCATGGACATGAGGTTTAGAGTTAATTATTAAGTCATGTGCACATTTTGAATCATTTTAGCCTCAATTTTATTCTCCAATCATCCACATCACTCCAGTTCACTCCTCGAAATCTAATCTTGACCCTAGATCAATTTTTGATCTATAGTTGACATTGAAACTAATTAAAATATTATTTTTAAAGAAAATGTGTGCAATTGTTTCCACCCCTCGTAATTTGGATTATTAAATATTTCATACTTTCTACGCTACTTTGGAGTTACTGGGGAAAGAGACCAAACTCGAGTCATAAGAGATCACTTTTAGTCTTAAATACTCTCAAGTAATTTTTTGTTTGTTGTTGCTACAAAAAGGAGACAAAGATTTATATCATATAGGTACTTATGCCCCTTTTGATTCACCCCAAGATGCTAGTATCTTTCTTTCATTAACAATCCGGTCACTCCATTTATTTTTGGTTCATTATTTCCACTATTCCATTCTATTGAGCACACTACTAGAGATAGTCTTATAAGGGTATAAGATCCAATTCAACCTATTTTATTGCATCATTTGTAGAGGGGTTGATCTCGTCACTAATTTCTTATTTTATTTTATAGATTAGTTTTTTAATCATTTGATTTCATCTACTGCAATTCATTTTGGAAATATATATTAAAAAGGAAAGAAAAAAGACATAGAATTATCTTGCATTGAAATTTTAGTTATCAATAGTCTTAAATCCCATCTCCTTTCTTTGATATAATCCCACATCTGGAGTTAGCCTCATATTTGTGCTCATCTCAATGTGCATGATTGCATCTAGGCTTATATATGTTATCATTACATACATAGTATTATTTTAAGAAGGAAAAGAGTAGGATATAGCTGTTTTGAAACTTTGTCTTGTTGTAGATCACCCCTATGCTCTAGAATCCATCTTACATCTGATATTCATTTTAGATATTTCATTTTAAGATTGGTTTAATTCATTTGTATTCATATTTAGAGACTATCCATTCACATTATTGCATTTTGAAAATATAATTTAAAGAGAAAATATATTAAAATATTTGCATTTATCATTATGTTTTCATAAAGTAGATCTGAAATTTCATTTCATCTACCCCTAGGAAGTATACACATACTTTCATTTCTCATTGTTAACTAGATTATATTTCTGAAATTTCATTCTAGTTATAGGTATAGGGATTGCTACTTATCACCTACATTTATTTAAATAATTCAAAAACATAAAAAGAACAACTTGCATCTACATATATATTTCAGATTTGTATAAGATTTATATTTGTTTAATTAAATCCATTCGGTGAATTTGTAGTTTAGATTTAATTGGAAAAAATAATTTAATTTCCAAAAAATAGACACATTCAAACTTTATTAATTACAAATTATATTTGAACTCAAAAAATTTGTTTCTATTTATGAAAAGTATATCAGAATTCATTTTCACATAACATACGAATCCTCGCATGAGCAAGACATGATCATTTCAATACTCAAAAGACCACTAAATCAACAAACACAACTCACTAATCCAAAGGATAGTGAGCTTCCACTTTCTAAAAAATTTACCCAACACATCCCATACTACTCTAGAACAATCCAAAATACTCCCATATGAATCCCATTCAAGTCACCTCATACATATAGCCTTAGTTAGGGCTATACTCACACTACACTAGTTATTTCTAGTTCCACAATGATTTTCCTTACACCCTTGGATGAATTTATACATCCAAGTCTTTCCTATAAGGGTAAGATAATTCTTGTAGTGCCATAAAATTTTGCAAACTAAAAGAATGTTTAACTTTCTTTTTTTTTTTAAAAATAAAGTAGACAACTAAAAATTACAGTTTTGATGCAACATACATGATCATACTTTGCAGATTTATACACAACAAGACTTTCAAAATATAACATGTAACTAAAAGAAAACTCATGATTCAATATGATAATATTACAAGATTCTTGCAACAATAAAATAGAAACTTTCTTAGTAATGACCAATGTTTTCAAGGAACAATAAGTGCAATAAAAATGGATCTTTACAAAAGTATGACACTTTACAAAGCCACATTTATTTACAAGTGAAGGCAATGTCCTCCAAAGATGAGTAAGACCAAGATGACAAGAGGCTCTACTATCTCCAACTTGAGCTCCAACTCCAATACTCCTACAAGAATCCAACTCCAAGAGAACATGGCTTGTTTACCACCCAACCAATAGGCATCATCACATGTCTTTCCATGGTTGGAAGTCATGCTAGCCTCCCCCAAGCCCATGGGAGAGAGGAACTAGCTTCCACAATGTGCACAAGTATAATGGGGTTTAAACACACACAACAAGAAAACATAAGACCATTTAACCACTTACTACACATGAAAACAACAACATGAGGAGAACAAGGTCAACCTCACAAGGGGGAAGAGAGGAAGAAGGATGCCCAAATCAAGGTGTCCAACCATAGGAGCACCAATAAATATATATATACAAAACTCCTTATACCTCCTAATCATTCATCCTCCTTATTCCTCCTTATGCTATAGAAATCCTTCTTGGGAGGATTTTCAAACCCAAAAGGGTTTCCTCACCAAGAATGGGGAAAGGTTCAAGCTATATGAACATTTCTCCCACCTCAAACCATATGAGGGGATGAGAAGGGACCTTCATGGCTTGACCTACAACCATGAGGTTTGAGAGAGAAATCCCTCTCCCTTCCCCTACATTCTCCAAAAACCATCATTCTAAATGATGGTGGAGAGAAAAAAAAAGAAAAAACAAGAACAAACGAACAACTACCTTTACCACACAACTCACAACACATCTTTTCACACACACCAATCCATTGATTAAACATAGTTAACAAGATAGGCACAACTAAGAAGAAAAAGGTTAAGAACCCTACCTCTATAATGCTTTCCAAGACTCTAAGCTTTTCCCTTTGTCCAAGCTCCCCTCCAAGCTCCCAAAATTCTCCAAGTGCTCCAAAAAAATGAACCAAGAAGACCCATTCCTTCCACATGAGGAAGAATAAAAAGAGGAACCCAAAAGTTTCCTCACCAATGAGAAAGTGACAAGTGTCACCTCCTCTCCTCTCAAGAGTCAAAGATTCCAAAAACCAAATAAGTAAGAGTAAACTCACCTTTTAGCCCTTATCACCCAAAATACTAAAAACTAAAATAAAACAAAGTGGAGCAACTTTTAACAATTTCACACAACCCAACCATCTTACATGGATGGTGACTAAAGAGGGAAAAATGGGAGGGAAACTCCCTCCAAACCTTGGAAATAGGCCCCCTACCTATTAGGTAGGGTCCAAGGGCCCATTTTCATGCTAAGGGAACCCCAAACTCAAAAGGGGTCCCTAAAAATACCCAAAATAACCCAATTTCGGGTTTGGCATGCTTGGGCACAAGGGTAGAGGGTGTGGGGTCCACCCAAGGTTCACATGTGGTCCCCAATCCCTTCTACCAACACACACACACTTTCCAAAACCAACACTTAACTTAAGATAAGATCATTAAACCCCTAAGCTAGTTTACTTAATAAAACACACCCTAAACCTAATTAATTTTACAAAACAATAATACATTACAATTGAGGGTTCACCCATGGTGCCCAATTAAATACATCTAATCTAAGGCCTCAAACATTTAGCATGGTTAGGACTCAGCCCGTGGGCCACTTGTGCACAATTGCATAGCTGCCCTGAAACCCATGCTCTCCTATACCTGTCACTGCACACTCATTATAAACATTAACCGCATTGTCAATATAATAAACATCATCTATACATCACAATATCAATCAAACTTATAATGTCTCGAACATAATTTACAATTGATAGTGCAATACATACAATTATCCACATAGTTGGCCATGAATCATAAATAAAATTGCAACGACATACACTTAGGTTAGCATGAAATTACCATCATTAAATCTAAAACACTATATCATTAATCAAATCAACCACAAGAGACTAACATCTAACCAATAAGTCTATCATATAACCCTGTTAGTGTCATCAACATCATAAGAAATATATCAGTATACGAATCTAGTCCAATTGGCGCTATGCGCCCAAAATGCCATAATGTCCATGAGGATAAAATATCATAGTAAAATGTCCAAAGTCTAACAGAGTCTCAATCAAAACATGTCTAGAAATAAAGGAACCAACAGATAACTGGAGCTATAAAAATGTGGGCACTACATCCCCCTCTCCTAGAATTAGAATTCCTCCTTGAAGTCATTGGAAGAGATAGGGGTATCTAGCCCTCAGTGGTGTAGCATCCTCCCAGGTAGCTGATGACTTGTCATATCGGTCCCATTGTACTCTAACCTGGCCCAAATCTTGACCCCGAAGGGCCAACCTCCGATGCTCCAGTATGCGTACAAGCTCCAATCTCCACTGCCCTCCGTCCTCTACCTGTAATGCCGACCAATCCAAAACATGAGAAACATCTGGTACATATCTACGAAGTACAGAAACATGAAAAACATCGTGGGCCCGTGAAAGGTGTGGTGGCAAAGCTAGGTGATAGGCAACTGGACCGATGACCTCAAGAATATCAAAAGGCCCCACAAAATGAGGCGATAGCTTAGAACCCT
This sequence comes from Taxus wallichiana var. yunnanensis, assembly GCA_018340775.1. Taxonomy (NCBI): domain Eukaryota; kingdom Viridiplantae; phylum Streptophyta; class Pinopsida; order Cupressales; family Taxaceae; genus Taxus; species Taxus wallichiana. Next base: position 363,026,644 of record CM031238.1, read on the forward strand.
TTCCATAATGGATCGGACTCTTATGAGGATGAACCCTCAAGAAGACTTTGTCACCCACTGAGAAGTGACGATCGATCCTCTTGGTGTCCGCATACGCCTTCTGGCGTGCTCTAGCCTGCTCAAGACACTACCGAATCAGAACAACCTGCTGCTCTAAATCCTGAAGATAAGCTGGCCCCAAAATAATCCTGTCATCTAGTCTATCCCAGCTCAAAGGTGTCCTGCAAGGTCATCCATACAAAGCCTGATAGGGAGCCATGCCAATGGAGCTATGATAATTGTTATTGTATGCAAACTCAACTAAGTGCAAATAATCCTCCCACTTCTTCTGCTGGTCCATCACATACATCCTCAACATGTCCTCAAGAACCTGATTAACCCTCTCTGTCTGCCCATCTGTCTCTGGATGATATGCCAAACTGAAATTAATCTGTGTACCCAAGGCCTCCTGAAAAGAAGTCCAGAAAACTGATGTGTAGATAGTGTCTCTGTCATTGATGATCGTCTTCGGAATCCCATGCAATCTAACAATGTCCTCCATGAACACTTTGGCGATGGCCTGTGCATTATAGGTGACCTTGGTTGGCGAGAAATGTGCAACCTTGGTCAACTTATCCATTGTGACCATAATGGCATCATGACGATAAGAGGACATAGGGAGTCCTACTATGAAATCCATGGAGATCACATCCCATTTCCACTCGGGAATGTCATGAGGGTATAAGAGTCCTGCGGGATGAGAATGCTCTGCCTTGACTCTCTGACACTCAAGACACCATGCTACAAAATCTGCTATGTCTCGATGAAGACCTAGCCAATAATATAACTCTCTCAAATCGGCATGCATCTTCTTCACTCTGGATGTGCTGCGTATGGGGCTCGATGAGCCTTAGTAAGGATGAAACTACGCAGATCACCTGCCTTAGGCACATAAATGCGCCTATGGAACCGAAGTAACCCATCTGACTCTAACATGCATCTTGAATATCTACCCTCAAAAGAACCCTGAGAATCTAACATCCGCTCAAAGCACCCTCATAAAACCTATCCTCTGGAAGATGCTCAAGTATCCGCCTCTCAAATCATTGCGAGTGTCAAAGAAGCAAGCACATGCCGTCGTCTACTAAGTGCATCTGCAACAACATTTTCCTTTCCCTTGATATATTGCACCTCCATGTCATACTCACAAAGGAACTCCATCCAACGCTGTTGTGACGAGCATTGAGGTTTCGGTGAGAGAAGATATCTGTAAGCTTACTGATGATCTGTCTCAAGATGAAAGGTCTACCCAAAAGGAAATGTCGCCAACACACAAGTGCATGAACAAGCTGCTGCAAGCTCTAAGTTGTGAGTAGGATAGTTAAGTTCGTAGTCCTTGAGCTTATGAGCACTCAAAAGCAATAACCCGATGCTCCTGCATAAGCGCTCCCAACCCTCTAGTGATGCATCGGTGCAAACCACAAAATCCTCTGTTGGGTGCAGGCTGCTAAGATGGGCGCCGAGGTTAGCCTTTCCTTAAGCAAATGAAAAGCCTGCTCACATTTCTCTGACCAATCAAACTTCTTCCCTTTCCTCTGAAGAGAAGTAATAGGATGAGCAATCCTAGAAAAGTCCTACACAAACCTGCGGTAATACCCTGCTAAACCCATGAAGCTTCTCACCTTAGTGGTGATGTGGGTGCTTGGCCAATCCAAGATAGCTTTGAATCTTAGAGGGATCTACAGAGATACCCTCACGATATGATATGACCCAAGTCTTGAATCTCTGTCTGAAAAAGCAACATTTTTCCAAGTTCCCATCTGACTTCCGCTTCTCAAAACACGAAGTACCGCCTCAAATGCTCCTCATGTTCCTCCTCGGAATGAGAATAAATCAATATGTCATCAAGGAACACTAAAACAAAGCGATCTAGAAATGTCTGAATATCCATTCATGAGGCTTATGAAGCAGCTGGGGCATTGGTCAAACCAAATGGAACCACTATGAACTCATAATGCCCGTAGCATGTGCGAAACACTTTGTCTTATGAATGTTTGCATACGAAATGCGGAATCTGATGATATCCTGACTTGAGATCGATTTTGGAGAACACTCTAGCTCCCCGCATCTGATCAAACAAGTCATCAATCCTGGGGAGTGGATAACGGTTCTTTATTTTGACCTTATTGAGCTGTCTGAAATCTACACAAAGCCTGAGAGAACCATCCTTCTTCTTCACAAATATGATTGGCGCTCCCCAAGGAGATACACTAGGGCGAATGAGACCCTTCTCTAACAACTCCTCTAACTGAATCTTGAGCTCATGAAGCTCTGAAGTCGTCATCCGATAGGGTGCCCTAGAAAGCGGGTGCGAATCCGGGCACTAAGTCAATGGTGAAATCCACCTCCTACTAGGTGGTAAACTTTGGAAGCTCCTGGAAACACATCTGCATAATCCCTCAAAACTGCGTGATCATCTAAGGGTGAATGCTATGGAATGCTCTCGATCGATCAGCGATGGTGATAGCAAACAAGCTGACACCCTTACGCATGCTCCGTTTGAGTTTCTTAGCCGAGATCATGCGCAAGGAAATGGGTCTCTGCATCCCTGAAATCACAATCGCACTACCCAAATCATCCTGACACTTAATGACCTTCTCTCTACAATCCACCTTGGCTCGATGAGCCTCGAGCCAATCCATACCCAACACTACCTGATAGGACCTAAAGGAATAACTCAGAGGTCAAGCGTAGTGGAAAAGACTCCCAAATCGAGTACACAACTCTCCACATACGAGTCCATGGTGAGTTTAGCCCCAGAGGCCAACTCAACCTGCCAACTATCTGGTTGCCTAGCCACCACTAGCCCACACTGGTCCACTATAGAAGGAGATATAAAAGAATCAGAAGCACCTGAGTCAAAAAGTACTAAGACAGAAATACCCCTGATAGTACCTGTCGTCTCAATGACTGTGGCTGATGCTCAGCCTGGCGGTTGTCAACCGCTGCATACACACGATGGGCGCGTCCCACGTCACCCACCGTCTGCTCGGATCTAGGAGCTCTCTGCATATCCGTAGTAGTGGGCTTGTGCGGACACATACGCACATAATGGTCTGGAGCCCCACAAATAAAACATCCTCCTATACCCCTCTGAGATGGGGTCCCTCTGTGCTCGGCGAATCAACCCGAACTGCGGTCCAACCCTAGCGGATGCTGCAGTGAGTGAGTTGGGAGAGTGATGAGTACCCGGCCTCTTGTCTCTAGACCCACCAAAACCACCTCTAGACCCACCTCGCTGAAAACTTTGAGTCTGTCTACCCCTCTGATGTTGGTGTCCCTGATGTGTCTGCTGTGATGGGTGTGGAGGAGCTCTCGATGTTGCTGGAGAAGACCAGAATCCTCCTCTAGGGGGTGGTACTGCTCCCCGTGCTCTCTGACTCTAGAATGCCTGAATCCTGTCTTGGAACTTGCTCTTGTTTCTATCTGTGCTCCTGAGCCTTGGTCCTATTCTCCTTAGCCAAGTAGGCCTTCTCAACGGCCTTCTCGAGCGTGGGAGGAGATAACATCCTAACAGCTCCTGTTATATCTCCATTCAGGCCCCGAATGAACCTGTTTACCTATAACTTCTCATCTTGCAGGTAGTCTACATACTGCAAGAGATCCAAAAACCTGCTCTCATACTGCGCCACTGAGCCAGAACCCTGTCGTAAGTCGTGAAACTCATCGATCCTCTTCTGCACAAAATGCTCTGACATATACCGGGCATTGAATCGCTCCTCGAACAACTCCCATGTCACTGTATCCCGAGTCAAATGGAGCTTTTGCTCCTCATTCCTCCACCAAACGCTGCTGCGTCTCGGAGGAGGTGTATGGCGAACCTGGCTTTGACGTTGCTCTCATGAGAGTGCAAGCCAAAGCAGCTATCCAAGCTAAGGAGCCAAGACTCCGCCCCAAAGCCGTCTGTCGAACCAGTAAACGTAGGCGGTTGCAGGCGAAGAAGGTCTCGAATCACACTGCCTGTGTCTCGATCCTGACGGTGTGGTCTAACAGGTGAGAGGGGTCGCATATCTCCAAAAGGTCCCTCGAAGCTATGTGAATGGCTGTGACAAAATGAGGCCACCCTCTCGCCAAGGATGGAAGGGCTGCGTGACCTCTCTCGTCTCGGAATGTCATGCTCAGGTGGCTCTGGATGTGCATCCTCACCAATCAACTCCTCGTCTCCTAACTGAATGTCCTCCTCTCTCGGCACCTGCGGTGGTGGAAGGCGCTCTTATGACACCTATCAGCTGCTATAGGGTCTCTAATATCTGAGGCCCAAAATCGGGGCCGGTGGCTCCCGTGTAGGTGCACTACGTCCCGAACCTCGAGCTGATCGTCCCCTCTTGGGTGCCATCCTAAACCGAGGTAAAAATAAAATAAATAAATAAATAAAATGGTTTATAATTTTTTTTAAAAAAAAAAAAATTATTTTAAAGTTGCGGAAAGCGTTAATTAATAATTTTTTTTTGAAATGATCAATAATTACTAATGCTTGCTTAAGCCTCTCACATAATAATTAATTTATATTAATCATTAATTTACCCAAAATCAAATGAACACTAACCATAATAATAATTTAATTTGTTTTACCCTATCAAGCTTCCTAGGGTCATGATTAAAAATCTACACCCCTAGAAAATAAATAATCTTCCTCCCTTTTAAATTTATTAATTTATTTATTTTTCTACACACTCTTTAAATTTAATTTTGTTTCCCCCTTTTAACTTAGTTTGTCCACACACACTCCCCCTTTTTATTTATTCATTTATTTTTATTTTTAACAAAATCCCCATGACTTAAGAGGGTTAAGATTAAATAGGAACCCTAGGATCCATTTTAATCTTGGCCATTGATTTTGAATCTACCCTAAAAGTGCCCTAAATTTCTCTATGTCTCTTTTCCTCTCTATTCTTTTCTCATTTGTTTTGTCATTTGAATGTGCAGGTTGTGGAGGAGCTAAGGGAGAGATGAATTCATGGAATCTCTCATTTGTTGAGATATATATATATATATATATATTTGAAATCCATACATCCATGCATGTTTTTTTTTTTTTTTTTTTGAGAAATCCATGTATTTCTTTTGAAAAAAATTGGTAAGGAAAACCCAAGTTTTGATATATATATATATATATATATATATATATATTTGTTTTATATATATGGATATGTGTATACATACATACATATATATATATATATATATAATTTTTTTATTTTTATTTTTTTTTTTTGCGAGATCTGCTTTGCGGTGGATGGGTGGAGGAATGGCGGGCGGGGCGGGGTAGGCGGCGGGGGATGCGCGAGAAGGGACGGCCGCGGGAAGGTGGGGGCTGTGGGGTCGGGGGAGGGAGCGCGGGACAACAGGGGGGCTTTGGGGGTTTCGGGGGGTTTGGGGCGGGGTTTCGGGGGCACAGTGGGGTTTCGAGGGGGTCCGGGGGGGTTGGGGGGTGTGGGATAGGGATCGCGGGGGGTGTCCGTTGGGGGGGCGTGTAGGGGTCCTGGGGGCTGCGGGGGGGCGCGAACAGTGAGGCGGGGGCGAGCTAGGGTTCGGGTGGGTTGGGGGCTTCGGCCCCCACCAACACTTTTTTTTTTTTTTTTGAGTTTTGTTTTATTATTTTTATTTTATTTTATTTTTTTAATAAAATAAAATAAACACATAAACAAAGGTTATATATATATATATATATATATATATATATAATCATATCTATTATTTAATATAAAAATATGTGTATATATATATATATATAATATATAATATATTATATATTATATATAATATATATATTATATAATATATAATAATATATATTATATAATAAGTATGTTATATTCTGCCACAAAATCAGAATATAATGTTATTATTATTATTATTTTATTTTATTTTCAAACCCCCTTTTTTTTATTAAATAGAATGTATTTATTCAAACAAAACTATATTTTTTTAATTTTTATTTTTGTAGGGAAGAGCAAGTGGTTTTCTCAATAAAATCAACTGTTCACTATCACATACAAGAAACATCAAATCTCATTTTATTTAAATAGTGCTACAAAAATTTCAAAAAGAAAGATATAGGGCAACTAGGATAATGGTTTTCATTCAATGTCATGTAACACTAACTTTTCTACAATGTAATAACTAAACAACTAATACAGATTTCTACAAGAGGGAAATCCAACAAAAGAAAAGACAGATTTTTTTTTTTTTCATAGCACTTAAAACATCCTTCCAATAACTAACTTTCCTTTCAAGAAGTTACCCAAAGAGTCCGTGTGTTTGAACCTAGCTCTGATACCAAAATGTAGTGCCATAAAATTTTGCAAACTAAAAGAATGTTTAACTTTTTTTTTTTTTTTATTGATAAAGTAGACAACTAAAAATTACAATTTTGATGCAACATGCATGATCATACTTTGTAGATTTATACACAACAAGACTTTCAAAATATAACATGTAACTAAAAGAAAACTCATGATTCAATATGATAATATTACAAGATTCTTGCAACAATAAAATAGAAACTTTCTTAGTAATGACCAATGTTTTCAAGGAACAATAAGTGCAATAAAAATGGATCTTTACAAAAGTATGACACTTAACAAAGCCACATTTATTTACAAGTGAAGGCAATGTCCTCCAAAGATGAGTAAGACCAAGATGAAAAGAGGCTCTACTATCTCCAACTTGAGCTCCAACTCCAATACTCCTACAAGAATCCAACTCCAAGAGAACATGGCTTGTTTACCACCCAACCAATAGGCATCATCACATGCCTTTCCATGGTTGGAAGTCATGCTAGCCTCCCCCAAGCCCATGGGAGAGAGGAACTAGCTTCCACAATGTGCACAAGTATAATGGGGTTTTACACACAACAAGACAACATAAAACCATTTAACCACTTACTACATATGAAAACAACAATATGAGGATAACAATGCCAACCTCACAAGGGGGAAGAGAGGAAGAAGGATGCCCAAATCAAGGTGTCCAACCATAGGAGCACCAATAAATATATATATATATATATAAAACTCCTTATACCTCCTAAACATTCATCCTCATTATTCCTCTTTATGCTATAGAAATCCTTCTTGGGAGGATTTTCAAACCCAAAAGGGTTTCCTCACCAAGAATGGGGAAAGGTTCAAGCCATATGAACCTTTCTCCCACCTCAAACCATATGAGGGGATGAGAAGGGACCTTCATGGCTTGACCTACAACCATGAGGTTTGAGAGGGAAATCCCTCTCCCTTCCCCTACATTCTCCAAAAACCATCATTCCAAATGATGGTGGAGAGAAAACAAAGAAAAAACAAGAACAAACAAACAACTACCTTTACCACACAACTCACAACACATCTTTTCACACACACCAATCCATTGATTAAACATAGTTAATAAGATAAGCACAATACTAAGAAGAAAAGGTTAAGAACCCTACCTCTATAATGCTTTCTAAGACTCTAAGCTTTTCCCTTTTGTCCAAGCTCCCCTCCAAGCTCCCAAAATTCTCCAAGTGCTCCAAAAAAAAATGAACCAAGAAGACCCATTCCTTCCACATGAGGAAGAATAAAAAGAGGAACCCAAAAGTTTCCTCACCAATGAGAAAGTGACAAGTGTTACCTCCTCTCCTCTCAAGAGTCAAAGATTCCAAAAACCAAATAAGTAAGAGTAAACTCACCTTTTAGCCCTTATCACCCAAAATACTAAAAACTAAAATAAAACAAAGTGGAGCAACTTTTAACAATTTCACACAACCCAACCATCTTACATGGATGGTGACTAAAGAGGGCAAAATGGGAGGGAAACTCCCTCCAAACCTTGGAAATAGGCCCCCTACCTATTAGGTAGGGTCCAAGGGCCCATTTTCATGCTAAGGGAACCCCCAAACTAAAAAGGGGTCCCTAAAAATACCTAAAATAACCCAATTTCGGGTTTGGCATGCTTGGGCACAAGGGTAGAGGGTGTGGGGTCCACCCAAGGTTCACATGTGGTCCCCAATCCCTTCTACCAACACACACACACTTCCCAAAACCAACACTTAACTTAAGATAAGATCATTAAACCCCTAAGCTAGTTTACTTAATAAAACACACCCTAAACCTAATTAATTTTACAAAACAATATTACATTACAATTGAGGGGTTCACCCATGGTGCCCAATTAAATACATCTAATCTAAGGCCTCAAACATTTAGCATGGTTAGGACTCAGCCCGTGGGCCGCTTGTGCACAATTGCGTAGCTGCCCTGAAACCCATGCTCTCCTATACCTGTCACCTGCACACTCATTGCAAACATTAACCGCATCTGTCCAATATAATAAACATCATCTATACATCACAATATCAATCAAACTTATAATGTCTGAACATAATTTACAATTGATAGTGCAATGCATACAATTATCCACATAGTTGGCCATGAATCATAAATAAAATTGCAATGACATACACTTAGGTTAGTATGAGAATTACCATCATTAAATCTAAAACACTATATCATTAATCAAATCAACCATAAGAGACTAACATCTAACCAATAAGTCTATCATATAACCCTGTTAGTGTCATCAACATCATAAGAAATATATCAGTATACGAATCTAGTCCAATTGGCGTTATGCGCCCAAAATGCCATAATGTCCATGAGGATAAAATATCATAGTAAAATGTCCAAAGTCTAATAGAGTCTCAATCAAAACATGTCTAGAAATAAAGGAACCAACAGATAACTGGAGCTATAAAAATGTGGGCACTATAATTCCCATGTGTATATAGTCCCTTGGAGCCAAAACAATCAATATGAAATTTGATTGAATTAAGGCATAAAGTATTTCATACCATACCTTAACCTAACTTGACAGCGGTTAGAAAATTGTGTTTTCTAGATGACCAAGTGCATCTACCACCTCCGTGCATCCACCATTATTCCTTCTTAGTAGACCCTAGAATCCCCTAGGGATTTTATTTATATTTATATTTTTCTATATCCTCATCTCATTCAATTTATCCATCTCCCACATGATCCTCTTTAGTGAAGAATGTGTCAATAGGAACAAAAACTTTCCAAGGGTTCTTCAAACCAGTCATATCCTACTTTTCCTTAATGATATAGATCAATAATTACATCGCAATCATTCTTGATCCCAACATCTGTTAGGAAGAGATAGGTAGAAGATTTGTTACCCTTGATGAGAAATTTTAGACCTCATGAGCCTATTGGAAGAGGATCGTCCATCAATTCACATTGATTGGTACTCATTCATATCCTCATCATTTTCATCACCCCCATTGAATTCAACATCATCCATAATCCCCCATAATCACATCATCCACGCGTTTTTCCTTAGCTTAACCCAAGAGAATTCAAGTATGCATGGAAGGTGACCCTACTATTTCTAGCACATATAAATCCAATGAACTCTATGTGAAAGGCTATTTATTTCTTGTTTCCATTTATTTTATTCCCTTCATTCCATCTTCATCATCTCCCATAATCCTATAGGTATTTATATACCAGAAAATATGTCAAGAAGAGAATTTTATAGGCCCTTAGTCCTTTAAAGTTACCATTTTGAACCGTACCAACTAACCTCTCTCTCTAGTTGGGTTGAAAACCATCCCAAAAACACACACACATATGCAATTCCTCTACTTACATTCCACAACTCAATTCCAACATTTGGATTGAGGAAGTTAACAAACATTAAAGTTATCAAATCAACCACTCTAACTAAAATGACATGACCTTCTTTGTAGGATTTATATTTTAATAAAATATCATGATAATACCTCAAATCAACATGAAAATTCCCAATTATGATTTTCTTGCATGACTTAATCAAAGTAGTGATCAAATTCACGTTGCGAGATGATTCATTAAACTAGATACATGAACATACTACCACCTTCTTGGATAAAAATGTTGCATCCTTAAAACCTATATCTAAACATACATATACAAAGGAGGATGTGAATACTTGAATAATTCCTAATGGTTATTACTCTTCCCCATGGATACCAACATCAACCAATTTCCCTAGAAAAACTCATAACCTATGTTGAATGAGGGTGTCTCTACCTTGGTGGGATGTATTTAGGAATTACAAAATACCTACCCTTCTCAAAACACAAGCAAAATTAGTTAAAATATGAACCACAAAATGGATAATCAAGATTAAATTTCCACCAATAATCCCTAAAGAACCCCCAATAATCACAAAAACATGTACAAAAACCTCAACACTACCTACAACATGATTTCTCGACAAAGACAAACCTAGGAGATCTTATCACAAGGGATATCACATTAGGTATGGGTGTTATATCCACATACATGTATTACATGTAACATCCTATCAACAAAATTACCTCATATTTTATTTATCACAACATTTCCTTAACTTCCTAACCATTCACACATATATAATTCATGCCAAATGACACATCTCAAAGCATGTCTTTCGCAATCACTATTTTGTGGGTGCCCCTTCTATGAATACCCTACCACCATACTACCATACCTTTTCCAAGTCTTCATATCCAGCTACTACCTCATGTATAAAAATATACCTACACACAATGTAACCCTTATCCTCGGTAGTTTTACACTAAATGCTTACAATATGTCACCTCCTCCACCTCCCTATGTTAACACATATACATAAAACTTCAGAACCATGGGAACCTATGTGGAACACCTTAATAAATTTCTTGATCATGAAATATGCAAAATCCTCATCCCTTATCCCTTATTATATTTTCCCCAGTACAAATGGTAAGGATGCCCCAATGCCCATATCAATTATTATGTAACATTGGTGTAATAAATTCTTCTATGGGATGAATTCCTTGCCAAAATTTTCACAAATACCTTAGAAGGAATAACCCTTGGTTAGTACTACTAATTTCTTGAAGATTCCATTCACTCATTTAGATAATTTATATCCAAATTTGTTAAAATAATTGGACATTAATAAGCCAATGAAGACGGACATTAGAGAGTTCATGCATATTAAACAAGAACCTAATGATATTTTTTCCCTTTTGATTATGAGGTAGTTATGTGCACTCTATTATTCTATCAATTCTCTAAAAATGGATAATAGGGAGATCTATAACCTCTTCCTCCAATCCCTTAATAGAGAAATAAGGGAGGATGTGTAGAATTTTCCTATAAATCCCATGAGGAAACATTAGATAGTGCATTGAGAATTAATTAAGCTTCCATTAATAGTGGTTGTAGGACTATGACACCAACATGAAGCTTTTTATCCATAATAAAAATAATATGAGATATCAAAACAATAATTGAAAATCTCCCCAAGGAGGCCAAGGTACAAAATTCCTTACATGCAACCACAATTCCATGACGGATGGTGTCATCGACTAACCTAAACAGCCAGCACCATAGACAATGGTGTGACCCACCCAACAAAAAAACTAACATAAATAATAATATTAATGTATACAACAATAATAATAACATACTAGTGGCCTATTTCATTGAATTTAATAAGCCCCATAGTAAAAACTAGAACAAAAATGCCATACAAAATCAAAGCGAGGTCACGAAAATTTTCATTAAAATTACTATGTAGGCTATCCTAACAACTATCAAAATATATTTCAGTCAATTTTGAACAACAAAATATTTTCTTGAACAATTAGGATCCTGAATTATTTTTCTATTATATAGGGCTAGAGGACACAAAAAATATACTTGTAGAGAATGTAATAATTTCGTGTAATAGTTTATTAAGAACAAAAGATAATAATTAGATGGATACTTTATCAAGAACATGGGATCCCACAACCATAGTGCCACCCAAAATAATCTTATATCACTTTGTAAAAATCTTATTACACGTCTATTATAACCATTTTGAAACCATGACTAAAAATCTCCTCAGAAATCCATACATAACAATGTATCCAAACAAGCCACTATGGTTGGAACTCTTAATGTTGAAGCTTCCATTTTAAATGTTGTTAACTTTGATGTGGCCCCACATTTAGATACTCAAGGGTCAAATATTATGATAGGTGTTGTCAAGATGAAATCCAATGGAGAGGAAAATGTGACCACCTAAAATAAAGACTATTAAGTACCTAATACCCTCTTCAAGATACCCTACAACTCGAGACACATAGGGGTCCCCATACCATAGGAAATTATGAAGTTATTACCCATATAATAATTAATTATCCCACTTATCCTTCCTAGATATTCTAAAGAACTCCCCTGGTGCACCACTCAATCTACTAGAAGCCTTGGGTCTAAGAAACTTTTCATATGTCGGGCCTCCTTCCAAGGCATGGATTAATCATATTGACATGTACATGTTATAAAAAGTTGAAATGAAGAGGCATGTTTCATATTTATTCAACTTACTACATCTCATCTCAAGCGAAAAAGTCAATAGGAAGGGTGATCGGCCTTCTATCTACAAGTATCAATTTACAATAATCTTGTTAAACATGTAAATGTCAATGATGGTGTTTTTTCAACATAGTCCCATTATTTTCCCTATAAAATCTCAAGTATGGAAACATCAAATTCTCATCAACTCATAATAACATGTGAGGATATGATAGCCTTAGATCCACATCAATAGATATGATCCTCTTATTTACTCTAGGTCCCAAGATGATTCTCATGGAATTTTATATAATCGATAAGGAAACTAATTATAATATGATCTTAGGATGACCCTAGATAAATTGAATGAAGGTCATCCCCTCCACCTTCCTCCAATAGATATGATTCTTACACATCCGAGGGTCTAACCCCATTTAATATTATTTAAAAGAATCTCATAAAGAAACTAGGGACTCATGTCCACCACAAGTTTCATGAAAATTATGTGTAAAATTATTGGCATGTAAAATGTTCGGGCATTTTACTTGACAATTGTAATGAAGATTTTCCCCTTTTTGTCAAATTTGTCAAAAGCTGGTCAAAATTGTTAAATTGCCTATTTTCAAAAGTTAAATTCTAGGAAATTTTTTGGGAGCCTTGAATCATTTTAGGAGCCCAAATTATAGTAAAAATCAAGGTATCATAGTTTTCTCTATGGAATTATGGTTTATAAAGCATTCTACAAGCTTTGGGGTTATCTTGGGAAAGCTTTCTCTTTAGACAATTTTTGGGGAAAATGAGTGTGTGTGCATTATTGAAGGGTCAACTTATGGCAAAGGTTTTAGGAATTTTTGTGGTGTTGGGATCTCAAATCCTAATAAATTGGAAATATTACAGAGTCTATTATGTGATGGAATATGTAAGACAAATGTTTGGGAGCATAAAAAGAAGAAACCTTCCCAACACTATAAGACAATAGCCTTTATGGACAAGGAATTTATACTAAAGGTTTTGGGAATTCTAAGAGGATTTGGGATCTTAACAAATGTCCAAGTTGGATAACATTAAACCTCCTTTATGACCGAAGTGATATTTTTGTTCATACATTTTCCAAACTCCTCTGGAAGCTCATCTCACCGATGCGCCTTCCTAGGCAAAAGTGGTGAGTTGACCAAAATTCATAAATATATCATTTTCAAGGTTTTTAAATTCTCTCATTTGAATATTTGGCTTGTTTACAATTAAAATCATATATTATATAGCCTGAAAAGGTTAAATTTGGACCTCATGGAGAAAAGTGCACTCTGCTATCTAATTTGCATTGGCATGATGATGTCATCATCTCCAGTGGTGCACTTGAGGAGATTGGTGGAATTTTTGAGGTGCTATTCAATTTACATTCTCCATTTTAAAATGTGTGCCCCCTTCTGATTGGTTTTCCAATAACAAGAAAAAACAATAACAAAATAGGCAAAATGAAGGAAAATGTTACATGTGGGTCCCCTATCTCCGCCATAGGCACACTTTGACCCCTCATATGCCCTAGGTGCACTTTATAGGTGCAATTGCACCCCCAAAGTGGGAAATTTCATGGTGGAGGTTTATTTTTGAGGGTGGATTGAAAACTTATCATAAAACAAACTTTGCATTTTCAAAGTTCATTCTCCACCAACATGTGTAAACAACATTCAAATCTCCACTTCCCTCCAAAACATATGGTTGTAAAAACTTGTTTTACATGTATTTTTTTGAGGGTTGGATTGAAAAATTATTGGAAAACAAACTTTGCATTTTCAAATTTCATTCTCCATCAACATGTGTAAACAACATTCAAATCTCCACTTCCCTCCAAAACTTGTCCATAACTTATTTTTCTTATATATTTTGATCCCATAGTCAGATCCCTCCTAAATTTTAACCAAAAATCCTCTCAAAAACACCTTCATATTTATTTTAAGATAATTTCCTATCACTGGATATCTTATTTTCTATGATCTCATGAATTTTTCAACTATTTTAATCTTGTTTTATCACCCAAATTTGTGTTGATGATTGTGAAAAATCTAAATAGAGGAAACCTCTATAAATTCTGCAATAGTATACCCTCACCAAAACCTCCATTTTAATCTATATAAAGATTGTTATGAAGAAGACAGAGTGATTGAGTTGTGAATGAAACCACTCTTTACTTCCAAAACCACTCAGAAACTCCATAGACACTAAAAATTGTTTTCCATTTTTCTTTCAAACCCAAGCAAGATCTTCACCAAATTTGGAGAATTGATTCCCCTCCTCAATACCTCTATAAATAATAAAAAACCAATCAATTTGTATGATTATTTATCTTGAAACAATTTTTTTTTGCATATCCTCATTAAACCCATTTTCCAAGCTTCCTTCTCAACCAGAAATTGTTTCTCCATTTCCCATTGATTTTGATGAGGGATTGTTCACAAAACTCAAAGCATCTTGTCATATTGGGAATACATTTCTAATGAATTGAGTCATGTCCAATTTGGATTTTATTTTCCTTTTAATGTCCTAAACATATATTCAGATATCGAAACCATTAAAAACCATTCAAATTTTCGGAAACCATCTTGGAATCCCATTTCACTTACACCATTGAATTCCACCATCATTCTAAGGCTTGTGAAACCATAAAATTACACAATGAAGCTCCAATAATCTATATACAATCTCATCTCGGTCTTTGATTCTGAGTACCCAGATGTTGGAGACAACAACATGGAACACATGACGACCATTGAAGATGCTTGGATAAGAAGGGAAAACTTCATTTACTAACTATATTCAACATACATAGGAGGATTTTGAGCATAAAACATCCAATTGAATAATTTAAGGCTTCCACAATGAGAACCATGGTACACGTGTATTTTCGATCTCTACACCACCCTCCATTCAAGAGACAAGATATGATGTACTCCTATTCTTTATGAAGACATTATCCATCCAATCGTTGCTTAGTTCCATCTCACAAAGAGGATTTTTACATTTCATAGGATGGCTATGTTACAACCGAGGTTTCTCAAGAATATTTTATACAGTCAAATCTAAGAGAGCTCGTGGTTACTGAATTTGAGATATGCATGGTGTGATTGCATTATTCATGTTGATCAAGATGAGTGTTTTCTCATGTGGGAGACAATAAATCATGTTCATGACAAGGAGTTAATTTTTGTAGTTTACCATTTCTCACAGAGATGAAGAGATGAAAGAGAGATTTTAAGACATGACAAAGATGATGCACAGTCCAAATAAGGTGTGAAGCATCATTTATCATTCCCAAAAATTCATATTCTGATAAGAAAAGTAGTTTAGGAAGGTCCTATTCAGTTGCAACACTCATCTCTACAATGAGGGAAGAGCGGAACTTCATCCTTGATCATCTTCATTTGAGAAATATTTCCCTATCTTCTCTTCTCTCTTGAACATTCTATTTCTTTTTTGAGGAACAAATTTTATAAAATTGACTTAAGTCACTTAAAGTTTTTATTTGTTTGTTGAGAATTCCTTTAAGTTGAAATTTCACTTGAGAATGTGAAGAGTAATTGTTTCAATTATAAATTGTAATGCTCTCTCTATTCTAAGGGATCAATTTTTTCTCATCCTATAGAAAGTAATTCTTTTATTTATTTCTTTAATGTATTCCTCTCTTTCTCAACTCCTACTCCAATAGAGCATTGTAATCCTGCACAACCAAGGAAAGATTAAATATTTTGATGAATATAATTTAAACTTTGTGTTGATTGTGTTTTTCATCTTGCTTTGTATATTGGTGTCTTCTCATTGAATCTGGAAATACTTCTAGTTTTTGGTTAATAAAATTTGCATCCTATTTATTACCTAAAACCCCCTCTCCATTTATCTTATCCTACTCATACCTCACACTCCTTTCCATCTACACATTGTTTCCATAGGTACAATAGAGTGTTCCTATGTGATACTTGGTCTTTGACCACCCTGAGAATAGAATTATTGTACAATATTTATATCTTTTAATAAATGGGAGCCTTCACATTCCTAAGAGAAGATACTTAGTCCTAGATCGTTAATGGAAACCCCATTTTTCCCACTACAAAATATTTTTCCAATAGTTTTTAGCACCCGCCATGGGGCGTATTTTTTTTCCTACACCCTATATGATCTAAAAATCCAAAAATCAAAATCCCAAAATCCATAAAAATTCATAAAATGCAAAACTCAACAAATATGAAATTCATTGATTGAAAACCCACTACTGATTTTTGCAAGAAACCCTTCATATCCCACTATATTTTAATATTCCTAGCTATAAAATTTTCATATTCTCTAATTAAAAATCCTTTCAAGCTGGAATAAATAAGATACCCCATAGTTGATCAAGCTTTAGTGGCATTATTGATATTGCATTTGAAGAACAACAAGAAGCATATTTCAAACTCCCTTTTGTTTAAACAAGAAGACAAGTTGGGTAATAATTCTTCCCTGAATTTAATACCAAATTTCCTCTATGGAGATGGAAACCCTATTAAAGGTCCATTTATAACACCATTAGATATTATTCCTTTGAAAGGAGAAGACGAAGATGTTTTTGTTCAACTATTCACGAGTCATTACAAGATGTTGTTGCAGAATGGTTCTACTATTTTCCATCTCTCTCAATCACTGATTGGGAAGATATGAAAGCTAATTTTTAATCCCAGGTTTAAGTAAGTGGAATATTCTCACGTCCTTCTCACTCAATTGATTCAAATGAAGAAACAACCACAAGATCCCACGAGAGAATTTGTGGCCAAATTCAATGAGTTGATTAACAATATTCCTATTGGTGGACATCATACTATAGACAATTAAAAGAGGTTCTTCATAAATACTGAGTTTCTTGAATTTGGGTCCATATTGTGAAGAAAGTGACCAAATACTTTGGATAATGCTCAAAAAGTTGATATTGAGGTGAAAGATGAGCTTATCATGTCAAGGAAGATGAAGAACCATTTAACAAGTCTAGAGTTATTAGTATGAAGGAATTGATTTGTTGCTACATAATTTGGTCAATGATCTAAATACATTGAAGAATAAAATGTCTTAACATTCCCTATATCAAATCTAGAACCAAAATCAGATTTTGGAACATCACGTGAAGGATTTCCTAGAAGATATACCTTTTAATGAAGCATGTGGAACCCAAGGAAGTGGACAAGAAAAAATTATTGAATCAAAATTTGAAGGAGAATAAGAAGTTGGATATGTAAACATTGGGTATTTTGAATACTCAATTGACAAAGATTATAAGGATTCCATGGATGATATGAATAAATAATCTTGTGTAGTGTTTACTTACTCATGAGCACATAAAGAGGCCTCTTCCTTTTATGCCAAGATAAAGCACTCAAATAATCAAAAGGAAACTCTGAGAAAATAATCTTAGCTCAATTGGGGGGAGGGAATCGATAGTTCTAGTTCTAGTTGGCACCCTATATATCCATATGGCGATGGGGAGAGGAATCTTAAGGTTTCTTGACCTAACAAAAGGAGGATCACCATTTACCACTAACATGTAGTCATCCAAGATGAATCGATAATACCTCAACCAAGGCCACATCTACCTCTTCAAGTAAGTCTCTTTCTTATCCCCTTGTCAATCATTTTCTTCTTATGTTTCTATTGTTCCTAAGGATGTAAATCCTACTCATTTCAAGGCTTACATTACGCATGTTGTTTCTACCTCATCATCTTTTGACATCATTGACCATGTTAAGAAATCCAAAGTCTAAATTTCTAAGTTTGAGTATTTGATAACTCATTCCAATAAATTTCATAACCTTATCTAGTCTATCAAAGGAAATAGTTCAAAGTCTGGTTTCATCAATTCCACTTCCAAAGATTCACTTCATGCTCCTATTAAAATCCTTATAACCTTCTTGCTTCAACATCCTCCAACTCGAGAAATTAGAACCATTCTACCTCTCTTTGTTGATCAATTGGTATAAATTGAGTAACTACATCATTCATTTTAGTGCTTCTGACAATGTTATGCTTTCTAAAGTTGAAAATACCCTTGGTCTCACCCTCACCCATGTTGTTGTTAATTTTTACTCTATGGAGACCAAAGAAGTATGCCTCATTGGACAGGTCAAAGACACTAAAGTATCATTTGTGGATTTTTGTTACAAGAAATTCAATATGAACATAGTTATGGCAGCCATTCCAACTTCATATGGGATTTTTTTAATCCAAATTTTCCATTGGGATGTCGATGGAGATATACATATGCCACCATATTAGTCAATGGTAAAATGAAGAAGCTTCTTCCTATAATATATATGATATATATTATTTAAAAATAAGATGATCCAAGGGAAAACATTGTGTACCCATATTCAAGATATGACAACTATTTCATAACTTCAAAAGAAGATATTGAAATGCCCATACTAACGGAGGAGTACCCAAGTGTGATTGAGCCAGTTGAGAAACAACATGATGACTTGATGGACCTATAATTTGACATTGTATACTTCTCATTAAGTATGGATGTAGGTTCTCTACTTGGTGATGATAATGATAATGGATATCTTGAATTTCCACAAATCAAACCTGAGATGATAAGTAATACAGACCATGAAATGAAAGTGATGTCAAATAAGGTATGTGAAGATGATCCTGAGTTTTCAATCATCTTCCTAATATTTTGCATGAATATTTTTTGATGGATATGATTTTGAATATGAAGATTTATCTTTTTTGTTTAGAGAAGAGGATATTATCAATTATTAATGTATAAATAATAAGGTTCTTGAGTCTCTTAAGGTATATTCCACTTGGGAAGAAGGTATCTCCATCATGGAGATGATTACTACAAATCAAGATGGTCAATATGAGGAAAGTGATGATCTCCATATATCATCCCCAAACTTGTGTTCATTCTCCTTTCAAGAGGATGAAAGTACAAGCCACACCATAATGAGCAACAAATCAAGAATGATTCGGTGTGTGAGAAAGTGAACCATTTTGAACAAATGAGAAACATTGAGCACCAAGAAGCTTGTGATGGTGTTGAAAATATAAAAATATCTACTGATAACCAAATCATACAAACGATGATCATATGGAGCATAACAAGCAAAGAAAAATTCCCATTAGAGAGCACAAGCCTAGTTGTGAACATAACAAGCTTGGTTTAATGAAGAACCAAGATTATGATAGTGAGCAAATGAAAAATAGGAAATTAGAAGTAGGGATGAATCTCAAAATGGAATGGCAAATGGAAATGGAATTTTAGAACAATGAATACAAT
Organism: Taxus wallichiana var. yunnanensis; assembly: GCA_018340775.1. Lineage (NCBI taxonomy): Eukaryota > Viridiplantae > Streptophyta > Pinopsida > Cupressales > Taxaceae > Taxus > Taxus wallichiana. The sequence continues at coordinate 363,046,333 of CM031238.1, forward strand.
GAGTTATCCAAGTGGATCCTCATTTGCAAGAGGAGTTATATAAAATTTCTAAAGAAGAAACACACAACTTTCTCTATTTTTCAAGTATATGAAGATATCTTGTAAGAATTTGGATTTCCCAAATAATTAAGAAAGGGGTGTTACTTCATTGAACCATTCAATGGGTTTTCATAGCAGCTTTAAATTTTTCTACCTATAAACAAGTAACATCCGGAGAAGAGCAAGTTATACAGTGAAAGTGGGTTATCCCCCACCTGTACATAAGTGAGGTATGTTGGTTTTGTTTTTCCCTATTTTGTTTCCCTTCTCATGTTGTTTTTTTTGTGTTTGTGTGTGGTGTTCAATAAATATTCAACAAGAAGATGTTTCCTTTGAATCTATTTTTCCCAATAGATAAGGCACTGGTCTCGCTTAATTTTATGGGATTATGGTGTTATTTCTAGCCTTGTTTGTACTTTGTACAACCCAAGACAAGTCCCCAAGTCAGATTCAGTTGTTGGCATGTAAAAATTTTAGGTGTTTTAATTAATAACCCTATGAAAAAAATTTCCTCTTTTCGGTCAAACTTGTCAAAATTGGTCAAAATTTCCAAATTACCTATTTTTAAAATTCAACTTCTGGGAAAGGTTTCGGGAGCCTCAGATCATTTTAGGAGCCTATATTATAGTCAATGGAAAGGTCTCATATTTTCATCGTGAAAGTATGGTTTAGAAATAATTCTTAATGCTTTGAGATGGTATTGGGAAATATTTATCTCTAGGTGATTTTTGGGGGAAATGAGTGTGTGTGCACCATTGAAGGGTTAACTTATAGGAAAGATTTTAGGAACTCTAGGTGGTGTTGAGAGCTTAAATCCAAGATATTGGAAATATTACGGTGTTTAATACATGATGGAATATGTAAGACAAAATTTTAGGAGGATAAAAATAAGAACCCTTCCCAACATTGTAGTACGGTGGCCTTTACGGACAAGTAATTTACATTGAAGATTTTGGGAACCTCATGCAGAGTTGGGATCCTAACAAATGTCTAATTTAGAGCATATTTAACCTTCTTCATGACCAAAGTTATGGATTAGTTCATAATTGTTCTAAAATCCTCTTAAATATCATCTCACTAGAGCGCCTTCCTAGTAAAAAGTGGTGAGTTGACCAAAAATTCATGAAGATCTCATTTTCAAGGTTTCTATATTTTCTCATTAGATTTTTGGCCCGTTTTCATTCAAAATTGTAAATTATATGACCTAAAAAGGTTATGTTTGGATCCCATGGTGGAAATTGCACTCGGTGATCTAATTTTTCATTGAATTGATGATGTCATCATCTCCACTAGCACACTTTGGGAGCTCAACAGGCCTTTGGAGGTGAAACACACTTTTCATTCTTCAATTTTCATCTCCAATTGTAAAAGTGTGCCCCCTCTGATTGGTTAGCCAAAATGAAGAAAATGGTAATGAAGGAATAGGAAAATAAAGGGAAGTTTGCACGTGGTCCCCACTATCTCCACCATATGTGTACTTTGACCTCTCATTTTCCCTAGACACACTTTGTGGGTGAAATTACACCCAAAAAGTGTTTTCCTTTCTAGTGGAGGCACATTTTTGAGGGATGGATTGCAAACATAGTGGAAATATCAATTTGCATTTGTAAAGTTCATTCTCCACCAACATGTGAAAACAACATTCAAATATCCACTTCCTTCCAAAACACAAGAACATGCAAAGATAAAGTGTAGCATGGAAACCTCTTAAAACTTACTTTTCCACCTTTCATGCCCACCAAAACCACTATTTTTCCCTAGGTTTTCAAGAACCTTTTTTGCTTATATATTTTGATCCCATGGTTGGATACCTCCAAAATTGTAACCAAAAAATCCTCTCAAAAATTTGTTTACATTGTTTTTCTTGTATCTTTTATATGATCTCATGAAATTTTCAGCTATTCTAAACTTGTTTTTTGAAAACAACCTAAATTTGTGTTGATGACTATGTAAAATCTATATGGAGGAAAAAAATTCAGCAATCTCATCTCATAAAAACCTCCTTTTTAAGCTATCAAACATGTGTTATGATGAAGGAATGATTTATTTTTGAATGAAACCACTCTCTACCTCCAAAACCACTTAGGAAACTCCATATACACTAAAACTTGTTTTACATTTTTCTCTCAAACCTTGTGATATATCTTCACCAAATTTGGAGCATTGATTCCCCTCCTCAATAAATATCTAGTGAATAAAAAACAAATCCATTTGGATGAATATTACTCTCGAAATGAATAATTATTATTTTTGCATAGCCTCCATTAAACCCATTTTCTAAGCTACCTTCTAAACTAGAAATTATTTTTTCATTTCCTATTGATTGATTGACAAGGATGATCACCAAATTCAAAGTGTCTCGTCATCTTGTGAATACCTTTCCAATGAATCAATATAAATCTAATTTGGATTTTATTTTAGTCTCGTAATGTCACGAACATTGATTCAATTGTTGAAACCATTAAAAACCATTCAATTTTTCAAATATTCGGAAACCAACTCAAAATCCCATTTCACTTGTACCATTAAATTATACCATAATTCTAAGGCCTGTGAAACCAGAAAATTTCACAATGAAGTTACACTAATATATATACGATCTCATATTATTCTTGTTTTTCGAGTACCCAGATGTTGGAGACAGTAACATGGAACACATGATGACCATTGAAGATGCTTGGACAAGAAGGAAAAATAATTTATGAACTATATTCAATATGTGTAGGGGGATTATTGATCATGAAACATTCAATTTAATCATTTGAATGATGTCACAATAGGAACCATAATACTAGTGTATTCTCAATCTCTCTGTCACCCTCCATTTAAGATACATAATATGATGTACTTATATTATTCATGAAAGCATTTTCCATCCAGTCATTTCTTGGTTCTGCCTCAAAAAGAGGAAATTTTTTATCTTTCAAAGGATTATTATGTTTCCACTGATGTTTCTCAAGAATCTTTGAGCATCACAAATTTGAGAGAGCTCATGATTACACAGAAAGTCCTGGGATATGTATAGTGTGAGTACATTATTCATGTTGTTCAAGATGAGTGTTTTTTCACGTGGGAGATAATAAATCATGTTCATGACAAGGACTAAATTTTTGCAATATACCATTACTTATAGAGATGAATAGAAAAAAATAAATATTTCAAGACATGAAAAAGACACTTAGTCCAAATAAGGCATGGAGCATCATTTCTCATTCCTATACAAGTCATTCTCCGATCAGAGAAGTAGTTGAGTAAGGTCCAATTCAATTTCAACACCCATCTCTACAATGAAGGAAGAGTGTGACTTCATATTTGATCATCTTCATTTGAGAACACTTTTTCTCTTCTCTCTCTAACATTTTGTTTCTCTATTGAGGAACATTTTTCTAAAAGTGACTTAATTCACTTAAAATTTTTATTTATTCTTTGAGAACACACTTTAAGTTGAGAGGACACTTAGGAATGTGAAGAGCCATTATTTCAACTATAAATTGTAATGTTCTCTCCATTCCAAGGGATAATTTTTTCTTCTCCCATAGAAAGTTATATTTCTTATAATTCTTTCTTAATGTATTCCTCTCTTTCTCATTTGTTACTCGATAGAGTATTGTAATCCTACACAACCATGGAAAGACTGAATAATTTGATGAATAAAATGTAATTAAACTTTGAGTTGATTGTGTTTTTCATATTAGTGTCTTCTCATTTAATCTATAAATACTTTTGGTTTTGTGGTTGATAAATTATACATCCTATTTATTACTCGAAATCCGCTCTCCATTTATCTTTTCTTACTCATACCTCACACTCCTTTCCCTCCATAAATTATTTCCATAGATTCAATGGAGTTTTCCTATGTGATATGTGGTCTTTTACCATCTTGAGAATAGAATTAATGTATAGTATTTCTATCTTTCAATAAATAGGATCCTCTCTTTTCCCAAGAGGAGGGACTTAGTCCTAGAGAATAGATGGAAACCCCATATTTTTTCCTACGACAAAATATTTCACCAACAAAAAGATATCTACCATTAAAAATGGTAAGAACCTTTTATTAATGTCAAACTCATGTAGGAGTCTTCATCTCACGTTATCAATACTAATCCATAGGAAAAAACCATAGAGAAGAATAATGAAATAAAAAAGATCCCCTTAATTGATTGAAAAATCCTAACCTAAAATTAAAACCACATCCTTAAACACCAATGTGTAAACTAGTAACATTATTAAAAAGGGATAAACCTCCCCTTCTCCCCTTTAACCTTAAAGGGAAATAAATGTACAATTTTACCTCCCAAGGGTGGTCAAATCCAACCTTTTATAACCATAGTCATTGATAATGTTATGGTTGAGATTTTTAACAACTAGGAATCATCATCTAGCCTTATTTATGACCCAATCCAAAGAGATGAATTTCCCTCAATGTTAAGGCATTCATAGTCCTGATATCCCATGGTAAAAGGATCATATACGTTGGTTTCCTCCTAGAGTTTAACACACCAATAACATGGTCAAGTAAGAGACACTGTTAACAATCTTATTCTTATACCAATGGCTAGTAATCTAAAACATCTACATCTTAGTGATTCATAAATTATCATTAATAATGTGTTTAGTGTTTAGAAAACAAAATATGAGCACTTACAATTGTATAAGAATACTTCCCATAAATTTTTCAAGGACATTGAATATTTATCCATAGAATTTATCCCTAGTGCCCAAAAATAGCTTGTTGTTGATGCCATCATTGCTGCATTGACACACTACAACCCTATTCATGGGATATCGGAGGACCAATTTGTAATATCCATGAAGGATAGTACCCTCATCAAGAACGGTATTAAATACAAATATGGGTAGTGTTGAGCTAGATTATCTCGAGCTAATGAACCTTAATAGGGTTTTTAAAAATGAAGAAATATTTAAGTTCCTACAAGTTTAAAAACATATACCTCCCTCTAACCACAAAAGAGGATTCACCATGACCCTTCATCATTCATCACCCATCATATTTTTGTACTATGAATCCTACTGCAAGTTTGAGGATAATGGATCTATCATAGAGGAGTTAAAAATATATGAAGATGGGTAGGACACTTTAGATCCTTCTCCCACTCAACAAGAATTTAAATAAGGTAATACATCCATCATCAAGGATATCATAGACATAAACATTGAGAAATAGGAAAAAGTGATAATATTAAAACTTATATCTTCACTATCCTTGTAAGAATTGGAGAACCATAATAAAATCCTTACCAACCTCTCCAAGGATTTCTCTTTTCTTACTTAGATATGACTAGCATACAGATAGATTTCATTATCCATAACCTAATAACCAAATATGAAGAAAATATAATATAGAAAAACTATGACCTATTGATCCCAAGATAAAACTCATGGTAAAATAAGAAGTCATCAAACTTCTCAAATTTAGTTTGATTTATCCCTTTGATTACATGGATTGGTTGTCCAACATCATCCCATTATCAATAAGAATGGAAAAATAAATATTTTTATAAACTTTAATACATCAACAAGGTATGCCCTAAAGATTATTTCTTTTTTTTATCAGTGTCATTGTAGATGAAATTTCAAGATATGAGCTTATTTCACTCATGGATGGTTTTTACAGGCTATAATTAAATTCAAATTTTTATTATAACCAACCCAAGATGTCCTTCACCACCCCTAGGGAACCTTTTATTACATGGCCATGTCCTTTGGCCTTAAATACACTATTCTAACCTACCAATGAGAATTAACACACATCAACCTGACCTCATCTACAATATTTTAAAACCTATGTCAACAAGTTTCTAGCTAAAGCTAAGACAAAGGAAGATCACCTTAGTTTCCTATGGACCATCCTTACTTTCCTCATTGAATTCAACATCACACTCAACCCAACAAAGTGTGTGTTTGTAGTCATGGGTAGAAATCTCTTGGGCTTCATTTTATCAAAATGTGGGATAGATATTGAACCTTCATAAGTTTATGCTATACTCGAGATGGTCCCACCAATTAAAACATATGGAATCAACTCATTTTACAGGAAAATTAGGAACTCTACAATGTTTTTAACTAATTTGACATATTTCATCCATCCTATTAACAACTTTCTTAAGAAGGAAACCTATCTCATGTGGACCCAATATTTCCAAGAGGCTTTCAAGGCCATTAAAAAATTTCTTAGTTTTCATCCACACTCATGGTACTACATCCTTACAAACCATTCATTCTTTACATATATGCTATATATGTCTCTTTATATTACATTATTTCCCCAAAGGGGCATATAGATCTATAGGGGGTCCGAAGGACCCCCTAGAAACCCCTATCTATAATTCTCAACTCTATATGGAGGGGGGAGGGGGGGGGCCCTCTCCCTCTCTAATATCTGGGTATGGGTAAGGATATGGTGGAGAATACTAATTAAACTTTATAATATATACTATGCTCACATCTAGATCCATCAATCGAGTTCTCTCCCAATGGTTGAGCATCCCTCGCTATCCATATATACGGGATTGGTTGGATCCCTATATAGAAAATATAGGGGAGGGGTACCCGATTAAACTACATAATACATATAACATAGCTCGTTGAAGGGTGAATTCAAGTACCAGAACAACTAGGATGATGATGATGTAAGAGATTGAGTTGTGTACTTTATTAGTCACAATATCTTGGTTTACAAGACTTGATACTCCCTGGATGAAAAGGAATGTCGGCATTTGTATTTTCAATTATACATTTAAGGCACTACATTTTAAACTTAGAGATGAGGGTAGTTTTTATATTACAAGGTCACTGCACATTCCTCACTTAGTTTAACCTATATAATAATTTTGGGTAGCTATTCACTCTCCTAAATGAGTTTGATATGAATTACGTTAATCAAAATTAATTCAAGAGACAATTTTTGTAGATTATTTATTTGATTCAAAATTATAAGCAATGGATCTTATTAATATTGATCTCTACGAGATGAATTGGTTTTCTATATAGATAAACCTATTACACCCACCTTACCTTGGTATATAAACATCATTAATCATTTCACTTAGCATAGATACCCCAGGGTGATAACTCCCAACATGTATGTGTCTTCATATCCTAACCAAAATATACATTATCCTAGATTCATTTTTATATAGGAGATCCTTTCATGACATGCTTCTTTGGTGTGTTGATGAAGAATATTTTAAACATTTATTATTCCACTATCATGATGGGGTTTTTAGAGGCCACTTCAACAACCATACAATCACCCAAGATATACATAATATGGGTTATGTTTGGTTTAACCTTGACATAATTTAATTGAAAATGTAAGGAAATTCTCACACATCATATTCCTTCCTTCCATCACAATCCTTATAACATATATTTACATCTTGTCCCTTTTCCACATGGCTCCTTGAATTAATTGGTAAACTAGCTCCCACATATTCATATGGGAACCACTTCAACTTTACAATTATTGAATATTTCACCAAGTGGTCATAGGCCATGCTTGTTACCACTATCACAAGTTTAGTCATAGAAACATGCATATTCAACTAAATCATCTTCTAGTTTAAAGTTCCTTAAGTAATTACTTGGGACAATGGGAGTTATTTCAATAACCTTGGGGTACTTGAGTTGTGCAACAAGTATTTTATCTTGCACCACATTACATCTCTTTATTACATGAGAAACATACATGACTAGATATATATCACCTTGTGGGCTTACATGACCAACATACACACACACCAAAGGGTGAAACCCATTACTCCCTATTCTTTAGTACCGAGTTGTTCTACCTTTGGAATTTCAGCTACCAATCCTATGAGTCTCTCTTTAAGGAATCTTATATGAAGATGAGTATAAAGAGGAACATCATACATAACTATAAATATTAGATGAGGAATATTCTTAAGGATGCCCAACATTACGAAGTGTATGCGTTCTATATAGCATTCTAGTACAATAAAAACATACAAAAATACCCTATCTAATTAATGACACCATTATGCATCTAGATAATAATATAGAAAATAATATGGAGTTTTATAAATTTGTACCTAAATGATTGGAGCCTTAACTATTCATAGAGGTCTGTATGAATGTGACATTTTTTATTTTCACTCTTGAAGGTGAGGATTTTAATGAATCATTGAACTCCCTTCGCCTAAAATTATATTACATATAATTTTTTTATTTTATTTCCATTTGTATCTTTCATTTTGAATTTTTTCACTCATCCTATCATTTATGAATGTCCTCATAACTATTTTAATATGAGATACAATTTTTCAAATCAATATAGAACATACTCCTACACACATTGGTTTCTCACCATATCCATTGTTACTTAGTTCCTTTCATCTTCATAGAATCAAAATCCATGATGATTCATTTGCATTTGGATTTCCTACTTATTATGGCTCTCCTTATCCTATAATCCTTTAGTGGGGTGAAATGAATTTTTCCTAGGTGATACTCCATAGGATTTTTTTGAGACTCCCCTTTAATTTATTTTCTCTCCGAACGTAAAACACTAACACATCTCATCCTAAAAAATATTTCTCACCCTCCTTTTCATTTAGTTTTTTAATTTTGAATCAGACTAGTTATATGGGTTCAAGGTGTGGGAGAAATATTTTACACTAATCTCAAAATAGAAAGAGCCAAAGAAAAAATAAATAGGCGTAAGAAATCAAAGTAGAAAGAATCATTTGATCCACCACTCTACTCACCCTTATTGGTCTTTGGAAATGATCCTCTTGTATCATGTTATTTTCATGATGATGAAATTCAAGTGTGAAAATATTATTCACATGTGTCTATTCTTTAATGATGATCCCACACATTTTCTTGGTCATGTGAGACTAGGTGCAGGGGGTGTTGATGATTCCAATAAAAAGGGAGAAGACGATAAAATAATGAGATTGTCCCAAGATCAAAGTGAACTAGTTATTTTGAGACCAAAGAGAAAGTATCCTTAACACCCATATTTTCACATCTAGATATTGAAATATTTAAACCTATACCTATCACATTTGGCTAAATTTCCTTTTCTCTTCCCTAGGGATTTCTTATGCCTAAGCCACAATTTCTAGGAGATTGATGCATAGGTTTTCACTTGTCAAAGTTTTGTCACAATTATTCTTCACATGTCATCATATTTTGTTCCCCTTCACTTTATTATTCCACTTCTCTTTTTCCACCCTCATGGATTTCTATTCTTGTCTCACCTATAAAAGAGTTTGGAAATGCATAAATTCATCATTCTTCTAAATCTTCATACACATTTTCACAAATATAGGATCATTATTTAGTATTGCATTTATTCTTTATGTTATCATTGAAGCATACATATGTAAAGAAAGAAAAAAATAAAAACATTCACATAAGAGTCCCATAGCCATAGTCATAAAAAAATTTGTGTGTGTGTGTGTGTGTGTGTGTGTGTGTGTGTGTGTGTGGTGTTAAAATTTTGTACATAATATGTCATTGCAACCATAATAAGAGGGAAAGTGTGGGCTCAAAAATAAAATACAAATAAATGAGGCATGCAAGTGCCTCCATGTATAATGTGTATCAATAGTTAACTATTGAAATTCACTAGATGAGGCTTTGTGACCTCCTCTGAAAGATAGCACACGACATGTTGCACATCCTCATATCTCAACATCTAACTCCCCGACTCTAATTATTTATGTTTCCTATATTTTTTTCCTTATGGTAAGCTAGGAAAACACTTAAGTGTGTCACCCAACACTCGGTTAAAGGTTAGGGTCAATGTCTAGTTAGTCATGTGTCATTCTTGAGGCCAATGTGAACATGTCCATAATGGTGTTCCGGATCAGCTACCTCCGCCGAATAGTGGTATCTAAACATGAACACGTTATTGAATTACAATAACCCACTATAACTACATGACACTAAGACTAGAAACATGTAAGGTACAATACAAAAATGCAAATTAAAATGTGAAATGAGTAAAAATTAGAAAATACATACATGTTTCCCCTTCCTACCACTTTGGGTCAGTTCCTCCTCTAATACCTCATACTCATCATCATCATCATCATCACTATGTATTCCTTCCTACCACTTTGGGTCAGCTCCCTCCTCTAATACCTCATACTCATCATAATCATAATCATCATCACTATGTATTCCCCCTCTCCATTAGCCACCTCACCCATTGGTTATTCCAACACAACATGTACATATCCATGTCCTTATATTTTTCATATAGCCACCACTATTATATGTTTTTGTGGTTATTTTGGTTGTGCATGTGATGGTGGATGAGGTGGAGGCACTACTCCTTATCTTCCTTAACCTTTTTATGAGGTTTTTTTCCTCCCATGTTTGCAATGATGGCCACCCCAAGATTAATGGAATTCATTGTAGCCTCCATAGATAATAATCTAATCACTCACACCTACCCTAATAGACCACTGCTATTACTAGAAAATAAATTACCAAGGGTCATCTAAACTAATATAGAACCCAAATAACTAGATGTACCTCCACAATACCCAACCCGTATTTAACCAACTCCACAAGGGTAGGCCATCAACAATGCTCCTCATCAACATAGGATCCTTTCATACCTATATATATACAATCATATCAACATTTTTTAGTGTTGAAGCCACCAATGGCACATCTCTAAATAGGGCCATATCCCCAACAACATGTTTTATTTCATTTGGTTCTCCCTATTGCCTGCACGACCGAGCATATAAATCATTTATACACCTAGATCATAACAAGTGTTAGGTATATGAGAAATTGATATCCCAATTCATCTATATTGTATAGAGGTCCATGTAAGTTTGTGACAACATATCTTGTACCCAACTAAACTAACACCCATGATCCTTGATCTCCTAATAATGGGATCCTAGAAGTACAATACATAACATATTCCCTTGTCCGACCTATATGTGAGGGAAATATTCCAATAATAACCTTCCAAAAGATGGGAATATAATCATCCCTTAACCCCACCTATTTAAATCCCTACTTAGCACCCTCATTAGGTGCATGTGCATCTCTAAAATATGTGGCCCACTCCTAATCTCTGTACAATACCTTTAGCAACTTACATTTTCACCTATATTCATATCAATGAAGACATGTGATGTGACAGAAATCCTCTAAGGTGATAGTCCAATCTATCCTTATCAATTGAAATAAAAAAATCTATTCCACATCCTTGTACGTAATTAAGTCACACAATATTCTACTCATAGGTTCCATTAGTGGTGTTTGAGCCAACATTCAGATCCCTAAGTGATCTAGAAATACAACCTCCTATGGGGTTAGCTAATATATGTCCCCTATAAACAATTCAACTCCTTGGCATGGTTATATCTCACATATTCCCCAACAACTACCAAAACACCTCAAAAAAAGAGAAATTTAGGACAATTTCAAGGAAAAATAATCACTTTTGTAATAAAATAAGTTGTGCAAAATGTGGTTATAAATTTGATGGTATCAATTATGTAACTACCATTATTCGTATGTGATAGTTACATTTTCACATGCAATACTTGCATCACTATTGTGGTAGTTTTATAAATAACGTCCATAAATGAGTAACCATTGGTTTGTAAAATTAATAATTTTATCCCAAACAAAAATTGTGAGTACAGGAAAAAAATTAAAAATCATTGAAACTACCCAAAAAACCAAAAAAACTTACCAAATTTAACTTTTTCTTAACTTGCATGTCATTTTCAAATGTAAATTCTTAAATTTTTTTAACTTGTTTCCCAAGATGCAACGGTAAGAGCTAGTGTCTTTAGTAAAGAATTTGAACATTACGGGATAGATACAAATGTCAAAAACATAGGATAAACATGGCCTCTATAGAATTGAAGGAGGTGCAGGAAAGGGTGGAAAAAATCACCTCCATCTTGGTCAATGAAAAACTAGAAATTTCTAACCAAAGATGAGCATTCCTAGAAAAGGATTTGTTTATTATGAAGAAAACTATGCTTTACATCAAAGGCCTACACATTTTGAATATGAAAAGCACTGTGGAGCACCCGAAAATGATGACAGGTTGGTAAATGTTATCTAAAAATTAAAATAGATGGAGAAGGATGGATTCATTCCCAATAAGGAAATAATAGAGCCTGAATATGAGAAGTGGAGAGCAACTATAGTAGGGTTAGTTAAAGAATGGACTAAATACATGCAAACACTAGATGACATTGTAAAACAATAACTTCTAGCTTATGTGTTGAAGTATGTTGTTAGTTTCTAGGTTTTTTGTTATAGTTGGTTGTTAGTTTGGTGTTATGTTGTTAGTTTGTTCACATGCCTATCTGGTTGTTTTTGTTACTTTGTTCTTGTTGTTGTTTGGTGGGCTTCAATGGGTATACCCTTGGCCTTGGTCTTCTATCTTTTGATCTGACTCTTTGTATGGGGTAGGGTCCCCTTAACCCTTCTTTACCATTAACAAAAATGTAAATTCTCCCCAAAACATAAAAATGCAAAAAAATCACTTGTATTTCCACTCCACCACCTACCACCAATATCCCCACCATCATGTCATTATCACCTCTTTGTATACTATATCCACAATGCAAATGATCACCGTCTATATAGAGCTCTAAATTCTCTACTCACCAATACATAAATGATTTCTAATTTGTGATTAAATTTGAATATGTATCCCCTTATTAAAATTCAAAAAGATAACTTTCACAACATATAAATGCATGTTTGATTATTTCATCCCTTGTCTAGTCAAATTGTTTAAATCTACGGGTAGAGGGGTGCCTTTTAACACATATTTCATCTCCCTATTAACACTTTATTTTGTATAGTATGTGTTTTCTTCATATTTTAGGTCGCAAAAATTTATGGGAAATATGTACTATCTCTTGACCTCACAAAATCATGGTAATAAGTCTCATCTAAGTTTTGATGATGTAGTCCTTAATCATCTTCTTTACTCTACACTTGATTCTCACTTTTTTGCTTGTAGGAGGGTGGACATCTCGGTTTTCTCTAATCCACTAGATGTTAAACTAAGTTAATTATGGTATCTATTTCTCCATCCTAATTTTCCCTTTTGTGTGCACTTCTTGAGCACCACACCCTAGCCAACTCATGGTAAGTTTCTTCTCAAATGGGGAAATATGTATGCACCCATATTTGTATGATGTAATATTTGAAATACCCAATGATGATTAATGAAGACCTCTAAAACATGAAAATATATTTTAAAATTATTAGACCACTTACACACCCTTTACCCCTCCTTATTGTGCTCATTTTTCTATATTTATCTCTTAATAGCTTGTCTCACATGTTAGGAATAACTTTTTTCCTTTCTCTACTCCTTTCTACCCCCTTTGAAAAATTTCTAAAACTATTGTAGTAATCTTGTTAATCGCCACAATATCTATGCTCTTTGGCATAGAAGTTTTATTTCCCATTATGGTGGTTTCATTAATCATCATGAAATTCGTGTAACCACCCCTACTATTATTTTTTATTTCATCCCACTTTTCATGTCTTCTTCCCCTTGTTACATGTATGTGATTTTTAAAGTTAATTCTCAATTTAGAGTTTTTTTACCTTATTTTGGCCTCAATTATCTTTTCCATCCTTTGCCTCTTTGTAGTTCACTCTCTCATCATATAATCCTAACCCATAGATAAGCATTTTGTCTATATTTGATATTAAAATTGTTTGAAATGTTATCTTTTAGTAAAATTTGTGCAATAATTTCCATCCTCCTAGAATTTGGATTACTAGAGCTTCTATACTTGCATCAACTTTTGTGTTAGAGGGAAACATATTGAGATAAGTCACATGAAATTACTTCCAGCCCTAATAAATCCCAAGGAGTTATCTGCTTAGTTTTATAACAATAAATAAGATACAATACAATTTTATACTAGTACTTATGCCCCCTTTGAGTTAGCTCTAATTTACAGCTATCTTTCTTTATTATCAATCCATTTATCCTTGGTCCATTTTTTTGCGATTCCAATCTATTGAGAAAATTATTAGAGATATTTTTTGAGGGTACAAGCTCTAATTCAACCCAACTTCTTCCATCATGAGAGAGAGGTTGATATTATTATTATTTTCTTATTTTATTTGTTAATTTGTTTATCATTATATTTCACTTATTGTTATTCATTTTGGAAAGATTTATTCAAAATGAAATGAAAAAGAATTATATAACATTAGCTTATATTGAAATTTTAACTATCATTAGTCTTGATTCCCATATCCTTACTTTGAGCTAATCCCACATTTTGGGTCAGCCTCATATTTATTCTTATCTCATTATGTATGATTGCAGATATGATTATATATGTCATCATTGAATCTATAATATCCATTTTATTAATAAAAATTATGATGTATTGTAGTCTTTAAATTGTTAACACTTGACTATGCACGATGGAACTTCATCTAGACAAGTTTAAAATCTCACCGAACCATGCACAACCACCAAGTCCCTTGTTTGTTATGCTTTGCACTATTGTAGCATGCATGTTCATATTCATAACCATAGTAACCATTTATTCATGAAAAACATTAGAGTGTGACAATTGGCACACATAATAAGGAAATTCACTCAACATAAAGAATATTAACAGGATCTGAATACCCGAATACCATACTTAGATGTAGTTACCTTAGCTATCCAAATACAATGATCTATTATAACCACAAGTAATTACATAACATTGACTATAATATTTCCCATTACATTTTTGCATTAGACCATCCACACTTTCATACTGAGACTCCATACCAACACTTGGAACCCATAGCACTCTATTCGAACTAATGAAAATAAGGATGCACTACATATCTATATCTATATATATATATATATATATATATATATATATATATATATACTTAGTCAAGACTTGAACTTCACCGTTTACATGCTTTATTTCCTAAAATAGGCATATTATTACAATAACTCGCATGTTTTTCTATCTTTTTCGTACACTAGTTCAAGTTATAGATAGACTACTTTAAGTATGATTTGATTTCTATCTTTAGGAATCCATCATGCACTTCCTTTTCTTCACATGCATGTGTATTGTTCCACAAATAGATCTTGTTTACCTTTCAAGTCATCCCTCTTTAGTCTATTCCTGGAACTTGCTTGAGCAACACTCCATATCTACTTTTCTTATTTTTATCCTTGTCTAGAAAATTGGCTAATTCATTAATCCTCTCATGCATGTATGTATGCAGCCTTACATGCTGAATTGTTCCTTCATGGTGTGCACACTAGTCTATTCTCACTTTCTATTCTCTTGCGTGCATGGCTAGTACTTAGCAATTTCCTCAAACCAACATTACCCCACACTAGCAATATTGTCTATCCTCAAAGCAATATTTGTATCAAAAGAATGCTCGCCAAAGAATAAAAGATTAAAGAATTAGAAGATCAAAGAATGGTGGGGCATATACCAATGTATTAAAGAATATAAAACTTCCCGATGTGTGCATTCAAAGTTATTCTTGAGGTGGCTAGAGTAGTTCTGGGAAATTTGTATTTAGGATATTCTCTAGCTCTTCCCACCCTGTAAGCTCCTTGGTATTTGCATCGACACCGATCCTGGAAATATTTGACACTCTCTTATGGGTCAACTCTTCACCCTTCTCTATGATACTTCTCTAACCAATTTTCAATTAACAATGTGGTCACTATGCTCTAGTTTGACTCAGATCTCCTTCATACAAGCTATTCACACTCACTCTTTGTTGCACACCCAAAATTCACAATTAGTCACTCAAAATCTCAATAAGCAAGGTAATAATGAACTCCTCCCGTACCATTTTATAGTTTATTTAATTTTAGTGCATTAATTTCTCCTCACCTACCACCATTCTAAATCATTAAATGTTATTTTTAATTTTTCCCGTGCTTTTTCCTTCTTTCTTTTCACACACACAGTAGTCATAACCTTATGGCACACCAATACTTCAAGGCTATAGACATCCTTGCACACACTTCCCTTCACTGTAACCCATTTTCCTCTCTGTGTCAAACACCAAGTAGTTTATCCTATTATTTCCTCCTTGTTGTTACACTATGTGGCCCTCTGCATGGTTTTCCAACATCCGAGTAATTTCTTTCAAGTACCATCATCCTTAAGCACCTATAACACTTTCCTTTACTCTCACACATACCCATTTCATATCCATCAAGTACCCTTCTTTCATTTTGTCTTACGCACCCCCGAACCAAATCCAATAGACGTACTAACATCACATGGTCTCTACTATGTGTAATCACCCCGGTTCACCCCACACTAAAGGTATGTGCAATCCTCGCACATAAATCTTAAAATATTGTAATCAGCTTATGTGTGCGAACTCACTTATTACAACAAATCAAGAAAAACAAACATGAAAGGGAAATCTAATCTAAGTAACAATATTGTCTTATTAAAAACACAAGGATGATTATTTATAGTAGGGCTTCACTACTACCATTCAAGTAACCAGAAACATGTGTCTTCTTGAGTGTCTTTGTCACTACAAAGGGTATTAACCAATGGAATTACAGCTTTCATGGATGACACGTGAACTTTGAATTATAGAAAAGTACCATATTTATAATTGTATAAGACTTGTTCTTAATGTGCCTGTAATTTCAAGCCTTCTGCTTTTGCATTTTCTATCTCCCAACTCTAATGGGAAATGGTGTGTCACTCATCTAATTGCATCAATTTTTCAATGCACTCATCAAATTCTTGTTCATTATCCAATCCTTATGCATGTTTGATAAGGAGGGATGGTAATATAAAATCCACAGTAATACAACCTCTGTACTAAATAATAAATGAAATGGTGTAGCCTTATTCAACCATTTATAGTTTGTCCTATATTCCCAAAGTATGGATGATACCTTATCTTCCCAATCCTTCCTTCCTACATCACATATTTTTGTTAGTGTTTGACCCAAGATATTGTTGAAAGCTTCAGTAGTTCCATTAGCCTGGGGTGATAAGGGGTAGTCTTATGGTGTGCCACCATAAATTTTTCCAAAATATTGCCTATAAAATCCTAATGGTCTCATTTAAAAAATGAGCTTCTATATCACTCATTAGGCTCAATGGACTTCCATACATGTTGATTATGTTTTCCCAAAGGAACCACATTGTTTTTTTGTTGTGCATTATTTTATAGGCACAGATTCTACCCACATTTTCAAATAATCAGCACATGTGATTATGTAACGCACACCTATCCTACATGCGGGTGGTGTAATAGGTCCTAATAAATCAATCACACACTTTCCAAAAGGCTATGTGCTTGCTATAAGTCTTAATGGAATATCATCTCTATTCCCATGCTTTCTAATTATCTCGATGTGTGATCACATGCTTTGATGAAATCCTGAGTTTCCTTATATAACATCTCCCACCATAGACCTTCTAATAGGATCTAGCATACAGTAGCATCCCTTGCATATTGTCCTCTTGTTATGACTTCATGAGCCTCCTCCATGATGGTTTTGCACTCATGCTCTAAAACACATCTGTGCAATACCTCATCTCTCCCCATTTTATACAAGTCTCCCCCAATTAGTTGATATGGTGCGGCTCAAATAGAGATTTGTTTCTTTCCAAGGTCTTCATGCCCTTGGTGCTAGTCCGGTGTGTAAAAATATTTTTATGTCTTCCAAATCAGTAGGTGCGTGGTTCAATATGAACAAGTGTGCATCAGTCATAATATCCTCAATTCTTTGGGCATCCTCCCTAGAGTTTATCTTTGACAAGTGATCAAGCCTCAAGTTACTCTTTCCTAGTTTCACTATGACTATAAAGTTAAATACCTAAAAATAAGTATCTAACGAAAGATGCATCCTTGCAAAACTAGTTTGTTGACTAAGTACCTCAATGTCATATGATTTGTGTATAAGATAAATGGTGTAGCCAATAAGTTATTTCTGAACTTGTGAAGTGCGTAGATCATGGATAATGCTTTGAGCTCTGTTGTGGTATAATTCTACTCAGTTGGTGTCAACTTCCTACTTACAAAGCATATGGAATTATCCACATTTCCCTCCCCTAGTTGCACCAAGATTGCACCAATATCCATGTCGAGGCATCTACATGGACATGAAAATGTTTATTCCATGAATGGAAATGCAAGATAGGTGTTTTGGTAAGCTTCTCCTTCAAGGTCTCAAATTCTTGTTACTATGTGTTACCCCAATAAAACTTTCCTTTGGCTATGAGAAATTCCTCTAGGGGTATGGAAATATTTTCATAACCCTTAATGAACTTTCAATACTAACCAATTCACCCCAAGAAACCACACACCTTGCTCTGGTTGGTAGGTTCTTCCAGCCCTAAGATGACTAAAATCTTAGTTGGGTCTACTAACAATCCTTCTTTACAAATGATGTGACCAAGTAAAGTACCAAAAGGGGTGGAAAATATATACTTCTCAATGTTTAGAGAAATTTTGAGTTGTTTACATCTCTCAAACATCAATCTCATATTATCATAGTGATCCTTTACTAGCCCATTGATGGTCCAGTCATCTAAATAAACCTATAAAAACTTATGAATGAAGTCCTGGAATTCCTAAACAACGATTCGCAAGAACACCTATAGTGCATTATTCAATCCAAATGGCATCAAAGTATACACAAAACTTCTCCATTCATATACAAATTTGGTATTCTCTTGATCCTCACACATAATTTGTACTTGATGGTACCCTGAAAATCCATCACTAAATGAATAGATTTTGCACCCTACTACACCTTCTAATATTTCTTTACTTAATGGAGTAGGAAAAGGATCTATGACACATGAAGCATTGAGTAACATGTAGTCAACACAAATACTAATCAATCCATCTTTCTTGATACTAATCACCATGGGGTTGACCCGCTTAGATTTTCAATAGGTTATATGATCCCTGACTTAAGCATCTTGTCAATCTCCTCTTTTACCTTCTCACGCAATTTCACGTTCATCTTATAAGGCCTATTCCAAACTGTATGTGAGGCTTATTTAAGATTAATCTTCATCTCCTCTAATAAGGAATGTATGCCCTTCAACTCATGATAACCCCTTGGGAATAAATTTTGAAGTCACGCAATAGCTCAATGATCTTTGCAACCGCTATTTCTGACCAATAATCTCCAATAATATCCTCCTTAGGTGCATCCTCAATTCCAATATTCACCTTTTTAGTTTTCATATGCACATGGTATGCATGCACTTCCTCATCTAAAAATTCCATAAATTTGCATGTACCCTTTATATGCTTAATGTCTAGGTCTTCAACTTTCTCACCATTAATAAGGTAGACCATTTTCACTTTTTCTTTCTCTTTCCAAGTGCCCTAACTGGTTCTCTTCTATTTCCACCACATCTTCATGCACCTCCATCTCAGGCTCTCCTAAGAGTTGTACAATAAGTTCCTCTAGCTTTGTGCTATCTCTTAGAGTGTTGCACTTCATAATCTATAATGCTTCATGGAGGAGTGGTTTAGTGGAAAATAATGAAAGGTGTGAACAATACCTTCCATCATGTCATGTTAACTTTTATTTTCTTGCTTTAAATCGGCATGCACATACCTATCACACATGCATCCTCATAGGGTAGTGTAAAAATTATGGACCCAGAGCGATGGTGGTAGATGTTCTTTCCCATGCACCCATTATCTCTCACAATTGTGGATGTGTACCAAAGCGAAGTCTTCCCATCGTATTCATGTACAATAGAAGGTATATTTCTTCGAGTAAACCTTTTAGAAATCCTACCCTTACTTCGTGTCGACTAATATATTGTCTCTATATGTCTACCACCAATGAGATGATGTCCACACAATGTGTAGACTGGTAAGTTTCTTTTATCCCCTTCATTTTCCATTGGTCTTTCATTGCACAAAAAAGGAGTCAAGTTTCTCTTCTCAAATATACCTTGGTAAGTGAGCCTTTCCCAAGCACCTAATCATGATCATGCACTTGAATCTTCCTTTAACCTCATGATTAACCATTTGATAAGTTCCATGGGCCCAATTATCACAAAAAATGCTGGTAGTATCACTAATAGATTATGCATATTCCTAATGAAGTATGCCTTCCTTAGATGGTTCCATGTTTTAAAGGTCACAAATTATTTGTGCATATATTCTATTGATCTCCTCCTCATTTTTAGGCTCGTATAAGGCACAACCTTCACATCATCCAAGGGTATGACCACACACTCATCCTTGTTCTCAAAATTGGTATATATATTTTTGAAGTGTAGATCTACATTATTTGCATAACACTAATGATAGCCTAAAAGTGTGGGGAAGTTATCTGCCTTTGCAAGTTCTAATACCATAAAATCACATGTGAATTTTTCACCCTAAATAGTGATAGAGACATCTTTCAATACACCAATGGGCATGGCTCTTTTTTTATTTTCCATGTACAACACATTTAAAGATGACTATAATTATGGCCTTCACATTTTCTTCTAAGATTCCAATGTCAAAACATTAACTTTTGCACCTATGTAAAAAATAATGTTACTCACCAACCAACCATTAATCACTTCATCTAGTGTTATCTCATTATCAATCTCATGGTCCTGCTTATGGTAAATTTTCATGTAGAGTATGGAACTCTCATTCCACCCCTATGCATGACACATTCTTGTGAAACCTTTCTCCTAATAAGGGAATGATGTTTTCCTACCTTAACATTATACATACTTATTTCAAATGGTCAACATATTTCGTGGATCTCATTTCCCCTTGCTTGTTCCCTCTCACATGATTTCTCTTTCATGTTTTGGATATCCCCTTGTAATTCTCTAATAACAACCATAGTTTCCTAATACACCTCCTTCTAATGAGGAGCATCTCGATATTTAACATGTATGACCTCTTGTCTCTGATTAAAGGTTTTTCCTTAATATGTTCATGTGATCATGTTACTTCTATGTGTGTAGTAACCAACATAGGTTGAAGTTCCAGATTATCCATCTTCTTAGGGGCCAACTATTGAGGATTATCGTGCTCCACTTTGATCATCCCCGCACCTTTATCCTTCTTTTTTCATATATTTTCATAGAGGTCTGAATAATCCTCAACCTCATGTTCATTTCCACATACACACATACCTGGTTTTTTAGGACACTCACGCTAATAATGATCTGGTGATCCATAAGTATAACATGCACCATGCAAAACTTTCCTCTACCACTATGTGCCAACTTTCCTCTACCACCATGGCCTCTGCTTTGATATCCACCTCAAAATATGTTCCATTATCACGCGTCTCAATGGTTTGTACTTCTTTTTGTTGTGTGTTGCTTGCCCACAATGGTCCTGGCATAACCTAATATCACAAGACTCATGAATATGGTCAATCAATTGGAAATCATCAAAGCATCATGGGTATTGCACTTGTAAATTTTCTAGTACATAGAAATTTTATTTTGTGTTATGCGTTGTAAAGTGAGTACTTCTTAACATCATGATTCTTAAGGAAGATATCACAAGATGTCGACAATGCACACACACTCTCATGGGAAACTATCCTTAATAATTCCTTTAACCTCGCAATGAGTATACTATAAGCCATTATGCATCTCATGAGATGAATTAGCGAGAGATATTTTCTAGTTGGGAGTCCATAGCTATAATTTAGGCTTCAAGAAAAGGGCTTACACCTATTTCAACACTCCCAAATGCTTCTATGTGCAATGTTGCCTCTAGTTCCTTACACAAATCAGTAAATATTTTATGTGATAATGCTATTCAAAAAGGATTCAAAATCCCCAAAAATCACTCCGCGTGTTGATTGTGATGAATATAAAAATAACTTGGATAACAATATTTTAAAACACATGTTATATTCCCTCACACTTTCATATATGCCTTGTTTGATGTTCTTTTACATGCTAATGCTCTATTTCCTAAACTCTGGGATATGATATTCAGCCAAAAAGGTAGTGCATAATGCATCATAATCCACTACAGTCCGGTGTGGATCATACTTCCTATACCAGTTGTGTGTGTGCCTTTAAAGTGTGGTAGAAAACTAGCTTGCCTTTCGATTGGGATTTGTTATTCCCTTAGCTCTCCTTAATAACTCAAACTTATGCACACATTTAGCTTCATCTTCCATACCCCTATACTACGAAAAGTGAAGGGAAATATCAAATAAAATTTCAGCTGTCTATTGTTGTGGTTGTTGAAGCTGTAATGGTTATTGAGGCTGTTGTGGTCCTTATCTTGGAGTTTGGCCAGATCTTGAACCTCAGCCTCCATAAGGATTTCCTCTACCCGATGGCTGACTTCATCCCGGGAGAGCATCCCGTCATGACCTATGGTACTATATATGAACCTCCTTGCATCCCAGTGGTTGTGATAAACTATACACCAATCGTCTGTGCTATAGTTACACCTATAAGATTTCTTCCAACCAGATGAGCGCCAACACTCTCGCCTTGTTGAAGCACCTATGAAGATACCCTCAAAATTACTCATTTCAAACACTAGAACCTATAAGCACTACCATGTGTTTGTCTTTAATTTGGTGTGCTTCCTAAGATGATACTAAAACATGTCCTTGTACCTCCTACCCAACGTGGAGATCCTCCTTTCTTGTCTTCACTATTATGCTCTTCTATAACAACCTCTAGATTTTGAACACCTTGCACAAGGGCTAGATGGCTAGGTTAGGTCATATGTGCACCCACATTTCTTATTCTCCCCTCATACTCACTCTCATGATATATTAATGGGGTATCTCTATTGCGTTTTCCCAACGTCGAGAGGAAATGATCTTGCGGTTCCTCACCTTCCATGAGGTTCTCAACACTTATGTCACTCATCATTCTTCTCAACCTTGGTGCCTCATCAACTTCCCTTTTTTGTGCATTATTATACTTGAGACATATTTCCTCTCTCTATCTTTATTCTACCAAGGCCATCACCTTTCTACCCAAACTTTTCTCCTACCCTGTGCGCAGTGGGGTTTTAACTTACCATAGGTATGTTCTCCATTCCCAATTAAACCATAAAGATATTTATAGCTAAAGGTTTCATATGGAAATAGGATCCTTTTGGCTTGCGTAAAAACCATAACTATGCTTCCTTGGGGCAAGAGTGAGTCGAAATATGTACCCCAAGGTATAGCTATATAACACGCCTTCCCACCAATGATGTACAAATCTAGTCCACAACTCATCCAAATTAAAGAGTGTTTGGTAGTCTTCTTATCTCCACACTTGCTTTTTACCAATATGAACACCCTTGATCTACGTGTTTTCTACTAATCACTCATATAATTATCTTGGGAATAATTTGAATAACGTCACATACAAAAATTCATAGAAATTATCTTCTACCCACTTTTACACATTAAAATCAGGTCTAGTATTATATCTTTGAGTTTAACGTGTCGTGGTCGTTATATATCCAATTCTCAATATTCTCCAAAGACAATAAGAACACCATCTGCATGCAACATATTGGTAGACATATTGAAAATAAGTCCCAACAATGGAACCAAAATATAGTCTTAAAATTTTCAACGCATAGCTTTATGCACGTTGGCATTTCATCCAGACAATTCCAAAGCTCACCTAAAGTGTGTGCAGCCACCAAGTCCCTCGGTTTTTGTTCTTATCAAGATGTTAGCATGCATGATCATATTCATAACCACATAAACCATTTATTCATGCAGATACATCATGAATAAATTATTCTTCAACTCAATCACACCTACTTCACTTGATTTATATAAATTAGTAATTATACACTATAATAGTCCTTGATCCCACCCCTCATGAATATATGGGTATAATATTCACTGTCCTTGATAATCAAGTTGAGATCTCATGATCAATAGAGGAACATCTATCCAACCAACCTTCATTGTTATCCATTAAAACCCTCATCATTCTCACCACCTCTTATTGAATTCCTCATCATCCGTGATTCCCCATTTTCACATAATCCATGTACCATATACCTCAAACTAACCCATGAATATTCTAATACACATAAAATGCCACCTTGTGTTTTCTAGCATGTACAATTCTTAGATAATAATTTAATGACAAAAGAATAATATTCTAGAACATATGCCTAGGGATGAAATACGTCTTTGGATTGTTAATATTTCATGGATGAATGATAGATAAATTTGTATATACGAACAATTCACAAGAGGGATAATAATATGTCAATGTATCTTAGAATGCATGTATTTATCTTAGCATAGGAAAATTTCAAACTTTTCATTTCCTAAGGATAAGTTACAAAATTTGAGTGTATCCAATTTCCCCTTCTTTAAGTGGGTAATTGAAAATTACATATTTTAAGAAGAAACATATCTTAATGTGCATACACACTTTGTATTCTCTCAATTTTTATTTTCATTTGTGTGGGTATTGGCATGTTCAATGGTGAAACCTCTAACATAGAATGCATTCAATGTCCATACGATAAATTGAACTATAACTCAAATGTAGAAAGCATATGAAACTTTAAAAAAAAAACCATAGTAAAGTAAAAATATGTAAAACATGGAAGGAATACACATGTTCAATTTGTATAAGGAGGAGATATCATTCTTGTTATGATTTTTGAATTCTAATTTGTGTTGAGATATTTAAGTATTAAGGGTGATCAATCCCAAATTTTTACCGAAGGAGAAGCTAAAATAGGAGAGGAGTCACTTGCGCATGACCCAACATCAAGAAGAGGTACCATAGGACTTTTTCTCAAAGAAACCTGAAAAGAAGGAAGAGTGGTACATAGAGTATCTAGCCACCTTGATATATTCCCACATAAAGAAAGAGGAAGGGAATAATTGACTGCAAAGTACTTATCCCCTTTGATGTCTTCCAACCCCACTAACCACACCATTAAAAGTAGATTTAGGAACAAATTTGTAAATAACACAACTTTAAAAATGAATATATGGCTCATGTCCCCATTGTGTGTCATAATAATTGAGTCTAATTATTTAAATGTTAAATTATGTAGAGGAGAAGAAAGCTCAATCCTCAAAACATTATATTTGTAACTATATCTAAATAACATAGAAATAAGGAATGAAGTATGTATGCCCCTTGTATTTTGCTAAAAATGTGTCATCTATATCAAAATCATGTAAATGTCTATAAAAATGTAAGAATGTTGATTATTTATTTTGAATTTTCCCCAATATGGAAGCGTGCAATTTACACCATAGCCCACCATAGTTTTTCCCTTAGTGGATGGTTTTGTACCAATATGAATTCTATCCCTTATTTGTATGTGTTTTTGTTTATGAAGATTTTTAATGCCCCATTTTTAGGCATGTGAGATATAATCTTAAAGTGTGAATCTCAAAATAAATGTGTACCCATGTCAAATAAGTCTAATAATCTATGTTGAATCACATGGAAAGTTTTCATGGTGACAACCTTTAGGATATTGTTCCTAAAAAGGGGCACATATGGTAGATATCATGGCCTACAAAGAAAGAAGCAATAATAGAAATAAAAACATTTTTTATTGAAGAAAACACAAAGGCAAAGAAGTATATAAGTAATCAAACATAATCAATAACATGTAAAAAAATATTATAATCAAGGCATAAAGCTACAAACATAGGACACCCATGGTGTCATAAGACAATTGTAGTGAAGACACACATGTCATTTAGAAATAAGTAAGTGCACAAATATAATATAGGAATAAAACCACAAACATGGGATTCTAAAGTATCACAAGACACTCAAGGCACACATGCCACATACAAGAAGTAATCAAGTAAAAATACAATCTAGAAATTAAGTATTGTAAATAGTAATGAAAATGCACATAGAGTGAGATAGATTAACATTATACAAAACACATATGATATTCATATTATCCCAAAAAATAACACATACAAAATGTAAGTAATCAATTACAATGAGGAAATGAAAGCAGCTAAAATGAAACAAAAGCACATGTATATGGTGGGAGATGCCCCTAAATGATTATAGTTAGTGGGAAGGGACTAGGAAAAAACTTTTCATCATGTATCAATCTATGTGTTCTACATCAAGCTCAACATACCTCATGAATTCATGTGTGTAAAGGGTATATAAAAAAATTATTTATAAAACCAATATATCAAAAATATATGTAAAGTGGAAGATAACAAATTAAGTCATGTATAGGTCTTTATTTTATTTTATTTTAGAATATTTGAGTTTTTATATTATGTGATTATTTGAATGGTTTTTTTTATTTTTGAAATTATCTATGTAAAAGGGGGATAGAAAATATCTTCCCAATGAGGGCCTCATTAGAGTCGGGGTAAGCCCATAAATTAAAGGAGGATTGGGCCTTAAATGTGTCATAGTGAAAGAAGAATAATCCTATAAAAGTGACATAGGATACATAGTATGTGATGGTTATTAGCATTTGATATGATTATATTAGAGTGATATTGCTAGTATTTGATAAAATAGTATGATTAATCCTAGTCACATGTCACTATGGATAAGCCATGTGAATAAATGATGTTTGATCACTCCAAGCTCTAAATATGCACCCTTGTTAATTATTTATGGCTTATTAATTGATTGTATATATGGATTTCTTAGCAAAAATATGCAAATGCATTATTGGCGTGATTATATTTTAACCAAAAAAAATTATCTTTACAACCCATTTATATTTAGGACTTTGTAATGGTTGATTAATAGTGGATCCAAATTAAGACAAACCTCTCATAGGAGATTGAGAAACCAATACATCCTAGGGAGGACCATCATGGGTGATTATAGCCTCCACATTAATTCCTTAGATGAGGAGAAAGGGATATATCATAATATCATGTATTAAAATAGATTTAAAAAAATTCCTTCAAAAGCTTAAGCTTTTGTTCTAGTGCATAACAATTGTTGTTTCAATGTCCATTAATGTGGATGGAATTACAAAAAGTTTGGCCTTTTTCATGTTTAATATTATGAGGTGGGTGATGATAGATGGTAATCTAATCAAGCACTTATCATGTAGATAAAGTAAAATATCATGTGGATGATTGAGAAATTTATCAATTTGTAATGGTTTTTCCTTAGGGGAGGAGGAGGCCATGTAGGTTCCTTAGGTATAGGTGTAATATGATAGGAAGCATTACCATAATGTAAAATCTTAACTTGTTTTGAAGTATAATATGAGTCACTCATAACACTAGAATTAGGATCCATGTAGGAAGTAGGAATATGATCATGTGAAGGTGTAGGAATATGTGGGAGAGAAAGTTATTGCTCCAAATCCATAACATGAAGGAAAATATATGTAAAATATTCACATGTGTCATAAAACAATATCTTTTTAAGATGAAAAATCAGGCCACAACAAAATGTATATTTCACTTCAAAATTATTAGGATTATAGATTAATTTTTGTATACTTTCCTAAAGATTAGAATATAGTCAACAATTGGTTTATATTTTCATTAAAATCTCATAAGTAACTTTACGACTTTTTGTAATCAATAAAATGTATAAGGAAATCATCTTCAAAATCTAAAAATGTTCTCAATGATCCACTAGGGAGGTGATTAAACCAATGCATCACATCACATGTGAGGCTTGTAGAGAAGGATTTTAGGTAGTATCCTATCAATGTTATAAAAGTACATAGCAAGTGTATAGTGCTTAAGTGAAGATAAGGATCGTAATTCCCATCAAATAACTAAAATGTAGGAAAGATAAAGCCTCGAGGAAAATTAAATTGGAAGATCTTACATGGCATTGGATTTCCACATAGGGCATTAGAATCGCTCCATGCATAATAATTTTTACTTTGTCGGTTTAAAGTGTGTACTTTACATTGCAAATAACCTAAAAATTTCATCAAAGAGATAACCTTTGGAGGGGGTATATCATAAGTATCAAGAGGATCATTCAAGTGTTGTAATTTTACATTAATAGTATCCAAAGGAACATTATTCTACTAAAAATAAGTATGGGATAGGTACTCATTACTAGGAATATCAGCCTTAATTAGAAGAAAGATCTTAGGAACTATAGGTTTGGTTTCACATGGTGGATCTAAAGAGACATCTTAATTAGGAAAATTTAGTTATCTTGCAACAAAAATAGTAGATTAAATAACATCAGTTTCAACACATGAAGGAGTAGGAAGATATATGCTAAAATATTCTATTACCTTAAGAGTAATGTAAGGCACACTATAATTTCCCACTTTATTGGTCATAAGAGGAAGGGAAGAGACGCGCAAGTAGTAATATCATTATTACATTCATGAGGAAAATAAAAAACACAAGTGGAAGTATCATTGTTACATGCATATTTAGAATAATCTATAAAAGAATAATAAAGAGGACATTCATGTTTACACTCATCAGCATTATCCATTTCGATATCATGATTAGAGTAAAAGAAAACCGTCAATTATTGCATTAAGTGGGTTAATATTCCAATCATGTGAAACATCATCATCATATTAAGAACAATCAATTTCATTTTTAGTTGCATTAGTATAAGAGGAGAGAGAATCTCATTCATAAGTAATAGGTGTTATTTCACAAGTGATGTCCACATTGTTAGAATAATTCAGATTTTCATGAGTAGAAACATGGTTAAGGGGAGGATAATTATCACAACTACTATTCCATTCATCAAAATCATCAAGCTCGCATACATAAATGTTTTCATCAAAATATGGATCATGTGTATGGGTGGGGCTAGTCTCAACTACTTATTCACAAGTAAATGAAGTCTATGTATGAGGAGAGGTATTAAACACCTCGAACTCATATTTCAATATGGTCTCGTAGCAATAGTTTTGAATCTGCCCCAAAGTTTCAATATGACCCTCATAAGTATACAAAGGCTGAAAATAACTATGATCGGGACTCCAAAGAGAATGATTAAAAGAATAAATAGGAAAATACTTAGGATAACCATGAGAGCAAGAGTATTTTAAGCTTGACTCCGATTGGTAGATGACAGGGGGTAACGTCAACTTGTAGTTTCTCATCATATATAAAACCAAAGTGTGATGTAAATTTTTATATCTTGAGGATCATGGAAATAATTAAAGGGATAATATCCCATGTGATTTCATGAAGCAATATCCCTAGCACAAACTATAACTAAAAAAGGAAATCTATCCCTATAAGAAATAGTATAAAATAATCGATAGATGAGAAACCTTAGGACAACTAGGGTTTGAAATAAAGTGAGGTATGTAATCAAGGGTTGAGTTCACCAAATGTTTATTCATATTATATATATAATATATATATATATATATATATATATATATATATATATATATATATATATATATATGAGAGTTAGGATGTACATAATTCTATAGGTTGAATATTCTAAATAAATTAATCCACAATAATCATATAATCTAGAATAAGGGATTTAATATTGCAAATAATGTTATACCAATAGAATGATTGCTTACAAAATAATAAGGGATAAATACTTAGGTATGCACATAGGTATAGAAGTGTTTTGGATGTATAAACTGGATGGAATATGTAATACTGAGACCTAGAAATTTTTGTTTCCTAAGATGGTGCCTTGAAACTTCCCATGTACAAAATAGTACAAATCTTATTGAGGGTGTAGTATGGTCTAGTATCTTTTTGTAAGGTTTAAAAATTATAAATGATGGATCTATATAGCGTTACTTACACATTTCTATTCAATAAAATGTTATTATATCTATCAAAAGGTTTCAAACATCTTGAAACCTTCTATAATGGCTTATAATAAATAATTGTAGCAAACTTCATGAAATGAATAGACAACAAAAGGAAGAATCTATGTGTGGGTGTGGTTTGAATAATCTTGTAGGTCGAACCCTATTAAAGAAGTCCATAAATTATATTTATAGACACTAAAATCTACACAAATTCATTATTGCATCATGTTTCTAGTAAAATTTATATATGTGGATCATGAACGATGAAACTAAGTCTTAAAGAGTAAGTCCTTTTTGTTTTACTTCTATATTGTTTGATTTGTCATATAATTTAAATTTCTATATGTTTTCTTATTCTTTTATGTTGTTTCATAGACATCTTTGGCATGATTTATTGTTTGCTCAACTTTTTCTAGTATTGGTCTAAGATCGTATAGATTGGTCGAGGACCATACTATGTTCTGATCGATATATACGGTCCCCTGACCCTTTCTATGTTTGGCATCACTTTTTCTTTTATTTCTCTTCTCCACATTTTTTCTTTCACAATTTGTATTTATGGTCATATTTTCACATTACTAATACACAAATTTTAAATTTATAGACTCGTATATATACAACTTCACCTTAAGCATTTATCATCTAAATAGAACCTATTTATTTACCAAATATAAGGATTAAAATTCAATAGTAAAATATTCATACTACATATCATAGCATATTTATGACATCTACACATAAGGGTTTCCTTAGAGTAAATTAACATCTCTCTATCTATGTAGAAGAAAAATTGCATCACTAGGTCAAGGGTTTTAAATTACATACAAATTAGCACAACACACTAGGATAACTACATTGATTCTAAAATGTATTGCAACACTCAGTGACTCAAACATGGGGTGACTATTGAGGTCAATCTAACTCCAAAATTTTCATCTTCTATTTTTATATATAATTATTTTTGATGTTTTTGTAGGAATCTATGTTTATTTTGTAGGTACATGTGTGAAATATATGGTTATAGGCAGATTTAAACATACAAAAGTGTGATACATGAGATAACAAAGGAACCTAGAATACATCATACACTAAAGAGATAACCGTAAAAAATAGTAGGAAAGGTCATTTTGTGGGATTTGCTTCTGGCCTTTCATATGGTCATACTCTGATATGAATTTTGCAAGGAACAATCGATCGGGTTCATTTAAATTGTTTCACGTTTCCCGCCTGGTAGTGGCATAGTATGAACCTAATCTGAGACCAATGAAGTCATTCTTTTAACCTCTCTTATGGTTTTATTTATTCTATCAATTTAGCATGCTTTCAAATATCCTAGTTTCAATTACAAATCTATTAATGATTGTATTATTCTATAATCTATAACACATAGTAATAAATTCTAATCAAACCTTGTGAATTAATCATCTAAAATTAATTTAGGGTTGATACATTTTAGTGAACCCTTCCATTTTTGAGCCTTTACCTAGCTTAGGATTTATATAGGTTATTCCATAGTTAGGCCTTGGGATATATAAACCCTAGGGAATTTAGGATTTCTTCTTGACATTGATTATGGCTTGTTATAATGATTTTCAAAACCACAAGGGTCATTATCCCTTTAATAAATTATAAGACACATTTAATTTTACAAAGAAGGATACCTTCATGTCACACTCTAATATGCTCATTTTTCACTTGTGATGTATTATGGTTATGCTCAAACATCATATTATTCTTTAATTGATATGGATTATGGGTATTAATCATTATTATATGATCCTAATCCTATGCGTTAACATCCACCTCAATATGACACTCCTAATGATCCACATATTAGTTGTATGCCTTCTACCAAAGTTCCCTCACCCATTTTAGAAGTACCTCATAAGCCCATTTTTTTACATACTTCAGCTAACTCTTCATAAATAAATTATCATAGCATTGATAACATTTTCAAACCTCTTTTTGTTGATTACCTTAGCTCTAAGTATGCCTCTAGTGACATTGAATGGATTAGCGGGATGAAGCTCCAAGATTACAAAATTCCTACTAAGTTGCCTAATTTTCCTAATCCTTCACCCTCTCATAATATAGAATCCACTAATGATATATAGATGAATCCATTTTAAATGATGATGAATTCTCATATACATTTACATGCCCCACATATTTTCATAAATATAATATTCCTTCCTTCCTTCCTCTTGGATATTGATATAGTTTATGATGGTAATGATGGACATTATTCTAATTCTATAGATAGTGATGCACATATTGATGTTGATATTCTATTTGATAATAATCTTCCTAGTTTAAATATTATTTACCTATTTTTCCTAATGCTCATGATGATATTATTTCTCTTTAAAATGTTATTTATCATGATGAAGATCTTACTCTAAATGTAACTTTTAATTCTAATAATGTTTCTAATTATAATGTTGATACTCATAATGATGTTGCTCCACATGATGATGTTCTATTTGTACTTCTAAATTTTTTAATGTTATTCCATATGTCTCTACTCTTTCTCATGTATGTACAAATCATGGTATTTTTAGTTATGTCTCTCTTTCTCCTATACAATTAGTTAACCCAATGTTGATATAATTTGTATACATCTTAATGATATTACTCATGACTCTCCCAAAACATTACTTCTAGTGTCATTACTTCTTCTAAACTTATGGCAGATCCCTTATATGTAATTAGTGATAAGTTATGCTTATACCACATCACCAAAATCAAACCTCTATCTCTTATTATGCCTACACGATGATATCACCTCTAAAAAATAGTTTCCCCTTGACTACTATAAATGGAAAAGTCTAACCTTTGAATGAACCTCTTAGTGTTTATGCAATACCTCCTCAAGAGGTCCTCTCTCTTCTGCATATAGTTGGTGGTTTGCAACACAAATTGCATACTTTAACCCTAGGAAGTAAGGTTTAATATAATTCAATTTATTGTAAGATTATACATGCTAACCCTATTTAGCGTAAAATATTCCAATCATCCTTCCCTCATAATTTTATCATGCCTAAGTTCACATTTTTTGATGGGAATTCCGATCCTTATCTACATCTCAAGTACTATAGGTCTACAATGTCTTCTTATAATAATGATAGGATAATTTTAAAATCTTTTTCCTAAAGTCTACTTAGAAATGCAATGTCTTAGTTTACTCACCTTCCTAGTGGATCCATTAGCACATTCTTATAACTTGAGGAATATTTTCTCATTCACTTTATTGATAATAAGGGTCCTAAAGTTACATATGAGTGGTTACCCTCTTTGTATCAAGGAAAAACTAAGCCCATTATTAATTATATACTACATTTCAAAGCTAGTATGCAATAATTAATATACAAGCATATGGATTTAGAAATGAAATACAAATTTTTTGAGGCCTCATCTTCCCTCTCAAAGAAAATTTTCTCTATGACACATGTTATTCATTCACCAATATTTCTTTGTGTGTTAATGATCTCAAGAGTGATATTTTTCCAATGTATACTTCCATGCATTCTCATGACAATATTCCTACTATACCCATACACTTTGCACATCCACCACTCCATGTGATCCACCTATTTTTTTCTAATGAGGTTAAAGTTTTCACCTCATAAATGCTTCTTATCTTGTTACACCTAAACCCATGACTAATATGAATCCCCCACTACTTCCTAAATACAAACCGATCTATTTTTAAAATACCATTGATCAACATGATATTTTTCTTACTTTACTCGATAATTGATTGATTCAGATTACCCCTACCACACATAATCCTCCTCATAAATTGGCATATGAAAAAGGAAAACCTTTTTGTAATTTACATTATATTAATGAATGTTGTGGTAATGATTTATGTGCACTAGATCAAAAACTTAAGTGGCTTAAACACAAAGATATTATATCATTTGATGCATGCCATACAAGTAGATATCTTTCCCCTCCTCCATGAAATCATCCTTTGGAGAATGTGATTTTGGATGATGGGCCTTCCATTAGAAATTCAATGTTGCACCCACTTAAAAACGTCTCTCCTCTAAAGGAGTCCATTATTAATCAACCAATAAAAGAGACTAAATTTAAATGGGTTATAAATTAACATCAATTTTTAACATAATATACTCAATTCAATCACATATATTTTATGGGTATGGCACAACCACTACCTATTCAACCCCTTAACAGGGGTACCACATATGTAATCCCTAACTTTACATATTTGCAATCTAGAGTGGTTACAAGTCATTTATTCAGTTATACTACCATAAATTCTCAATTTGACATTCATCATGTGCAAGATCTATATTCCCCATGCACACCATCTCTACTCGACTACCTAGGGGCATACGAGGATTATTCTTCCTTATTTTTAAGAACATGTTTCCTCATAACTTACTTTTATCCTAGGTACTTTCATGATGGGGCTCCTCTCACTACCTTTACATGTAATACATACATTAATGTGAATTTTCACATTTTCCCATTCTAATAAATTTCAACACATCTAATTAATCATTGGTTATCCAAGCAACCATCATAATTCAACACATGTTCTACACCAAACTCTATATCACTCAACTAAATTAAGATAATATATATTACAAAGTAAATGTAATAACTAATCAAGGATATCATCACATAAACAACACCATATAAACTCATAAAAAAATATGTATCTATCTATATATGTATGTATGTGTGTGTGTGTGTGTGTGTGTGTGTGTGTGTGTGTGTGTGTGTGTGTGTCATTGGTTCAAAAATGAAAAATAAAATGAGGTTCATGCCCTTCTTAAACATACTTATACATCATCACTATCATCATCATCCTCACTCAACACCTCAATAGGAGCTCAAGAACTCGAGGCCTCCCTACATCACTATGAACACGAGAGAATGGTCATGATCTATATCGTCATAGTCTCTCTTACATGGTCCCTATATGTTCTTTGGCCTGTACATATTGTGTCTTCATACTTATCAATCTATAAAAAAACTATTGTCAAGATCTATCCCAAGTGGAGGTTAAGGCATGTGTTATCTTGACTTGAGTCTCATCCATCTCACTCTGTAACACAATACAAGTGTATGTCACAATGCATACTAGATAGAAAAATATTTATGCTCTCTTAATACATCATCAATGTCTTCATAGATGAATCAATTATCATATTATGCATCCATGAATACCTAATACAACACATCTACGTATTATTCACTACGCACTCAATATTTTTAAAATCTCTCACATCAAGTCATTACAAACTAATAAATATAAAAATATAAATTACTTATGTTGAGGAATGTTCATGCTCTACAACATCATTTGAATGGGCACATCCCTTACCTAAATGATCTCCCCTCATGGCTTGGGACATCCCTAGTTTTCCTCCTCCTATAGGTGGGGTCATACCCACTCCATCACCTTTTATTGATAGTGTTTAACCTCTTTGGAACACCTATGATCACAAGAAACAATAGTACCCATCAAGAATCTACCCACCATTGGGTATATTCTTCAAGACATCCTGCATCACCTACTATAACCACTAGGTCTACCTCATTTACAATTGGGGGAAATAATTGTGTTGATGTCAGCCCTAGGTGACTCCCATCTCTCAAAGATACATGTGTAGACCTCCACACATATGGTGCTTGAGGCATATCCTAAATCAACCAAAAATAGCATGTCACGTACTACCACTTATACAACTCTCTTATCCCAAGAAATTGATCCTTTAACCACATGGTATGTTGTGCACCCTACACAACTCTATGACATCCTCTTCCCATCTTATAAACTCTCTATATAGCCTCCATACAATATCACTAGAGGCCAACCTATCCAATATAAATATTGGAATTATCTGGACTCCAAAATCACACATATTGGATTCCAATATCGCATATATTGGAATCCAAAATCACATATATTGGAATCCAAAATCACATATATTGGAATCCAAAATCACATATATTGGAATTTATTGCACTCCAAAGTCCCATATATTGGAATCCAAACAAATATTGGAATCCATTATATGGGCTAGCATCCACTAGGCATTATCTATGCTTTGGACTAAACAAAACATGTATATGTTTTATATAGGCTAGTAGCCACTAGGCATTATTTATGATTTGTTATGTACAAAACATGTTTTCTATTTTAAAAGGGCTAGTGCCACAACCATTATTTATGCTTATGTTATATAAAGAAAAATTTTATGTTTTAAATGGGCTAGCTACCGCTAAGCATTATTTATGCTTTGTTATATATAGAACATGTTTCTGTTTTATATGGTCTAGTGGATGCTAGGCATTATTTATGACATGTTATGTACAAAACATGTTTTTATTTTATATGGGATAACAAACATCTTCTATTGTCCTTCAATGGTTGCAACAAAGGCCACAACGTGGTGTTAAATTTGATGCCTGTTTAGATGTTTTTTATTTTTTTTATCCTTAAAATAGTTACAAATATTTGAAATAACCATCACATATGACTTGCATATTATAGATGTGACCATCAATTTTTCTAGAGATTTATTTATATATTAATTATATTAAAAATATTAAAAAATAATTAAGTATATACAATATAATTTTATATTTATTTTATGAACAGTGTAAAAAAAAATACTATTTTACAATTTTTCAAGGGAAATTTTTTTTAATAATTCACCACAAAAGTTATTCAATCATACTTTCACTTATAATCAGTGAAAATATAAATCCTCCCAACTTATATTTTGACAATCATCATCATAATATAATAGAGTTACACAATTTTTCATAATAACATATGTATGTATATATTATTGACAATGTTAAAGCAAGTACCATCATAACAACATTTTAAAAAGATAAATAGTTATTTAGCATTTTCTTGCTCCAAGTATTTGATGCCCTCTACCACATTCAATCCCGAGACACTATTTGTGATATTTTTTTGTACAAATCGGCCATCAACCATTTATCTTTTGTACAATCTTTGTGTCTTCTTTTCATCCCCACCATAAATTTTTAGAGGGTTTCCCTTTGCACCTAATGTAATACACAAAGTGTTTTTAGAACTGTATGAAAAATCATTTCTACTCCAAACCTTTTCTAGGTCTCTTATTGTTATTCCCTCGACTATATTGCAATGTTCCTTTCCCCAAGTGAGTCTTGGATTCAATATGGTGATGATATTTTTTTATTGAATCCGTTGATATCTTTTTAACATCAAAAAATGAGATTGTTGGACCAGAATCCCAGTTCACAGTATGGTGATAATAATTTTATAAATTTTGATAGGCCACCTCAGGTTGACAACTTTCATACCAAACCGAATGACATCTTCCTATTGTATGTTTTTTTATCCCATATAGCAGGTCCTCCATATCCAAAATAAGTAAATAACTCTTATCACTACTGCAGGAAGTAAAAAAATTTTATTTTCATCGGCCACATATCAATTACAACCAATTGAAATAAACAACATTTTAGCTTATGACTAATAATTACCGATTGAGATTGTGGCTTGGATTACACCACCTTTACATGCTGTTGGATCCATTGATGCAAGAGCTATTTCAAATAAACAATCATCAATTCATAATCTATTTCTTGCTATTGAAAATGTGAGCATAATGTATTTGAAATAAACATTAATCAATTCATAATCGATTTCATGTTGTGGAAAATGAAAGCTTAAATGGATAAACATAGTGGTTTTTGTGGTGATATGGTAAGTACAATATCAATTATTTTTTATCTTATAATTCAAATTTAGTGGCCGTTAGGCTACGCTTATATTCATCAAACCACCCTTTGGGAGAAAAATAGTCCTCAACTATTGATGAGGATTTATGACCACTAGGCTATGCCATCATTGGCCAAACTACACTTAGTTGGACAACCTTTAATGAGGCTAGCCAAGTAAGTTTTACTTTACATATGTATGAGCTGGATCAAAGCCATGTATGTAGTTTTTTATGATGATGTTGAAGCCAAAACAATGTTAATTCAATGTAAGTAGTCAGTATGTAGTAGTGAATCAGTGAAACATTGTAGACAATATGCAAGTTGTAAATCAATGAGATATTGATGAATGTAAGGTTTTTAGTCAAACCATTACTGTATTGAATGTGGATGCATAGAGTCCACTAAGCTCTATATACTTTCATTTTAAATTGTTATCATAGCTTACAAATGGATTTCCTTAAACTTTTTTCTTTGACCCTATGCCAAACATATAAACTAATGTTTGTTAGTTATCATTTCCTATAAATTTGTGGGCCTTATAAATATTTTTGTTGTAAAATACACATGGATATCATACCAGGTTGTGAGTGTTTATTCATGTTGGATACCTTTGCCCTCCATAGTTACGTTTTTTGGTTGTTGGTTGTCTGCATAATCATTTATTGTCTTATAAATTTGTGGGGCTTATTAGTGGTTTTGTTTGTAAATTCACATGATTAACATACCTAGATATGATGGTGTATTCATGGCCGATGTGCCCGTGTCCTCCACATCTATCATCTGAACTGTAAAAAACATAAGTTTGTTAAAAAAATTGAAAACCATGGAAATTGAAGATAGAGCTCATTAAACATATTTATAAAATGATTGAAAGTAAATCACCATGTTGAATTGGTTGTGTAGCATCATGGTGAAATGGTTATACATCAACTTTTATAGCTTTTTGTGGTTGTCTGCATAAACAATAATTGTATAAGTAGCATATTTAGGTTAAAATCCATTAAAAAAAATCACTTGTTGAAGTTGTTTTTGGAGATGAACCTTTCTTCATATGAGAATAGTAATGTTTTAAAAACATTTGCTTGACTATGTGTCTCAACAAAAAAAAAAAAATAGATAGTTTGGAATCCACCAATGCATGGAGTGTGACACTACCACCATAAAGCACTAGTACTAGAAATTTTGGAACAACATCGAGTGAACATCTCATCCCTCCCAAACTCATATGATCTTTCACAAAGAAAAGGATGGATGTTTCCTTGTAGGCCAATTTCTTCAGATTACCATTTTTTGTGGTAGTTTCTCCATCCAATCCATAGTGACCTCTTCTCTATAATCATCATTATTGTCGTGGTTGTGCACACAAGATATTGTGTACATAAGACACAAAATTTTGAATATCCATTGTTTCTATCGTAGAGTCTGTAGCATCCATCTAGAATTGATACTCCAATGTCTTTAACCTTTTCCATGTATCTTTGTATTGTGTGTCTCTTAACATTTTTGAATAACCAATTGGTATTAGAACAATAATAATACAATCCAACACACTAGTTCGATAACTATTAGAAGCTCCATTATGACATCGAAGAAGAAATATCATTGGCCAAATTAAAAAATCAGTGATCACACATTCAACATTGAAAGGATTAGTGAAGGAATAGCTGATAAAGTTGATGGAAGATGGAATGGATATGCACATTTACAAGAAAAAAAATTTTGTGACTTCCATCCTTGTTGGTATATTTCCTTCCAGTGACATCACATAGTTGTCTAATATTGTTTGAGCCATGATGGGAAGAACTTCTTCCACCTCATGATTTTTTCCATTTTTCCATTTTTTCCCCTATATGGGAATCAAATTTTATTTTTCCATTTCTCTCTTCACCCAAACAATATAGACAATGCTGGTGGTAGTGTGATTCATGCAATTTAAATTTTTTGATTACATTGGATTCATTCATGAGGATGTCAATACAATATTATCCGGATGCTTATTTCTCAAATAATGTAGAACTTTTTCTCTCATTTTTTGTCTTTTTTATTTCAGAAGTAAGAATCAAATGTCTCTACTATTACACTAGCCTCAAAAGACCCTAGTTGATTTAGTATTCCTTTTCAACCCATGTAATTTTGATTTAGATGGGTCTATCTCCAATTTAGTCAAATATGTTTTCACCTCAACATAGTAAACAACTTGGCATGTTTTGGAGGTGAAAGAAAACCTTTTCTATGCAAGAAATGAAAAACAAAAGATTTTTTCATTTCTATACAATTTTTATGAATATTATAAATATACCATTTTGAATGTCTTCTACATTTGAACAACCATTTTTTCAGAATCTATTAGAATCCCCAAATTCCAACCATATTTTGAATAGGAATATGGTCCACTGTTGTTTATGGAGGCATGCATTTCCCATTTCTGAACAAAGAAACATCCAACTCCATATCCATAATAAGACACTTATTATTTTCAAAGTCAAAGCATTCCACCTGGACACATAGTGTCCCCAAATCAATAACTTATGATGATAGAACAATACCAACTTCCTCGTGATTGTCATCTAAAAAAAAAACAACCACATGTCGACGTGGTAGTTTTCAGGGGAATTAATTTCCACAAACCATTCCTCATCTCTTTTCTTCCAAAAAAAAAATACCTGTGATGATGAATGGAATTGTTTTGAATGGAGCGTGAACAATGGAAGACATTTTACCTATATTTAGAGTAAAATACATTAATAATTAGGTCATTTCATGAACTTTAAATTGTTTTTCTCACATTTTCTATTAAGGAATTTAAATACTACCCTAGTGGAGACACCAACCTCTAGAGTTATTTACTATGTATCATAATAAAAGTAATTAACTTAATGGTTAGTGACCACTAGGCTTTGATAGGACATCTTATGTATCATTCAATTACTGGTTGTAATTCATATTTTGTGGATCAAATCAATAATAACATAATTTTTCTAAAAGTCTGAAATTGAATTATGATGCATTGAAAGATATGAAACCATTTGCACCTTTTGAAAGTATTACATATGAGCCGGAAAAGCTATAACATTATATAGATGGCATGATAGGAACGTTAAAAAATACACACTTTAGTGGTAGATAGACTTCTAGTCAACATATAAAAGAACAACCTAAAACAATTTTTAAGCCATTTACACCTATTTAATGATAAACCATAGAGGACATTAAGATGTAATATTTGGTATTTTGAAGAGATTTTGCAGTAGTTTTTGGTAGCTTGGGATTTTTTTTTTTAGAAGATGATGTGATTTATGTGTATATCGGTCATATTGTAGTAGTGAGGATTAGATGCCTATGTAACAAGACTAATGAACATGTTTAAAGGATAATGGTTGAAGAAGATCTAATGTTTGGTATTTTGAGGAGAGTATTTGAGAAACAAATCACATTAATGGAGTTAGTGATAGCTCATCATTTTTTTGTTATATAAGACAATGTGAAATATATGTATATCGGACATACTTTATTCATTATGTCTAAATGTCTATAACTACTCTAAGTATGATATTTTAAGTGTAGCGCTTGGTGGGAAATTCCACAAAAAGCTATAAAAAAAAAATGGGAAGGATTACACTTTTCCTAAATGTAAGTATGGCCCTCTTCACAATAGTCATTTTCATGGAAACAATGCTCTCTATAAGGTCATGGTGGGTTATACCTATTTGAGAAAATATTTGATTATTAACAATTTTTTGAGTACCACTAAAACAAGGGTCTATTCTCTCTTACTCTGACTATAAGTTAGATTTACAATACTAATTGAAGAAATTTATTCCAAATTGTTTGAACTTATGTTAACTTATTTATAGTTTCAAGTCTTTTTTCAAACATTTATTTACATATTGATATGTTCATATCCATAAGGGTAAAAAACTAAGAATTTAAAAATAGTGATAAAATAACAAATCACTGACCTAGCTTTAGTGGAAGCTAGGGTCCCACCATTTCATTTCATCATTGTAATTTTATTGTACACTTTTGGCTCACTAGTGATTTTCATTGATTATAATTCTATCATATTGATAGACTATCCATGGGAAACAAGTGATACACTACAAATCCTCGATAGGGATCAAGCCATATGTATTTTCCATAAAATATATTGTTTGTAACATATAATTCACAAATGTTTCGTATCGAAAAATTGTTTACCTAACACTTAGTTTCATTACTTATCAAAAGTAATGACACACAATGGATGCTAGTTCAACAGTTTATTTTATTGAAAATTGTGGTAAAATAATAAATCGTGACCTAGCTGAGTGACCATGAGGCTCCTACCATTACGGTCATTGTAAACACTATTTGTACAACTTTGGATCGCTAGTTTTTTTCATTGATTATAATTATATCATGTTGGTTGGAATGTACTTGGTGGAGACAATAGTTGCACATTACATACCATATAGAGGGATCAAGCCTTACGTAGTTCCCATAAGGTATATTGTTTGAAACACATAATTCACATCGGATCTTATGGGAGAAAATGCTTAGTGAATGCTAAATTTTTTTCCTTATCGAAAGTAATGGCATAGTGGATGCTAGGTTCAACAGTTTAATAATTTGAAAACAAATGATAAAATAAAAGATCATGCTCTAGTTTAGTGGTCGCTAGGCTCCCACCATTACTACTAGTCATTATAAATACCATATGTATATAGCTTTGGGTCGCTACTATGTTTTCATGGATTATGTAGTACTCACAAGATGTATTGTTTGTAACATATAATTCACATCTGTTTATATGAGAGAAAATGCTTAGTGACCACTAAGATTTTGTACGTATTGAATGGAATGCCATAATGACCACTAGGATCAACTATTTTTTATTTCAACACTATGTGCATGGATTTTGAATGATAGTGTTATCCATTTATTTTAATTGTACCATTTTCTAGGATATGTGTGGCAGAGAGAAATTCATGCATTACATACCCTCTAAATGGATCGAGATGTATTATGTGTTTCCCATAGACAAAATTTTCTTATTTTTGAAAATAGCCATAAAATAACCCATGGTATAGCTTAGGGCCACTAGGCTCCTACCTTTACCTCTTATCAATATAAACACTATCTTTATAGTTTTGGATCGCTAGCCTTAATATGTAGTTCCCATAAGATACATGGTTTTCAACTCATATTTTACATCATTTACTATCAAAGAAAATGCTTAGTGACCACTAAGCTCCTTTACTTATTGACAAAATGACATATCAGACCTAGTCTCAAAAGTTTCTTATTTTGAAAATAGCCATAAAATAACAAATCATGGTATAGCTTAGTGGACTGCTAGCTCCTACCTTTACCTCTTCTCATTTTAAACACTATCTTTATAGTTTTGGATCCCTAGCCTTGGTATGTAGTTCAATGAGATACATGGTTTTCAACTCATACTTCACATCATTTCCTATCAAAGAAAATGCTTTAGCCCCGCTAAGCTCCTTTACTTATTGACAAAAATGACATATCAAGACCCTAGGCTCAAAAGTTTCTTATTTTGAAAGTAGCCATAAAATAATAAATCATGGTTTAGCTTAGTAGCTACTAGGCTCCTACCTTTACCTCTTCTCATTTTAAACACTATATGTAAAGTTGTGGATCGCTAGGCTTAGTATGTAGTTTCCATAAGATACATGGTTTTCAAGACATATTTCACATCATTTCTTAACAAAGAAAATGCTTAGCACCCGTATATGCTCCTTAACTTATTGAAAAATGACATATCAGAGCCTAGGCTCAAATGTTTCTTATTTTGAAAATAGCCATACAAGTAACACTATCTATATAGTCTTGGATCACTAGCCTTATTATGTATCCCAAATAGCTTGTTTGAACTTGCCACGTGGCACATTTTAATTGGATAATTAATTTAAATTAGGCACACTATATCTAACATTGTAGAAATCAATTTTGATAAAGAATGGAATGTAAATGTTTATATATTATTCTAATAAA
This sequence comes from Taxus wallichiana var. yunnanensis, assembly GCA_018340775.1. Lineage (NCBI taxonomy): Eukaryota > Viridiplantae > Streptophyta > Pinopsida > Cupressales > Taxaceae > Taxus > Taxus wallichiana. The sequence goes on from CM031238.1 coordinate 363,089,848, forward strand.
CTTCAAAACTATGTTTAGGATTTATTTCTTTTGTTTTCTTATATATATTTTTTTTCTATGCTTTTTTTTAATATATGTTGTATAATATATTTGTTATTATTTTATTATAGGCTATAGATAATGAAAATGAAAAATGTTTAGTTTTTAATTTTTAAACCATGGAAAAATAAAAATAGGAAATTTGAATTCCCCGCATTTTGGATATTTGAAATTTCAATAGCCCACCCTTTTGCTTTAGAGGGGAAAGTGAAAATTTCAAATTTTCGTATCCCGCTCTTTTTCTATTTTTTTGAAATTTATTTTCATGGAATGTGCTAAACAAATTATTAAATACCTCAGAGAAATATTGAGTAGGGTTTTTGATTTTTTTGGTCAATAGAAAAGCATGTCTTCAAAAAAAAAAAAATATGCATAGACCGTAGATTGTAGGGTTGAGTGTTTGAATCCTGGTTTTTTTTTGCATGTGATTATAATCTTGTTTGTAGAGAAGGAACAAAAAATACACAAAAGGATGCACACAAAGGACACACATGAAGGAGGATAACAAATAGAGGTTGTGAAAAGAATCATGCATGATTGTTTGATTGAGGTAGTAGATGGAGGTTTCATCAGACAACATAAAGCACAAAATAATCCCAGATATTACTAAACTAGGTATTTATAGTAAAGGTGTACCTTTTTTTTTATGGGATCTATTAGTTTCTCTGTAGTCGATTGGTTCTTGTGTTTTTGCATATGGTCAGTCCAATCGTGATCCACACAAGCCCCTTTTTTTCCCTCTTGAATCATGCTGCAGTCAAGCCTTGCTTTCTAGTTGCTTTTTGATCTCCATGCCAAACTACCTTGTTCTTCATGAAAACTCACTTTTTTTTGTGTTAATGAAAGAAATTTTAATCACTTTTTTCTCTAGTATTTATCTTTGTTTAACGCTTTCCCATTTTCCATTCTATGTCTCTCTTTGGCTATTTTTCATTTTGATTTTTTTGTTCTCGTTCCTATGATTTTTTTAGGATAATGATAGCTTCTAACACAATCACCTTATTTTTAATTTTATTTTGGTGGGAGAACCAAAAATAGTTTAATGTTGTTCATTAAGATGATGCAAAGAAACGTCACTAATTAATGCATATTACATTTTTTACATGGTTTTCGCTTAGATATTTTAGGAAAATATATGAGGTTAAAAAATTAATTCAAAACTATAAAACTATATTAAGAATTCAATTGTATGATAATTATTTCCAATTATATATGTGTTTCCATGTAGAATTAACCAAATGTAATGTCTTCATCATTTTTATGTTATGTACATTGGAAGTTAAACACATTATATATGCAATAATATTATTAAATCTAATTTTAATCACTATGCATTTTATAATTAATATATTCTTCCTTTTGAGCCCGCTAATCTATGCCAAAAATTAACATAGCTTTGAGGCTTCCATGATATAATTGGTTTTTTCAAAACCTATTTATGAAACCCCAATTCTATTTCGAATTACATACATGTTTCTACACGTATATTTATATATCCATTATATAAATTTTGATTTATTTATTTGTTATCATTTGTATCTTTTCAATATGATTTATTTTCTATGAATAAACTCTACCATAGGAAAATTTGTCTACCCTAGCATCCACTAGGCTATAATTCTAATTTGGAAAAAGCATTCATTTTTTTCCTTGGCCCCTCATGGATCAGTTGTTTTTATATAGGCAACACATGTTTTGGTCCTAGTGATCACTTTTGTTCTTTTTCTGTTGTTATATTTGCAAAGATTAACAATTTAGATTTATAAAACAACTTCATTATGAACATGATATATTTACCTTTAAGAATATATTAGCATCCACTAGGATGCAATGAGTAGATGGTGTCGTATGTAAAAACTTGTTTTATAGATTCTCATTCACATTTCGAGTTTCCATATTTTTCATAAATGTAAAATAATTCTGCCAAAATCTTGTAAGAAGTAGATAAAACTATATGTATACTGTATAACATATTAAAGATATGATTTTACATGTATATTTATGTATCCATTATATAAATGCTAGATTTATTTGTTATCTTTTATAGCTTTTCAATATGATTTCTATATGAAAGATTAAGAATTTAGATTTATAACATAAATTCATTATGAACATGATATATTTACCTTTAGGAATATAGCTTAATATGCAAAGATTTAACATATGCAATGAGTAGAGTAGATCATGTTGTATTTAAAAACTTGTAGTATAACTTCTTGGTTAGCTAGTCCAAGTTTCTTTTCTTGTCCTAAATGTAAAAATATTCTGCCAAAATCTCATAAGAAATATAGAATTCTAGACGTATAGTTGTGTAACACATGAAAAACATGATTCTAAATGTACACAACTTCATTATGAACATGATATATTTTCCTTTAAGATAGCTTAGCTTAGTGGTATGCTAGGGTACAATGAGTCCAAGTCTATACGTATACTATTATATAAATTCTAGATTTATTTTTTACCATTTATATAAACTCCTTTTTGAATACAATCTACATGAAAAAAATGTTTGCCTACTCTAGTGACCACTAGGCTATAATTCTTATTTGGATGCAGTCTTTGTTTACCTTTCATGGACTCAAGGATAAGTGGATTTTGTTATAGGAAACACACTTTTTTGGGTCAAGTGATCACTTTTTTATTTGTCTCATGTTAAATATGCAAAGACTAACAATTAAATTCATAACACAACTACATTATAAAAATAATATATTTACTTTTAAGAATAGCTTAGCATTGCTAGGCTTCATCGAGTATATCACATTGTATCTAAAAACTTGTTGTAAATCTTCGTGGTCTCTCATCCACTAGGTTAGCCCAAGATATAACATTAAGACCTTTATTGGGTTGGATTAAACAAATTAAATTAAAATAGTTTGAGCTAGCTAAGCTAGGTACTTTACTATAATATTTGAGCTTAGTGGGTGTTACTATATATTATATTTTGAGCTTAGTATATATACACAACATAATATTTGATATATCTAGTTTTAATAAATAAGATATATAATAATATATTTTAGCATTATTCGATTTGAATAGTATTATAAACATAACATAATATTTGGATCTTCTAAGTAAATAAATCAGTTATGGTTTTTAGTTGAATTTATCATATAAAATTTTAAAGTAAGATATTATAGCATATAGGTTATCTTAATTAACAAATGCATAAAATATGTTAAAAGAATAATAATATTAAGATCTTATTAAAAACATAATTTAGTATTATTAATTAGGTTATATTAGTATTAAACAAGTTATTGCCAAATTAGATTTAAGGCAATTTAGGTATTACAAACATATATTATTTAATATTATTTGGAAATTATTAGGTTATTTAATTTGGGTATTAAATTTAAAATTAATTATCAAAACATAATATGTATTCAAATTAGGTAATGTATTATGATCAAAAACAAGATGTGTTTAAATTATTTGAATTTATCGTATGATTTTAAGATTTTAAATTAAGATATTTTGAGCTTAGCACCCCACTAGGTTATGCTACCACATAATCATTGGAACCTAGTGGTGGTTAGGATTTAATAAACTAAATTAAGGTATTAAGAGCTTAATAGGGCATTAGGTTATGCAACAACATATTATTTGGGTATTCAATTCACTTGGTTATGTACAAACATGATATGATATAAAATAGTACAAATGATAAATTGTTGAATTTATCAAAAGATTTTAAATTAAGATATTTGAAATGATGTTTTTAAATTTTGAATTTATCTATATGATTTTAAGATTTTAAATTAAGATATTTTCAATTAAGCTAGGTTAGCTTATATACCCATTTAGGTTATGTTATTTTAATTTACATAAATTGGAACCTAGGTAGTTAGGATTTAAAAAATAAATTAAAAAGGTAATTTAAGAGCTTAATGGCTTTGGCATTAGGTTAGCCACAACATATTATTTATGCCACAACATAGTATTTGGGTATTCAATTCACTAGCTTATGTATCAAAACATTATATGTATCACAAAGAAGATATATATAAATTAGTTGAATTCATTCTATGATTTTAAGATTTTAAACTAGGATATTTTGATGATAAGTCTTCAAAAAAAGTACATGAGGAACTAGTCCATGATAAGTCTTCAAAAGTGGACTCCCATGATGATTACAAGAAACTTATCATACTAAATATATGCCAAAATATGGGGAAAGAGATTTAATAATCATCTTCACTTCACCCACAAATACTTCTATATCTATACACTTTGCTATACAGACAACCATTCCAGACCCTTAATAAAAAACTAAAGACAAATGCATCCAGGAAATATTAGGTCATTCGGCCTCTCGGCTCCACCTCATTGATGATCTCGACATCCATGTCCCCTTTACTCTGATTAGAGGAGGAGGATGAATCGACACAACATTATGACATTTTCACTTTAGCGCAAGTAGGGAGTTCTATACCCTGATTTTCCACAACTACCTCCGAGCACCATGCGTAATCACCATACCCCCCACATCAAGGACATGGACATGATAAATGCTGACTAGATGCTCTTCCAACTTCTCATTCTCCTTATGAAAGATAAACTTCCCCAAAGAGTTGGACAATATGTTTTCACACTCAACCCTTGCGCCATGTCAAAAATGTTCCTCCCCTTTGGAATGGTTTGGGTCAAGCATTAGCTTGCACATGCTCTCACAAATATCATCATCATCTTCTTCTTTGAATCATGCTCCATGACCGACCAGACCTTCTCGAGCCAATTCTACATAGTTGTGTTCCAAATTTTCCCATCCATCCAAGAAGTAAATGATTCCCCAACATCCTTTTTCTATCATAGCTCTCTACCTCTTCCTACTAGGACCACACTCCATGCTACCCAAGAAACCACCAACACCCCTATCACCATCGCAGAGAGATAGGAACAATGACAAAAAAAAAAAAAGAGGAAAGGGGTAGTGAAATGTCAACCTGGACCCAGAGATATAAAGCCACCAATGCACAACACAAGAAAGGAGGTAAGTGTGATGGTACCAAAGATCATCGATTAGATATCCTAATCATAAATATCATGCTTCCCATTAAAATCTTAAATTCCCAATGCCATCTTACATATCGCATGTGTATAACCCTTAATCGATTTCATCTATATCACATGAATGTAATCTATCGATGTCATAAATGACCATTAAAGCCCACATGCCATATCCCATATCTCTCACTCGCCACCAAAAAAGGTTACCCCTTAAGAATAATCTAACAATTTTTATTAAAATCTTATAAGTCACTATGTTTTGACAAATTAAAGTAAGTTGTTTTGAGCTTATCGACCTCTAAGTTAATCAACCATGTTAACTTTGGAGAAATGTATAAGAAATCAAGATCTATATAAATTAGTTGACTTTATTGTATGATTTTAAGATTTCAAATTAAGATATTTTGAGCAGCATAGTGCCCAGTTAGTTTATGCCACCACACAATTTGTAGCTATTATGGTGGTTAGGATTTAATAAATTAAATTAAATATTTTCAAAGATATTTTACAACATTATAGGCCACTAGGTTGAAAAAAAAGAAAGTAAGAACTTAAGAATATAATATTTTGATCTTAAAAAGTCTCTAGGTTTTTAAAAAAAAAGTAAAACATTTTAAGAACTTAAGAATATAAAAAATATTTTGAAAAAAGTTAGTTTAAAAAATTAAATAGTATTTAAAAAACCTCTAAAAGAAAGACATTGACTTTGGAGATCTTTATAGAAATCAAGACCAATATAAATTAGTTGAATTTTTGTATGCATTTAAGATTTGGAATTAAGATATTTTGAGCTTAGCACCCGCTAGGTTATGCCACCACATAATATTTGGAGACTATCGGTGGTTTAGATACTTTGAGCTTAGCAATTATGGTAGCTTATGCCACAACATATTATTTGGAGATTGAATTTCTAGGGTTCAATAATTCATAGTTATTATTTTATAATAGTTAACAAATTATAAGAAGATATTTTGAACTTAGTTGATGCTAGTTTAAACAATGACATAATATATGGAGGTTACGATCGATAGGATTAAACAAATTAAATTAACATATTTTGAACTAAGTGGAGACTAGGTACTTCCATAATATATTATTTCAAGCATAGTGGTTGTTATCATTTAACATGTTATTGAATGATATTTTGAGCTTAGCATCCGCTAGATTATGACACAACATAATATTTGGTGCTTAGCGCTCACTAGGTTTAAACAAAAGAAATAAGATATTATTAGCTTGGTTGTTAGTGGGTTATGCCAAAACATAATATTTGGATCTTAATGGTGATTGGGATTTAGAAAATTTGAATCAACATAGTTTGAGCTTAGTGACCATTAGGTACTTAAACAATATATTATTTTGATTTAAAAAATTGGTTTAACAAAATAAGAAAATATTTTGATCTTCATTAGGTTTTTCCACAACATGTTATTTGGTGATTTCATCACTAGGGTTTAATAATTCATAATTAAGATATTTTACAACATCTAACAAATTAGAGGAAGATATTCATAACTTTTCTAGTGCTAAACCCACAATATAATATTTTGAGTTTAGTTTTTGCTAGCACCTAACTAGTAAGAGAATTATATTTTGATATTAGACAATGATACATTATGCCACACCATAAATTTTTGGAGCTTGGTGGTCACTAGGTTTTATCAAAATAAAGTAGGATATTGTGATCGAGAAAGCTAGGTTATACCAAGACATAAAATTTGGAGCATAGTGATCTTAAGGATGTAAGAAAACTCATTAAGATATTAGGAGCTTAGCCATGACTATGATATGCCAAAACATAAAACTATTTGGAATTAGAGTAAAAGTGGGTTTTCCCAAATGACCCACATACTTGCAAAAAAATCCTCTCATGGCTAGATATTATAGTGAAACAAGAAGAGAACAATCCTATATGCAAAAAAAAAAAAAAAAAAAAAAGTCCCAAACAGAAAAAGCCAAATTACATTTTATGGATATTCATGAGAGTAGTTGCTTCATCCTTAGCATCAGTAGTAGGGCTTCCTTGAACCAACACGTCCACTAACTTAATGTGTTCCAGGAAGTCTTCATTGATTTTCATCTAGGTCATGTCCATGTGAATTTTCCATTCCTTGATAGCAGATATTGAGTGTAACATAATATTCAATGGCCTCATGCGATGATAGAGAGAGATCTTCTCTAAATGCTCCTTGTGTTTTTTGAATAGTGGGGGAGCCCATTTTTTTTGAAGAGGAGAATCAAGGGTAAACCAAGGAGAGATCCCACAACACATATGGAATTTTTGAGTCCATGCTAACTTCCATGAAAAAAGGTGGGAGGGCAGCCACACATGCTTCCGTGATCAGGTGAGTTGAGTCGGTTGTAGCCATTACAATGTCCATGGAGATGAGAGGAGAAGCCAAGAGAAGCATCAAAAAGAGGTGGAGAGGAAGTAGATGTGGGTCAAAAGTGGTTTAGAGACCTTAGGAGAGTTCTCGAGGGTGTTGAAGGGTTAAGATCCACCAGAGAAGATGAGGGAGACCCAAGAGTGAAAGAATGGGGGAGACCACTAGACCACTCTAGCTAATGATCATGATGTTGAATCGAGAGTTCGGAAGGGAGATGAAGGTGGTGGTGAAAATGAATGGAAAAGAGGGAGCTTGGTATGGAAGAGGAGGGGGACATGATGACACTACTTTCCTGGCTTAGAGGGGAAGTGTGATATTTTTTTTGGGAAGCTTCCATTTTAAAGAGAAAATACAAAAGGCCTTGGTGTAGGAAAGGACCTTCATCTTCTCTAGCCAGTTTAAGGGACCTCTCAAGTGATTGAAATAAAAAATCCACAAATTTTACCTTCCGATCATGTCAAAGATATGTAAGAAGAAAAATATGAGGTCCATAGATCACTTTTAGTAGCATCGTCACTGCAGCGTGAAGTACCTCCTCAATTTCTCAAGAAACCCTATCCCAAGGTTGTGGAAGTGAGTCCCATTCATAGCCCGAGTGATACATTGTCAGATTTTCACAGGATAGGAAATCATCCATCTCCTCCTGAAGTGAGAATTTAAAATAAATGTCTCCCTCCATGGGGAGCCCCATCATGTGCAACCATAATGGACTCTATCAAAATAAAAAAATTCATCTTTCCCACTTTGACTCTTCCTTTCTTCCAGGTTAAACACACTACTTTGGTCACTCGGATAGAGTGACCAGATAGTCTTTCCATAAATGATGTAACACCACCATCATGAAAAATATTCCATACTACCAAGTTGGCCTTGACCTCTTCATAGGAAGAAGGCTCAATGTTTGATGGTGCCACCCATAGTGAACAAGGCTATTGTGATAGTGATTTCCAAAGGCCCGATATAGATGATGCTTAAATAGAGATGTCGAGCACCTTCATTCCAATCTTCAACATGTGTCTCCAAGATTTCTAATTGAAATATGACGTAATTAGTAATAGTCATTAATTGGTCCCACCCATCACATGAAACACAATCTATGAATGCCATAAATGCCAAAAAAACCCACAAATGTGTATCCTCTTTCCACCCCAAAAGAGGTTATGCCTCAACATAACCTAACAATTTTATTGTAATGTTAGTTAATGTTCAACCAACCACAACATTAATTAGTTAATGTTCTTGTAATTACTGCATTTAGTGGAGGTTGAAGGTTTGAATGTTAGTGATATTAGATGTATTTAGTTAATATATATTATAAAGGAAGAATCTACAAACAAAATGAAGCAAGGTGAAATAACTAACATTGCTAGACATGATTTCATATTGTATAGATTATCAGACAAAAAATCATAAAGCAATATCTTATTAGAATTTCTTTATTGACACATCTATTTGTTACATTTAGGTTCTCCAAGGTTTTTGTGATATTTGGTGAGGTGATTTCATAAAACATTGTTTGACTAGAATGAGACAAGGATGATATTGTCTTGAAAAAAATTCTTCCCCACGAGTCCTCTCCATCCCAAGGTATGTTTTTTTTCAACGAAGAGCAATGTGTTTAGTTTAGACCAAGATAAATTTAAATGTAGATACAATTACATGTAAGTGGTAAGAATAATATACTTATTGGGTTTTTGTTCTTGTTATCAATTTTCCACCCCGGTGAAAAATTGGACAAGGTAGGCTTACATTGGGAGGTCCTGTACGTACCAAAATTATAGGGTAATGCACCACCGTAACGATGTTACACATACCCTAATGATGATACAGGTCTCCTTGCAAGGTGTTCGGAATCCATAAAAGCTCGTTAGGTATACATTTGTATCCCGCATACCTTGCTTGGCAGCTCTCGCATGCTTTGTTTTCCCTCCGCCCCCTTTTCCTTACATTTTGGTCTTCGGTGAAGAGACCACCTCCCTTCCGGGCAGCGGCCCCATGACCACCGCCAAGACAAGGTGGCGGTCCATGAATCGCCGCCCTACACAGTGGTGGCGATCCTATACGCGTTTTCTAGATTCTTCGACGATCACGTCAAGTGTAAATCTTCAATTTCACCCACTTTATTCAACCACTTTGGCTTGCATTGATGTTTTTGGTTCCCTATGAATAGTGTTTTTCCTTTGTTTATAGTAAAAGAGTTCAATTGGGAGTTACCCTCTGGTAATTGCATTTGCTATAAATAGCCAACTTGTTTTCAAACAAATGGCCCCTCACCTTCTCAATTCTCTTATTCAGTCTTTGAATTTCTTGCTTAGAATTCTATCAGTTTCATGTTTTGCCTCCATTGTTGGTCTTTTAGAGGTCATTCAATCTTCTTGTTTCAGTCTTGCTTCATTGTTGTGCCATGTAAGTCAGCTTAGCATAGAATAGTTTCATTTCTAGATTAGAATCCATTAAAGTTACAGGTTTTGTTTTGTCACAAGGATAGATTCTAAAACTCTTGGTACATTTGCATTGTATTCCCACAATAAATCCTACTAGGAATTGCATAGTCAAGCTCTGTTCACTTGCGTTATCCCTCTCCTACTCACATTATATTCGGTCTATATCCAAAGCTGCCATTGTTTGAATACCATCTTCTATTGATACTATCATATACACACTTTTTGGATTCATGAGAACACAAAGGAATGAGGAGATCACACTGAGGGGATGAAATCACACACAACTAGATTTACCACTGTTATGTAAATGCCAGGTTTGAGCTATCAAATTTCTAGTTACAACGTATCAAATAGAGTAGTGAATTATTTTATTTTCAGTCAAAAGCTCACTCTCGATATCACCAGGAAAGCCGTGGGGATTGATATTTTTCGAGAAGCGTGATTCATTCCTCACTTCGAGGTAGGATCAAGAGTCTTTCAAATTAAAATAATTAATTTCTCGATATTTAGGATAAAATCACAACCGCACAGAAAATAGCCACACCAAGCCACTTTGTTTGTTTTAAATTATATTGCTAGATTAGTTGTTCATTTTCTAAATATACTAGAATAGCTTCTCTTTAAATTCATTTAAATACATCATCAAAAATACAAAAATAGAAGAATGTTTGCATAGTGTAAATACATCTTTCGTAATCAGTTTATTATTTTTAGTTAAAAGTTAGATCATTTTGTATGACAATCACAGGACCTAGAGAGCCTAGAGAATATATATTTGAACCCATAATGCCTCAACCAAATCTACCCACAACATTATATGATATAGAACAAGACCTTAGGATACAGTTCTTTGGATAAACAAAAACCTACAAGCAATTAGTGAACAACTGAGAGGTTTAAATATCGAAGACGACAAGGCATACACATTTTGGTCAAATCATCCTAATTATAGACTGCCTTGATAAAATATCTAAATGACTATATAAGGGTTTGAAAGAGAACAAGTATTTGGTTGCGATCCTTTAGTTCCACAACCTGACGCAGGATATCTCCTCATTGACATAGATACTAGCTTACACATTCAAGTTGCCAGAACACCTGTAAGGTATTATGAGAAAATTACACAACTTCTAGTTCTAAACATAGAGGTTGAAAAGGCGTATGATTACTAGATAGTCAAAAGAAGGGATTGATTCTTCACATGACCATAATAGGTCCACAACAACCACAAACTCACAGGTTGTGATCCCCAAGTCCCACAACCCAATGGGCCTGCAAATCAGTTAAGCATTGACACCGGTTTACGAACGCTGGTATTTAGATCCTCACCACTCCCGCCAGATATCATCACGTAGTTCTTTGTATTAAATATAGAAGCCAATCAATCTAATATTTTCTGGGCTAGACCAAAAACCACCCATAGTTCACTACAAATCCACTAAATCTCCTATCATCATTTTCATGACCTTGTCTGGAGATATATACGAAGCTCCCGCAGGTCACTTCCCATGTATCCAACAACCAAGAAACAAGATCTCGGTAGAGCTCGACATTGATTGGAGCCTCCGAATAGCTATTATATCCAAACAATCCATTACACCAATCCAGATTAGGAGGGCCTTCTTTTCCTTAGATTCACAGATTATGTTATTGCATATTGAGGATATAAGACTCGCCCGATTAGCTTGTCTCGTATCCATTCATATTCAATATTCACCAGCTATCTTGGCATGACCTCGGGAGGTCGCAGTACGAGGAAGAGGTACTTGTAGATTCCCATGCTCGAATTTCAATTTTCCATCGTACAGTCCTCATAATAATCAAGGTGACTTTAGTGTTAAAAAGGTTCCTGAAGGAGTAAAACAATCACAAGAAGAAATTTTTCCTCTTCTTAGTCTTGTTTAAATTCAAGTTTCACTCGCTTTAGCAAACATGGGACCCACCTTATAGGCATAATAATGATCCACAGTGCATTAATTCATGAACTTCCTAGAAACCTTCTTATAGGCCCAAAGGCACTTTTACAAATCAAAGGATGCATGGAATGTAAGTAAGAAATGAGGATTTTATAGTGAAACCTTGGCTCAAATATCTCACCAAGTTGGCTCCACTAGCTCGCGAGTTGGGTGAGGATCAAGCTACCTATTAGGAGCCGAGTTGAATTAAATAGAACCAATCTATTTCTCTACATACCCTGGCATAATAGGACCGAGCTCATCAATGAACTCAAGCTATTACATGCAACATATTTAGGACGTTTAGGTACGATGTTACGTTAGAGAACCGATCCAAAATGTAGAGGAAAGTAATCGAGAGCTCATTCAAATACCCGAGTGAGTTGCACATTCGAGCTAATTGAGCCAACATAAATAATGGTGGACTTGTGAGCTTGGTGTACATCGACCGAATCCCAAGTGGTTGCAGCAAATGATAGAGAAGAGATCGAGCTCATGCCAAAGGCTCGCCGAGATGGTAAGGGAAAATTATAGAGAATCACCGCAAGGTGGAGGAAGTTAAGTCAATAATACAATGAGGTAAGAGGCCTATTAGAGGACACTTTTGACGACCGATTTTTTAAATTTTTTAGCCCCAGCAGCTCATTGTGGCAAGAGAATGTGTTTTGGGAGGACCAATTTGTAGGCCTCATGGATGAGTCCCATAGAGATCCATCAAGCTCGCTCTAGCAACAAAATCATGAGCCATCTAATGAATTATATGAAACTCTCAAGACTGTGGATCTCTAAACAAATACACAAGGTAATTTATGATGTATGGTAGGCTCTATCATTAAATTGATTCACCAAGAAAAAATCACATTAAATAAGGGATTCGGTGGCGCATTGGTTTGAGTAGAGAGGCTAACAAATCATCAAGGCATTAGCTCATTTGGTCCGAGCTCAATTCAGTCATGTGGGCATCGAGTTGATCCCAAAGGCATAATAATCATGGTTGCTAAGGATATCCCCAGCGAGTTATCATGATGAGGAGGTTGAATAACAATATATTTGAGTCGTTGTGGTACTCTAAGCCATTCCAAGCATCATCATGTCTACCAAGCTCCAATAGGAGATGAACGAGCTAGTGTAATGAAGACTAAACTCATCAAGCTCATGAGTGAGCTATGTATCCTCCAAACTTAATGATTGTAACTTAGTGTATTATGAGCTTTTCCAAGAAATAAGTCGGTGGGAAGGAGTACATTGCAAAGTAAATTTCAGGTTGGAGCTCAAGCTCACATAGCAAGCTAACATTTGTGATCTCAATGTATAAAATTAGGTCCGATCAAGGAAATTTTTAATCGGCTCGAGCAAAGTGAAGATGCCCAATAATTAGAAAAATGGTTAGTGGGTTTTACCTTGGTTAGGCAAGACTGATGTGACTAATTTGGAAAAATGGGGCTTAGGAATTCCAAATAATATTTGGGACATTTATGCAATATTGGCCCAAAACTCCCATAATAGGGTGCTATGTGCCACAATCGAAGAAATCTACATGAGCGACCCTAGGATATGCATGAAGCCAAGCCTGAGATCGCCGCATAATTAGAAGTTTGGAATATTGTTGGCACAGTGGGCTTGAGAGGTCTATGTGACACTTAGGCCACATGTGTGTATAAAATATGATGTAGCCACAAACGAAAAAGGTGCAGGTATGTTGATTGGAGTGGCCCGGATGGCCTAGGTGTAAAATATGTAGTACGGGTTGGAGAGACCCTACTTCACCAATGAATGGATAAATGTGGGCAAGGGCTTAGTTAATGTCCTGAATTGTGGGGTTAATGTGCGAGATAAGGAACCATGTGCAGTCCGAAGCATTCACAGCAGTCGTTAGTGCGAGCGATGCAAGGATTGGTGGCATGGGCCAAGTTAGAGCAAGTTCACCTTTGAATGGAGGTGGAGCTCGCAATATGATGGTGGAGGCCTGATTTGGTGGGTAAGGAAATATCTTAGAAGTGGGAGTGTATCCCATTGGTTAAGAGCTCACCCATGCATTTGGTAAAATACTAACTAGAAGATTGTGACTTAGCATTCAAGAGGCTAGTGATGCCAAACCGGAAGAATAGAGGGTTGGCATATGAATATGGAGCTTGGCATATAACCAAGGACTAAGTTTGGTATAACGATGGATTCCATCTTGCCCGAGCTAGCTGATCGACTATTATCAATGCAAAATAAATAAACATACCCCTCCCATTCAAGGCAAAAATAGATGGGCTTGCCCTATTTTAGATATAGAAAACATTAAAAGGATGAAAAATAACCATAGGGGAAGGGAAAAGATAAATTAAAATGGATTTTCCCAAACAAGAATTTAATTGCTAATTTATGAAGCTTTGAGTAGACCTATGAAACTCAAAATAGTTTCCTATGCTCATAAGGTTATAACTCAAGCAATGATCAATGTATTTTTGTAAAATTGATCTCGTTGGAATTTAGTTTTAAAGAAAATGATAAAATTTATGTTTGGTTGTTGGATATTGGTTGGAGAAGCATTTAGTGAACATGGGAAATAATTCTTTCACTATTGTAGGTTATGGGACACCTTGAGATTGATTTTACATGTCCAAAATCACCAACTACACTCATTTATCATGACTTGTAATTGGTTGAAAAGTGAATTTCAGGAATTGCATCCCCTCTCTCTCTCCTCTCAAAATTCTATAAATTAAAGTGTTGGGCTCATTGTAAAGGAGGATGATATGAATAGAAAAAATCTGTCCATTTTCTTTTATGAAGCCAATGTGCTACATGCCTTTATAGGGGACTCCTTAAATGGTGATCTGGGCCCTTACTTTGTAATTGTTTGAATTATGCATACTAATGAAGAAATAGATGCAAGTTGTGGATGTATTTTCCCTTGTTGTGTTTGTTGCATTCTTCTTTCCTCTTCAATCTTATTATAGATATATTGTGTCTATTCTATGCTCTTGCAAGGATCCATTATTATTGTGTTTGTTGGAGATGTTGTTGTGAATTTTGTTGTTAGATTGTGGAGAACTGTCATCACCCTTTCTAACCTATGTTTTGCTTCCATTTTCACACATTGGGGAGTTATTCTCATACCCTTATTTTGGTGCATCACCTCTATAGTGTAGATTTCTTTTATTTTCATGCTCTTTCTCTCTCCCTAGTCCCTTAGAAGTGATAGATTAGGAGTAGTCAATAGTTTTCTTTTAGTAGAGTTAGTTTGCACTAGATTAGGAAGAGGAACCAACCTTCTCTAGAGGTCTATCTCAAGTAGCAATTCCCATAACTTAGAGATAGTACCCATGTTACCCAGTCACATCGTGATCTCAAGCACACACACTTGTGTAAATTGGAGGGTGCTGTGATTCGGTGATAATAGCTATGGCATGCTTGGTGAGATAAAAATTCCTATTTTTATTACAAGTTGATGTGCTCTTGTTGTGAAATTCCATCTTGTAAGAGGATTTGAAATTACACATCTAGTGACTCCAAAGGGAAGGATTCACTGGTTTTAGCAGCCCAAGCTTGTCAAATTTATGAGAAGAATCCAAACAAGCTCTAGAGAAAGAGAATAAGGAATCTTTGAATACTTGCAGCTATCTTTGAGTAGTGGAAGAAGAGGAATAATATTCTAAAGGTTTTCATCTCCATCGAATAGAACACTATCAACCCCTATGCCTCAGTAGGCCTTTCATTTGATCAACCAAAGTTTTTAGACCAATCATAATGGCACATCTAGCACAAACCACCACAAGTGCCACCAAATCCCTATGTCAACTTCACAAGAAGCAGCCCACTTTCTCTCAATGCACAAAATCTAATTCTAGTTGCAGCATTGAAGAACATTCCATATTTCACTAGAGAGAACCATACAACTCGATTGATCACATTCAAGACATTGCAAATTTCTGCAGTATACATGAGGTTAATGAAATGGATGTGGCTTTAAAAATTTTGGCATTTTTTTCAAAGAAAAGGATTTACAATGGTTCGAAGCTTGATAGAGGGATCAATTCAAAATTGGGATCATTTTTACACAGCTCTTTGTGGTCAATTTAGGGAGAAGGCAAATAAATTATCTATGTTGTAACAACTAACCAAAATCAAGAGAGCAAAAATGAGTAGATGGTTGATTTCAACTTTAGGTTTCAAAGGACATTGGATAGAATTTCACTCTTTGTGAGACTAATAGTGAATGTGCCTTTATCTCGCTTCCTAAAAGCTTTTTGATATTTCAATGATGATAAAATCCATATGAGGTATAACTTTACCCATAGCTTATAACATTGCTATTAGAGCTGAAAATTTTCTAATTCAAGCTGGTAAACTTACACCTAAGCCACCCATTACTCTTTATCCGTAATTAGGAAATCCAAGAACTATCCAAGCACTTACATTAGCTCACATTCCTACCAAAAAAATCATAGCACCACTGAAGCTTCTACCTCTTCTTCTAGTACCTCATATGAGCTCCAAGAAGTCATGAAAGAGTTACAAAACTTAGGCAATGAGTTGGTGATAATTAAGAGGCAACATGCTCAAAATTTCAGGTCATATCAGCCTCAAACCCAACCCAATAGACCTTTGTATCAACCTAATAAGCCACCTTCTCAAGTAGAAAATTAGAACCAAGTAAAACAAACCTCCCGCTAATAGGTGATTTTAACCTTACAATCACATTGTTGTATCCACTTCTAGAGCCATAGTACCGATCAAAAAAAATAATATAGCTTAAGAGTATGATTGGTGCTTCCCATGCAATCAACCTCATAACCAGTCAATGTGTTTTAATGGTGATTTGGATCAAGCTCTTATAGTGACAACAATAGGTGTGGAACAAGAGATAAACCAAGAAGAAATTCAATAGCAGGAAACTACTCAGGAGGTGCCTCCAAGTGAGACCATACTTGTCAATTGGTAGGATGAGGATTTATGTGGAATAAATAAGACCCCTTCTCAAAGTGTGGAAGCCAATACATGGTCCAAAAAGAGGAATATTGAAGAAGGGCAGTCATCCAATCCAAGCACTTCACAACCCTTTATCACTCCAAAAGGTGTTAGCAGTCAAAGTGCAGTCCCGAATGTGCAAAGTCAGCCCAAGCCACCTTTTAGACCAGCCCATATACTGGTTGTAACAACCCATGTGCAATAAAATATTGTGCAAGGTAAAGGTAAGTAGAAAGATAGCTCATCCCCATTCAATATTATTGAGCAAATGAAGAAAACTAACATGAACATTTCAATGTGGGAGTCATTACCTATCTCAGGCTAAAGAGATCTATTGCAAGCTGTCATGGAAAATCGGTACACATCAAATCAATCATCCAAGGATCAAGAGAAAGTAATCACAAATGTAACTCAAAAAGAAATCAAAATAGGAGGTCAATAAGGTAAAAACATGAAGCCTCCTCCATTTTACATATCTTTGATTATTGGAAATAATATTGTGCATAATTTTAGGATTTATTTGGGAGCAAGTCTCTTAGTCATGCCAAAACAAATAGTTGATCGAGTTAGGTATTCAATGTGAAATCATATCTAGAGGTGTGGTGAAATTATCTAGAGGTGTAACAATAGTTGGAGTAATCAAAATTGGACCTTACACTACATGCATGCCCAATTTTTATAATATTGTAATGTCTCGAGTCATAGACTTGCCACCACTCTTTACATTGTGTTTATCAAGGACTTCATAGCTAAAATTGGAGGCTATTTTTCAGCTAATTGGCCACATATGTTGTTTAGAAAAATGTATGGAGCTAATGCTATAATAATATATGATCATTTTGAAAACTTTCATATTCAGCCTCATACACCAAATTCAATCAATGCAAAATGTTCAACGTTCGATCAAGGAATTGCCCAAGCACTTATGAAGTAGATACCAGAGTTGGAAGCATTCTAGACTTAATTCTTGATGAATGGGAAAATAAGAGGCATGCATTTGATCCTTACAAGGAAATGGAAGACGCTGAACTAGGAATTTATTGCTTGCATGAAGAGAATCCACCTCTCCCGAGCATCACCAAGATGGATTACAAATATGCTAATGAGGTATGATAGCTATTATTTTATGGCTCAAGGAGTAAGAAAGGAATTGGAGGAGGAGGTATGCTTGATTCACCAAAAGGTACAAAATATTACTCATTTTTTCATTTTCAGATTACTTTCTCAAACAACACAGCTGAGCATGAGGCATTGATCCATAGGTTGCATTGGGCAAGGAAAAGAGGCATTAAGACCTTGCAAGTGTTTGGGGATAGTAATATGGTCATGAATCAAGTAAGAGGACAAAATGCTGCTAAGAATAACCTCCTAAAGAACTACAAAAATTGGGTATGGGATCTTCTTGAATATTTCAAAGTTTTTGTCATCAATTCCATCCCAAGGAAGAAGAATGAGGTAGAGATAGACATACAAGAATGGTGGTGCAACATTTGATGTTGTGGAATGTATCAAAAGTGAGAAAACTCAGCCCCATATCAAGGTTTTGGTAAGAATATCTGTCCCAAACCATAAGAAAAGCCAACAAGTCTTTGAAAGTGATCAAGAAATCATAAACTTCTTACAAGAAGAAGTTGATTTCTCCGCTAGAAACCAAGATAAATTGGAGCAGTAATACAGTGAGCAAGTGATGCAACTGAGAACTAACAAACTACCAATGGGCCTTATAACTTTGGAATCAATATTCAACCTGAATGATTAGTTTTAGAAAGAGAAGGAAAACATTCAAGTAAAGGGTGAAGATTTAGAGCCTATTTGAGTAGGTGAAGTTAAGATTTTGCAAATTGGAAAAGTAAGTACTCAACAAGAGAAATCTGAAATTTTCTAACTTTGTCAAGAATTTATTGATGTCTTTCCATGGAATTATAAGGATTTAAAAGGTTTCAATCAAAATTTGGCTTAGCATATAATTGATTTGGATCCAGAATCTAAGCCCATCAAGAAAAATCAAAGGCTAGTGAATCCTCACATTGAAACTCTCATGAGAAAAGAATTGAACAAGATGATTAAAGCCAATATCATATTTCATATCAAAAATTCAATTTGGGTTGTAAAATTGGTTCCGATGTGGAAGAGGATCAGAGAAATCAGATTATGTGTAGACTTTCATGACTTGAATATAGCTTCTCTCAAAGATCACTACATGCTTCCTTCAATGGAGCAAATCCTACAAGTACTAGCTAGTTCGGAAAGGTTTTCATTGCTAGACAGCTACTTAGGCTATAATCAAATAATGGTGAAAGAATAATATCAGTTCAAGACAACATTCACTACAAAATGGGGCACATATGCCTATAGGAAGATGTCATTTGGATTGTCAAATGTCAGAGCAACATTTTAGCAATCTATGGACATGGAATTCAAGGGGCTAATAAACAAGATAGTGCTCATTTATCTTGATGATATCACCGTGTTCTCAAATAATATAGTAGACCACCTTTTTCATCTCAAGAAAGTGTTTTAAAGGTATAGGAGATTGAGTGGTGTTGGTCATTCAAACATGCACCGAGTCTCATATCTAGAAGTTACCTGAGTTGTTTGAGACAACAATGGAACTGTCCCCAAGTTGTGGGACCTTGTGCACTTGGGATAGATCTCCCGAGAATGTCGGTTCCTCTACCTGCCTCTAACACTACGCTACTCCTAATGTAGAAATAAAATCCTAAACTAAAAATTCCAAGGGACCAGGGATAGAAGGATGTGTAAAAAGGGGAAATCCTAAGCCGAGGAAGGTAGTAGACAAAAAGAAAGGGTTGATCTCTCTCCACGAGTGGAAAAGGAAACAAAGAGGGCACATGAGAAGAGGGAAGATGACACATGACATATATTAACACATGGGATCGGCCTTCCAAAGACACACAACACATGAACATGGAGACTGCAAGCCGAGGAGTATACACAACATGCCAGAAAATGTAAAAAGAGAGGTGAGATGCAATGAAAATGAGAGAGAAGAAAAGAGTTCCACAAAACATGATTTTATTTCTTAAGGGATGCACAATCATTTACACTCATGACAGGAGGAAAGAATACATTGCAAAGACCATGCCAAGGTATGAGACCCATGGGAAGTCGGCCACCATTTTGGCATGGTGTCGTTACAACAGAGAGGGATTATTTTTACAAAGTAGAACTCTACTATTTATAGAAGAAGGAGAAAAGAGAAGGAGAAAGAGAGGGAAACTTGGATTTAAATCTTCAAACATCAACAATAAGTGATAAATTCCTATAAATCTACCCGTAAGGCTATCGATGTGCTTCCTTGTGTCTATTTGGCATGTAGAAGAAGGAAGAAAGAAATATATGATGAAATCGGTGATTGAGGTTGATTAGATGTGTGCATTAATGATCAGAAAGAAATTTCCCTATTTTCCACCTACCAAATCCCACCAAAATTTGAATTTGAATAATTCAACACGTAGCTTGTATTAGCAGCTCTCGACAAGTCAAAACGTATGTCGATCGAGTTCTATAGTAGAAGATACGGTTGTCGAAGATTTCAAAGCCATCCGGGAATGTAAGACATGTGAGGCACGTGGATTGACTGAGGAAATCAACTAACTATTCTTTTTTTTTTTTTTGTCTTTTATGCTACATGTCATGCACTAGTTAGTTGTTAGGAATTGACCTTATTGGCGTGCTTTGATAGGCTGTGTATTACACACTCAAGTTTTAAAGCTGATGTGGCACAATGACAAGCGCAGAAGAAGGTGCAAGGTGCGGAAGAAAAATGCAAGTGTATGAAAGGGAAACACGGGAAGGTGTGCACATAGTGCATGTGGAATAAGAAAAATCAGCACGTAAGAGGAATTCTAGTGACTTAGCCATTTTGGCAGAAAGTCTGCAGGGTGCGCGTAAGGAGTGTGCAACAAGATAGGAAAGAAAGTGGGTGCGTAGGAAGAAAGCACAAATGGAAATGGAAAAGGAGATAATAGAATGCAAAGGGAGAATTAGGAAGGCATGCGAGGGTGTATAGAGGAACCGCAATTGTTCCAAGGTGTTAATGAGAATAATCTTGAGTGCGCACAACCTGAAATGTGAAACATTAGAGTCATAATGAAAATATAAGTTATCCAGATAACTAGGAGAGTTATTTGGATAAAATTTTGAAGGATTTTAGGGCCATCTTCCTGCTAGATGAAGATACCAATATCCTTAGAATTCCATTGGGCATGGATTCAAGTGCTAAACTTGAAAATCTGATCTACAACTTGAAGAACATCTCGTTGTCACTTCTAGCATTGTCTGTAATCCGAACTCGAACTATGCTCTCATATGAATATATTCTTAATTAGGTTGATGAGAGTGAAAGCTATGCATGGACCATTGGAAGCGCTCTACTACCAAAATTAAATTGCTATCCCATGAAGAAACAAAAGGGACGCGCAAGTGTAACAGAAAAGAAAGGTGCCGAGAGGGAGCATTCCAAAACAAAAGCACACCACTATGTACAAAACATAAAAACATGCATGTCCCAAATAGAAAATGTAAAGTGTGTGCAAGCACTTGCGTTACATCGAAATCAAACCTAAACTAACCTACTCTAACCATGAGTAAGGGATGCTCAAGTAAAACTTACATTAGACAGGGAGAAGTAACTTCCCTTCCTCACAAATTACAACCATGTAATTGATTTGGTGTTGAACATGGTTGGAAACAAGAGTTAAAAATGGTTTTTTTAGAGGGTTTTTCACTCTCCTAAAAGTATCAAAAATAAAATATACACCTCCTAGATTTTTTTCGCACTTATATTTGGGAGGCGTTGCTAATCGAACTTTGGTGTCTTTGAGCTTGACCTCATGCTCTGAAGTGAGCATGACTAGTGGTAACTTTGTCTTTGGCTCTAGGATAGCTAGATATTTGATTGGGCATGGTCTAATCCTTGTGATTTTCCCACTACTTTGAAACTCAATCCCATAGATGGGATTTTCAAACTCTCCTCATGAGGGGGAGCGGTTACAGTTAGGGTGCGCATGGTTTTGCATCTAAAAGAAAATAAAACTCCTTTTGGAGCGCACCCCTGGGATTAACTAAATTTATTCTAAAATAGACGTCTATATGATTTCCTCTTCCCAGTTAGATTCACATGAGTCATGCCATTCTTCAACTGTTATATAGTCATCAAACACGATGACGTTGGTTGGGAAAGGCATGTTGGCAGGGGGATTTTAATTTTTGGTAAGCTGATTAGACAGAGGAGACTTGGAGGAAGGTGGAAGGATATGCACGTGAAGGCATGGGATGCATGCGAGCAAGAGGAGTGGAAGAACACGTAGGATGGGTGATTGAAAAAAATTAAGGTGAGATGATGGATGAGGGGAATTCTTAATGGGGACAATGCATAAGAAGCTGGGAACATGTGCGCAAAGACACATTTGAGATGATGGAAGTTAGCACGAGAGGTGTGGGAGGGTTATATGATGGTAGTGTAGGGTTGCCCCATTGATAGGGTTTCTTTGTGCTACATTTATGAGCCTCCATTTCTTCTTCCCAATCAGTAACCTAAGGTATCATCTCGGTGATAAATTGTACCTTACATTGGGTGCTAAACTAGTGTGGTACAGGGCAGACCCATGGACAAGGGACCTTGTAGCAAACTTTAGCTTCCTTTATGGAGCACTTGACTTTGAGCTGCATCATGTCCATCTCCATATTTTGCACCTACCTCTTAAAATCATCTTCAACTAAGGATTTTCCACCATCATCTGCATAAACTTGTTCTTCATAAACATTTTTGTTAGAAAAAAGTGGGTTATATGCATATTCAGGATGATAGGGCTCATAAAACTGATTTGGAGGAGGATTTTAGAACTGTGGGGATGGAGAAAAATAGCTCTACTGCTGCAAATGATAATTCCATGAAGGGAAAGAATTCATGATTACACAAATTCAAAAGAGGAAGGTGGAATGATGGAAAAAGGAGAAATGAATGAAAGAAAGGGGGAAGACTAGACTACGAATGAAATACTTGGTGTGTTTTGATCAATGGAGTCATCAGATGCATTGAAAGATGCCTCCAAAGGTTAGATCTCAACAATAACACATTAAACTTACTGAGATGAAGATGTATAACTCTTCAAACTAGTCCCACCGGCTTGCCATAAATTCTTGTTCGCTCAAACGTGCATCCGCATCTTGGATCTGGAAGAGTCGAGTTGTTTGAGATAAAAATGGAACTCTCCGAAAGTTGTGGGACCTTACACACTTGGGATGGATCTCCAGAGAAGGCCGGTTCCTCTACCTACCTCTAACACTATTGCTACTCCTAATGCTGAAAGAAAATCCTACACTAAACATGCCAAGGGACTAGAGATAGAAGGATGTGCGAAAGGGAAATCCTAAGCTAATAAAGGCGGTAGCACGTAAAGAAAGGGTTGATCTCTCTCCATGAGTAGCGAAGGAATATATGATGAAGATGAATAAGTACTTGAGAATGGAGAAAATAAAGAAAATTTTGGATGCATTGATGAAGAAATAAAAAATAGTTACCGACTCAATATTGAGTATATGGAATATGATTCTAATGAAGGTGAATATGAAAAAGTAGTTGATGATATGAACAACCATTCTTTTCAAAAAGTATTTACTAGGTCTCAAAACCAAAAGAAATAAATTGAAAAACCAAATGAGATGGCCAAAGCCAAGGAAAACCCTTATTGGCAAGAGTTTAGGTATAAGTCACCGAAGTCCGGGAGATAGCTGTAGATAGGTAAAGAAAACCACAAAGGAGAAAGGAAGTCACAAAATGAAGTATGAAGATAAATCATGCCAAATCATGTCAGAATATGATAGAGGCACGAGTCAAAGGAAGTGACCTTTGAAATATATTGTATTTTGTATATTTATTGTAATCAATGTATTATGTAAAGTGTGCATCACAAAAGACATATGTGAATTCCATTTTGAGATTTTGTATGAGAGTAAGAAAGGGAAGAATATGCATGTACTGAAAATTGATGTAATCATTATTGATAAATAAATAAAAGATTGGAGTTGGAGTAAAATTTATTATGTGTTTTCATTTACATTTATGTTCATAGATTAGATGTGGTGTATTTCTCACGTACATCCTTAACCATGATCAATTACTTCCTAAGCCCTACAATCTTGTTGGGGTTTTAGGTCAACATTTGGTGTCTGAGCCTAGGTTTCTCATGTTAAGTGGATGTCAAGAAAGATCTCACCACCTGGATACTGGAAACCTGCATTATTAGAAATTGAAAATTGGTGGGAAAAGCATATCGACATATTTGTGAAAGGGGAATCAAAAAGACGGAAAAATCACCTATAAAGTGGCAGAAGCAGAAACTTTTGGAGAATTCGGAGAAGAATTTTGGTCTTATTTTCCTCACTCATTGTGGCCTTTCTTATTAGCACATGCAAAAAGGACCAAATGGAAGTGCATGTATTTGAGACAACCTTTTGAGTGGACTACGAAAAATTAACAATAGTAAAATACCTCGATGAACCATGGACCAAAGAAATTGACTATTGGTATGAGACTACATTAGATTATTTTATAATCATGTGGGAAATACAAGGTTGGATGAGCTTTGAATAATAAGAAACAAGAAGTGTTAAGCGGAGCCCATGGTCATTTCCTTCAATTAGTTCCATTCTTAATCAAGGTGTTAATGATTGAAAAAGGATTAATTAGAGAAGTAGACAAGTTCCTTTAGGGGGACAAGAACCATGGGATGGCGGAAGTGAAGGGGAGATGATCCAAGAATCATGAATTATCAGAATTAATGGGGCATTGGTTGGGGTGGCAGAAATAGGTCGACATGAAAAAGGGAAAAACAAAAAATAGAAAAGTTAGAGGTTAGAACAAGAGGATTAAGAAAATTAAAATTAGGAGATAGTTAAAATGAAGGGAATGCAAGAGAGAGTGAGATTAGCCAAAAAAGGAGTTAAAAGAAAAGGCAGAAAGATAGAAACTGGAAAGAGAAGAGAGAGAAAATAAGATGAAAGAAAGAAAGGAGAAATTGAATAAGGTTAAGAAAGGAGAAGAGAAGGTAGAGAAAATAGAAGATTCACCCACATCAAGTGGAGGCCAGAAATTGGCTCACCCAAAAATGGAGGTGGACACTTCAAGTCTCACTATAATACCTACATCATGTGGAGACCAATTAGGTTTTGTTACTCCATGGAATCTTGTGGTATAATATACTATAGAAAGTCCAATTCAACAATCAATGACATGAGAGAAGCAATATTAGCAAGAGATTTACAACAATTGGTAGGAATTTTAGATCCAACATTCAAAAGAGTTTTAGAAGTAGAGAGATGGAAATAAGAGGAGATGAGAACCCCATTAATGATTAAAGAAAAAGGAGAGGAAGAGGAAGTTAGTATTATGAGAAACTTGTTAGAGGAATTTGGTGAGAAAGTAGAGATAGTGGATGAACAGGATAAGGAAAAAGAAAGTGTAGATATATGAGAAGAAGAGGAGATAGAAGTGATAGAAGAGAATATTGAAGAAAAGGATAGAGAAGAGGACCAAGAAAGGAAAGAAGAAAAAAATAAGAAAAGAAGAAGTGATGAAGAGTTAGAGGTAGATCATAGACTAAGGAATATTAAAGATAGAAAAGTAGTTATTGATAATGTTAGTTATGAAAAGATGCCAAATAAAGAGACCCCCCAACCAACCACGTGAATTCCCAAAGGAGATGACCCCTAGAGCAGATGTCATTCCATGTGTCACTTGAGACACCGATTGAGAATCTACAAAAAGAAATAAGTTTGGAGGAAGATATCAAATCCTAAGAGAAGAGAGTAAGAGGAGACAAGAAACAGTAAGAGAATTTCAAGAATTACTAGGTGAACTTTACTTTGATATTGAATTGAGTAGAGATAAAGGGAGAAAGAGAAATTTAAAACCAAAACATAATCAAACCAAGAAAGTAAAGCAAATTAAACAACAACCTGTTGTGCATCCTAGAAAAATACTTGGCCCACCATGGCTTAGAAAGATTAAAATGCCCATTTTTGAAAGGATTAAACTGATGCATTAGAACATTTTTCCTACTGGATCATTATTGGAAGAGTAACAATACCATGGATGAAGTGATGAAGCAACAAGTATTTCACGTGTTCTTTGAAGGGTGATGCACTAAGGTGGTATATGAGGTTATCATCATAAGGTACGAAACCATGGGTGGATGTCGAGAAAGAGTTCAAAACAAATTTTCATTTCCTAGAGGCACCACCACAAGAAGGAGTGAGAAAAATGAGGGATCTGGTTCAAAAATAAGGAGAATCAATAAAATATTTTAGTCAAATATTTAACCTTGTTACTAGAAAATTAGAAGATCCCCTGATGGATAAGAAAAGGGTTGAGTGGTTCACCTCCATAATTACTTCCTTATCTCAGATTTACACTAGATACAAAACAGTTTCAGACACTTGCAAAATCAATTGAGATGGTGATCAAATTGGAGGCTCAGCCCTGGAGAAGGGAAGGGGAGACATCAATAAAAATTAAACTAGAAAGAGTACAATTGGAACTTGCAAAATTGAAATTACAACAAGAAATATAAAGGACTGAAGGATTGAGGAGCAGTTATCCTCCTAAAAGTAATTCAAGACCAAAAATGTGGTGTACTTGTCTATTACAATGAAGGGCATAGTAGACTAGAATGCCCCTACTTTGAACACGTAAAGAGAGAAGTTGTATTATGAGTACATTCTTCATAGAAAGCATCATCAACAATATACTCCATCTAAACAAACATGGTGTGGAATCTGTAGGCTTTGGGACCAACACACTTAGGAAACTTGTCCTCTATTAGAAGTAGCACCACCTACAAATCAATTGATGTATTGTACCACATGTGGTTCTTACAATCATTATCACCATACTTTCCCTTTGGTTGATGCATTGGATGATTTGAAGGATTATGTTGCTAGGAGAGCTATGGCTACAATGCAAAAATACAACACCTAACCCTCCTCCTACACAACCAGATGAATGATTACAACACCTACACAACCATCTCAACAAATGATAACTACACCACAATACCCAAATCAACAAGGTGGTCAGCCACAATTTGGAGGTGGATACCAAGGAAACAATTACAACCCAAATTACCAAGGTTACAATGATGGGGTTTCCATGGAGGGTATCACAGTGGATTTAGAGGAGGATTTAGAGGAGGATATAGAGGAGGATATAAAGGAGGCTATGAAAACTATAGGGAGGTAGAGGTTACCAAGGATATCAAGGATATAATGATGGTGGTTACCATGGGGATACAATCAAGGAGGTGGATACCAAGATAGATGACCAATGAATTGCTACAAATGTGGGAAAGATGGACACCTTGCTAGAAATTGTACAGAACCTTGATCCATGTGGATTTTTTCATAAGAAGGACATAATGCATTCCACTATCTGGAAGCCACACAATTTTATAGAAGTGGATTAACAAGATCAGAGGAATTGGCAAAAACACTCAGAGGAAGGTACAACACATAACTAGAATTCCTTGGGATGAAGCTACCATAGAAAAAGATAAGGCCACAAGGGTTATGTTCTTTGAAGGAACCACTGCTTTAGGGACTAATACTTCAGGAGGGAGGACCACAGAAGAGGATAGAAGAGAAGAAACAAGAGAAAGCTACTTGAGGAGAAGGGCAACAAAGGTAGGAAAAACATCAAAGAACCATAGTACAAGGTAGCAGTTACAACTAGAAGTGCCACTAAAATTGAAGTAGTCCCAAAGAAAAAGAAAATAATAAGGATGCCCCAAGAACAACATTCTTTAGATGAAGAGGAGTGGAATCCCAAAGAAATTAGACTAGGACTACACTTAAAAGAAGTAAAAGAGTAGAGCACTGGTAAAAGAAGCACAAGAAAATGAAGAAAGAGAGAAGAACTACTTTAGTGAAGAAGAAGTGATTGCTCTGAAGGAATTAGAAAAGATGACCATCAATCAGGGTTTAGTAGAAAAATAAAACAATTTAGAAAATATTGGAATAAGGAGGAGAGGATGCATCATGTCCATCGAATTGAATGAGGACCCAATAAGAAAATAAATGCATTTCACACTCAAATGAACATGGCGCAAGTACCATCTATCTAGATGTGGATATTTTGACACCACCATCACCAAGGTTTTATTAGATCTTGGCATGAGATGTTAACATGATGTCAAGACCACATGGGAAATGCTTGGAAAACCTACTCTAGATCCCATGAGGTACTTTATTGGATTGGTGGATGGATCCTCTAGACAACCTATAGGAGTGTTGAAGAATGTCGAGGTGAATTTTATGGGAATAAAAAAATTGGTGAACTTTGAGGTAGTGGAGAATGTTGTTGAGAACCCTTCTTATAATGTCATTCTAGTGTTAGAATGGTTTGTATATTGTAATGGAACTTTGAGCTCAAGAAGAAGAAGTAACTTTACACTCAAATGGGATATGTGTTCACGTACCCCTACATGTTGGGATGAGTTTCGCGTGTGGACAGAGGAGGTATGGCCTAACCTTGAGGAGGATGACTTTGATGAGATACAAGGAGTATATGCACTAAACAATTTTATAGTATTGACAAGGAATTTGAGCCAAACTTAGATGGTGAGATTTTGGTCAAATTGGAAGACACCGTAGAAGAGTCAGATAATGCGGTGGAAGCATGGATTCATGGATTCCTAAAACAAGTACACAAAAATTATATTCAGCAAGGAGAATACTACCACGGGTCATCACATTGGAAGATAACCACGATACTGTGGGTGACATTGTTTCACCCACTAGAGACAACTTTGAAAAGAAGAAGAATATTATTCAGCTCAAGAAGAAGAAGATGACAATTTTTATGCCAACCCAAGAGAGTTTTTCCATGGAAGAAGAAAAGATAAAGGACCTTCCAATAAAAAGAGTATACAAATTAAGTAGAGGAGCATCTCATCAGACACTACCAAAGTATTCAGGCTTTGGAGATATAGAAGGATACATAAATATTATGGAGAGAATATTTCCAAATGAAGTAAGGATAGAAGCACTAGATGATACCTTGACCATAAATGTCGTGAGTTGGTGGGAAGTGCATAAAGAAAGTATATCTCGATGGAAATCAGTAACTATCCTACTCAAAGCAAGATTCATGGAAAGTGAAGGATATTATGCCGTGATCCCTGAGTATACTAGAGAAACAGATCCATGGAAACATGTTCAAGCATGTGAGCAGCATTGGAAGATATGCGGAGAGACTTATCCTCTATTATGGAATTAATTATTTGTATGGACCCTCGGGCCCATACCACAATCATGGTATACACACCAAGAGGTTAGGTGGGAAACAAAATATTTGGATCAGATTATGAAGGACTTATGCCATACTTTTTCCTTTTGGGATGGATTTGAACATTTGGAGGGCGCTATAGAAGATTAAAACATTCTTGTTTCTAACTCCAAAAGAAATCAGTTTAACAATTCTCTAAAGACACAAAGAATCCATAATGGGATATTATAAAACCATAAGAAATCCCAAACAAGATAAAAGAGATGGTAAAATGCTACAATGTAAACAAGAAGATAAGGAAGAAGAAAAACCAGAGAACTTAAGATACAAAGTCATAGAAGATGAGAGATCAATGGTAGAAAACAAAGATGAAGGAGAAAAATACTATTATCAGCCATTAAAAATAAGGAATGAAAACATTGGAACAAAAGGAACTGAAAAACTAGCCAAAATTGGAGATTATTGGATAGAAGAAGAAGTAGCTAAAGTAGTGGAGTTGCTACAAGAATTCCAAGACATCTTCCCAAAGGATTTCAAATAATTGAAAGGGATAAAATAAGAACTTGGAATAATGAAGATTCAGATCAGGGAGGGGTTCAAACCAATGAAGAAAAGACCATACAAACTAAACCCAAATTTGAAGGTGAAGGTGAAATCTGAAATAGACAAAATGTTGAGTGTTGGAATCATTAAACTAGTTGATGATGCAGAATGGATCAGTCCCATGGTGATCCAAAACAAAAATACTAGAGAGATCCATATTTTTGTAGACTATAGGGAGTTAAATAAATCTTGTGTACATGATCCTTTTCCAACCCCCTTTTTAGAAGAAGTACTAGAAAATGTAGCTAGAGAGAAGTGTATTCTTTCACAAATAGTTTCTTTGGGTACCAACAAGTCAAAATTGCTCTAGAGGACCAACCAAAAACCAATTTTTCCATTGAATGGGGATCCTTCATGTATACAGTCATGTCAATTTTGATTGAAAAATGCATCGGTAGTATTTAGTAGGATCATGATAAATGCTTTCAAAGATTTTATTCATGATTTTTTAGAATTTTATCTCGATGATTGGACGGTTTATGATCTGTTGAAGAATCACATACAAGTCTTAAGATTGATGTTTCAAAGGTGTAGAGTGTTACAAATTTCTTTGAACTTGAAAAAATGTATCTTCTTGACTCCTTTTGGTACTCTATTAGCCACATAATATGCAAGGAAGGTTTATTAATTGATCCTATGAAGACTTCAGTAATTGTAAATTTACCACCGCCAAAAACTCAAAAGGACGTAAGGAAAATCTTGGGATATATTAGATATCATAGGAAATTTATCAGAAACTATGTAAAAATAAGTGCTCCTTTAGAAGAGTTGTTGAAGAAAAGAACCAATAAACAAATTCCTTGGTCTAAAGAGTGTGCAAATGCATTTGAATTTCTAAAAGATAAAATTCTACATGCACCAATATTGATCTTCCCTGATTGGAAGGTACCATTTCATGTTCATGTGGATGCATCTGGAATAGCAATTGGAGTTGTGTTGACACAGTTGAGGGAGAAAATGGACCATCCAGTAGCATTTGCTAGTAGGAAGTTGGCGAAGGCAGAAAGAAACTATACCACAACAGAAAGAGAGGCCCTAAGTATGGTATATGCTTTAATGAAATATAGACAATACTTACTTTCCACTTCCTTCACATTTTACACTCGATCATGAACCACTGAAATATCTACTGAATAGACCAGTATTACAAGGAAGAATTTTTGATGGCTGATGCTCTTCCAAGAATTTGACTTCACCGTAGCAGTGAAACCTAGAAAGCTAAATTATGGCCTTAATTATTTATCAAGGATCGAGAATGGAGAAGATGAAGGACTGATAGAGGATGATTTTCCTAGAGCACACTTATTCTGAATTGAGGCCATACCAAAGGAATTTGATGAAATTTCTCAACTTCTACATATAGGAGAATTTCCAAGTGATTACACCCAGCAAAAAAGAAGAGTTTGTTGACGAGAGCATTCCCATTTACTTTAATCCAAGGACAATTGTACAAAAGGGACAAGATGATGTCCTAAGAAGGGTAGCACTAGAGCATGAAAGGAAAAATATATTGGTGGAAGCACATGAAGGGATAGTTGGCGGACATAATGGAGGAGAAAAACAACAAGAAAGGTGATGATGGTCAGGTTGTGGTGGCCCACATTGTTTAAAGATGCTCATAAACATGCCGAACCTGTGATATTTTTCAAAGAGTTGGAAAACCAAACGCAAGAGATGAAATTCCACTCAAACTTGTTTTGGCATTGGCCTCATTTGAGAAATGGGCTATTGATTTCATAGGACCCATCAAACCAACCATCAAACACTCTCAAGCAATATTTATCATCACTGGAACAAAATATCTAACAAGGTGGGCGAGAGGAGGTTCCCACAAAATATTGCACTACAAAAAAATAGCAGCTAAATTTTTGTATGAAAACATAATTACAAGATTTGGATGTCCATTAAGTATCACCAGTGACCAAGGCAAGCACTTTGTAAATGAAACCATCCAAGAACTACTAAGTGGGTTCATGATTAATCATAATATAAGTACTCCATACCACCCGCAGGTAAATGGAACAGTAAAAGTGTTTAACAAGGTATTGGAGAAGGTCTTAATGAATATTTTCTCGCTACAAACTGTTGATTGGGACTTGAAGATACCGTCGCTCTATGGGCATACCGCACAACATACAAGAGGCTCACAAAGTATTATCCATTCAGATTAGTATATGGATTGGAAGTCACGGTCCCCATAGAGTTTATTCTACCTAGTTTAAGATTTGTTGTAGTATTTTGGATGACAGAAGATGATTCCTTACACGAAATATTGATAGAACTAGAAAAGTTGGATGAAAAGATATTTTACAGTTTGCATACAATCAAAAATAGGAGAAGATAAGACAAAAATCATCGCATGACCACATCAAGAAGAAGCAGTTTGACATAGGAGATTAGGTACTCCTTTACGACAGTAAATACAAATATCAAGGAAATTAAAGGTTAGATGGTTGGGGCCATATCTTATCAAATAAATACTACCTTCATGAGTGGTAAAACTATAGACCTTACAGTTAAAAGAGCTACGGGACATGTGAATGGAGTAAGGTTGAAGACATATGTGACTTACCAATACAAAAAAATCAGTAATAAGAATACCAACCTACTTGAAAACCGTAAATTTGGCGGGTAGGTCAAAGAGTAAGATGAAAACCCACAAGGGCGTATCTACCCTTAGCAAAAAAATAAAAAGGAGAAGAGAATGTTAGGAATATTTTAGTTCTTGTGAACATTAGATAAATCTATGTGTGTGCAATAATGAGTTGTCATATACAATTCATAGATAAGTTTGAGAGATACTAGGAATTGTTAGAGAGATTTGTGTGAGATAGAGAGACTCTAGGAGATCATGATTGAATCCTTTTTAGGAGACTATCAATCTATATATTTTAATATCCTATATTGAAATAACATCCGGAGGTTTTCAATATCAAAACTCTATTATTCTATTTCCAGTGTATTAATTCTCTGTATTTTTCTTATTAAATCTGGTTCAAGCTCTGCATTTGGTATCAGAGCAGGTATGGAGTCCTGAGATATTCTTTGGGTAACCATTATATTTTTGGTTGCTCTGTTGATGATCATACCCAAGTGTAGCTCAAACTAGAGGAAGATTAATCAAGTAGCATTTAAGCTTGAGGAATGTGAAGAAGGCATTGACCTACCGGAACCATCATCAATTCCATCGACCATTGCAGTCTTCCACGCATTCATTCCATCTCCACTCATAGTCATTTGTGCTTTCTGCAGTCATGGATCTGTCAAAGTTCCTACATTCTTGTCATTCTCATGGACATAACGTGGCAGGTAGTTGAAATGTCAATGTGGACAGTTGTCAATAGTAGAAGAATTGGGATCGACTGATTTGGAGTAGCATTGGCTCGTTCTCGCTGTCCACTTGCAAGCTCAAATTGACGTGGATATTCAATGCGTGTTGGCTCATACGGACTGCAATCTACATTCTATGGAGATCCTCATCCAAACATGAATTCCACCACCAAATCTACATTGGGTGATGTTGAAGAATCGAGATTAATTTCAAATTTGTAGTAGAGGATTTGTTGTTTTTTTATATGGCAAGTTTGATTTTTTAGAATTGCCGCATGAGGATTACGGGGATATATTTCTGTTTGGAAAACCTAGGACATGAGGATTGCAGTTATACACTTTGGAGGTATCTCAAAAGCTCGCCACCACAGATGACTCTCGGCTTTGGGATACATACGAGCACACAAACTTAGAGGTAATGGACGTAGGAGGGCAATCGGTGACCTCTCGTCAGGCACCATCGACGAGGCCGCGACACAAATTTGGTGGCCATGTTTTTTCAGTTGTGTGATGAGTGTTTTCTTTCAGTGTGCAATTGTGAAAATAAGAACAAATTATTGTTCAATTGTAATGTATAAAATTCCTGAATGTAACTCCTGATGTAATGAAATAGGTGAACAAAAGCACCATAGTAAGATAGTTCATGGATCTTGAAAAGGTTTGTGGGAGATCCAGAAAACCACACGAGGTGGATAGGTGATGGATCTGTTACACGTCAAGGTTTGTGGTAAACCTGTAAAACCATAGAAGGTTGAGCATTGCTCCCTTCATTAGTATCAAGGTCATGAGTCACAAAGTTTGACATGCTCCATAGAGGAGAGCATACTACAGATAAGAGTGTGTATGTTTTTCCCATGTTCACACTAAGGGGGTGAATGTTAGGAATAGTTTAGTTATTGTGAACATTAGATAAATCTATGTGTGTGCAATAATGAGTTGTCATATACAACTCATAGATAAGGTTGAGAGATACTAGGAATTGTTAGAGAGATTTGTGTGAGATAGAGAGACTCTAGGAGATCATGATTGACTCCTCCTTTGTAGGAGACTATCAATCTATATATTGTAATCTTCTATATTGAAATAACATCCGGAGGTTTTCAATATCAAAACTCTATTATTCTATTTCGGTGTATTAATTCTCTGTATTTTTCTTATTAAATTTGGTTCAAGCTCTACGTAGAGTAGAAGAACACCAGGCTATTTGAAAACCAAAAATTCGGTGGGTAGGTCGAGGATAAGATAAAAACCCGCAAGTATGTCTCTACCCTTAAGAATAAAATTGATAGTTAAAATAATCCGCGGAGGAAAGATACTTGGGTAATAAAGGAAGAGAAAAACCACGGAGGAATCATACCTACAAAATAAAGGAAGACAGATAAAGGCATCAAGGCCATGAAATGAAGAAACAATAACATTCCGTGAAATAGAGAAACGCATAAATTCACATATAAAGGAGAAGAATGAAACTGCAGTTTGAACAAGGAAAAGAAAGCTGCGATATAAAGAAATAAAATAACTCTCTAAACAAAGGAGAAATCAAAATGAAAAATGAAGTAAATCCAGCAAATCCACATAAAAAGAAGATAAAAAGCCACGTAAAAACTATGTTCAAACCACATAACAAGGAAATCCACACAACGAAGCAAAAACACAAAACAAAGAACAAAGCCGACCCCCTCTACGAAACAATAAATGTGGTAGGTGGAAAGCAACAATATAAAAGGCATTGAAGGATAATGCACTAAGGCACAAAAATCTCAAGGCAAGATCGGAGAAAAGGGTAAAGAAGAAAACCAGGGCACAAGCTGGGGAAATTACGAAAGTAAAATAGTGTCTCGGTTGAGATCACACAAGTAGAGCTTCTAAAGCCAAATTTTCTAAAACACATTGTTAAATCATACAAAACCGATCCAAAAGGAATTTTTAGCACATCCCATTCAAATTCACATGCGCCAAGGAATTACAAAAGTATATACACTCCCAAATTTTGGAATATGATCACACAACACTCAAAGTGGAGAGAGCATTGTTGTTAGAGGAAGATTCAAATACAAAGGAATGAAGCTGGTGTATAAGAAGAATTCTAAAGTGATCAGAGAATTAAAAATTGATGCGTGGAGCTGAATATACTATTTTCCTAGGGTAGGTTCTATGATTTGTGTTCTATTAAGTCATTTCCACAATAAAATTCTATACTTAGACCAACCATATCAAATCAACATAGAATTGATGGATAGGGTTACAAGATTAAGGGAGAAAGGATGCTCAGAAATCTCCAAAAAGAAGATAGCATTAAAAGAGACACTGAGAAATGGGTATAACCAAGAAGAAACGTAGAGTACGGATAGCAGAAATTTCTAATCATACATTAAGGTATGCAATTAAAGCCATATGTCTGAAAATCTATCATACAAATAGGGAAGATGGTGCCCACGGGATTAGCACACAAATTTCCCTAGAGATGGTTCAATTTCATTTAGAGTATAACCTTGCAGAACTATTAGTGAAAAAAATTCCATCAAAATACTAGGAGAATAAAATAGGGGAAGCACACTTTTTCTACAGCTCATTGTTGATATGTTTGGCTATGTACTTCACCAAAACCCTACCTCATAAAACTGAAACAATAGAATGGGATGCAAATAAACCTATCATGGAACAAATTTGTGCACATATGGTTACTCTTGATGTAGTAACTCAGATTACATCATTGTTAGGTTGGACTAAAATAATTAAGCAAATCATTGGCAAAAAATCTAGGATATTTGAGCAAGTTGTTATAAAAGATGAAAAGGAGGTTTATTTTATTGGAGAC
The DNA here is from genome assembly GCA_018340775.1 of Taxus wallichiana var. yunnanensis. Taxonomy (NCBI): domain Eukaryota; kingdom Viridiplantae; phylum Streptophyta; class Pinopsida; order Cupressales; family Taxaceae; genus Taxus; species Taxus wallichiana. The sequence continues at coordinate 363,125,706 of CM031238.1, forward strand.
ATAGATTATACATTTATTTTTCCTCTGTACCATACATAAAACACATGCTTGCATTACCTTATGAGGTGTCAAATGAACTTGTGGCTACATCTGTAGAAGTAATTAGAAGTCTGCCTATCGATTCTACTAAAGCTAAATTGCAAAATTTTGATGAGGTAATTGAAGAAACATTTGAAGAATATCGACAAAAATTCTCCACACAAATGGACAAGGTAGAGTCAAGCGAATCCCTTCCTAAAACATACAAATGGAAGAAAGCCCCTAGCATTACAAAGCCCATTACAAAAAGGAAAAAGATTTAGCTAAGAAGGTAAACTAAAGGAAGCCACAACCAACAAGGATAAAGATGAAATAGAATCTGAATAAATAGAAGACATTTCTGAATCAGAGGAAGAACAATTATACACTCCATCACCACCACATCTACAGGACCCATCAGTACCATCAATTTCAGAAGAAGTGGAACCGGTAAAAGAAACAATACTTAGTCAACAAGCCTATACCTATTATCATAAATGTCTAACTACTGGCGACATCTTATAACTTTCCCAAGAACACATCACAAGTACATGAGGAGAACATATGGTTGTAGCGAGAATCCATAGTGTACTATCTAGAGAAGCATGAATTTATACTTAAAGATATAAGTCACTTGCTTACACCATCACTGGCAAAAGAGATACAAGACCAAATAGAGATAGAGCAAACACATCACTTAGGCACACTTCAACAAGAACAAACCACTCTCAAACAAAATAAAATTCACATTAAGAGTGTGTTACATCGCATAAAGGAAGTGGATGAGCTAATTGGCATGTTGATGAAATAAAAGAAGGAGAGAGAAGACCAAAAACAAGACAACAAATTAGAAGATCAAAAATATCATGGACACACACAAGAGCAAGGAAAAGAAGAATTGGATAGGAAACAAAAGGAAGAAGACATTAAAAAGCGAGAAAGTGGAGAAGGAGAGAAAATTAGAAGAAGGCAGAAGAAGACTGAAAAATTGAATAAGAAGCTAAAAAAACAAACATAAGAAGAAAAGAAGAAGAAAGGAGAAGGAGAAAATAAGAATAAAGAAGAAGAAGAAAAGAAGAAGAAAGAAGAAGAAAAGAAAAAGAAAGAAGAAGAAGAAAATAAAAATAAAGAAGAAGTAGAAAATAAAAAGAAATAAGAAGCATAAAAAGAAGAAGAAAGAGGAAGAATAAAAGTAGAAGCAAGAAAAATAATAGAAGAAGAAGGAAGCAAAAGAAAAGAAGCGTAAAGAAGAGCAAGAAAAGAGCGGTGAAAGCAGAGCAAGAATAGAAAAATAAATAAGAAAAAGAGAAGGAAGAAAAGGAGAAGGTAGAACAGGCTAAACAAGCACTACAAATATTATCTTCTAGCCTATTCACAACACCATCACCTCGAGACTCACTAGCGAATCAAGCGAGGCTCTGCGAGAAGAGGAAATAAGAATAATCTTTCTAACTGCAACAAGGATTTGTTGAGAAAACTACGGAGGGATTTAAATTCCACTTAGAAAGATAACTCCTTTACAAAAATCTTGTTGTAGTCAAGTGTTAGAGCAAAGTGCCACTCAAGAATGGATACAAAGGTGTGTATAATTAGAGGAGGCAATGCAAAATATGTTCATCAACATTCAAACAGAATAAGCCACAAATCAAGATTAATACTACATTGTCCGTTGAAGCATCTACTAAATACGTAGTAGGAAAAATCCTGAAATAACACCACATAAACTTAGAGGTAGAGAAAGAAACAATCCGTAAAATTGCAATAAGAGAATACTAGGAAGATGCCAAGAAACCTCATGTAGCAAAGAATTAGAAAAAAAGAAGTGAATTTCAAACCATAGTGAAGAAAGTAAGACAAAACTTAACAATGTCAGGGGTATACCACACCTATACCATTGGATGGCCAAGTATGACCAAAGAAGACAAGGGAAAGATGGAAAAAATGAACAAGACATACATAAGATGTCTACAAAATATGACATTCTACAAGACAAGGATGGTGCACAAAGGAGGAAATTAGCAGAGCTTATGGAGAAATATCAAACCCAATAGAGGGGGCAGAAAGAAAATATCTACGACATGCAATAATGTAGCACTACATTGGATAAATCTTTGACACATGATGCAACAAGAAACTACACTTGCACAAGATCGATGGAAGGAAATACAAGCACATCCCACTCCATCAGAATTGGTGTCACTAATTCAAGAGAATACACAACTATAGGAATGGATTAATCAAGTGCATTCTCATTTGACTTCATGGCTTCACTATGAAAATAATATCATTCCCAAATTACAAATTACATACCGCAAAATACACCGTAGAATATTAAATGTCAAGGCATCCCAATAAACCCAGTCAGGAGATTTGAGCGAAGGAACTTCTCCTTACACGCCAGGACGTATAAGTTCTGGGGAGGTTGATGCTTTTATACCTTGGTGTCCCATAAATCCAGTTGGATAAGTCGAGTGAGAGAACCCTTCCCTAAGCCAGACGTCTAATTCTTGGTGGTTGATGCCCATTGATCCCAATTTTGGGAAAAAAAAGTTGAAGGAGTAAAATTCATCATTTGTTGTCTCAAGGATGAGACAAAGTTTAAGAGGGGGGATAATGTTGGCAGGAGTTTAGGTATAAGTCGCCAAAGTCTAGAGATAGCAGAGAAAGGTAAAGACATCCACAAAGCAAAAAGGAAGTGTGAAATGAAGTAAAGTCACACATAAAGCAAAGAATTTGCCAAAGACTATAAAGCCCTAGTACATAGAGAAAGTCGTGTAAGACTAAGAAGAGCTATGGAAGACTGGAAGAAGCAGTAGAATCGAATTAAAGCTGCGTAATGAAGATAAATCATGCCCAGATTGTATCGGAAGATGATAGAGGCACGAGTCAAAGTAAGTTACCTTTGAAAGAGATTGTATTTTTATTTTTATTATAATCAATATATTATATAAAGGGTGCATCACGAAAGACATATGTGAATGTCATTTTGAGATTTTGTATGAGAGTGAGAAAGGGAAGAATATGCATGTATGAAAACTTGATGTAATCATTATTGATAAATAAATAAAGTGTGGAGTTTGGAGTAAAATTTGTTATGTGTTTTAATTTACATTTATGTTCATAGATTAGATGCGGTGTATTTCTCACGTACATCCTTAACCGTGGTCAATTACTTCCTAAGCCCTATAATCTGGTTGGGGTTTTAGGTCAACAACCCTAATCTTATTTCAGTAATTTCTAAATAGGGGACTCCTTTTCCAATTCAACCTAAAGAGAGGACCCTTTAGAAAATTACACCCATTTTTATACCTCAATCTTCCCCTAGTATTCCTAATACCATTACCCCACCTAATCAAGTACCATCTAATCTTCAAAGCTCCATCCCCACTTCTTCATTAATCCCTACCTTATTTATCATAGATCACGTAAATAGATCCAAGATCCAAATGTTAGAGGTTGAGTACCTAAAAGATAATCTTGAATAATTTTGATAGGCTATTTAGGTATTTCATAAGTAAAAACCTCTCCTCTTATTAGTTCCTTTGTCAAACAACCTCTTACCTAATCGGAAGGGTCTTATTTCCTATAATAATATGAAAACTACTTCATCCTCATCTAGAAAGATATATCCCTTATATTTATCTTTTCTCATTAATGGTTTTAATCTTAGCAATAGTATCATTGATTATGGATCCTATGAAAATGTCATTCCTACCAAGGTAGCTCATACCACAAGCTTACTCTTACAAGGACATTTGGATGTTTCTTTTCCATGGAAACCAAACAATTTCCACTCATTAGATAGATTAAGGATGAATAAGAGGAATTGGTAGCATTCTTTGATAAGTGAATAAAAATGACCATTCTAGTACCAGACATTCGGCTTCTTATGGGATATTTTTAAGTTGCAGCTTCAGTGAGAGATGTGGTGAGTGAAATCTAAATGGATTGGTCACATGTTAATATCCTAGTAAAAGGTGTCAAGAAAAGATTTTAGCTCAAGACGAAATCAAAATATACCATGAGGAAATCAAATGACCCTAGAGCTGAAATTATCTTTGAGGAAATAGACCATGTTACATATTTTCTCTCAATCGATGAAGCATCAACAATCCCTTAAATTTTCTAGGATGTCTCCAACGAGGTGTGGCTTCTTAAATTTAATGGCGATTCTCATCCACTAGCTTGAGAGAAAGAATTGTGTTGATCTCTCTTGATGATGAAATGTTTCCTATTATTTCAAGCTTTAGTTTGAGAACACAAACAATATCATAGAATATGAGGCTTTATTGTTAGGTTTGAAAGTGATGGAAGAAAGAGGCATTAAAAATTTGTGGGCTTAGGGTAATGAAAATTTGGTTACAAATAAAATAAGGAATCGATATCGGGTAAATAATGATTGGTTGTGGCATTACATGAATATAATATGGGACTACATTGAAGATTTTATTCTTTTTCCTTCAATGTTGTACTTATAGATAAAAATGATTGTATCCACATCCTCATTTATTTTTCACCCAGGATCCTAGATGAAAAATACACTATTGAACTAGTGGTTCATCCTATTGTCCCATATAACTCAAATAATCTACAAGTTCTCAATTATGACATCCAAATCATATATTTCATTGAAAAATAAGACAACTTCAGCAAGTTGTACTTCAAATGGATCCATTCATCCTACCGTGAATATACCTCAACTTCACAAGGAAACGTATGTAACTAGGAAATTATGCAGCTAAAAAACAATAAGATCCCTAAGGGGTTAATATCCTTTGAAAATATATTTGATAAACATGGTCTCTTTGTCAAAGGGAAGTGCCTTGATTTTTCCACTAAGATAAAATCAATGAACACCGGCACTAAGGAACAACCTCATATGGTTAGCATCAAGAAATATTTCTCACCTAAGAAAAAGGGAAGTTTTGTGACATTTCTTAAGCAATACATGGATATGTTTTCTTGGTCTTATGTTGATCTAAATAAATTTTGGCCCAAAGATATGCAACATAAAATCCCCCTCAAACCTAATGCTCACCCCTATAATAAATAGTAAAGGAACTACAACCCAAAGCTTTTTGATACCATATTAACAGAGGTGCACAAAATTTTGGACACCAAAATCATTTTTCTAATCCAACACTATACATGGACAGCCAACACTATAAATGGATAGCCAACATTGTCCCAATGCATAAGAAAATCAAGGAAATATATATGCATAATTTAGAAATCTAAATCAAGAATCTTTGAAGGATGATTACCCTTTTCCAAAAATGGATCAAATGCTCCAAGAAATCACAATTTTATAAATTCTTTCTATGTTGGATGGATTCATTAGTTATAACCAAGTTGAAATGGTTGTTAAATACCAATATAAAATTACTTTTACCACTTTGTGGAGTACTTTTGTATACATGAGGATGCATGTCGAGTTAGTCAATGTAGGAGCCACATTTTAGCTAGCCGTAGATATTACATTATGTGACCTAAAGAATAAAATCATTTTTTTACATCTCAATGATTTGAGGATTTTCTCTAAGAAATGATAAGATCATTGAAACCATCTAGAGAAATTCCTTGAGAAGTAATGCAGAGACAAACAATAAAAAAAAAAACCAATATCCATATGTTAGATCAATACTTGTAATCATCAATCAAAGCCATACAATTTTTCACTTTGTCTCAAGAGGCCAAAACTTAGATTTCTACGATAAATTTTATATCAAATTGATTCAAAGGTCAATAATGCTTTAGGCTTGTTTCATTTCACCATAAAAATGTACATATTCTTGAAAAAGTTTCAAACCTTCACTTTCACTCAATCTCTTACTAGGCCTCAAATTTGCTACTAGCCCTTCAAAAAGGAATTTTCTCATGTAAAATATACATTTCAGAGGCGGGATTCGATGTTAATTTTTCTAGGACCCATCTAACCCATATGATTGTTCACCAATTTTCACAAACCAATTCCACTCCCATGCAAAGTTATTCTCAAATTACCGATCCAAGCAAGGCCTAATTATTAGCCCTAAATGATTATAAACCTTGGTGTCTAGAAGAAACCACACACATTCATGCAAAAGTAATCAATGTTAAAGATACCCTTTTCCTTCTAGTGCTTGGGTAAAATTTCATACTTTGACTCCAAACATAACATCCCCAACCCAGCTTTTCTCTTATTCTAGGTCTACACCTAGGGTTTCAAGCCATTTCTTAGAATTTTATCACTCTTACTAGTTTATAACTCCCTTAACACCTTTTCTTACTTATTTATAACTTTTCTAAGCACTTCCCAATAGTTATTCACTTTGTTGTCAACTTCTAAGATTTGTTTCCACTTTTGTCTTCTTAAGATACCTCCTCTTCCCATAAACTAATGATCTCTCCTTACTCTTTTTCACTCCTTGTTTAGGATTTTTAGTGGTTTCATGTCACTCATATTGCCACTACTCTCTTTCTTTTAAAAATTATAAAATACCCTCACCCATCCTTGTTAAGACTTTTTTCCTCATTTCTCACTAGGTTTCTCTAATGCTTCTAAAGGGGACTGCCATCACAGTCAATCATGGAATTTTTGCTAAATGAATTTATAGACACCTCACACACATTTAAATATTTATTCATAGCTTAATATCACTTCTCACTACATATCATGCTAATAATTCCTTAATATGATGTAACCATGGAATTTATTTGCCTTAATGCCACTAAGTATGTCACAAGTTTCACACCTATGGCATGTGCATGCATTTTTCATTTTTCTTTAGACATTCCTATACCTCTTGATCATTCTCACAACTATTCAAGGAATTCTCATATCCTTCAAAACATGGATTAAGGAATTTAATCCATAAATTCTTCCCTCAAGCCTCAAATATGGGCACACACTTTGCCAAGACTCTGTTTACAAGATTTGTCTTCTCAAGACTCTTCAACTAACAAAAAAATCTTTTACAATTACCTTATATTCATTCTAACTTCTATGGTCATCCATTGTAACAACATACATGAGTTCAATTCACCCTTAAGCACTTATCTTACTATGAACCCTCTTAAGATTGGGCATGCTTAGTTAAGCGACTATGTTTTTACTCTTTGGCTCCTCTAAACTTCCTCAATCATCTTGAAATTTCCTAGGAATCTTTGCTCCATGTACATGTTGTTTTCCTCCTATTTTGATCATTTTCTAATGGATAATGACCGAGTTTTTCCTTGTTATCTTATTTTCCACAAAACCTAGGCAATGTGTATATCTATTGTTCGACCGAGTTCATTGTACTTGTATTGGTTTGAGCCACCAAATCTAATTTTCCCTTCCTAAAATTTTACTCATACCTTCTTCAACAATTTTTACTAAAATTTATGAGAACCTTTCCCTTGATAACAACTTATTTTACCTCTAACAACTCTAACCCAATCTACATACCCAAGAGGTCATTAGCTACGTTATCTCCCATTTTACTATTCCATACAATTTGACAAGGTTTTAAGGACTCTAAAGACCCTACACTACCTTTATATGACCTCTTCCCAATATTATTAAACTCTTAAAACTAAAATTTTCCTCACTTAATGTTATAATCATAGGCTTTCCTTGTGCATAGTTTCTCCATTCTTTATACACTTGATTTTCTTCTTGTCTCTCTAACTCTCTCAAACTTCTCTAATGTCCCTAATAGACTGTAGAGCCCACTTTCACTTGCATACCATCATTGGATAATCATGAACAATATTGAATAAAAAATAAACATCATTCATTCAACATAAGTATTTGTTTTCAAGAATACCCACGAACCCCTTCTTCAATAATTTTCATAGTGCAATCTTAGTTCCATGAGCTCTCATGGCCCTGCAAAATCTCTTCTACACCTAACTACCACTACTTCCAATCTCCTCCATCAAATGCCTCTAGGAAAAATATAGTTTAGAAAGTAGTTAGGGTTCTAAACCCCACTGACTTACCCAAGGTTAGCTACACCCAAGTGAGTCGACACCTAGGTAGAGTTGAGTAGGTCATGTTAAGGTGGGCAACATGTCCCATGAACATTTATTAGACTATATTAACACCTAGTACTCCTAACCCAAGACAACTACTAATTTCAAATATTCAAAAATATGGTTTTGGAGGGAAACCTCTTAAAAACCACTTATGCAACCAAAGGATTCCAAATGGACTAGTTGTATCACATATACCTCTAAATGGACCAAACACACACCTAGATAACTAAGATAAACCCAAAATTTCATATGTACAATGATGCTCCTACATCATACTCCCATTGGAGAGAATTTAGCCCAATTTTATCTTTTTTCCTTTCTCTTTTTCCAATTCTTTTGATTCTTTGCATTCTTACTCTTCTATTGTATTTGATCCCATCTCCATGTTCTTTATCTTTCTTTTATCTTATCCTTGCCTGATTTTATCCTAGCTTGCTTACTTTTTCATCTTCTCGCTTCATTCTTTCTCTTTCTTCTTATTTTTCTTCTTCTTCATGTTTTAGGTATGTTTTCTCATCAATTATGCTTCTTATCATCTTCCTTATTCATTTCTTGGTCCACACCTACACATACAAAGCTAAGAGCAATATTAGATTGAAAATTTAGAGACCAAATAGTCTCATTATTGTCCTCTTTATTCACCAACTTTATTTCTTCATCCTTTTGTTGATCAACTTCCATGGTTAGCTCTATACTTTGTTGTAGATCATCAAATTCTTTCTTTGTTTCTTCTTCTTGAATCTTCATCATGCTTTCATCTTCATTGTCTGCTTCATTTGCCAAGGTTTCTATAGGATTTGTTTTAGTTTTGACCTCATCTTCTCCACTCAACCAGCTCCACATGCTTGTAAGATCTTTCCATGATCCTTTCATCACACTAACAACTGCACTTTCACCTTTGACTAATCCAAACTGAAATGGAGCTTGTTCACAAACTTCTTCCTCTTATTTTTTCATTTTTGATCTCTAGCTCTTCATTCAAGGCATTGTTTCTTGCCTTCATCTCTTCATCTTGATTATATTCATTCACACATAAAATGACACCATTAGATTGAAAAATTGGAGGCCATTTAGCCCCTTGCGAAGCTCTTTGCAAGATCTCTTTTCCATCTTCTTCAAACTGCTCTTCTTCTTCACTAGCTTCTTCTTCATCTTCACCAAGCATCACTCCCACTTCTGGATAACATAGACTAACTTATATACACATTTTATTTCTTCTTTCCTCTCTTTTCCATGCCTTCATTTGCATCATTCTTCTTTCTATAAGCTATTGTATAGGCCATTGCACTCTCCTCTTCATATTCCATCCCAAAACTTGTATTTATTCCTTTCTTATCTTTATTATCCACACAAAATCTGATTTTATCTTTTTAATATTTTTCATCATATGTTTACGAGTCATTATCATCTTTCTCATACTCTCTTTTTTCCTTTTTAGTAATCGCTTATCAAGAAACCTCTCATTTTCACTCTCTTTTCTCTTATCTTACTTTGTTTTTTCTCTTCTCAAGCAAGTATTTTCCACCTTTCTTCTTCTCAACACCTCACCCTAGTCTTACCTAGTATTTTGATGTCTCTACACTCTTCTTTTCACCCTCTAAGTATTTTTCACCTTGAAATTCCTTTATCTTTCTTATTCCTTCTTCTTTAATCCTTCTAGGATAGGTTTCTTGCTCACTATTTCTGTCACTCCCTTCTTTTGCTTCCTTTAAATTTCTTTCTTAATCTTCTTTTTAATTCCTTTATTCTTTCAATCTCAAGATCATCAACCTACTCTGATACCAAATTATGTAGAGACAAACAATCAACAACAACCAATATCCATATGTTATATCAATAGTTGTAATCATCAATCAAAACCATGTAATTTTTCACTTTGTCTCAAGAAGATAAAATTGATATTTCAACCCAAAATGCTATATCCAACTAATTCAAAGTTTAATAATGCTTTATACCTACTTTATTTTACCATACAACAATGTACATATGCTTGAAAAAGTTTCAAAGCTTAAATTTCACCAATCTCTTACTAAGCCTCAAATTTATTATTAGCCCTTCAAAATGGAATTTTCTAATGTAAAATATACATTTCAAGGAATTAGGCTTCACTATTAAGTTTTTGTAGGACCTATCGACCCATCCGACTATTCACCAAGTTTCACAAATCAATTCCACTCCCATGCAAAGTTATTCTCAAATTACCGATCCAAGGAAGGCCTAATTATTAACACTAAATTCTTACAAACCTTAACGTCTAGAAGAAAGCACACACATTCATGAAAAATTAATCATGTTAAAGATACCTTTTTCATTCTATTGCTTTAGGTCAAATTTCATACTCTGACTCCAAACATAACATCCCCAACTCAACTTTTCTCTTATTTTAGGTCTAAACCTAGAGTTTCAAGCCACTTCTTATGGTTTTATCACTCTTACTAGTTAAAAATTCCTTAACACCTTTTCTTACTTATTTCTAAATTTCCCAAGAACTTCCCAATAGTTATTCACCTTGTTATTAGATTTTAAGCTTTTTTCCACTTTTGGCTTCTTAAGATACCTCTTGTTCCCATAAACTAACAATCTCTCCTTACTCTACTTTCACTCCTTAATTTAGGCTTGTTAGTGGTTTGATGTCACTCATGTTGCCACTATTTTGTATTTATTCTAAAAAACTATACAAGACCCTCACCCATCCTTGTTAAGACTCCTTTTTTCTCATTTCTCACTAGGTTTCTCTAACACTTCTTAAGGGGAATATCACAAGTCAAACATGGAATTTTATTGCTAAACAACTTTTATAGACACCTCAAACCCATTTCAAGATTCATGCATATCCTAATATCACTTCTCACTACATGACATTCTAATAATTCCTTGATAGGATGCCTACCATGGAACTTATTTACCTTGATGCCACTAAGTCTGTAATAGTTTCACACATATGGCCTATACATGCATTTTGCATTTCATATCCATTGAATTTTTATAAAATACATTCCTATACCTCTTAATCATTCCCAAAAATATTTAAGGATTTATAATATGCTTCAAAACATGGATTGAGGCATTTACTCCATAAATTCTTCACTCAAGCCTCAAATGCGGGCACACACTGCCAAGATTTTGTTTTACAAGATTTGTCTTCTCAAGACTCTTCAACTGACCACAAAACCTTTACAATTACCTTGTATTCATTCTAACTTCTATGGTCATCCATTGTAACAACATACATGAGTTCCATTCAACCTTAATCCCTTATCTTGTTATTAAATCTCTTAAGACTAGGTATGCTCAATTAACTGATTATGTTTTTACTCTTTGGATCCTCTAAACTTCCTCAATCATATTGAAAATTCCTAGGCATCTCAACCACATGTACATGTTGTTTTCCTCTTCTTTTGAGCCTTTTCGATGACTAATGACTAATTTTTTCCTTGTTCTCTTCTTTTCCACAAACCCTAGGTAGTGTATACACTATTTGATTGTATTTTTATTGGTTTGAGCCACAAAGCTATTTTTCCCTTCCAAAAACTTTACTCATACCTTCTTCAACGATTTTTACTGAAATTTATGAGAACCTTTCCATCATTAACAACTTATTTTGCCTCTAACAACTCTAACACCCAATCTATAAACCCAATAGTTCATTATCTATATTATCTTTCATTTTATTATTCCATAAGATTTGACAAGGTTCTAAGGAATCTAAAGGCCATACACTACCTTTATATGACCTCTTTCCAATAATATTAAACTTTTAAAACTCAAACTTTACTCGATTAATGTTATAATCATAGGCTTACCTTGTGCATAGTTTCTCCATTCTTTATACACTTAATTGTCTTCTTGTATCTCCAACTCTCTCAAACTTCTCTAATGTCCCTAATAGACTATAGAGACCACTCTCACCTGCATACTATCCTTATATAATCATGAAAAATATTTAATAAACAATAAACACCATTCATTCAGCATTTATAATAATTCAAAACAAGTATTTTTTTGCAAGAATACCCAAGAACTCCTTTAATAATTTTCATAGTACAATCTTAGTTCCATGAGCTCTCATGGCCCCTGTAAAAATCTTCTACACTTAACTACCACTAATTCCAACCACCTCCATCGAATACATCTATGAAAATTATAGTTTATGAAGTAGTTAGGTTTTTAAACCCGCTAACTTACCCAATGTTAGCTACACCCAAGTGAGTCAACACCTAGGTAGAGTTGAGTACGTCATGTTAAGGTGAAAAACATGTCCCGTGATCATTTATTAGACTATATTAACACCTAGTACTCCTAACCCATTACAAGTACTAATTTCAAATATTCAAAATATGGTTTCGGAGGGAAACCTCTCAAAACCACTTATTACAACCCAAGGAGTCCAAACGGACTAGTTATATCACATAAACCTCCTAATGGACCTCACACACACCAAAAATTACATATATATAATAGTTTTTATGCATCAAGAAGTGGTATGCCCATGGTATTTCCTTAAATCCCAAGAAGTATGTATTTGTAGTAATGAGCAAGGTAAACTTCTCGGTCATATCATGTTGAGAGAAGGAGATAAAATTTATTTTGATAGGGTTGGTGCTATTTAGAATCTCACTCTCCCCACAAAAAAAGACCATAGTTCACTCATTCTTTGGAAATGTGAACTTCTTGATAAGGTTCATCCTTAACTTTGTTCAACTTGTTAGGTGTGTGTGAGGTTCATCCTCCAAATGGACCTCACACATACCTAGATAGTTAATACAAACCCAAAATTACATATGTACTGATGATGTTCATGCATCGAGAAGTGATATGCCCATGGGGTTTCCTTAAATCCGAGATGTGTGTATTTTTAGTAACATAAGGTAAACTTATCAGTCATATCATGTTGAGAGAAGGAGCTAAAATTGATTTAGATAGGGTTAGTGCTATTTAGAATCTCACTCTCCCCACAAATAAGAAAATAGTTCACTCATTCTTTGGAAATGTGAAATTTTTGATAAGGTTCATCCTCAACTTTGTTAAGATCATTAGACATATTACTATAACGATGAAAGGCTTGGTGATTTTTGTTGGAACACATAAGGAAAATAAGCACTTGAAAGTATCAAATACGTCATTACTTAATCCCATATTCTAGTATGTCTATATTTATTAAAGGATTTTATTATCTACAACTATGCATAAAGTCATACTCTATCCACAATCCTAATTTAAAATAATAAAGAGGAAATAAAATCCCCGATTACCTTCATGATTTGTGCACTAAAAATCATGAGTTAAAATAATCTCTAACTAAGAAACATGCCTTTTTGTGGTGAAAGAAATTAATCACTTTAGGTATTACATCCTTAACTCTCATACATTGGTGTTTTTCCCAAACTCGACAAGTAAAATTTATTCGACACAATAGAAATTGAGATCACAATGAGATCGATGGATAGAAAAAATTTAGGAGTATGATCTTGAGATCAAACCTACCAAGTTGTTATGAGGAAAAGGGTTGTGCTAATTGATTTCTAAAAATGATATTAATACCCAAAAGAAGAACCAAGTCAATAAAATAACTACCCGTGGTCTTGTTCCTAAGTAGTATAGAAGATTGGTATACTAATATTGCTTGTTTTCTCACCTACAAAGAATTATACAGTCGTCTAGATCCAAAGAATAACGATTGTAAAACTCCATGCAACTAGATATATATTGTGGGATAACAATATTTTTAAAAGGGTTATTGATGGATTTTTTTCTTTATTGTGTAGATAAGAATTGGTAGGAGAGGTTGTTGTAATCATTTCATGATCAAGCATGCAGAGGAATTTCCCAACATCGGTGATAGTGCATAAAATACCATGGGCATGATAATATTAGTCTTGACTCTTTTAGGAATCTCGTAAGTGAGTGGCTAAGTACGAACCATGTCAACAATTTTTGAATGACCGAATTCGGTCTCTCCACCTCTAAGGCCGTAGTCATTGAATAATCCTTCTTGTAATGGGGAATTTATTTAATTGGTGATCACAATCTTCATCACGTGTAGGTCGCTCATATGTGTTGACTTCCACAAACTACTTCACCAAATGGGTAGAATCCATACCAATCAAAATTAGTTTACAACTTTATAAAGGAGAATGTAATCATCTAGTTTGGGTTACCACATAAGGTGGTAACCAAAAATGCTTCAAATTTTTCTTCCAATGAGTTGGTTGGATTTTTTTATGGATATGGTATATCACTAGAACATGCATCTAAATATTATCCTTAGGGGAATGGTCAAGCGAATCTAGTAACATAAATCTTGTCACTATTATTCATAAGTTTGTTGACAACAATCAAGACACGTGACATAAAAAGGTTATATGGCACTTTGTGGGTTGATAGTATAACCCCTAAAATATCTATTGGTATGTCCCCACTTTAACTATTATATGGAACCAATGTCAATATTACTATATCTATATATTTTGTAAAATTAAATTTGGTTAATGGTCATTGAAGATGAGATGGTTAAAGATCTAATGGAAAAGAGGATAATGTAGCTCGGTGAACTTGAAGGAAAACTACCAAGGCATTTGTGAGAATATTTGAAAATCAATTAAAGGACAATAAATTATTTGAAAAAAGGATAGGTCAAGGGATTTCCAAGCTAGTGGCCTTATCTTATTTTGGGATAATAGGAGAGATCCCAAAGGAATGTGTGGAAATTTTGACTCACTTTGAATGATCCCTTTCAATATCCAACTTCATGTGGAGATAAAAATTTATACCTAGCATATCTAGATGGTATGCATATGACATTATCCCATAATGGGTGGTATTTGAAACATTACTAGTTGTAAAGAAGTATGACCCTGCGTATACATAAGATAGCTTTATTTTCCCCTTCCTATCATGACTTTCATTTTCATGTTGTGTGTTTCCCTTTCCTTATTCACCTTTCTTTCATATGTTCTTATGCATTTAAATCCCATCTTGGAATACTTTGACCCTATACACAATGGATATAAGACTTATAAATATTAAGGAGTTCATTCACACTTTTTTACCTTATAGGAAATCCAAAGTTTGTCCCCATTTAGAGTCATTTGTTATCCCTAAAATTTTAATTTCACTAAAAATTTGGGGTAACCATACAAAATTTTCAAAATAGGTTGTGTGGAGACAACAAGAGTTTGTAAAACTTCATGAAAATGATTGAGTATTATGTTTCTTCCTTAAAAACCCATTTCTACACCCGTGAGACTAATTTTAACACATAGTCAAACTTTTGACCTTTTCTAAAAAGGCCAAAATCCCAACTCCACAAAGTTGGACTTTTTACCTTGTCGAACAAGTCCAAAATCCACGACTCCACTCAATCAAAATTTTCACCTTGTTTGAGGGTTTAGCTCGAGGAACACTTAATTCATTCATCTAGCTTGAGTTAATGATAGCTTTAATGTAGGGGACAGGGGAGGAGCTTGGCCTCATTAATATATCATATATCAAATTCAAATACCAACTCCACTTATTCAAACTTTTGACCTTGTCGAACAAGGCCAAAATCCTAACTCCACTTACTCAAACTTTTGGCCTTGTCTAATAAGGCCAAAATCTTGACTCCACTTAATCAAACTTTCTCCTCATCCAATAAGGCCAAAATATTGACTCCACTTAGTTGACTTTTGACCTTTTCTAGCAAAGCCAAAATCTCAATTCTCCCACTTAAAACATTTAATGTCCCTCCCGATCATACTTTTTGAGTGTGATGATATTTATGGGTTGGGATTTATATAAATGTGTTTTCACCCCTTCAAATTTTCATTTTGATCAAATATACTCCTTGTTTCCTCATCCATTGTCTCTAATCATGAATTTTTAAACCCTTGGTGCATCTTGTGTAAGTTTTTGTTCAATCCATTTTAAGTTTTTGTGTGTTTGAAGCCTTAGGTTTCACTTATCAAACTATGGAGCTTTAGAGATATTTAAAAATGAAGTAGGGTTTCTTATGGCTCTACAGAGTGAAATTAAGTATGTTTTTAGCATTATTTGAGCTCAATAATCCCTAATCTTTAAAAATATGCACAGATAAATAAGTTAAATACCCAAAGTTGATTGCAAAGAAAAATCAAGTTTTTCATCATGCTTCACACCCAAAAAATTATGATCAATTTATTACGGGGTTTTTAAATTTCCCCACATCCTCAAAAGCTCACAAAAAGTTAGATCGAGGTTTCAATTATGTTTTGCACCCTTAGAATTATGATCAAATCAGGTAAGGATTTTTCTCCCATCAAACATTTTCAAAAGTACGATAAAAGGGATTATCGAGCTTTTGATTGTGTTCTACACCTCTAAAAGTTTGACAAAATTAGATTAGGGTTTTCTATTGGTCAAATACTTATAAAAGTATAACCCAAGGCCAATAATACTTTCATCCTTCTTTTGCACTCAAAATTCTAAATAAAGACCAAGTGGGGTTTCATATATATTTTGCACTACTAAAAACTTTATTTCTTCTTGGGATCACTTTCGGGGTCTTTTCCTAAGTTGTTTTCCAATTACAAAAGGATCAAGGAGAAAGAAACATATGAAGTACCAATTTGTGGGAGTTACTTCTTCACCCAATCTAGAGTCCAATGTGGACAAGGTTATTGATACATACCTCATGCATATTGATCTTTATGAATTTTAGACACATATTATATCAAGTTATAAGTCAAATTGGGTCAAAGGAATATATGATAGTGGCGTAGCAAATGGAAATTGTATTCCATGTATCCACTCAATACCTATATTTTCTACTCGGACTATAAAACCATTATGATAGGAATCTAAGGTTAGTGAAGAATGCAGATGGTGAGTACCTCCTAAGGGTAGGTGTAGACTACATTGAAGGCATGTTGAAGATCTAGGATTTTGAAGCATGTGTTGACATCTCCCCTGAATCCACCCAATGTTTATGGAATGACAATGTTACATCATGTATGAAGACAGGTGAACAAGCATTAATTAGATAAGTCTAAAGGCTCTACCTCAAGGATGACAAAGACACAACCCAAGTCAGATTTGAAGTAAGAAATCAATGATTGTATTATATTACTCAATATGCTAATAGGTAATCCTATTGTAAGAGACATCCAAGAATGGATGTTTTAATACATCCACACCATTCTAAATAAAAAACATCATATCAACTAGGATGAATTGATCAGTGACTCAATTCATAAATATATCATCGAGGTACATAACAAAACAAGTTCTGCATGGCCTCATACCTCATATATGTCATAGCCAAATCCATAACTTTCTTTGGTTTGACCAAAGTGTATCAGCTGAGCTCCACAAAAGGTATATGAATTTTACCCACAACTGGCCCTCAAGAACAACATTCAAAACATTTGTTGGGTTAATGAATCATTTTTCTACCATCTCATTGGTATGTTCAATCTAGTCATAAAATATTCCCATTTTCAATTGAAGCATATAATAACATAGTTAGGTGGGGAGGGTTATTTGTCTAGTTCCCTACCTTCTCATATATAAGGGTAGATGGCTTCACAGGTTCCCCTTATATGGTACCCAAGTTTGTGAGAAATAAGGTGGCACTATTGGAACTTTTGTGACAACTGGGTGTGGTGAAAAGAAATACCTTTCTAGTAAGCAAAAGAAAGATTTCATTTCAATCACTATAATAAGGTATTAATGTCCTTGTTTTGTCATGGGAAATAACGTGGATGTTGAGAATTAGTAAAGTAAATATGCAATTTTTCCTATCCAAGACATCTTTTAACATCCACAATGCAATGAATCATGCATTGGAATCATAAAATTCTCACATTTCATACTATGAGGACTACAAGTTTGATTGTCATGATGAAAAGAAGTATGAAAAAGGGATTATCCATGTATGTCCCTTGACCAAATTAGAGACTTTGACATGGATGACATCCTAGTAGGCTTAACTTATGACAAGAACTTCTTTGGAACTACATATGACCAACATCAAATGAATCTCTAACCATTTCCAATATTTGATTCATAAAAAACTAATTATAATTCTCTTGAATACTGGACCAAAACAATGATTTCAAAAACTCTCAAGTGGATCTATTCAAAAGGGGTTGACATCCGGCAACTCAAATTAACATTTTTTTCCATATGATGCTCTTCTATAATAACTTCGAATTCCAAACACCACGTGCAAGGGTGAGGGTCTAGGATGGGTCAGATGTGTGCCAATGGTTCTCATCCTTTCCTCAGACTCACTTTCATCAGATGTCGAAGGGGTCCTTTTGTTGCACTTTTCCAATATCTAAGGGACATGGTCATGTGGTCCCTCACATTTTGTAGGGTTCTCATCACTTCGTCCCATACCCATTCCTCTCATTCTTAGAGCCTCTTTAAATACCCTCTCTCAAGCACCATTATATATGTGCATTATTTCTTCTTTGTCTCTTTCTTCCACTTGGACTAACGCCATCCTTCCCAAACTTGTTTCCTACCCCGCACATGGTGAGGTTTTATCCTTCCATATGTAATTTATCCATCCCCATCTCAATCATTAAGATATTTTTGTTAATGGTAGCGCATGTAAGTATGATCCTCTTGGCTCACATAGAATCTATAATTATGCTTCTTCAGGAAAGAATATGTTGAAATTATGTACTCAAGGTGTAATTCTATAGCACACCTTCCCACCAATAGTCTATAGCATGCATCCATGGTTCATCCAAATCAGAGAGTTCTTGATACTTATCCTAGCTCCATATTTGCTTCTTTCCCATCCGAATACCCTTATTCTATGCATAAGCTACCAACCATCCATATAACTCTCTGGGAAGAAACTAAAAAATGTCTCGTATAATGAATCATATAAATTATCTTCCACCCATTTTTAGGCATTAAAGTTTCTACTAGTGTTGTATGTCTAAGAAAATCATCTTAATATTCATGTGCGCGCAAAGTGCTCAATATCCTCTAGTGATAGTTGGAATGTCATATGTACACCACATCTTGATGATTAGAATGAAAAGAGGTCCCAAAGAACTAGACCAAAATGTTTGATCCTAGTTGCCAACACCTTGCTTAAGTCGGGCATGCTAGCACTTCACTTAGAGAAATTTCTAAGTGTTCACCGAAGAACACGCAACTACTAGGACCCTCTTTAGTTACTTATCAATATTTTTGTTATGTATTTATCCATTTATTCCATTTGAATAGATAGCATTGTATTACGATAAGGATAACAAATATAACATGCAATAACATAACGTGATTAATCATTCATGAGCATAAATAACCAACAAAAAAATTGTAGTCTCGTTATACCATGTTCATCCCTACTAATCTTCACTATACATAACATATTTAATCCATTACATATACTCACAACAGATTACATCCATGTGTGCAATATTCATCCGATCTTATGATGGCTAGATTGTATACATAGCTTAAAACCTAGCATCGTGACATAAATATCCCTCATTTAACGGTGAGGGTATCGTGTAAAATGTTTATCTATTTTGCATGGGTGAATCCTAATAACTACTTTAAGGGGTTTTACTTTAATTCTCACAACTCGTGAATCACAACTAGGAAATTTTGCGGTAAGTAATCAATTGTGTTGGGATTATTTGCAGAATGGGGAAAACATAAGTAAGGAAAGAAGAAAGGAATATATTTTTATTTAACAAATAGTTATCGAGTTTGTATAATCCACACAAATTAAATAAACAAAAAAAAATCATAGCATTCAAGCGGTAAGGGAAAGAAATAGCTTCTAACCTAGATCTAAGATAACACAAATTTTATCTAAAACCTTCAATAGAAGTGATGAGAAAAGCACCGTAGACACAAAATTCTCTAGAAATCCACATTTTATTCAATCCCCTAGCTTTCACAGAAATCACACCAAGGGTTTCAGGACAAAGTCTAAAATATCCTAAACAATTTCTGATAAAAAAATTGTGATCATGTAGCCCATAGGCTCTTCTCCTATTTATAGTGCATAGAGGGAAACTTCAATTTCCAAGATTTACACTTAAACTTGTCTCTTTAAAATTGGCATGGAAATCCAAGGTGGAAAGTAGCTAAGAATTGCAACTTGCATGGGATCTTTGCTTTGAAAAACCATGACTTGGACTGGGAATTGGTGTGGAAATTTGAAGAGGACAGGTGCTTGGATATGGAAACAATTGGACTGCTTACAATTTGGTAGACAAGACTATGACATCAACATGACTTTCCCCTGCAAAAACACTACATTATTTCCCCCATAGTTGCATTGAAAATGCTTGAAAACAAGTGTAATTAATTTTCCCCTTGTCTGAGGCACATAATGACTTCTCAAAACCCCATGCAATTGAAATGGATCCGGTAGGAAAAAGGCTACGGGGATTGCCTGGATGGAAAACAGAGAAAGACCAACATAGACAAAAAGAAATAAAATAAAAACAAAACCTGAAAGAAAGAAGCGGTGGGGAAATTGCTCGAAAAATTCCTCCAATAAGCTAGTCTGCAAAACTCCCCGCAGGTGAATTCTCTATGGTAATAATGACGTGGTGAGGTGTTTATATAACCCAAATTTCTTAATTTTATCTCAACCTAATTTTAAAATAATTTTATTTATTTAATAGATAAATATATAAAATGCTTTCAGACAAAGTCTGGTGAAGGAATTGAGTGAGATTTTTCATGTGGGTATTTGACGAACTTGGATTAATAACTCCCTAGGGATACCTTTGAGCAACGTGAGAAACCACAGGCAAAACAAAACACAAAAATGACCCGTTACTTAAAAAGAATGAAAAATTTAAAAGGGGTAGTCCCAGATTTCAGGGTGAAATCTTGGGGACACCATAATAGGAACTTCCACACAAACACCAACACCATCACCACACTTTGGCACTATTAGTACTCTTACTATCTCTTTTGCAAAGGATTTGTGATACCTATTTATCTAGGATGGGAGCTTGTCCTTCACCGCTTACATGCTTTAATTCTAACAATAGATATCCTAAATATAGGTCGTATGCCTTTAAACCCCTGCTTTAAACTTCAACTTTCATTATAAATATCTCGACCTTATCCATGCTATGATCCTATATTTATCTCTTTCCATGCATTTTCATTGTCCATATTTGTATGTTTTTTACCTGTAGTTGGTTCTTTATCCTTTCCTTGTCTATTTCTGGACATGCCTTGCTTGTTATGCCAACTCCTTTTTCTTATTTTTATCCTTCACAAGAAATTTGGCTAACTCCTAAAACCTCTTTGTGTGTATGCAGAAACCCTTTTATACTAATCTATTCACCCCTTATGTGCATACACTTTACACATTTTGACTTATCTTTGTAACTTTTCTTTGCCCATGTGCATGCTTATACATGTAGTCGCCAACCTTTGCACGTGGCTTATACTTATCCACTTTCAGAGCCCAACAATCCATAGGATAATGGTGTGATAAAGGATGCGATTTGATTAGTTATAACTTAGGAGATTATGGATTTCATTTATCATGTATTTTAGCTTTGTAAAAATTCACATTCTATTACTATGAACTAAAAATCCATTTTGTTTCAAGATGTGAATCCATTTTGTAGAATTGTAGTTTCGACCCAAAAATATTATTAGACATAATGACTCGTTCTAAATCACGAGTATTTGGATTTTTTTGTAATTGTAAGCATGTGACACATTTAAGGATTCTATTGTTAGTAAGAGACTTCCCCCTATGCATGTAGCTAGGAAATAGGAATATTTTTCTATATATATAGGAGACATTTAGCTTATTAAGGATATGTTGGCCATTTGTGAATTCTATATTTTTAAGGTGTTGAAACTTTATATTCCACATAAAGTTTCAACACGTGTCACCTGAGGCTTCAGGAGACTCAACCTTGAGTCTCGAGGGGGATGAACCTTTGGATGACATTGCTCGTGATCTGCTTTGAACATTAGTAGTGCAGGTCCCGGGCGGCACCAACGGATAACCCTTCTAGAAGATTGGAGGCCTTAGAGGTGAGCTTAAATTCTTGAAGGATGAGGTAAAAATCTTGCTAAGCAAAAAGGCAAAAAAGCATTGAGGGAGAAGGGAGCATTGGCAATAGCTTGACTTGATGAAATATACAAAAAACTGACCTCCCTTGACTCCCGCCTTGGGAAAACGAAGACTAGGCATGAATATAATATTGCAGCATTCAGGGCCATAGAGGAATTCATCGAAGGACATGCAAGAAGTGTTTCGCAACTCAGCGGTGTCCCGATGACTCTTTGGGGCAATGAGAAAGAGAGTAAAAGAACCAGAGAGGAGCTCGATAAGACGGATCTTTGCTCATATGACCACGCTGGGTATGTACCATGCTTGGAAAAAGTAAAGATGAGTATTGATCAAGCGGCCAAGAAGTAGTCTGTTTTACTCGCTTCTTGGCCGTAGGCTTCTTTGTTTTGTTGCATTGTTTTTCTTTGTTAAGTCTCGTTTGTGTTGTTGTTTCTAGGCTTCGGTGTTCTTTCTTTGTAACTTTTGTGCTTTGATACTGACTTCTCTGCTCCTCTCTCTTATTCTCGGCTTTTAGGCCTCCTTTTGTACACAAGGGTATAGTCCCTTTCAAAAAACTATTTACCAATATTAAAAAAACTTTATATTCCACATATTTTATTGTGGAATAAAATAGATTAGAAAGTTATTCATACTTTGTGTTGGTGTTCCCTTCTTTCTTAAAATATTATTATTTATCCTATGTGCACATAATAATATTTTTTTGATTCAATATGTTTTGTTTGGTTGAATTTTCATTATTGTTAACTTTTACTTATGTGATTAAAGTAAGGATATGTGTTTTACCTCTTCCTCTATCATCTCTTTATTCATTATTCTCTCATCCTTTACTTCTACATTTAATTTCTTTCATAAATATCGACCTCGGGATGAAATATCAAACCCCTATAATAAATTAGTGTAAATACTTTCCTTTTCTACATTCTAGCTTAACATCATATTTTAGTATGGAAATATAAGGAATAAATATCCTAATGTTGAAGATGGTGAAAAATAAGAGAACCTAAGACTAATATATGGCTTTGCAAAATTTTGAGGCATTATACACTATATACACATTATACACTTTATACAACTAATGTATCAAGCAATTTTGTTTTCTATTCTAGACATTTTATACACTATTGGTGAGACCAATTCAAGTTTCCATCAACAATTAATTTTGCATCAAGTAATTATATTTTCTATTCTCAACACTTTATTCAATGTTGATGACATAAGTTCATGTTTCTTTCACCCCATGTGACTCTATGTTTTATTATCCCTTTCTTTGAAAAGGGGAAAACTATATCAATTGGTTATGCAAGGTTATCACATCCCAGATAAATATACAAATTGAATGAATAAACATTAAATTCTAGATATAAATATACACTAAACACTAACGTTACTAACTTGTGGTTGGTTATACAAGGCCATCCTTTTTTGACACAAATTGATATACAATCTCAAATGACCAAGTGGTCAATTTTGGACACAAAGATCCACCTTGAATAAAAAGATGCAAGCAAATATACTACCAAATTTGTCACAAGTTCAGTTTACAAGAATACCTATTGAAATATACAAGTTATCAATAATATTTTATCTCTTGTATAATGCATAGTGATGACTATATAATGTTTGTTGTTGTAAAATTGGGACCTAGATTTTTCTATAGTGGTTTGGTCCCATCAATATGGAAAGCATTTATTTTAAGGAAAAATAAGATGCCTTGTGAAACTCTTCCCTTAGTGATGGGACACCTAATTACCTCATAATAAAATCAAACACTTGTTGCGGATTGATCACCCCTATCTTTACAAAAACACCAAGTCAAAATCTCCATGTCTGCAGATACTCCTGCACATCTATTACACCCTTCAATGATTATACCATGATACTCCCTATTACCATGTGGGTCATATCTATTTCCCCATGTTTTTACCATGTTTTGGTTACTTTATCATTATGCATGATGACATCTTATGCTTCATTATTATCATATACACTCTTTTCATCCTTTACACTAGTAAATTTTATTCACTAGCATAAGGGAGAACATGTAAACACTATCTTATTGATTGTTGGACTGCATTTGGGAATAATAAGGCTTTATGTTCAAAAACACTCTTTTGGTTCCCCTGCTCCTTTTCCTTCCCCTCCTTCATCCAAGAATAAGTCGGGTCCGAGTCCTTCCCCTTTGTTGGTTTCCATTCCTTCCAAGCCCTCGCAGAGCCAAGTTTTTCCTTCACAAATGGATGACTCTAGGAATTTAGCTTCAACATCTCTACCTTTGTGTCATTCACATAGTCTACCTTGGGAGGTGTCCCATAGATCACGGGAGATAATGGGGCTAAGTGTCACTCCATTCATGTTGAGATTTCTAATTCAAACTAGATCCCGCTTACTAATAATTTTACAATCCTTGGCTCGGAGGATGGTGTTCCAGACGGTCAGGGGGAGTTTGACATGTCTGATTTTTCATGAATTTCATTTCTTGGAATGTTAGGGGTCTCACAAATCCCTCTCACAAATACTCTGTGTAGTTATCCCTGCCATCTTTTAAGTTGTTTGGATCTTATGTGTTTGAGGGAAATTAAAATCTCTGGTTATTTTCTTCTGAATATGTTAACTTGTATTACTCCTGATTTTTCACATTTTCATACTCTGCATATTAATGGAAAAGGTGGTGCTAGTATTTCCATTTCCCCAATATTTTCTTCCTTAATCACCTCCTCAAGCCAAGATCCTTCAAATTGAACCGTATGGGTGATTATGGCGATTAATGATATTTATTTTGGTATTCTTAATGTTTATACTCCTAATGATGGCACAGAAAGAATGACATTATGGAAATGGTTAGGTTATAACTTGCCTCTTACTTATTGGTTGGTTTGTGGTGACTTTAATATGATTAGACATCCTAATATTAATCTCATCACTCTCCCTATGCATTTTTGTGTCGGTGAGTGTGCGGCTTGGTATTATTTTAAAATCCATTGGGGGCTTTCGATCCTCTAATCCAATTTGTGGTAGGAATTTAAGTATCAAGCTTGGTATACTCGAATCGATCTTTGATAAGGATGTGATCGATTATTCAAAAGGCTTGATCATGTACTTATCTCTCATCATAAAATATTTGATTTTGACATGTAAGGCCTCTCTCCTATCACGGTGTAGTTAGATGTTCTTTTTTTTTAGATCACCATCTAATCTCTTTTAAGATTATCTGGCGTGGGGCCCCTTTCAAAGTCCTATCAAATCAATTATTTTTTAATGTCTCCTTTCTAAGTCACCTAGGGGTGGTCCCTCTTATTACTAAAGTAAGGAATATGGCACCACGTCCACCTTTTTCTCGCCAGTTGGATAGAATAGTGGGAAACGACGATTCAACGCACCACTTATTTCCTCCACCAATTTGGTAAATAGGTAGCTCGAGTGTGTAAGTGTGTGGACTCGGCTCTGCGCATAAATAATTGCGTAGGGTTTATGTTCTCCTAGTATCCAATCCTTTTGACATCCCTCTTCGCTTACATGCAACCAACATTCGGCATAGACTCAAGCTCATCGAATATCACTCGGCTCGTGGAGCTCAGATCTAGTCAAGATTGTATTGGCTCAAGGTGGAAAACAAAGCGTCTAAGCACTTTTTCACATCCCTCTATGCTAACCATGCTCATGAATACATTAAATTTATTTAGGTTTCCCAAAGTTAGCTCATAGATTTTGCAAAGATCGCTAATGATTTCTTAGAATAATATCATCTTATTTTCCAAGCACAAGATTTCACTAATGAGCAAGCGGTTATCTTTGCAACAATGTATCAAGGTGGTCCATATCAAATTATCTCCTTATGATCAATCTTGATGCAATGCCATTCTTATATTGGATGAGCTTCATGATGCTCTTTTGTTCTTAGCTGATGATAAATCTCTTAGGTTGGATGGCTTTCCTTGTGAATTTTACAAATCTACTTGGTCTTTCATTGGCCTAGACTTGCTTGAGTCTACCATGAAGCTCTCCAATCAAATTATTTAGGGAGCTTCATCAATCAAGGAAACATCAAGTTCATCCCTAAAGCTAATAATCTTGAACTAATTACTAGTTGGCAGCCTAGTACTCTTTTGAATGTTTCTAACAAAATTTTTGTTAAGGCCCTTGCTCTTCACATTTCCTATCTACTACCTAAGATTTTTAACCCAAGAAGACAAGATTTTTCAAGGTTTGTTTATATTCTATACAATCTTATTGTGATGTCGGGAAGGAATGGAATGGGCTTGGATATTTATGTAATGGCCCTTATTTCTTAAAATTGAATTTAAAAAGGTGTATGATTGTATCAAGTGGACTTTCATTCGACCATGCTCACAAAGCATCATGATTTAGTGAATTCTTTACCTCAATTGTTTAAAATTTGTTTTCTAGTGCATTTTCTTGCCTCACTATCAATGGTCAATAGTCCTATGTGATTAGACTCTTTTATTATATCATAAAAGGGTATCCTCTTATGCTTTTTCTTTCTATCTTAACATCCGATTATCTTGGATATCTTGTTTCTAAATGAGTTGATCAAGGTTGCGTTTGAGGAATTTTTTGACCAGATCATTTGACTTAGATTATTAATGGGAACTTTACTGATGATATAGTTTCATCTATTATCTTTGTGTCTAGAGACACAAGGGAAATTCTAGCATTTTTTTGGAACTTTCCCCTCTTTGGTGAATTTTCCCCAACACCTTCGTCACCCCGCCCTTCCCTCTTATCTCCCAGCGATGGTTTGGAGCTCGACATGTGTCCCGGTGGCACAGTGGAGGCGTGGGCGCAAATTGAAATTTTCTCCCCTGTGTAAGAAAATTTGCAAACACCACCCCACAACCCACCAACCTAGAAAAAAGTGCTTTTACCCCCTCTTGCATGTGTCCCCTTTGGGAAAATTTGACCCCTAAGCTCTGTCGGCCCATAACTTGAGTTTTATAAGGAGTTAGGAGGACTTCTTTATATCGTTGAAAAGGTGAGAAAATTTCCTATCCAATGGAAATGCTTTAAGAAATTTTGAAAGCATTAAGTGTGAGAAAAATCAAGTTGAAACCATAATCATGTTAAAGAGTGGGTATGGTGTCAATTTACCCTCTCGAACCTAATTGAAACTTCTATCCCTTAATTTTGGAGCTTGTGACTTCTAATAATTGTTAATAAGAGAAAATTATGTTCTAGTAAACTAGAATTTTCTAGAACTTGTTGTTAATGATTGTTGTCTCATAACCTGGTTGTAGACACTCTTAACCAAGTTCTGGGAGTGGGTAAGTGAGACTTTACTTTGATGATTTTAGATATGTTTTCCTTTCCCCACTATAATTAAACCTTTCTCTTGACTTAGATCTTGTGGAATCAAATACCTTAGGTATTTACTAGTTTTGGTCCCTTAACCCTAAAATTCTAATCAAGAGAATATTTAGCTAAAATGTCAATATAGTCAGTGATTAAATTAATCCCTAAGGATTTTTAGCTAGGTGTAGACTTATTACACTTGTTACTTTATATTGTGGAATTAGTAATTATTAAAATGGGAAAATTTATCGTCGAATTTAATTGTCCTTGAGACTATGGTTGTTAACACTTAAAAAAAAAAAAGTATTCCCTAATTTTCTAACCGAACCTAGGTTGTTCATGGGTCTCAAGTGGGTTGTTTTAACGGGCATCACGGGAAGCTAGGTTTTTAGGTATATGTGTGAAATATAGGGTTATAGGTGGATCTGAACATACAAAATTGCAATAAATGAGATAATAAAGGAATATAGAAAAATTAGACTTGAAGAGCTAACGGTCCAAGATATAAGAAAATGTTGGTTTATGGGATCCATTCCTACCCTTACATGAAGTTTGTAAAGAAAAAAATGATTTGGTTTCATTCAAATTCCCTCACATTTCCTAGTTATGGTCTTTGGCATAGCCTAAAATTGATATGATACCATCTAAGTCATTCTTCTAACCTCGCTTATGATTTTGATTGTTATATCAATTTTCCATGCTTGTAAATAGCCTAGTTTTTATTGTAAATATTTAAATGAATGTATTATTTTATAACATGCAACATATAGTAATCAATCCTATTCAAATAAAGTGAATTAATAGATTGAAATTAATTTATGCTTACTATAATAGTACTTCCCTCGAATGGGAGCAAGGCTCGTGCGATTATTCTAATCTTAATGCAAGTATTATATGTAATCTAATCCAATCACTTATATTTTATTGAGCCTCTCCGAATTCATATACATTTATTTGGCTAAGTCCCACATTGGGCAGATTATTCTAATTAGAATTCTTTATTCTTTCATTCTTGGTATTATTTGGGGTGTGTGGTATTTTTGGGAAAAGGATGAAACTTTGCGCATAAGATACGAGACAAAACCCACATGTAGAAATAGATCGGGAGGGTAAATTTAGACGTATGGATGTAGTAAAAGGAAGGCACATGTAGAGAGTTGGATAGTTGCATAAGTAAGAAAAGTGTGGAGAATTAAATGGGCTAAAGATAGAAAAACAACTACAGATGTTGACATATGCATGAAAAAGAAAAGCAAGCAAGGTATGCAAAATAAAATGGGAATAAAAATAGAGATCATATAGAATGACCCAAAAACATGCATGATAGAGGGGAAAACATCTAGGAGTGAAAAACATCCATGCAGGTTTAAGAGCTAGGAGATGAAGATATTGGCATAAACATTTCCCCTATGTGAGTTAGGTGTTATTTTGAGAACTCAAAGGCTAATTATAGCTCTTGTTCAACTAGAGGGAAAGTCCCCACTAGTATATATACTCCTTAGGGGATCATTGTAAACACACCAATGACTGAAAAATCTATTTGTATGTCTATTCATTATTGAGAGCATAAAGACAATTATTGTATGAGATATATGTTATTAACATGGAAAATTTTGTTTTGGAGTCATCGACACGTGAACCTAAGTACATTGTCTATCTTTTTACTGATATAGTACGAATTTTTCTGCATATTAACATGTTAAAAAAATTCATCTCAATGTGTTAAACATGAGGGGGATCGAGACTCTCTTGTGTGTCAAATGAGTTTGTTTAGCTTTCATGCCCTAGTGTCCAGCGTGAAGATATAAGATAGCTTAATGTGCACCAAAATAGTGAAGGTTCACACACATGTGTTAGTGTTAAACTACATGCACAACATTTTTTTTCCCTTGTGTCTCTAGACACAAAGATAATAGATGAAACTATAGATAGAATAGAAATTTAGCCAACAGAGTAGTAGTGTGATGTGGTGTGCTTTATATGTTAATATCGGTTCCCTTTATCACTTAAGTCTTTTAACAATGATTGGATTGACTTGTTATTTCTAAAACATGGATTTATGTTATTTTCATGCATGGAAATGGATGAAGCTAAAATCTTAAGCCCGGTTTGAGTGCTTCACACTTGTGTGGTGACTACTATAAAATATGTGTGATTGGTTTAGGA
This sequence comes from Taxus wallichiana var. yunnanensis, assembly GCA_018340775.1. Classification (NCBI taxonomy): domain Eukaryota; kingdom Viridiplantae; phylum Streptophyta; class Pinopsida; order Cupressales; family Taxaceae; genus Taxus; species Taxus wallichiana. The sequence continues at coordinate 363,155,245 of CM031238.1, forward strand.
AACTTTGGGAGTGCCTTTGAGTTATTTATGTTGATATTATAGTGTATGCTTATGATAATGTTAGGTGAGTTATGAAGTGCATTTGAATTGCTTAGATAAGCTTACAAAGGTTAAATATTCACATTATGACCAACATGGGAAGATTAAGCGATGAACATAAGATTTTAAATTTAAGAAAATAGTCATTACATGAAGAGGTATGTGACAATATAGGTTGTCCAAACCATAGTATGGCCTAACCTTATTCTATATAGTTCTAAACAATAATTCAATGAGAAAAGATGTGGAGTTCATGAAAGATGCCTAGGGATGGATTATTACTTTGGATAATTGAGATTGCATGGATGAATGATAGAGCAGTGTATAGAGATTAACAAGTCCTAAGAGAGGGAGAATAATATGTCAACGTAGATTGCAAGCATTTGTCTTAGCATAGGAAAAAAAGTCACTTTTCATTTCCAAAGGAAAAGTTAGCAAATTTAAGTGTCTACAACAACACCCTACATGACCATATATGTTGGAATTTCCCTTCACCCAATCGTCTTACTAACTTGGGGAATATTATAAACTATCGGGAATTGTTATTCTATCTCAAAGTTTCTATTTCATGTCTCTTTGTTATATTCATATATTATATGATGATATATATTATTTATCATGACTTTTGAGACAAACACATATGGATGGTATAAGACCAGTATATTTTTTTATATGCATCTTTGAACTAATATATATTTCATGTTTGCACATTGGAATTCTCGTTACTTATTGACGAGGGTCATTTCAAGCTTCCTCATTTAATCTAATGATTATCAAATTGTGGTGGTGTCCAAAGGTTGTTTGAAAGAGGAAGGAGAAAATATTTGTGTGTCGATCCTCTTGTTAAGGAATATGAAATAATGCATAAATCCAAATTATTGGTATCAAATCAAATCTAACGTAAGAATAAATTGTAAATGAAAATCTGGAAATAATGGCTAAATATAGGGTAAAAAAGGAGTGTTGGAAATAACCTAGGTAAATTAGATATACAAAAACACCCTTATTCCGAGGGTGAGTAGTCCCTTACTCCCCTTTGGAATACGATTAAAAAAAATTAACAAAAAATTAGTCATGCTAACTATATATCCACCTTAATTATTCCTTGCAGTCATGTAATTTGTTATTTGATTTAGTTGCATGATATTATTATTGTTTTGGTGCTCCCACCTTGTGTGCTTCTTACTTTAGGCCTTCTTCATGACTTCTTGTTTATTTTGGATCTTCTCCAAGGTGTCAAGCTCATTTTGGATTCACTTCCTATAATTCAGAAATTCCATCTAGAATAGTATGGAAATGACTTTCCATACAAATATATAGCCCAAAATACTTTGGTACAACTTTTAGAATCGTCTCATATGATCATTTTTTTAGCTATAAAAGTTTGAAGTCAACCCAAGGTGTCTTCAAATGATTTGACTTTGACCTTATTGATTTGATCCTTACCTCAACACTTTGGCCATATTATTTGAACAATTGGTTTAACATAATTTTTCAAAATTTTAACATGTGATTTTCAAGAAATGTTATAACATAGGAACATTTTGAAGAAAAATGGCTCTAAAGAAGAAACCAAACATATATCCTACATTCTACTTTTAAATAAGCTATAAGATCTAAAAACACATCTAAATCCATTATACACCAATTTATGGTAGTGAATTAAGATGTCATGTGTGTGTGTGTGTGTGTGTGTAAGTGTGTGTGTGTGTGTGTGTGTGTGTGTGTGTGTGTGTGTGTGTGTGTGTGTGTGTGAGTGAGGTATTGTATGGCCTCATTAATCCCCCACACTTAAATCCTTATAGACCCTCTAATCGGGGATCATTTTTAAAGTTCCCTAAACATCCCTAAATGGTGTCAGTGAGAAGATCATCTTGAGATATTTCCAACGACTATGAGAACGCGACAAACGGACATCGGGAGCTCTAGATATGTTCAGTCAAAGTTCAGACAGTGGGAAAGTCAACTTTGGTCAATTGGTCAAATATTGGACCGAATCGCACTGTGACACGTGGCTTGCCATCACTCGTCGAATTTGCTCGATTTTTCTATCGGGAGACAAAAAGTGGGCTATATGCTATTTATCGAGTTAATTATTTCTATGGGTCAAAATTATATTATCTTGGTAAGTCCACTTTCCAAATGGCACGCATATACCAGCCAAACCACTATATATATATTAATGTTTATACATTAGTATAAACCGCCACATGTTATTTCCAAACTTCCACGCACATGGAGGAGGTGGTGAAGCAGTGTTGTGGGAGGAAAATGCCATACATGGAAGCTTCCACGTGGAGGAGGAAATGAAGCGGTGGTAGGGGTGGCTAGGCCCATGCGTGGCATGTTCCACATGAAGAATGGAGTGGGTAAGGTTTGTTAAAACCTTACCCAAATATAAGTGGTGCAAAATGTGGGATGTTACACCCACATCAACATGTAAACCGCCCACTTCTCCTAAGCTGCTCCAATTGGGATTTTATCCCATTAAAACATGCATCCACCAATATGGGTATTTGATCCCATTTTTCATGCACGGCTAAGGTTTAAAAATAGCCTTAGGATTATATTTAATCCCATTAAAAATGCTAAGCCACCCATTATTGGGAATTTTTATCCCAAATTACATGGTACGAGTTTAGGCTAATATTATCCTAAGATAATATGCAAATGCATATTTTAAGGGCCCTAATTTTGTATAAATAGGGAACCCGTTCTTTGTAATGGGGAGACAGGTGTGCAGAGGAGGATAAAGACTAGATCTCAGAGAACGTCATTTTTAAGGCCTTGCACTCAGAATGGGAACTCAGAGTAAAAAGATGAAATGAAGGAAATTCTGAGAAGATTCCAATGATGTAAGATTTGATATTTTTGTTGAGTTTTAATCTATTTTTGGAAGCTTTGAATGCAGTTTTTAACAGGGATCTACAAGACAGCTAGTTGGAAAACACGAATTTCAATGCACTTCTGGTCCGAATTGTGACTTGGTGTAAACATGAAAAGTGTTCAGAATTCAGAGATGATATCAGATATATGATTTGTTTTCATATTTTTTTAAATCTCTATTTTTATGTGTTTTTCTAACACGGTTGCGGGAGATCACATTGTTAAAACACCGTAGGAGACACGAGATCGTTCTTGGGACGGTTTCTACTATTTTTCGAGTTCTTGGGACATTGATCAGCTCATTTGTAGGTTGTGATTCATTATTGGTTGTTTGTAAGAGTTATTGTACTTACATTTCAATATTATTAATGGATCGGTTCAATCTGAACTGGGGACGTAGGAATTTCCAAACCCCGTAAACAATCTTGTTTGTTATCTGAATGTTTTCAGTTTTCTGATTATTTATTTGCTACACAAGTTTTCCACACTTATATGGATGCATAATAATCAGAATTTAATCAATTTTGGAGTTTAGAATACTTAAAATTGGTTAAGAAAATCACAATCTTTGGAAACTTTTAAAAGTGAAAAAAATACAACACACATTTTCAGATCAAGTTTGGTATCAGAGCAGTTAGATTGCTGGATTAACTTCTAATTGTGTTTGAAAATTTGGCTTCAGTTTCAATATTGATTTCAGTCTTCAGTGTGCAGACATTTTGGGGCTTGTTAATCTTCTTTTGCAGTGTGCAATTTTGGAAGTACAGGTTGTGTTTGCAGGAACCGGGAATCATGGGCAAGTCATCCAAACAGGAGCAACTGGATGAGCTTGAAGCCATAAACTGCCAACTCCAAGAAGAAAACTCTTTCTTGAGAGATAAATTTTATTCCTTGGAAGAGGAAATAGTGTGGTTAAAATCTGAGCCAAAATCCTCTATAACCAAGAAAGAGGAGTATGTCAACAAGATGCTTGAAGAGAGCAAGAAGTTGATGGGCTTTGTTAAAGAGTTGCAGGAAGAAATACGGACCAAGGATGCCCTCTTGGAAAAGCTGCAACAAGGTGAACACAAGAAGGAAATGCCTTCCAAAGTAGATGCAGGTACTATGACAGAAGAATGCACTGTAAGTTGTTCACATTTTAATTCTTCCTCTCATTCAGTTTCAGATATTCCTTTGGGTCAGTTTGAAAAACACACTAAGGGAATTGGGTCTAAACTAATGGTTAAGATGGGATTTAATAGAACGGGCCTTGGTAAAAATGGACAAGGTGATGCTAACCCAATATAGGTAGAGGATCAGCCTCGGTTTGCAGGTTTGGGTTATTCTAGTGGGAAAATGGAAATTGGAGAAAGTTCCAAAGCAACTGAAGGAAGATAAGCTTCCAATAGCTAAGGATCTACACCACTAGAATTACAGGATTCTACCATCAGGAGGAACAATGAAAGGTGTAAGAAAACATGTAAAAGAGGTAATCAGATTCCACCTCCTTCCACTTACACTAAAAATAGCACTAAGGGAAAATCAAATCCTTAAACTTCTAATACACTCTTTCAGTTGGAACAATATAGCTTTGGTAGGCATAAATATGCTTTCCTCGCACATTTTGTGAAGGTACTAATCATTCATTGCATATTGTTAGAAGAGGAAAAAATTGGTTAAGAAGTTAATGCCTTTTGTGAATGATAAGGTAGGTGCTAAAGACCAATCTCACCAAGGAAAGGCGAGAAATGGCAAGAATGTTACCTCTCCTAAACAAGGGAATCATTCTCGTAGATAGAGTTCGAGAATGGTAAAATGGGTAAGACTCCTAAAAATAGGGAAGTTAAATTTTGTTCCCATTGTAATAGGAATGGTCATGATGTTAAGGTTTGTTGGTTTGTTTCTAAACAACAAAATTGGAAAGTTGTTAAAAAGAACAATATTGTAAAACCAACAGTGCTAAACCTAACTAAAACTCATTTTGGTATGGAGAAGGTAAAACAACCAAAACGGAAAAACCCAAGTGATTGGTTGGGAAAAACACTCCTCAACTTTATATTTGCACTACAGTAAATTGTTGATAGTAGGCAAGCAAAATGTTTTTCAGAGCTATATTTTAGGGATTCCTGTTGATTGATAAGGATTTGTTCCTAAGTTGATATTTAAGCTTTGAAAATGAATGGAAACAACTGAAGAGAAGATTTGAGTGATAGGTTCATCATACTCATGTTTTGTTTTCTCATATTGGTTGGTAGTTCCATTGTTGAAAACACTATGCAGGGATAGGCATCAGTAGCATGTCTAAATTTGAAACTTGCAGTTGTAATCAGCATAATCACAAAGTGTCAGTTGAACACTAGCTTCCATTATAGATGGGTGTTATTATCTGACTTATTATTTGTGATGGCGATACAGTGTTTTGGCATATTCATGTTGATTCAGTTGTTGACTATAGCTATTTTTGGGTGTTGATAGTCTATTATATTCTGATAGTGAATACTTGCAGTTGTTACAGTTTCAAATGGGTAGTGGGCACTAGCCTAATTGTGGGCAGTTTAGATGTCTTGTATACTGATCTGTGTTATGGAATTGTAATTTTTGGTAATCGGTCGTATCACAAAGTGACAATTGAACACTAGCTTTCCGTAATAGAATGGGTGTTATTATCTGGTCAGTGATTATTTTTTCTGGCATTACAGTGGGGTATGACAGTTCACAGTTGTGCGTAGAGTTGACAGGGTTGCAGCATTTCAGTTGAACACTAGCTTAATTGGGTGTTATTATCTAATCGGTTATGTGACTAGCTAATCAACTATTTGTATTTATTTAACCTATAATGTTATTTTAGGTTTTTGTATGTGTTTGTGCAATGCAGGAAGAGATAGCATTATTTGTGGGTTGATACACAACTTTTTGTGGACAAAAAGCCTTTCTCGGTGGGGAGGTGCGATCAGGGGATCATTTTTAAAAGTTCCCTAAACATCCATAAATGGTGTCAGTGCATAAGATCATCTTGATAGCTTTCCAACGAATGTGAGAACGTGACAAGCAGGACATCGGGAGCTCTAGATATGTTGGTCAAAGTTCGAGAAGGGGAAAGTCAACTCTGGTCAATTGGTCAAATATTGGACCGAATCGCACCGTGACATGTGTGGCTTGCCATCGCTCGTTGAATTTACTCGATTTTTCTATCAAGAGACAACAAGTGGGCTATATGCTATTTACCGAGTTAATTATTTCTATGGGTCGAAATTATATTATCTTGGTAAGTCCACTTTCCAAATGGCACGCATATAGCAAAATAACCATATATATATATATATATATATATATATATATATATATATGTTTATACATTAGTATAAACCACCACATGCTATTGCCAAACTTCCACGCACATGGAGGAGGTGGTGAAGTGGTGTTATGGGAGGCAAATGCCATACGTGGAAGCTTCCACGTGGAGGAGGAAATGAATCGGTGGTAGGGGGCTAGGCCCATGCGTGGCATGTTCCACATGAAGAATGGAGTGGGTAAGGTTTGTTAAAACCTTACCCAAATATAAGTGGCGCCAAATGTGGGATGTTACACCCACATCAACATGCAAACCGCCCACTTCTCCTAAGCCGCTCCAATTGGGATTTTATCCCATTAAAACATGCATCCGCCAATATGGGTATTTGATCCCATTTTTCATGCATTACTAAGGTTTAAAAATAGCCTTAGGATTATATTTAATCCCATTAAAAATGCTAAGCCGCCCATTATTGGGAATTTTTATCCCAAATTACATGGTACGGGTTTAGGCTAATATTAGCCTAAGATAATATGCAAATGCATATTTTAAGGGCCCTAATTTTGTATAAATAGGGAACCCGTTCTTTGTAATGGGGGAGACAGTGCAAAGGAGGATAAAGACCAGATCTCAGAGAACGCCATTTTTGAAGGCCTTGCACTTAGAATGGGAACTCGAGTAAAAATATGAAATGAAGGAAATTCTGAGAAGATTCCAAAGATGTAATATTTGATATTTTTGTTGAGTTTTAATCTTTTTTTGGAAGTTTTGAATGCAGTTTTTAACAGGGATCTACAAGACAGCTAGTTGGAAAACATGAATTTCAATGCACTTCTGGTCCAAATTGTGACTTGGTGTAAACATGAAAAGTGTTCAGAATTCAGAGATGATCTCAGATATATGATTTTTTTTCATAGAATGTTTTTAAATATCCATTTTTAGGTGTTTTTCTAACACATTTGTAGGGAGATCACATTGTGAAAACACTATAGGAGCCACGGATCATTCTTGGGACAGTTTCTGCTATTTTTCAGAGTTCTGGGACATTGATCAGCTCATTTTCAGGTTGTGATTCATTATTGGTTGTTTGTAAGAGTTATTGTACTTACATTTCAATATTATTAATGGATCGGTTCAATCTAAACCCGAGGACGTAGGAATTTCCAAACCCCGTAAACAATCTTGTTTGTTATCTGAATGTTTTCAGTTTGTCTAATTATTTATTTGCTACACAAGTTTTCCACACTTCTATGGATGCATAATCAGAATTTAATCAATTTTTGGAGTTTAGAATACTTAAAATTGGTTAAGAAAATCACGATCTTTGGAAACTTTTAAAAGTGAAAAAAAAGACAACACGCGTTTTCGAGATCACCCTCTTACAAGCTATTTTCTTCTCTATTTTCTCTTTTAAAGATAGAGTCGAGAAATTCAAATGCTCATATATATATAACCATTATTGTTATCAAAAAATGGATGTAAGTTTTTCATTATAGGGATATTATAGTCACAAAATCACGCACTTACTACTATTATTATACCGCCAAGTATGTTGTTTTATATATAGATTTTGTGTAAGTAAATTATTCACTAATGACACATTTCACGGTCCTATCATTTGTCTTGTTGGTCTTTACCATTGTTGGTCTTTACCATTGTTGGTCTTGTACAGTTGTCACTCATTTGCACAGTTCCCATTAGGTCTCAAGAATTCCTATTAGTCTGTATACACTCAATTTTCATCACTAGTCTTTCACTAGAGTTCCAGAGAGGGATTAGGTACCTGGGGCACCCTAGTCCTAATTCTAGGCGTCCTAGTCCCCGTCACACTTGGTTTTATTTTTTTCATTTGAGGTCAGTCTTTTCGGTTTTTCCTCTCATCTCCTTAGGTACTAGTCATCATGTCAAGTCATTAGTGTTAGAATTTGAAAAAGATATCCCTACATAAACATAACATACATACTACTTAAGGGAGGACAATTTCTATCAAGGGCTAGTTATTTACATAGAGCAAGGGACTGCATTTAGGCATTATTTCTACATCACACACAACATAAGAAGGGTATTATTCATTCTATTTCATCCACCATTTTACATTTTATCTAGCTACTTACCCGATATATGTGTGTCATTAGCGCTTAGGAAAACCTAAGCACATTGTTGTACACACAAGCATACTGAGAATTACATTGGTCTCGAGATGTAGTGCGGCGCTCGGTCATAATTCCATCAAGTTGGCAATTGAAGATAGTCGACCCTTTATTTGCATCTTTATTTTTAGGGTTTGATGCTTTGTGTGGGGTTTTGCAGTGATTATTTATGTAAGTTTACGGAAACATAAGCGAACCAAGTGCGACATCCACCCAACCAAAGGTGAAATCTCGTGAAGAACTATTGACCATATCATGATCGATTCTGATATTTTTTTGCATACGAGGGTGCCCACAAGCACCCCCATCCCTCTCTAGGCACCCCGGTCTATACAAATATACCTCCATTACAATTTTTCGAAGTTCGTTTGTGACACTCTATTCCACCATTCCATCACTTTGTTCAGTCCCAGATCACTACGAGGTAAGTCCAATTCAGGTAAGTACCTTCCCCTTTCATTTTATTTCATTTAAAATATCAAATAAATTACTTAGCATTTATATTTCATTTATGTGTCATTTATCATAGTTGTACATTTCTGATTTTAATAAAATATTCATTTAGAGCATTTTAAATTTTTTGTAGGATTTCCTTTACTAAAATTTTCAAATGCAGATATCTCCTTAATGGTTTCTATTGTGTAAAAATGGAGAGATTTATTTATAATAACACCAAGAGAACAAAACTGCTCTTATTTTTTCATTTTAAGTTTTATAGCTTTAATAAAAACTAGTTTGAAGCTAGTCTCCATATAAATTTTAAGTGGAAATAGTCCAACACTATTGTATAAACCGAGGAGCTCACTTCTACGGATTGTAAATTTTTATCTACTATTGATATTGAAAAAAAAAAATCATAACAAAACAAAGAGTAACAAAAACTTCTCTCAATTTTTCATTTGAGTATGTGTAGTAAAATTTAGAGGGACACTAGAGTTGTTCTGCAATGTCATTTTTCCCCATATTTTGGAAAGACTATAACTTTAGAAATATTATTGTTGAAAAAATATGAAATAATTTTTGTTTCTTGACACCAAGAGGACCAAAAAAACCCCTCAATTTTTATTTGAAGGCATGTAGCAATTTTTAGGGATAGTCCGAAGTTGTTGCTTCTCCCCCACACTTGGCCTCTTACGAGCCCTCTTGAAAGATTTTTCACAACTTATCCATTTTTAATTAGATTTCATATATTTTAACTTATTTATTATTAAATAGACTTAAAATTTTGTTTATAAAAATAATTACCTTATTTTCATCTTCAACTATCCCCGCACCTTATGGTGAAGTTCAATTTATGAATCCAGGGCCCAAATTTGTAATAACTAAGTACATCTAAGATGCCTTCAAACTTTGAAACATTTGTAAGGGTTCTTAGGAGCAACATCGTGTATGGAGTAGGCCATGTTTATAGATTAGAGAAATGGAAATAGTATGTGCAAAACAATTATTTTCATAAAATAAATCCTACTCTACTTATTAATATTGAGATACATAAAACCAATTACTAATTGTGAGAATTATCTACCTTTCCTTCGATTTATGGGCATATAATTAAATTTCTACAAGAAGCAAGAGAAAGTGAAATAAAGGGAATACAATATTTGGATTTTGTTTCATTTCCCTCCTCTAGAGCGACATCCTTCTTCATAAAGTGTGTTTTTGGTCCGGTGAGTGCATGGGCTAATTGGCAAAGTATTACAACTCCTCTTATTTTGGTACATGCATGTCTAGAGGAATTCCGTTGTTTGTATGAAAATATCATATCAAGAAACACTCCTTATATTTGTAAGGTTCCCAAATAATACTTTTACATACAAGATCCTCTAATGGAAACATTATTTCTACATTTTACTCATCACCTATTGCAAGAAATATGCCATCAATGTCTTTGCTTCAATGAGCTCTTCTTTCTTGTAAATTGTAATCACCGATATTCTTAATGTTGGTGAACCTATAAGATCTTATAGTTGATAATAAAAAGGAACTTCTTAATTCTATTGGGAATTTCAAAACCATTGAAATTTCCATTTGGTTTTTTTGGCAAATAAATTTTAAAAAAATCCCTTACCTACTACTTAAAAAATTGAACTCAAATACTACTTCTAAAATATTGTCAAACTAATATTTCCCTTGAGCCTAAATGTTATGAAAAACCATGTTCCATTCTACTCCAATGGCTCAAAATCCATCCAATCTTACTACATATACTTTATTATATCATTACCGAAGTAGTGAAATGGGATTTGTGAATAGAATCTTACTAGTATTGTCCCACAAAACCCAACTCAAAAACTATTCCCTAATGCCACCTATGTTCCCTAAAAACAAAGCTAAAAATGATGAGGTCATTGTAAGCCTCCTCATTTAATATAATGATTATCAAATCCATGGAAGTGTTCAAAGGTTGTATGTAATAAGGAGGAGAAAATATTTGTGAAAATATTTGTGTGTTAGTTCTCCTACTAAGGAAATTAATAACATGCATAAATCCAAATTGTGATATTAAATCAAATTTAACATAAGAACAGTTTGTAAATGAAATTGTGGAAATAATGGATAAAAATAGAGTAATAAGAGGAATGTTGGAAATAAACTAAGTAAATCAGCTATTAAAATAACCTTTCTTTCTCAAGTTTAGCGAGCCCTTACTCCTATTTGGAATATGATTGAAACTGATCACAAAAATGTTGACAATGTACTTAATAATTTGTATTCTATTTAGATATTGGCAAAATAACTCCCCTTTTATCGATTTTCTACAATTATAATTATAAACTACTTTACTCTTTCAATCCACCAAGAATGTGGATCTAATATTGGTGAGACATTTATTCTATAACCTGAAAGAACTCTAACTATTTTATCATAAATACAATCATGAGATTTATTCTAAACAAAGATTCATATTCTAACTGCACATTCTCTCCTAATTTTGAGGGATAACACATGGGTGAGTTACTTATTCAAAACTCCTTTAAAATATGCTAGTGTAGTTCATCCTAATGATTAAGGAGATAAATGTGGGAAGTCCAACACTTGGGGAGTCAACTACAACTCGTCCCAATTATTAAGATGCAAATATCCTAAGATCCATCACTTGGGTGAGTTAACTACAACTCTTCTTAATTATCAAGGAGATAAATATGGGAAGTTATTAAAGAATCCTAACTAAATCTCATTCGCTTGAGCAAGAAATTAGGCATGTAAGCCTATTCTCATGGTGAGATCTTTATGCACAACAACCTTCTAATTACTTTCCTTTAAAACTAATTCATCATACCTATTTTTATAACATGTTTGCAACAACATAACAAATCATCAATAATAAAGCTACATTGAATGATTTGACCATATGAAACCTCCTATATTTAACAAGTATTAGTTTCACAATGCCTACTTGTATCCTTATCTAATTAGAGCTTGTCTAGCCTTTAAATATGCCTTTAAATGATCAAATTCTATAAAGTAGAAGAACCTTCCAAAAAATAGCCATATTTACTTCCCTTTTTTTTTTATTACAAATTCAAACTCACTTTTTATAATCTTTTCAAATGGTTATCTAGATTTTTCTCTTCGTTGTAATTTTTCCAAAATATTTTTAAATTCTAATTTTCAATAAAAATTTAGGAGATATCATGATTTTACTGAACCTTCATTTTTATTTTATTCACTTCTCTTCATCCTCCAATTACCTTAAATGTGTTCTTCAATGATATTTTATGCAAATGCATATGCAGATTATAACACCTCCTCCTTACCTTCTCCATGTCCAAATAGTCGTTATAAGTAACAAAACAATGGCTTTATTAAACATAAGCTAGTAAATATATTCTTTGATGGATCTATTTTCAAAATTTGACTGTTAAGTATATGTTTGGCTGATTCAAGATGGCTGCTTATGACCATTATAGTAAACCCAAGGCTAAAGGCCATAATCCTCTTGTTGAACCTTTACAGCTGAATTTTCTTTGTTGAGTCTTCAACGCCTTTTGTTTTGTCTTCAAACTAGGGTATTTGATGATAATCCTTTGACAAGTCATACATTCATGCCAACTACCTATCTACCTTCAAGTATGCCTTGTGATCATGCAATTTATTATGTGACTTAGTTGAATGGCATTCTTATTGTTAGGGAACTCCCACTTTCCATACATTTTGTTTTATATCTTCTTCATGTTTTTTGTCTATTATTGAGCTTCTCCAAGGTGTCCAACTCATTTTGGAGCCACTTCTTATAATTATAGAAGTTCGGAGCCATTGTGTCATTCTAAGTAATTATCCATAATAGTTTGAAGTTGACTTCCCATAAAAATTTATAGCCTAAAATACCTCGCCACTTTTAGAATCGTCATAAGGTTACTTGCATTCTAATTATGCGCCTTTAAAATCCCTTTGAGGAATATTTTGTAATTTTATTATAATTATTTATCCTAATCTCCATTATGGGCACTCGTAAACCTTTGGAAATATGCTAGATATACCTACAACTTTTTTTGTTATACATTTGTCGTGATTCTACACAAATTAGTAACTATTTTTCAAAAGAATAAAAAATGAATCTTTTGACACAAAAATCAATCTTTAAAATAATTTTTCGTAATTTCATTATAATTTTTTACTTTAGCCTCCATTTTGAGCAACCTTTAAATAGTTATAAAGATATTGAAGAGACCCACAACTTTTTTGCCTATTGGTGAGAAAAAATTTTGGGTGGAAAAATTTGTGGGTTTCTTGCCAATGCTCTAGGAATCTAAGTCTCTCTACGTAAATGGTGTAGCTTCTGTGTATACATGCACGAGTAAAGTGAATTTTATATGGGTTTGCCTTGCAAATCGGATATCTAACAGGGGCACTCCACTGACCCTATGGTAAAGCTAGCAATTTCTTGCTAGAGAGGACTTTGTCAAAAGAGTGGGGAAGGGAGTGAGAATATGAGGTAGAGGAACTAATGTTGTAAGTAGAAAATCAAATTCTTGCATACATCAGTTATAAATTTCATCACATGCATTAAAATTAAGAAGAAAAAACTCTGCAAATAGCAACAAGACCAATTATAATTTATGAGCACAAAGTATCAATAAATCCCTCAGTCAAAAAAGGCTAGAAACTCCTTGTATTGATGCTCAAGTAGAAATTTTACATAGTATGAAAATGGAAGACATTTGAGATGGGGAGAATGGAATAATTTGCTATCTCTTTGTATTTTCACAAGGATCTCTCTCTCTCATGAATTCACAAAATCTCAAAAAAAAATTAGAATTAGAAACCCTTTGAATGAGGAGCTCATTACAATTTATAGAATTTTGGAAGTCTCTTTGATTATCCCCATTGACCCTTCATATGCCTTGAAACTTTTCACTTTCTTAGGAAAACATTAATTCCCCTTTTATAAGTTAAGTGTGACTTATTACATTGAAAATAAAGTCATTTTTAATTAATTAAGGCATTATGAAAAAATGTAACCCCAACGAAGAATTAGAATGTGGAGGAGAGAGAAAGTGAGGGGGAGAAGAGAGAGAGGGAAAAGAAAGGATGTTGCTCCTGATGAATTCCACTTATTCTTATTATTTGAATGATCTAAGGAGATGAAACTCTGAATCTCTAAATCCTTTGCCTCCTGAAAAACTCCTTAATACTGGACTCAATGCTAAATTGTTCTTTGTCCCGTGTCAATGAGAAGATACCTACTCCCTTGAATTCCTTGTTGTGAATGATTCACTCATACTACGGAAAATTTGTTGCTGACAAGAAACTACCTTTTGATGACCTACAAACATCGCAAATTGAGTTTTTAGAAACATTGTTGAGTTATCCCAATGGTGACCATGGGCATTGCTCATAATCCACTTCAAAGAAGCCAAGAATGGAAACCGCCTCAATTGATGACCCTTTGCAACAATGTCGTATTCTGCCGACATATGTCCTACGGAATGATACATTTGTTCGTACAAGGGCTAGGTACTAATGAACATACTTGTCGAAACTATGAATGTTTCTTCAACACTTTCTATTCTTGAATAGAGCAACTTACTATTTTTAGTAAGTGTAGAAATAAGCTTTTCGGGCCTCGACCTACCTATGACAGTTTTAACTTCTTCTTCTCATTGTATTCCTTTTGTGGGAACCATTTTCTAGACCACCTTGCCATTTATGGCAGGTGTTTATGGGACCACTTACTATTTTTAGTAAGTGTCAATTTTGGGCCCAAATGACCCTTTCGATGATCTTTACCTGTGATACTTCCCTTGTGTTCATCGCCTTCTTCATAGCTTCTTCAGATGGTTGCCTACCCAAAATGGTAGGAACCCATGTAAGAGGACTTACTATTTTTATTAAGTGGGTCTTTAGTGCTTGGATTGTGATGGAACACATTTTTGGACTCGGCTGATCATTGTGATCTCATCCTCCAAATTTCACTTGATTTTTCCCACCAAAATGTTTGAAAATAAAAATGAAATTTTCACCTAGCAGTGACTTTGAGCATGGAGTTGCCATGATAGCCATTAATGGAGCTTCAAAATTGCAGATCTTTTTTTCCTCTAATCATGATGAAATTAACCCCATTGCAATATGTTTTTATTTGGATTCCCTGTGTAAGTTTTTAGCTCAACTCCATTATCGGATTGATGGGAAATCTGACGAATGTGAGCTAGGGCACGAAAAGTAGTTTTCATTATAAAAAATGATCTAGAGCATCATTTAATCTCCCATTTATTACATCTTGATCATCTCAAAAAAATAGGAAGTATGCAAAAAATGGCATCTCGATTTGTGCTCTAGATTGAGAGAAATGAGCATTTCTTTGTTTTTGACTACAAGGGTTTTCAGGGAAAAGTTTCTTCATTTTCTTCATTCTTCACTTCATTTTGCTTCACTTAAATCCATATCTATTTGAGATCTCTATATTTTCATAACATGGAGGACACAGTAGAGGTGGTTGGGTACATAATGGTGGTAAGACATTTCGGACAAATTTCAGCAACATGTTGGCAGGGTGTGTAGATGTGAGAGGAGGAAGTAAGCACAAAAATGGCTAAGTGTTGTGCATACTTCAAAAAATGAGAAGGCATGGGGCTGGGAACATTTTTTTCCCCTATGTCACTATCTAAAGGGATGAAAGGAACATCAATTTTCACATCACACCAAGTTGTGACATTTGGCAGTCATCCGTGCATTGTGAGGATAGGCTCCAGCAAGCTCCTCATGGCTAAACTGGTAATGCAAAGGGTCCTATGAGTGATCAGGGGGATAAAAAGGGTTCGTCACATTTTATTGTACCCAATGACCTTTGCTAAAGGGATTAATGGGACATCAAAATATTCCAGCTCTGGCGCCGACACGTGTCCTCTTGAAAATTTGGCTAAGTGTTGAACATGTTCCTTCAGCCAACTTGTGATGGCGATAACTTGGGCTTCCGAATGAGTTTGGAGGAAAATTTATATGATATTGACTAAAAACACTCAATTAATTAAATTGTGATGGTTTTGAGCTCCAATTATGAATTCATAACCTTAAAATTCCCCCTTTTTCTCGGGATCGCCAGTTGTGCACTGGAAGAATGAGTTTTCTAAGGAAGTGTATGGTGTTTCACGAGGTCTCGTTTTTCCACCATTTAGGGCATGGAAAATACCTTACATAGGTAATTTTTGGGCTCTTGAATCTTTATGAAGCTCCCATAATCCTTTCTTAAAGCTCAAGCACTCCTTCGTGGTGTATGCTCCTTTAGGCCCGAAAACCCACTTTTACTTAATTGACTCCAAAAAGGCTCTACCAAATTGATCTTGATGCCTTCAAACCATTTGGAAAATTTTAATCCTCCTTTTTTATGATGCATTCCCATTTTAATCCACTTTACATTTTTAGTATGCCTCGTCATTGACACATATTATTTTAAGTAAGTGTATCATTGTGGGTGTCGATTTAACAAAACAAGTCTTGAACTTATGGGTTTTATTCTAGGGTTCCATGCTCCAAATTTTGGGTAATTTCTTCATATGAACAAGTGGTAAAATGATATTTTCATCAGTGGGGGCAGAATACTAATAATAAAACACATCCCTCCATATCCCTAAAAATAGGGACTTTATGGCGCGAAAACTAGTTTACGTGAAACTAGTTTTTTCAATGATCATTCCCTCCAATTTTTGTACAATTTCGTTCACTGGAACCTTGAGAAGTGAAGAGGTAGCTCACTACATTTTTCAATGATGTTCTTCATGTGACAGGGTAGAATACTGATAAAAAACAAATCCTCTATATCCCTAAAAATAAGGACTTCGTGGCGTGAAAACTAGTTTACGTGAAACTAGACTTTTCATTGATCATTCCCTCCAATTTTCGCACAATTTCGCCAAGTGGAACCTTGAGAAGTGAAGAGGTAGCTCAAGTCCTTTTTCGTTGTTGTTCTTCATGGTGGCCATTAATGGAGTCTTCAATCTTCAGATATCACAGAGGTGGTGATGGAGGAGAATGAAGTTATTTGCAGTTGAGAATGAGAGGGAGGCTAGGAAAAAGCATTTGGGAGCTGACTTTTGGGTGCATGAGGAACCACAAGGCTTAAGTGGGTTGGGGGAATTTTGTGTCCCCTATGTCCCTTTGCTAAAGGGATGAAAGGGACATCAATTTCCACTTCGTACCTCATCGTGACACTTGGCGATCATCTGTGCAGGGAGAGGGAAGGCTCAAACTTAGCTCTCAAGGGCTTAACTGGAAAACAGGAGGTCATATTAGTGTTATAGGGGCTCAAAAAGGGTTGGGCACATTTTTGGGGTTAACCATATAATAGTTTTACACAAATCTAATATTAGATAAAGCATACAAGTAATGAATGTGGAAAAAAACAAAACATAAAATAAACAAGAGAAATATAACACCAGATTTAACGTGGTTCACCCAATGTGGGCTACGTCCACCAAAAAATGGCCAATATTATTATTCAATGTTTTATAGAGGAAATACAATGAATATCTTCAATCTTCCAACACCTCACTGGATGTTTAATGTTTTTCCCTCACTCATCTACTCTTTCTTGCTCACCAAGGAAACTCTCATATAAAGAATTACTTCTTACTTACTTGTATTACCCTCATATAATGGTTACATGCATTTATAAGTATTCGGGAAACTAACTATGCTTTTATAATCAAGAAATCAACTTTAAAGAAAAATCTTTATTCTAATTCCCGACCAATAAATAAAACATTGTCACATAGGTCGATTGGCGCCAATTACTCCCTACAATCCCCGACCGATGATAGTTGTTTCGACAAATACTGTCGGCCTTGGACTGATTTTGATCATTATGTAGTCCAGCAACATTGTAAAATCAAGCTTTCTATGAAGCAATTAAGCTCCACACTTAACAATATCCCACTTGGAGATCAATTATTACATTGTATTGTACAACACCATCCTTGGTTCCTTTTCCTTGGCTCGTTTCTTCCTCTTCAAGTCTCAAACTCGAAGACCAACAAGTGGAGTGAAGCTCCAACTTCTCCTTTGCCAACGTCTTCGTCAACATATCCACAAGGTTATCATCTGTATAGATCTTGTTCAACTTCAGCTACCCCTCCTTCAATACCTTCCGTATGAAGTGATATCTCAACTAAATGTGTTTTGTTCTCGAATGAAACGTTGAGTTCTTTACCAGATGGATCACGCTTTGACTATCACCTTTGCATAATCAGCAATCCACTTTCTCGATATATAACTCTTCCATGAACTCGTTGATCCATATCATCTCCTTGTTATCTTTTCTAGCTTCACTATACTTTGCGTCTATAGTAGACAAAGCCAAAACCTTCTACAATCTCGAAATCTAGCTAATTGTCATTCCCCTACTGTGAAAACATATCCAATGGTGCTCCTTCGCCATCCAAATATCACGTCATATCTCGAATCAACACAAGAAAGAAGTATCTCGACCCTCCATAGCATAAATCCATGCCAGATGTCCCTCTTAAATACCTAAGAATTTATTGGACTTCTTTCCAATGTTTTTTACCTAGATTAACCATAAACCTGCTCACAACTCCTACTGCCTGTGCAATGTCTAGTCTGGTATAAACCATGGCATACATAAGACTTCCTACTTCTGAATCATAGGGAACACATGTCATGTACTCAACCTCCTTGTGTGATGTAGGACATTGATATTTTCTCAATTTTAAGTGTCCAATCATAGGTGTAATAACAGGTTTTAAACTTTTCATGTTAAACCTTTCCAACACCTTATTGATATAAGCCTCCTAAGACAAATACAACTTCTTATTTTTCCTATCTTGGTGAATTTACATGCCAAGGATTTTCTTTGTAACTCCTAAATCCTTCATTGTAAATGTGTGAGCTAGCTTTTCTTTAAGCTCACCAATGTCCTGCATACTAGATCTTGCAATCAACATATCATTCACATACAATAACAAAATAACATAGCTCCCATTTTCAAGCTTCTTTAAATAAACACAATGGTCAGATTCACATCTCATATAACCATGCTCATGCATAAAACTGTCAAATCTCAAAATACCACTTTGCCTTGGAGCTTTTTTGAGCCCATATAGGCTCTTTTTCAATTTATACACAAGTTTGTCCTTACCCATTACTTCGTAACCAAACGGTTTATCGCATATAAATATCTTCTTCCAAATCACCATGAAGGAAAGTCATCTTAACATCAAGTTTTTCTAAATGCAAATCCTCTAATGCAACCAAACTTAGAATAGTAGGAATAGAATTCATCTTAACTACAAGAGAAAAAATATCATCAAATTCAATACCTGATTTCTGTGAAAATCCCTTTACCACAAGCCTCACCTTGTACCTTTTCAGTCCATCCTATTCTTCCTTAATCCTATATAACCATTTATTCTACAGCTCTCTCATACCTACTGGTAACTTAACCAAATCTCATGTTTGATTTTGTTCCAAAGAGTCCATCTCCTCATTCATGCCATGCTCCCACTACTCATGGGTATCCACCTAAATTACTTCATCAAAGCTTTCTGGTTCACCACTATCAGTCAATAATAAGTAATATAAGGAAGGTGAAGATCTCTCTAGAGGTCTACTTACCCTTTGTGACCTTCTGACTGAGATATGGGGTGTGAGAGGCTCAATATTTATCATTACACATTCATGTCAACCTCGTGACATTCGGTCTCTTACTACCGATCATTGCGGTTCTATAACCGATCATGGTTCCTCTGTCTACCTACTGAGTGTGGTTACGTCACCCCCACCAATTATAGAAGTGCCGACACCGGTTCCTTTAGGTGTCTATTTTAAACCCGATCATGTCTCATCAATACCGGTTACCTTGATCGACACTGACTTCTATAGAATCGACGTCGCGTGTCGTGGATGTCTGTTTAATCCAAAAGTTCGATTTCCTTCAAAATTTCATCAACATGTTCATGTTTAGGCACCAAAACATGATCCTTGTACATTCTTTTTTCATTCCAATCAATGTCATGACTCCTAACAATCTTATAATCTTCTAAATCCCAAAATCACCAAATACATAACCAATAAAATTATATATCTTAGATTTAGCATCTAACTTCTTCCTATTTTCCCTATCAACATGCACAAAATCTTTTGAGCCAAAAACTCTAAGAAAATAAATATCTACCTCTTTTCTAGACCAAGATTCTTTTGGTATTCCACCATCTAGTGTTGTTGAAGGTCCATGGTTGATCAAGGACACTATTATATCCATTTCTCCTACCCAAAATTCAAAGGCAAACCAAAGCATGTATCCTCAAGCTTCTAAAGACGTTTCATGATTTTCATGGTCACTCTTTCAGCAACACCATTCTCCTATGGTGTTTTAGGAACCATCCTTTCTCTACGTATTCCATTCACTGAAAATAATCATTGAAAGCCTTGTTGCAAGTACTCACCACCATTTTCATATCTAAAGCACTTTAACTTTAAGTTTGTTTCATTTTCCATAAGGGATTTCCACCTTTTAAAAGTCTCTAAAACATCATATTTATGCTTAATACAATAAATCCATACCTTTCTTGTGGCATCATCAATGAAATTCACATAATATTGGGATCCTCCAATATAAGCTACCTAGGCTGGTCCCCACACATATGAGTGTACAAGCTCCAATTTATGTTCCTTCTTTGTTGACATAACCTTGAGAAATATCACTCTCTTATGCTATCCAAACATGTAATTCTCATAGAATTCAAGATCTAACTGTTTCAAATATGATAACTTACCCTTAACCTTTAAGATATGCATTCATTTTTCGCTCATATGGCCTAGCTGATTATGCCACATGGTTGCATCTGAATTCGTAGTAGATAGCACATAAAAGGAATCAGTAACATAGGTAGATAGATATAAAGTTCCTACCTTTTTGCCTCTTACCACAACAAGGGATCCCTTGGTAACCTTCCAAAAATTGGTTGTGAATGTAACAATGCATCCAAATTCACCTAGTTTCCTTGCAACTATTAGATTTATCTTTAGGCTTAGCACATGCCTAACATCTTTTAATACCCATGGATTTCCATTTTGCAACTTTAGATGAACATCACCTTTACCAATAATATTGCATGGATACTCATCTCCTAAATAAACATGTCCAAAATCACCCTAAACATAATTTCTGAAATAACCCTTATTAGGGGTAGCATGGAAAGAAGCTCCAGAATCTAAAACCCAAGATTCTAATTTATTATCCAAGGAGAGAATAAGGGCATCTTTCTTTACCTTTTCACTTGCAATGTTTTCCTCTTTATCTTTTTCTTTACCTTTGTCTAGTAGATTCTCTTTGTTTTCCTTGGACCAACACTCCTTCTTTACGTGTCCTCTCTTTCCACAATTCTAGCAAATTAAATCTCTAAACTGGATCTAGATCTACCATTCCTTGACTATGATTTCCCATTCTTATTGTTTTTTGATGATATATCCTTAGCTCTTGCCCTATTTTCTACATTTAAAGTGTTTTCATTGATGTTTCTCCTAAACTTTTCCTACGTATTTCCTCATTAAGGATTACACTAACCACATCATCAAACTTCAAACCATTAGAAGCAGACGATGTATTACTAACAACCATTACCAAATTATCCCAACTATCTGGCAAATAACATAAGAATAAAATTGTTTTCACTTCATCATTAAACAGAATTTCTACCAATTTTAATTGATTTACAATAGACAGGAAATCATTCAAATGATTACATATAGATCCACCTTCTTGCATCTTAGAATTAAACAATTTATTCATTTAATAAACCTTATTCGAATCACTAGGAGTTTCGTATAAATTTGCTAAATATTTCATCAACTCTTCTCTAGTTTTTTCATTTATAAAATTTGAAGCCACCGATGCTACCGGACTCAATCTTATAGATCCCAAAGCCTTTTTGTCAATAACCTTCCATTCTTCATCATTCATTATGTCTATGTGTGCATGCTCATCCAACAGTAAGTATAGATCCTTATGATACATATAACCCTCCACCTACATCTTCCATAGTTGATAATTACAACCGTCAAATTTATCCACTCTATATTTTCTATTTTTTGTTATTGTTGTGCTCTCACTCAATCATAAAACCCTTTGTGAGTAACTCCTATCAACACACAAAACCCTCAAGCAAATCTCTCGATACCAGTTATTGGGGTCAACCATATAACAGTGTTGCACATATCTAAAATCAGATAAATAATACAAGCAATGAATGCGGAAATAAACTAGAATATAAAATAAACAAGAGAAGGATAACACTAGATTTAATGTGGTTCACCCGGTGGGCTACGTCCACCAAAAAATGGCCAATCTTATTATTCATTGTTTACGAGGAAATACAATGAACATATTTAATCTTCCAACACCTCATAGGATGTTCAATACTTTTCCCCGACTCATCTACTCATTCTTGCTCACCAAGGAAACTTGCATACAAAGAATTACTTCTTACTTGCTTGTATTACCCTCATACAAAGGTTACATGCATTTATAACTATTCTAGGCAACTAACTATGCTTTTATAATCAAGAAATCAATTTTAAAGAATTTTTTTATTCTAATTCCCGACCAATAAATAAAACATTGTCGCATAGCTTGGCTTGGTGGCGTCAATTCCTTATGCGACCTTTGACCGTAGTCGGTTGATGTCGACCGATGTCGATCACTGTGTGTAGTCCAAAGCAACATTGTAAAAACAAGAATTTCAAAACAATTAAGCTCCACACCTAACAAACATTTTAGTTTCCCTTTGTTAAAGGGACAAAAGGGACATAAAAATGCACGGGATCCTAGAGCTGACACATGTCCACTTCAAAAAATGACTAAGTATGAGAACTTGAGAGTGAACTTGTGAAGGTTATATCAAGAATTCCCAATAGAGTTTAAAGGTGAAAATTTATATGAATTTAACTTAAAATGGACTTTGAATCCAATGGTGGTGTCTCGGCTCTTTATTCGTCCATTTGAGCACTAAAATATCATATTTTTATTCTCGCTCCATGGCCAAGCATGTTTAAAAAATGATGTATACCTATTGTGCCTAGATTTTTTAAGAATATGATTTCACCATCTTATAGATATCTGAATTCCCTTTAGGAGATGTCTTTTTAGCTCCTAACTCCTTTCAGAGCTCCCAGAATCACTTCCCAAAGCTCAATAGCTCTTTTGTCTCGATGTATTGCCTATGCCTGAGAACCCTATCTCTGATGAATCTGCCCCAAGACCTCCAAATCCTTCCTGAATCTTAAAATATCATTTCCTTGATGTTATTAGACCTTTGATTCATCTCCATATTGGTTTTTTCTCCTCTTTTCCGCTCTAGGGGGTCACTTTTGATCTGGGAAGGCCGGTTATAGCCCTTCCCAACACTACCCAAAATTGGCATTCTTTGAGATTTCCTAAAATCACCTAGGGGGATTGACTTGAATTTCCTAATTCACGTAGGGGACTAAGTTAAAATCAATTGGGGGTCATTGGACTGACTGGGTAAGGCCGGTGCTGAGGATGGGTAGACTGGGGTGTCTTGAAAAGGTAAAATTTGAAAAATTTGACACATGGGTATCATTGTCATGTTTGAAAATTGTAAATTTTCTTGTTGCACATTTGCATGAAAACATTACCTTATAATTTTGATGATTCCTTATGGATTGTTTTACATTTACAAAATGAAAAATTAGAATCTTTTATTAAACTCTATTTTAGTCCTTCACAAATTTGAAACAATCCATAAAGAATCATCAAAAGTGTATTGTAAAAAAGTTTTAGGTATCTTCAATATAGTTTTAATGGTTTTAAGATCATTAAAAATGGAGGCTAGAGTGAAAATTGATGTTGAAATTATTAAAGATTCCTTTTTGTGTTAATGTTTTTATTCTTTTGAAAAGAGTTACAAATACATGTAGAATCACAAAAAAATATAATAGGAAATTTGTAGGACTTTTTAATATGTTTTTGAGAATGTAAAAAGCACCTAAATGGAGGTAGGGATAAAAATTAAAAGTAGAATTACATCTAAAAGATGCATACTTAGAATGCAAGTAACCTTATGGTCTCATATGAGTGATTTTTAAGCTAGAATAGTTTTTAGTCAACCCAAGATGTCATCTAATGATATGAATTTGACCTTATTTATTTGATCCTTGCCTAGACACATTGGCCATAATCTTTGAAAGACTAGTTCAAATTGCTTTTGCAACACTTTAACACATCAATAAACGTTAGAACATAACAATATTTTGGAGCAAAATGACTCCCAAAGAAGAAACCAAGAATATTTCCTACATTGTTATGCCATAATCCTATATCTTACATTGGATGTTTATGGTTGAATTGTGGCTATCATGACTATTATCATGATGCATCTCTTTCATATGTGTTATATTATCATTAGTGGATTGGCCTTGGTGATGGCCATAACATAGGAATAATATATAGGTTAGTAGGTAGTAGTTGATCATCATATTGAGCACTTGAGTCTTATTGTGTGGTTTGGAGGTTTCCCCCTCAAAGTGGAAAATCTATTATACAAGTACATATATTGATCATTTCTCTACAATTGGATGTTTTTTTGTTCCATTATTGTTGATATTCAAATCTATCTAAGTAATTTCATTACATAAATTCTAATTTAAAATAAGCTATAAGCTCTAAAACTACATCTATATCCGCTCTAACTTGATTCATGGAAGAGAAATAAGTGGCCATTTTTATATATTGATGAGGCATTTAATAGCCTAATCACATGCATTGTGTGTGTATAAAAATTTAGTTCCCCTTGTTGTAATACCCCCTCCATTTGAGTCCTTGTTCCAATCGGTGAGGATTTGAATAAGATAAAATAAAATAAAATAAAGAGAGTTTTTTTTAAAATAAAATGAAAGCAAGTAAAAAAATACCTCAACCTTGGAAAACATACCTAGGAGCTATTTTTGGCAGGGAATATGTCAAATTATCTTCTCAAACCTAATACGCATCCTCCCAACCTGATTCGAACATGAGCTTGGAGATCATGCAATAGATTCAACATGTACAAGGAATGTGGACTATTTGAAAAATGAAAAAAAAATGTTCTCTCATGGACATCCATGATTGATTGGGTATGCACAAACTAAGTTCGTTGAAAATTCCTTAAAATCGTCAAAGAATTGGTAGATCTACATCAAAACTTGGTTCACAAGATGTTATGACTACGGGAAAATATAAAAGGGGTTTATGGAGATGCCTTGAACCATTTAATCAAATGTTATGTGCAAGAATAAATCCAGACTTCAAAATATTTACAATTACCTTCACTTGTATGCACTAAGATGGGAGCTTAAAGATAAGTTTTGGACCCCATCTCATAGTAGTTTGGAGATGGTATTTGTTAGTGATTGTTGTTACAATGCTTTGTTAGAATTTAATTTTATACGGGAATAGTGGCACCCAACAATAGACATAGGAGGTGTGTGATAACTCTCTGAAGAAAAATGTACCCTTTATTTTTATGATTGATCATGGTTGTGTGCACGATGATCCCATCTCACCACACTTTGTTATCCCGATAAAGCTCTAAACATTATCCTCAATAGGTTACATAGGCCTATGGTGGTGGTTTAGATTTGTTTTTGGGTTCATGTAGGTGAATACGGGTGGTTGCATGGAGTTTTAAAGGTAAAGTGTAGTAGATATATATCCATGAAGGAAGTGTGCTCTCATGGATGCATACGAAGACACTTGAATTGTTTGAAAAAATGCATATATGAAGTGTGGTATCATAGACACATATAACAAGCATGTGACTTGTTTAATAAAATACGTGAAATAAATGTGGTTGTAAGAAATGCCACGATTACAGATAATGCAAAGGATGGGTTTGTAGAAATGCCTTGGGTTCATTGAAAATGGATTAGAACTTCATATTTTGGATTTTTATTGGACGTGTGGACACTGTCGGTTATGTGTGGAGGTGTGGAGGGATTTTGGCTTCAATAAGGGTACATGTGAGGCATGGAAGCACCTAATTAAGTGTGAAAAGATAAATCACCCCAAATATTATTTCTTCAACCTCCTTTATAGCGTTAAAATGCAACTTTTTGTTTAGGGCATGCTTTTGTCCTGTTGTTTTTTTTCTAATGGGTTCGAGATCATTTTGGTCTTCAAACTTGCACCCGCATCTCGAGATCCAGAAGGATTGAGGTGTTTGAGACAACAATGGGCTGTCCCCAAGTTGTGGGACCTTGCATGCTTAGGACGGATCTCCAAAGAAGGACGGTTCCTCTATCTATTTCTCTTGTTATTACTACATCTAGTGCTTTGGAAGGGGAAACTAAGCTACAACTCCAAGGACCAAGGATAGAATGATAATATGAAAGGAAACCTACACTAGAAGGTGACAGCACTAGAAAAGAGGGATGAACACTATCTGTTCTAAGTGGGAATGAAAGGAAATGTGTGAAAGGAGGCTAGGCATGAGTAGCACAACTAAACACGTATTTACCAGATTGTTCTCATGGAACACAACTAAATAAGGAATTGCAAGGGACATGAAATGGCACAACTAACACACAACGCAAAAGAAAAGGCAAGAAGAAGGAATGCAAACACGTTAGGATAGAGAATAGTCACAAAACGATGCTTCTATTACTTCCAAAAATGCACAAAGCTATTACAATGGCGAAGGAGGCTGATATCCACATGCAAGAGCCATATCTAGAGGTCTGTAACTCAAAATATAGAAAATATGAAGTCCTTAGCAGAATGCGTAAGGATCTAGAGTGTCCAACATTAATAATGATCCCAACTCTTACATTTATAGATGAATCTGTAGAAGGAGAAAACCAAAACTATATTTACACTGTACATTCAAAATTGTATGTGGGGGTGTTTTGGAACATCAATGGAAAGAAAAGTGAATGAGGGAGATGGAATGGAATGAAGGAAAGGAGTGGAATGGAATGAATTGAAAGAACATGCAAGAGTTAGGTAAAAAAGAGCCTAATATTACACAAAGAGGAAAGATGAATAACTAACACAAATAAAATGGAGTTTGAGTTAGCTAAATAAGAATGTGTAAAAGGGAACACACATGTGAGCAAGTAGATAATCAGAGCTTGATCACTGTGAACTAGAACAATAGATTAATAACGTTGACAATAAGATCAAAGACAATATTTGCATGCAAGATTCAAACACTAACATCTAATGAACATAAGAACATCAAATGCTATAAGAGACAATGAATGGGACACAAAGTTCATATTTCATTAACTCCAAAATATTTTCTCAAAAGAACACAAAGTTTCTTTCTTTGAAGTAAAGCTTGCATATAAAAATATTTTTCTTCTCCTCTCTCAAAGTCACCCTTACAAATGAGCCCTCACTTCCTTTTATAACCCAAAAGTTGGTTACAAAGTAGTTAGGGTTTTACATGATCATTAAATAAGGCACTTAAGTGACCTTTGACTTTTTCTAACCAACTTTATTAAAAACAACTAAAAATAGAAATCACTTAAGTTATCCACAACTTCCAAAAGAAAATAACAACATCCTTTTCTTAAAAATCCACTTTTAAAATATACAATAATAACCAGTGCCTTATCCATTGAAATGGGGTCCGCCTATCTCAAACGTATGAGAAATGGACTCTCCCACTTCATTAGATACCAAGAAAACTATCTCCCTGAACCGCCGGTGAAATTAGGATCTACCGCTTTTTCTAGTTGAAAGGATCTAAACCTTCCCAAAGTTTCAAACATCTTTTCTTCTTCTGGAGGTTCATTTGGTCGAAGAATAGCCTCACAAAATACCTGTAATTCAAGAATCCTACTTGGCATATCATTTAAATTAATAATCTTTGATTGAGTGTTCTCAAATAAGTTCTTTAATTTGATGCACCGCTCCATTGAAATTGATGAGAAATTATTGGCGGGAGTGTACATGTCCTTAAACAATTGTGAAAATTTCTCTTCCACCTATTCCGATGAACACCTTTGATTATGTTCATTTACGAGGTTGTAAGGGATCTCAGCTATGAATTCTTGAATCAAGGTGAGTGAAGTGAAGGCTTCATTGCATATGCTCTCATAATGGATCATAGAATCCTCGAGAAGCATCTTCCTTGATTTGAGATGTAGACACCAAAGAAAATGTGTCCCTCGATGTTCAAATTTGAGAATTCCTTCAATGGCTAAAATTGAGGATTCCATACTCATCATCTCCTGCAAATTGGGCAATATCTCATCCAAATTTGATATATTAGAAACAAAAGTTTCCTTGAAAGAAAGAATTGGATCAAGATATACACTGACATCTTCATGGAGCTTAACCGTTGTTTTGATCATCCTTGGCCTAAAATGAGAATCTTTGAAAAGCCAAGTTTTAGTGACATGGCCCAATGTGTTTATTTCTTTTGACAAATTGAGAGTTTCTTCATCAGGGGCAGCCACTACATCAGGGTATTGGAAAGTGGATGATATGGGATTTATCAGATGTTGAACATATTCCACCAATTGATTCTTTTTCAGCCTTGAGCTGAGAGTTCTGAGACTTATATTTCTCAAGTCTCTTTAGCATGATATCAATTGAATCTCGAGCCATTCCATGTCACTTTCTAATGTGGACCTCCCAAGTCCAAGTCTGGAAACTTCATAATCATAGGTGTCATGGCATCACGCTCCTTATCAACTTGTGGGATGGCAAGATCTACAAATTTGTTTCGTCATTATCCACCATTATTGAGAAAGCACCTTAGGCTTCTTGGGAATGATGTCATTCAAAAGTTTGAAAAGGGCATCAAAATCAATGTCAATTGCCTTGACAACCCTCTTCCTTTTCTTAACCTCGGAATCAACCCAAGAAGGAGTATCATTCACTATTTCCACATACAAAATCCTAGAGCTCAAAGCAATATTCTCATTGTTCTCGACATCATGAGATCATACAAGAATCCTTTCCATGACCTCGATTTGAGGAGAAATAACCTCAATATCCACCTCCTGATCATTTGGGAGATTTTGGGAAATCTCTTCATGAACTATAGGTTCCGAAGTGTTTGATATTTGGACTACCTACACCTGAGTGGATGCTTGTGCAAGGCATGGCTGAGGATCATTTGTCATGAGATTTTGAGAACTATTAACAATGTGAGTAGAAGAATCTCTACTTGAAGTAGAAAATCTGATACACGCTCTCTTCCTTCACTGGGGCTAGGGCCTTTAGATTTTTCTCCTCGTGGCACATTATTCGGTGAAGTGGATTTTGGAAACCACTCCTTTCTTGCTTGTTATGTATGATTGGATGGTACGGAGGTTGATTGAGAAGGGGATTTGGTTGAATGAAGACCTCCTCGAGTTGGCAATTTTTGTGATCCTGAAGTATGATCTTGAATTGATTGTAACTTGGCAAGTTCTCTTTTGTACCAAGATATGCTTCTTTCAAGAATCGGTTGATTCTTGCTATCAAGAGAAAATTCATCTCTTTTGGTCTAGTCAATTCGAGGCAATGGGGTAAAAGAAATTGCATCATATGAAGGATCAATAACATCTTCATCATCATTTATGAATGAATCTAGAGGGTTCTTGATGTGAAAGGCCTTGATCTGAGCAAGGTTAGGTGAGAAAACTCTTCTTCTTCTTACTTCATGTTCTCATCAAACAGAAAGCCCAAAATCTTCCATGGTAGGGTTATGTTGATACTTTTCTCCAAGAATATTCTGCATATATCCATTGATATCAAACTAGGCTCTCTTCACATATGGATGAATTGTGATGAGGGTGAACTCTTTTTCCATGAGTTGTGTACTGAAAATATTTGGACATTGGTATTCCCGATTTGGATTGGGAAATGAATTCTTGAATGGTGCTTGTCACTGAGAAGATAGTGAACTTGGAATAGTTGTCACACAAGCTCCATTAATGCCCATCTGTCACTGACATACTTAGGAAGCTTCCATGGAGTACCACAAAGCCACTCACATGAATGTAGGAAAAGGATGAAAATTGAATAAACCATGTTCCCCATTGGGAAATGACATTCATGGCTTCTTTGGAAAATCTTTCCTCTGTATTCCTATTCAGGTTCTGAATCACGGAAAGTAAATGCATCATTGACTCTTCTAAAATGGTGAGATATTTTTGAAACTTAGTTGTGGGTAATAATGGAAAACACTATTTGATGGCCCCATGACTCCTCTTGTTTCGAGTCTAGAAAATAGCTTTCTTCTTGCTATTATGCATAAGTCAGATACGATGTCATGTAGAAGCATCCAATCATCTTAACTTCTATCAATTGTTTGTGAAGGGTATTACTGATAATGGTGGCCCAATCCACAAACTCTTTCTTGGAAAGGATGATATAGATAAACTGATACATCCATGGGTGGAAAATCCTAGCAGAGGGTAAACCAAAACTCGACTTAGGAGAGTAATCATGTCCCCGATTTCTTCCACGAACTCAACGTGGTATAGTTCTTTAGGAAGCCGGTCAATTCGAGGCCTCTTGGTCACTAACCAGTTGTTATTAACCATCTTGCTCCACCTAAGGGGTTCTTCATCCCAAAATTCTTGTGCTGACTGGTGAGTGATATCGCATTCTCAGGAAATTTAGGTATGTTGAGAAATTCCTCAATGTGCTCTGGTGTGATTAAGAGGAAAGGCTCGCGATTATCTTTAAAAATTCCTCATCTCTCAGATCATAATGCTCGCACAAGTGATAACTAGCTCTAGACACTGCACCGAGACAGGAAATTTGTTGCTTAGGGTAGACCACTATGGTAAAGCCTATCCGAGAATATGGTTTTGCCTTCAGTTTTCACCCATTCACAAAGAATTGTTGCACATTGATGTGACCCAGATTTGTATCAGTGATATTGTCATATGCTGACTTAATGGAACTGGGAGGGATGATTCCTTGGAATTCATACTTGAGCAGTGGATTTGTTTGATTTCTCCACTGGCTTCCTCGATCTTCCTGCAGATTTGTTAGATTTTTGGCCATTATGAATTTCACATAAAAAATGACTCAGCACGCAAAACAATGCAAAGGGGTCGGGTCTCGGTCTCCAAACCCCCATCAATGCAAAAAAAATGACTTGTTTTATATTTTATTATTATTTTAAAATAATAATAATAATTGATCTTGGGTTACAAAATTTTAAATGAAACAACAAAATATCGAGACTAAGCTCGAGATTAAAAAGTTTCAAATCGGGTTAAAATAATTATAATTTTTATTATATAAAATTCATAATGGATTTTAAAAAGAAATTTTAATTTTATTTTTTACATTTTTTTCTCGAATGAAAATTCATTTTTGAATGTGTTTTTTCTTCGATTTTAATGAAACGTAAATTTTTTTTCTTATGACTTCTTTTTGAACAATTCTTTCTCAAATGAATTTTCCTATGAATTGTGATGGCTTTTGTTTGGATTTTTTTCCTTTTAATAAATTTTTTTAGCATGTATATTTTGATGACCATGTTTTTTTCCCATGGGAAAACCTTTTTTTTTGATGGTGTATGGACTCTCAAGATCAAATGCATTAAAACAAAGGCTTGAAATTTTTTCTTTATTCTATTTGTGTGAATCTTATGTTTATGGAAAATTGATGGGAAGGTTTTGAATTTTTTTTTTGGACAAATATGGCGTTTTTTTTTGTTCTTCATGCATTGAAATGGAAACTTTGTTTTCTGTTGAAATTTTTGTGTTGGCTCTTTTTTTTTTTTTTTTTTTTTTTTCTTTTTTCTCCTTTGTTGATGAATATTTTGGCTTTCAATTTGTGGGCTTTGAACTGAGATTTTATTATTTTTTCCAAATGCGTGGGTTTTTCCTTTTTTTTTATTTTTTTTTTTTTTTTTTTTTTTAAACTGCAATGTGTTTTTTTTGTTTGAATGTCCTCCTTAGAAAAATGATGATTTTGAGAACTTTTTTTTTTTCTCTCCTTCCTTGAATGCTTTATTGCTGAATTTTTGGGATTTCTTCTCTCATTTATTTGTTTTCTTGTCTTTAACTTGTTTTTTTTTGCTTCTTGAGATTTGTTTTGCATGCATGCTTCCTTATTTTGGACTTGGATGAAGTTTTTTTTTTTTCACATTCTTTACATTATGATTGGCCAATGTTTATTATTTGGAGGCCTACTTTGAAAATCTACTTTCTTCATGCGTGTGTGATTGATTTTTTTCTTTCTTTATGTTTGTTGTTTTCTTTCTCTGAATTTGCATTTTCTTCTGCTTTTTTTTTTTTTACTCCTTGTTGAATTTTTCATCTTTTTATGATATCCTTTTTGGCTCATGGAAGTTGTTATCTTTCACATTTGCGTGGATTTCCTCTCTCTTTTTGAATTTTTGAACTTTGAATACGTGGAATTGCTTTTATCTCCTCCTCCTTTCTCTTCACAATGCATGATCCTTCAAAATGAAACTAGTATTTTTGAGGGATGTGATAAAATATTACTCTGTTCCTTCTGAAGAAATAAGAAGCAATTGGAAAGCTTCGCATGACTCTTTCCAATGAGTTTGATGGAGGAATTTATGAGGATTAATTCAACTTCCCTCCTTCCCGGGTAGTGGAATTAATTTCCAAGGGGAAATGGGGAAATAAACAACCAATTGCCAATGGAAATGGCAAGGCGGGCTGACAATCCCCATTTTATTTCCCCATGTGGGAAATCGGGAGATTTTTTTCCCATTTTCCAATTCATTAATTTGGCAATCGGGAAGAAATCCCACAAGGGGATTTAAAACAAATTTTCCAAGAAAGGGGAAATCTGGCCCGGAAGCCAATTTGGCATCCTCGCAATGGGAAGCGGAAGCTTATTTTTCCCCGAAATTAAAATAAAACTTGTCAAATGAATTTTAATTAATATTTATTTAATTAAAAACCCCAAAGTTATTAAAAATTAATTTTATCAAACAAAGAGTAATTAATTAATTAATTAATTAATTAATATTTAACGTAGTTTAAGACCAGGGAGGAGTTCTCACCCGAAATGGATGAAACGAAGACCAGAACGATCACAAAAATGAGATGAGACGATCACGTGATGAGAGTGATAAATCACGCAAAGTAACACTTTTGAAAAATTTCAAAATTTCCATTTTTTTTATTAATTTTGTGAAGTCAAAATTGGTTGATAACAATGGCTCTAATTGGGGACAAGGACTTCATGGACGCAACAATGGACCTAGACCAAAATATTCATGAACATGATCTCAAAATGATGGGGCAAAAAATGGGGTGATACAAGAGAGGAGACCGAAAGACATGGGGAAAAGAAACAAACCAAAATCCTAATTACTTATGTACATACGGGGAACAACCCATTTTCAATTTTGATAGTGCTTGAGATATTTCCCACTGTAGGGAAAAGGAAAATGAGTTCCATCAAGATACGCCAAGTAATAGGTGTTATCTCCATAGAAATGTCTGATTTTGAAAGGGCCTAGCCACAAGTGAATCAAACTTCCCATGCTTTCCTTTGGTTCACGTCTCTTGTCCCAGAGAAGAACCAAGTCATTGATTTGGAATTGCCTCTCTTTGGTTTTCCTGTCAAACAACCTCTTTACTTGGATTGATGTTCCTCGATCCTATTTTCCACTTGACTTCTTTGTTCCTCAAGCTTGCTTAGGAACATGATCCTTTTATCTAATGCATTGGTGAAGCATTCATCATCAACTGCTTGAGCTAATTTTAATGTTGGTAACTCCAAGTGTGATGGGAATTTGAGCATCGGTTCCATACAAAATTTGAAATGGAGACATCTTGATTGCTCTTTTGGGAGTTATGCGGTCAGCCCACAATGCATCATATAACTTTTTGTGCCAAGTTCTTTGATTTTCTTTGACTAACTTATGCACGATAGTAATGATGTTTTTTGTTACTGGATTTCTGCTTGACCATTTCCCGAGGGTAGTAATATGATGAATGAGATAAAGATATCCCATACCCATAACAAAAACCTATCATCTCTGTAGAAGAAAAATTTGAGGCATTGTCCGTCACGATCTTGTGTGGAATTCCATAATGAACCAATATATTTTCTTTTTGATGAAGTCACAGATTACCGCAGTAGATGTTTGTTTCATTGGTATAGCTTCTACCCACTTTGTAAAGTAGTCAGATGGTGAGCACGTGAGTATGACCAGCACTAGAATTAGGATTCAAAACCCCGATGAAATCTAAACCCCATTGTTGAAAGGGTTCTTCAATGACAACTGGCTTCAAAGGAAAAGCTGCCAATTTTGGTCTTCCAACAAATTGTTGACAAGCTTCACATTTTGTCACCCATTTCTGAGCATCGAGAAAACATAGTGGGCCAATAATAATGTGCTCACAAAATTTTATGAGTTGTCACTGGGCAGAGAAATGACCACCGCAAGCATGATTGTGAAAGGCTTCCAACAACCTAGGTTGTTGCTCTTTATCAACACATCTGAGGAACATGTCGTCAACTCCTTTCTTGAACAAAGTGTTGTCCCAAATGACGTACCTAGCAGCTCTTAGTTTGATAGCTCATTTTTCCTTAGCTATGTCGATTCTGGACACTCACCATATGTGAGAAAGTAGGCTATATCAGAATACCATTCATCTGTGGTACTAATAAAAACTACCAGTGGTAAATTTTCCTCAACTGGTTCTTCTTCAGAGTCATCTCGTGGTTCATTTTCTGTGATGAGTTGGCAGAGTCCTCTTCCTCGAACCAACTTGGTAGGCTTGATATCCAAATCATATTCCTGGATCTTGGAGACCCAATTACCTCTTTTAGATCTGGTTCTTTTGTGTCAAGCATTGATTTAACTACCGTGTTTTGGAACTAAGACTTTGGTGTGAGAATTCAACACATAGTACCTAAAGTGTTTCAAGCTCTCACCACCACGTACGCATGTCTCTCAAGGGGAGTGTAATTGAGTTCATGTTTCTTGAACCTAGAACTCATGAATGCAATAGGAGATTTGATTCCCTCTTGATTGTGTTGAGTCAAAATGGTAGAGATTGTGTGCGGTGAAGCATAACAATAGATTATGAAATCCTTTTTAAAATCAAGACACACCAATGTAGGGGCTTTTGCAATAGCACCCTTGATTTTTTCAAATGCCTCTCTACCTTCCTTGACCATTTGAAGGATTCTTTTCCTTTCATCATATCAGTGATTTCTTTAGTCAACTCGGCAAAATGGCACGAACCTTCTCAAAAATTTCACCTTCCCAAAGAATGAGTGGACTCCATGCTTACTTGTAGGCAAGGAAAGATTCTTGATAGCTTGAACATGCTCAGGATCGATCTTAGTTCCTTCCTTAGAAACAATATGACCTAGGAGTTTCCCTTCCGTAACTCCGAAACATGAATTTTTTGGATTCAGAGAGATCTTATGAAGTCTACACCTTTGCAATATTTTCTCTAAATCTCTTAGGTGATCTTCTCGCTTCTTTGAGAACACTGTC
The DNA here is from genome assembly GCA_018340775.1 of Taxus wallichiana var. yunnanensis. Taxonomy (NCBI): domain Eukaryota; kingdom Viridiplantae; phylum Streptophyta; class Pinopsida; order Cupressales; family Taxaceae; genus Taxus; species Taxus wallichiana. The sequence continues at coordinate 363,190,497 of CM031238.1, forward strand.
AAGTCATCTAGGTATATCACGATGATCTTGTCTTTATAATCTGTGAATGCCATATCCATAGCCCTTTGAAAAGTAGTGCCCAGCATTGATCAAACCAAAAGGCATTCTTCTATATGCAAACATACCCCAGGGGTGGTGAATGTGGTTTTATGTTGATCTTCTCTAGCCACTTCAATCTGATTATAACTAGAGAAACCATCTAGCATAGATAGCATTTCCGATCCTAGTTACTACCTGTAGAATATGGTCCATGACTAGAAGTGGATAATTATCTTTCAAGGAAGCTTGATTAAGATTGTGGAAATCCATGCAAATCCTAATTTCTCCATTTTTCTTGTGAACCGGTACAATATTAGCTATCCAAGTCGAATGTCGAATAGGAAACACTATCCATGCATCTAACATCTTTTGAACTTCATGAAATATTGTCCCTGCAATCTTGGGATTATATTGTCTTTGTTTTTTCCTGAAAGGAACTGCACCAAGTTTCAAGGGTATGGCATGCTCCATTTCCCTAGGTTGGAAAGACTTCAAGTCTTCATATGAGTAAGCCAAAATGTCAGAATATTTGGTAAGGAGGCTTATGAATTTCTTGCGCTCCTCAGGTGAGAAACACTTACCGATGTTGACCAAGTGAGGTTTATCCTTGGTACCAATGTTAACTTGCTCATAGTCAGTAGAATTCAGGTCTGCCTGCTCTTTCTCTTTGATAAACCTGTCATGTTTATCAAAAATTTCTTCAAGTGAAACCAATCCTTTGGGAATTTTATTTCCTTTGAGTTGAATGATGCCATCACCAGGATCTTCATTCTCAACTCCTTCTGAATGGGTGAGGTCATTGATTCGTGAAATGCATGTAGAATCACTTCCTTCAAAGTACAATTGTTCAAAATTATCCCTTTTTCCAAGAAAGCAATAATTTGTTGATCATCATTGAATACTTGCCAATTTTTTGCATTGTCAGGAACACTTGGCCTAAAAACCATTTCAATGGTGTATTTGTCTTGATCAAACTCGAATGAGGAATCATTAATGAAGCTGAGACTGCTAGAGAATCTACTTTGTCATTCTTTTCACGAGGGACAGATTTTATGGAAAAAGCATCGAAGACTTCTATCATCCCACACTTTATTTTTGTAGTGTCTCAAATGATCATTCTTTACTTGGAACTGATTTCTTACTTGTTTCACGATCAATTCCGCATCTCCAAAGACTTCCAAATTTTTATCCCTTTCTCCTCTGCAACTTGGAGGCCAAGGATTAATGCCTTGTATTATGCAGTGTTGTTAGTATTTGAAAATTCAAGTTTGTAGGAAAAAGGAAATATTTTACCATTTGGAGATATGAGCACCACTCCTGCGCCAGAACCCATCGAGCAACAACTTCCATCGAACTCAAGAGTCCAGATCTCATTGGAATCTTGGCAAGTGATCTCAGGGGTATGAATTTTTGTAGTCATCATATAATTACCCATACTTGAGCCTTGGAAAAGGATCTGTGTGAGGATCTTCGGTTTTAGTTACCGTGAACTTTTCCTTGAGTTTTTGGCATTAGCTTCTTCATTTCTCCATTGATAGGGATCATGGCATGAGACCAATCCATTTGAATCTCTCCACCTAGATCTCTACAAAATTTCCTGCTCAACAACATACCATATGAAGGGAATGTCAATAACTAAAATAGTTACCTTAACTCGCTTTTGAGGGAATTGGGCTAAAACCATTTGGGCGTCTTTAATCTACCCGATCAGAGGAACTTGCTTGGTTTCCATGGAGTAACATGATCAAATGTTCTCATACAAGTTAACCCAAGAGCATGTGCTACTTTGGCAGGCATCACATTATCCGAGGCTCCAGAATCTATAATGCAATTACTTAATTTGCATCCGTTGATCAAAAAGGACACAAAGAAAGGTTCAATCTTTTCATTTGAAGGTGTAGTGGCCGCCACAATATTTTGAGTTTTCCCATCTTTGGGAGTTTTAGAATTCCTTTGGAGGAATGAACAATAGAGTCACCTTTGATAAAATGGACCAATTTCTCGAGTTGATCCTTATTGGACTTCAAGTACTCTGCCTGTGACATGGAAATTTTTGTTTTATTGATATGATCAATGATATCAAATTTGGGAAAAGTAACCATACTTGATGTCTCAGATACTAGTTCTTTCAAACTTGATGATGGCACACTTTTGACCTTTGCTTGGGCTTGGTTGATATTGATGTAGAAGAAGAAACTTTCTTCGTAGCTGATTTATCTATGGATTGACTTAACAAAGGTTCTCCTTTCTTTAAGATAGTTTTGACCTTAGGAGTCTTAGCTATCTTTGATTCTTTGGAAGCTTCTTTAATTTTGGATTCTTTAGGAACTTCCTTGGAAGCTCTCTTTATCTCCCACCTTAGTGGTATTTTGCTCCTTTTTTTGAGAGCGTGTGAAGACAACGAAAGATTGGCTATTCATATCTTCTATAATTTCTTCGTATTCATCTTCTTCTTCTAAATGGTACTCAAAGAAATGATTATTACTTTCTCCCTCAGGATCTTCAACTTCAGGTTCAGATGTTCTAGAATCGGCTCTTCCTCATCAACCTCGATGACTTCAACTTCATCATCACTTTCTTCAATGACATCACATTTTGAGTTAGTTCATGGGAGCTGCTTCAATAGCAAGCCTCGTCGGAGGACCTGCAATCCTGGCTTTGTTGGGAACGTAGCCTTTCCTTGGAATGTCTTTGTAAGGAGAGGGTTTACTACTTTGAGCAACTTGCTTTTTCAAAGCTAGCACATCATTAGCTAACTTAGTAAGTATAGCTTCTGAAGCATTGGGGGTTTCTTGACTCTTTCCCTTGAGGGAAGTTTTCTTGAATTTTCCTGCCATGATTAAGTCATCCTCAATTTCTATGGCCAAGGATTGAGCAAGTTCCAAAGTAGCCACTCTAGCCCTTCTTAGCTGATAGCACACTTCTAGTTGTTGTGCGTTAATAAAGAAACATTTTTGTCCATCAAGGTTTGGGTGAATCCCAAGTAGGAACTTTATTCACCATTTTGTTGAATTTAGCCATGAAATTCCTCATGGGTTTTGTTGGCTCTTTCTTCACCTGAGATAGTTGGGCAAGAAGAGCATGTTCATCTTCTTCCATCTTGAATCGATCTTCAAACTTAGTTTTCATATCATTCCAATTTGTAATGCATCCATTTGGCAGATGATGAAACCAATCTGCAGCAACATCATGCAATGTTTCAATGAAGAGGTGAATAGCAACATCTTCATATTCTACTGAAAAAACTACACATGCAACAAAGAAGGTAGAAATATGGTCATCTGGTGATGTCTTCCCATCTCCATCAAACTTGGGAAGAATCTTCCTCGATCCTCGTGGGAGGTCATGTCGAGCTAGTAAGGCCAATGGGCCTATGGCATTTCCCCATGGTACGTTGACTGCCATTTTGGGAAAGGTGGTATGAAGGTAAAACAACGTGAGCAAGGACAAGTGCTTGATTGGTAGTGATTCCTTCCTTGCTTGCTCTTTCAGGACTTGATGCAAGGCTTGCAGATCTATGAGGTGTGTTCTTCTTTGGAGGAGATAACTTGAAACCAAACTTTCCTTGAAAGTCAAAAATGGGATCAGATCGACCTTTAGCTTTTTCTCCTCGCGTAAACCTCTTTCCTTCTAGTTTGAAATCTTTATTGTGAAGGGATCATTGGCATGTTCTGATCAGCTCTAGCCTTTTCTCTTCGCTCTCTTTCTTGAGCTATTTGTGCCTGAATAACTCTAGCAACTCTCATGGCTTTTCTTCTTCTTGTTATCTAGTACTGATGTGGTGAGATGAAAATGATAGTTATTCGTGTGCTTTTCCCAAATAGCTTGCCTCAAATATGATGATATATCTTCTTGAGTATCTGCAAAAAGAAGATTTGGTTGCAAGATAGGTGGGTTACCTGTAATAGTCATACAAATTATTACCTTGGTGGAAGAGGACCGCACGTCGGTGAACAATGATCAACACGTGTCCAGGAGGTCTTCTGGCCACAAGTGTGGGTGCTCTTCTTCTAAGGTCTTCAATGTAGATTTCTCTATCAATGGCTCTATCAACAACCAAAATTGCTGCAAGCTTTCATGGTTTTCCCAAGCTACTGTTCGAAGGTTGGCAAGCAATGTCTCCTTGAAAATATTCATCGGGCACAAGGTTGGTTGAAGAACTGGAGCTTGTGCAGAGGGGATAGTCATAAAGATTTAACCAAGCATTGGTTAACGATTCCTGAATCCCCAAAGTAGAGTCACCAAAAATTGTTAGCATATGGATTTGCACGCATGCAAATGACATGCAACAGTGTGGGAATGAAGTCCCTCCTCAATGAAGGTGAGGCTGCCTTTATTGAAAACCAAAACTGTATTTACATCTGTACATTCAAAATTGTATGTGGGGGTGTTTTGGAACATCAATGGAAAGAAAAAAGTGAATGAGGGAGATGGAATGGAATGAAGGAAAGGAGTGGAATGGAATGAATTGAAAGAACATGCAAGAGTTAGGTAAAAATAGAGCCTAATATTGCATGAAGAGGAAAGATGAATAACTAACACAAATAAAATGGAGTTTGAGTTAGCTAAACAAGAATGTGTAAAAGGGAACACACGTGAGCAAGTAGATAATCAGAGCTTGATCACTGTGAACTAGAACAACAAATTAATAATGTTGACAATAAGATCAAAGACAATATTTGCATGCAAGATTCAAACACTAACATCTAATGAACATAAGAACATCAAATGCTATAAGAGACAATGAATGGGACACAAAGTTCATATTTCATTAACTCCAAAATGTCTTCTCAAAAGAACACAAAGTTTCTTTCTTTGAAGTAAAGCTTGCATACAAAAGTATTTTCTTCTCCTCTCTCAAAGTCACCTTTACAAATGAGCCCCTCACTTCCTTTTATAACCCAAAAGTTGGTTACAAAGTAGTTAGGGTTTTACATGATCATTAAATAAGGCACTTAAGTGACCTTTGACTTTTTCTAACCAACTTTATTAAAAACAACTAAAAATAGAAATCACTTAAGTTATCCACAACTTCCCGAAAGCAAATAACAACATCCTTTTCTTAAAAATCCACTTTTTAAAATATACAATAATAACCAGTGCCTTATCCATTGAAATGGGGTCCACCTATCTCAAACGTATGAGAAATGGACTCTCCCACTTTGTTAGATACCAAGAAAACTATCTCCCTAAACCGCTGGTGAAATTAGGATCTGCTGCTTTTGCTAGTTGAAAGGATCTAAACCTTCCCAAAGTTTCAAACATCTTTTCTTCTTCTGGAGGTTCATTTGGTCGAAGAATAGCCTCACAAAATACCTGCAATTCAAGAATCCTACTTGGCATATCATTTAAATTAATAATCTTTGATTGAGTGTTCTCAAATAAGTTCTTTAATTTGATGCACCGCTCCATTGAAACTGATGAGAAATTATTGGTGGGAGTGTACATGTCCTTAAACAATTGTGAAAATTGCTCTTCCACCTATTCCGATGAACACCTTTGATTATGTTCATTTACGAGGTTACAAGGGATCTCAACTATGAATTCTTGAATCAAGGTGAGTGAAGTGAAGGCTTCATTGCATATGCTCTCATAATGGATCATAGAATCCTCGAGAAGCATCTTCCTTGATTTGAGATGCAGACACCAAAGAAAACGTGTCCCTCGATGTTCAAATTTGAGAATTCCTTCAATGGCTAAAACTGAGGATTCCATACTCATCATCTCCTGTAGACTGGGCAATATCTCATCCAAATTTGATATATTAGAAACAAAAGTTTCCTTGAAAGAAAGAATTGGATCAAGATACACACTGACATCTTCATGGAGCTTAACCATTGTTTTTTGATCATCCCTTGGCCTAAAATGAGAATCTCAAAGCCAAGTTTTAGTGACATGGCCCAATGTGTTTATTTCTTTTGACAAATTGAGAGTTTCTTCATCAGGGGCAGCCACTGCATCAGGTACTGGGAAAGTGGATGATATGGGATTTATCAGATGTTGAACATATTCCACCAATTGATTCTTTTCGGCCTTGAGCTGAGAGTTCTGAGACTTATATTTCTCAAGTCTCTTTAGCATGATATCAATTGAATCTCGAGCCATTGCCATGTCACTTTCTAATGTGGACCTCCCAAGTCCAAGTCTGGAAACTTCATAATCAGCAGAGGTGTCATGGCATCACGCTCCTTATCAACTTGTGGGATGGCAAGATCTACAAATTTGTTTCCGTCATTATCCACCATTATTCGAGAAAGCACCTTAGGCTTCTTGGGAATGACATCATTTGAAAGTTTGAAAAGGGCATCAAAATCAATGTCAATTGCCTTGACAACCCTCTTCCTTTTCTTAACCTCAGAATCAACCCAGAAGGAGTATCATTCACTATTTCCGCATACAAAATCCTAGAGCTCAAAGCAATATTCTCATTGTTCTCGACATCATGAGATCCTGCAAGAATCCTTTCCATGACCTCGATTTGAGGAGAAATAACCTCAATATCCACCTCCTGATCATTTGGGAGATTTTGGGAAATCTCTTCATGAACTGTAGGTTCTGAAGTGTTTGATATTTGGACTACCTGCACCTGAGTGGATGCTTGTGCAAGGCATGGCTGAGGATCATTTGTCATGAGCTTCTAAGAACTATTAACAATGTGAGTAGAAGAATCTCTACTTGAAGTAGAAAATCCTGATACACGCTCTCTTCCTTCACTAGGGCTAGGGCCTTTAGATTTTTCTCCTCGTGGCACATTATTCGGTGAAGTGGATTTTGGCAACCACTCCTTTCTTGCTTGTTGTGTATGATTGGATGGCATGGAGGTTGATTGAGAAGGGGATTTGGTTGAATGAAGACCTCCTCGAGTTGGAAATTTTTGTGATCCTAAAGTATGATCTTGAATTGATTGTAACTTGGCAAGTTCTCTTTCGTACCAAGATATGCTTCTTTCAAGAATCGGTTGATTCTTGCTATCAAGAGAAAATTCATCTCTTTTGGTCCAATCAATTCGAGGCAAATGGGGTAAAAGCAACTGCATCATATGAAGGATCAATAACATCTTCATCATCATTTATGAATGAATCTAGAGGGTTCTGATGTGAAAGGCCTTGATCTGAGAAAGGGTTAGGCGAGAAAACTCTCATCTTCTTACTTCATGTTCATCTGAACAGGCAGCCCAAAAATCTTCCATGGTAGGGTTATGTTGATACTTTTCTCCAAGAATCTTCTGCATATATCCATTGATATCAAACTGGGCTCTCTTCACATATGGATGAATTGTGATGAGGGTGAACTCTTTTTCCATGAGTTGTGCACTGAAAGATTTGGACATTGGTATTCCCGATTTGGATTGGGAAATGAATTCTTGAATGATGCTTGTCACTGAGAAGACAATGAACTTGGAATAGTTGTCATGCAAGCTCCATTAATGCCCATTTGTCACTGACGTACTTAGGAAGCTTCCATGGAGTACCACAAAGCCACTCACGTGAATGTAGGAAAAGGATGAAAATTGAATAAACCATGTTCCCCATTGGGAAATGACATTCATGGCTTCTTTGGAAAATATTTCCTCTGTATTCCTATTCAAGTTCAAATCACGGAAAGTAAATGCATCATTGACCCTTCTAAAATGGTGAGAGCTATTTTTGAAACTTAGTTGTGGGTAATAATGAAAACACTATTTGATGGCCCCATGACTCCTCTTGTTTTGAGTCAGAAAATAGCTTTCTTCTTGCTACTGCATAAGTCAAATATGATGTCATGTAGAAGCATCCAGTCATCTTAACTTCTATCAATTGTTTGTGAAGGGTATTACTGATAATGGTGGCCCAATCCACAAACTCTTTCTTGGAAAGGATGATACAGATAAACTGATACATCCATGGGTGGAAAATCCTAGCAGAGGGTAAACCAAAAACTTGACTTAGGAGAGTAATCATGTCCCCGATTTCTTCCACGAACTCAATGCGTGGTACAATTTCTTTGGGAAGCCGGTCAATTCGAGGCCTCTTGGTCACTAACCAGTTGTTATTAACCATCTTGCTCCACCTAAGGGGTTCTTCATCCCAAAATTCTTGTGTTGACTGGCGAGTGATATCCGCATTCTCAGGAAAGTTAGGTATGCCGAGCAATTCCTCAATGTGCTCCGGTGTGATTAAGAGGAAAGGCTCACGATTATCTTTAAAAATTCCTGTCTCTCGGGATCATAATGCTCATGCACAAGTGATAACCACTCTGGACACTACACCGAGATAGAAATGTTGTTGCTTGGGGTAGACCACTATGGTAAAGCCTATCCGAGAATATGGTTTTGCCTTCAGTTTTCACCCATTCGCAAAATTGTTGCACATTGATGTGACCCAAATTTGTATCAGTGATATTGTCATATGCTGACTTAATGGAACTGGGAGGGATGATTCCTTGGAATTCATACTTGAGTGGATTTGTTTGATTTCTCCATTGGCTTCCTCGATCTTCCTACAGATTTGTTAGATTTTTCAGCCATTATGAATTTTACAGAAAAATGACTCAGGCACGCAAAACAATGCAAGGGGTCGGGTCTTAGTCTCCGAAACCCCATCAATGCAAAAAAATATGACTCATTTTTATATTATTATTATTATTATTTTAAAAATAATAATAATAATAATTGATATCCCGGTTACAAATAAAAAAAAATGTGAACACAAGCAAAATATCGAGACTAAGCTTGAATTTCAAACTGGGTTAAAATAATTAAATTTTTTATTATTTCAATATTTTAAAAAGAAATGTGTAAATTTCCAATTTCTAATTTCCCAATTTTTTTTTTTTTGACTTGAATTTTCTTCCTCGCACGTGCGTCTACTTTCACTTGATTTTTGATCTCACTTTGGGCAATTTGGATAGTTTGTTTGGATTTTTTCTTTCTTTGATTTTATTTCTTTAGAAATTATTAAACAATGTGTGCGTGTTTTTCTGATGTTGTGAAGCTTTATTTTCTTGATTGAATGCAATTTCTCTCTTTGAAATATTTCATTCTCTTTTTTATACTTTTTAATATTATTAATATGAGTTATATTATAACTCATTATTAAAATATTGTTTTTTATTTTTCAATTTGATATAATTTTGTTTACCCGTAATTTTTAAATTAAAGGGTTGTTTTTTGCAACTTGACTTCTTTGTGAAAAATCTTTTTTTTTATTTCCATGGCTATTTATATTCCTTCCCTGGTATTTTTTGTAATGTATCATTCCTTTTTTTCTTTTAATTTCTTTTTAATTGTTCTTTGGAATCTTTCGAACTTTGCCTCCTTTCAATTTCAAATCAAATGCATGAATTTTTTTCTTTTTCTTTTTTTTCTTGTGTTTGAATATGGAAATGCATGCTTTTTTTAAATTTCCTTTTTTGACTTCAAATAGGGCATTGGTTTTTTTTTTTTTCTTTGTGCAATGCATGGAAATGATTTCCTATTCACGTGTCTTTTATTTTTTTTTTTTTTTCTATTTCTTTCTTTGTGGACTTTATTTTTGTCTCCTTTTTTGATGAATATTTCAATCTTTTTTGGCTTTTGAACTATTTTTTATTTTTGAAAATTTCATGGGTTTTTTATTTTTTTATTTTATTTTGGCTTTTTTGTTTGGATTGTCCTCCTTATAACAAATTGTGAAAGAACTTTCACTTTTCTCCCCCTTGATAATGCTTTAGCATGGGATTTTTCTTCTCTCATGTGTCATTTCATATCTTTAATTTTTCTTTACTTTTTTTTATTTCCCCTTGGATTGAATGGTTTTTTGATGCAATGCGTGCCTTTGATTTGATTTTCCTTCTTTTTGAAGTTTGATTTTTCTTTTCTTTGCATTATCCTATTGGACAATTCTTTGTGTGGAGGACTATCTTCTTTTTCAATGCATCATGTGTGGGAAACTTTTTTGAATGCATTGAATCTTGCCTTTTTTCATTTTTCCTCGTGCATGAATGATTTCCTTGAGTGAATTTTCTTTCTGCAACTTGATATCCTTGCAAATGCGTGAAAAATTTGTTATTTCTTTCACCTTTGCATGGATTTTTTTCTTTATTTGCATGAAAAACTTATGTTGAATGTTCTCAAATGTTTCCTCCTCTTTTCTATTTACCAACAATGGAAAATGGCCTTATTGAAATTTTTTGAGGGATGTGATAAAATATTACTATGTTCCTTTAGAAGAAATAAGAAGCAATTTGGAAAGCTTCACACGACTCTTTCCAATGAGTTTGATGGAGGATTTATGAGGATTAATTCATCCCGTTAAAACAACTTCCCTCTTTCCCGGTAGTGGAATTAATTGCCAGGGGAAATGGGGAAATCAACTGCCAATTGCCAACAAAAATGGCAAGGTGGGCTGACAATCCCCATTTTATTTCCCCATGTGGGAAATTGGGAGATTTTTTTCCCATTTCCAATTCATTAATTTGGCAATGGGGAAGAAATCCCACAAGTGGGGATTTAAAACAAATTTGCCAGAAAGGGGAAATCTGGGCCCTGGGAAGCCAATTTGGCATCCCCAGCAATGGGAAGTGGAAGCTTATTTTTCCCCCGGCAATTAAAATAAAACTTGTCAAATGAATTTTAATTAATATTTATTTAATTAAAAACCCCAAAGTTATTAAAAATTAATTTTATCAAACAAAGAGTAATTAATTAATTACTCACCTACCTCCACCTAGAATTTGAATTTGAACAAGACTATAGCTAATGCACGTGACTCTCGACAAGTCTAGTGCACGCGTCGATCGGAGATCGTAGCAAAAGATACGGTTGTCGGAAGATTTCGAGTCATTGGCACACACAGAACACATGGCATGCGCGGATTGGCTAAAATGATGGCCAACTATGCAAATATTTGTCATTTTTACCACATGTCACTCACTGATTTATTATAAGGATTTGGTGCCCTATTCGCGCACTTCGATAGGTTATGTGTGGCACACTCAAGCATGTCAAAAGATGTTCGCACAAAAGGATGCAAAGGAGGACACGAGGGAAGGGCACGCGAAGGAAAACAAAGGAAGATGTAGATAAACGCACGTGTGATGCACGTGGGGAGATGAGGAAAACTGGTGAGTAGAGAATGCATGGTCAAGGTGCAACTATTACAAAGTAATGGGCATGATGCCCAAGAGGGCCAAGGATTTAGCTAATTGAACCGGGTGTGAGGCGTGCATGCATGGAAGAACTACATAGGGATAAAGTGAATGCGCAGAAGGTGGAATAGAAGGAGAGAAAGGAAAGCACGCAAGTGTGTGTGAGTACGTAAGAAGGGGGTCGAGGAAATCTGCAACCAAGGAAATGTGCCAAGTGAACTTGAGCGCGCGTAACCTTCAATAAGGAGCTCAAAGCCAGAATATGTATGCAAGTTACCCAAATCACTAGGAGATTTATTTGGATAACAATCATCTTTTGCAACTTAAAATTCCCCTCCTTATTAGATAACCCTCTTCTCGTGGATATTATGTTCGTGAGCTCCACTCACGCACCAAAATTGTTAAAGTACTCAAATTTGATGAGTAAGAACATACGCAAGCTTGGTGGTCTCATAGATTGTGAAGGGGGTGGATGAGCATCTAGAACACCTCATTCATTATCACATTGGTTTGGGAAATAGGCATGGTTTCTCTCTACTTGAGCACGTTTTCTCTTTGATTTTTTTTTTTCATTTTCTCTTTAGTTAGAAATTAATACAAAAAAATTAAGAAATATAGCTTTGTTATAAAATATAGAAATTTTTATAGCTCAAAAGCATTAAATTTACGTAACGACACGTAGTTAAAGGAATTACCTTGAGTGTTAGTCTTGTTTGAATCACTCCCGATAACTATCTAAACTTAGACGATGGATTACGATAACGAAAAACCTCCCAAATGACAAAATTTAAACTTGAGACTTCATGATATTTTATGTTTGTACTCTTGCAAAAATTAATAAAACACAATTTTTATTAAACATGCAAAACACCCCTCCAAATCCCGTGGTCAGAAAAGATGCCTTAATTATGTTAATTGGCCCTAGAATGATTATAGATAGTTTGAAAAACAATTGTTGCACGTCTAGGAGCCCATTGGTCAATATCGCAATGCTGGAAAGTTGTCATGAGTTAAGAATTCCTTTTGGTTTTGGATTAAGACTTTAGCACCACATCGAGAAATGAAATTTTGTCACTTCAAGACAATCATAGTCAAACTTTAGTTTTGATAAAATCAGCTTGAAAGCTTGTGTTTTAAAGGGGTTTTGTAGGCTTAGGGTCCTTCGGCGACAATTTGAAATGACAAGATCATGACGAATAGCTCCAGTCAAGTGAATGTCATTTAAACCTTGGTTGTCATATCTAAGTTTTGTCAACTTCTTATGCCTTCATGTAGATAGGAGAATAAAGGAAGCTTTACTCTCGTTGAGTTTGAGTTTAGAAATTAGTTTTTGAACCCAATTTCTAGGCCATTTGGGCTAAATTGGACGTTCCTTTAAACTTGCTACAATATTAGAAAATTGTCATTGAACCTTCTCCTAGCCAAATAACTATTAGAAAGTCTATCAACACTATTACATGACCCTATATAACTCCTTTATGTTTCTTGTTTGGTAAAAATAGCTTGTGGGCAATACACGGTGTTTTTCTCTCTCTTCCCATTTTTTCTCTCTATTTTGATAACAAAAAAAAAAACTTTTGGGGGCTATATAGGTTGCTTGGGAGGCGAGCGCCTCCTCTATAGATGTAATCAATTGATTTCTACTCTCATCTATTTAGTACAAGTTTTTGGATTTCTTTGTAAATGGAAAATCATATATATGTGAAAAATGTTAGTCGTAGGGGAAATCCATGCCATAGTCTTTTTACTAACCATGTTTAGACTAACTTGATAGGTTGTAGGTAGTGTAAGCATAGCTACAATGAATGATGGAATAATGTTTATTACTAAAAATGTGTATTCGTGATGGAATTAGAATGGTATGATATTTTAGCAATAATACTTATTGTATTCTTAAAGAATGATGATCTTGTACTATTGTTTATGTGTGTTAAATAAGGTGATGGTGGAATTTCATTTGTGACCTTTCAATTCTACTATATTGTAGAAATAGTGTATTTACTTAATTGTGGTATACTTTTGTATTTTTTATAGTTGCATGGTAGTGATCTAAAACTGGAAAGTTACATCACCATAAACATGTAAGGAAAAACGTTTTCTTTAGGTCATGTGCCAATCCTTTGAGATTCTTTTACACCATTACCGAATTAAAGAATTTATGTGATTCCATGGAATTGTAGTCATCCCACTTATCATCTTGCATTGTATTCGTATTAAAAATTTGGAAACGGGAAGGTGAATATTTAATTGATATGTGTTGTGTTTTTCACTCTATTTATAGTTGATCTTGGTCACCTTATATTGCATTCAAATAGTTTTTCCTTGTTATAATAGCCTTGGAAAAACCCTCACTTCACATGGTAAACTATGTTAACTCAAGTATGGAGTAGAGCCAGTGGGAATCTTATCCTATGGGTGATCGTTAGTGGCCTCATCCTTTCATGACTCTTTTTGGGTGTCGAATTATTAAGAACTCACAATTGGTCTTAAAATCGAGATAATCATTCAACTCAAGAACTCATTAAATTATACAAGAAAGTTGTAAAATGATGGTCATTATGATCATAAGAGAATAACACATCAATTTTGGGTAACGAAAAGAAAAAGGAAATTACATGGTAGTGAAGGAATAATGTTATATGATTTAACGATATTTTTAAGGATGATATACATTTAAATAAAAAGAAATTGTAAGTTTGAAACTAAGATTTGTCTTGACCATGAAGTCACGCAATAACTTGTATCTATAAACATTGTAGATAGTGTAGACTATGGTGATGATTCTTTTCTCAATTGAGAAATAAACTCTAGAAAATGTTTTTATTTACATTAGATAACTATTTAGTTTTGGGGGATCTAAAACCCACAGACATATATAACGAAGCAAAAAACAAGGCAAGAAACATAACCCAACACTAGACAAGGACTCAAAATAGGAAAAACATTTTTGACCTAATCAAGAGCCCAGCAAGTGGTGAGGCCATTAGGCCTCAACAAAATATTACATTTTTTATATAAGAACTAACCGCCCATATACCATAGAGTGGCAGAGAAGTAACCCATACAAGAGACCATCTAAAAGACATAACCAAACAACATTTTATAAAGACACCGGACATACTTATTCGCTAATAGTCTCTGCTAACATTTTCACTTCTAGTTGCTTCTAGTTCATAAACTCGGGCCACCATCCATGCTGATAGGGGTAACATTTTTTCCATGTCTGTCAAGAAATTCATCATCCGATGTGCTTTCATTTTCCGAGTTTCTCAAAGACCATGTTGACCCCTCATTTCAAAGCTTGACTAGCCAGTTGGTCTTGGATAATGGAGATTCTAGTCTCCTACATTTCTAAGTCATATTTAATGTCATTAATCCTCTTGTCCTGTAGGGTTTCCTTCATGATCCGTTCTCTCATTTCTTCAATTAGGCACTTCGTGATATTTAACAGGAAGCCCACCGCAACCTCCAGATTAGCAATATTAGACTCATTACTAGAACCCCCACTAGCATTAGTGGCAATATTCTTCCCCTTCAAATACTTTTCATGCCTTAAGTCAACAAGTACCTCCACTACCACATTGTCACCGACATCTTTCACCATTTTTTGCTTCTTTCTTTGAAGTCTGCTAGCTAGAGTTTCCTCATCTAACCCGAGGAAGGATGGGTGATGATCAAAATGATAGGTTTCCCTTTTTGTAATAGAAGGAGGATCAAACCATGGTGGATGGGGGAATCACTTTTACCCTTTTGAAACTCCTCAATCGTGACAGTCAAAGACCTAAGGAGAAAGAAAGGAAGACTCATCACCTGATTCCTCCTAAAGAAATTGAGGATGGATAAGTGGTGGGTGTAGATTTTTCTAAACTTTCCCTCTAAGGTGATATACCTCATAACCACCTTACAAACATCATCCCACCTTTTAGGTAAACAAGTTTTGGCAATCCCATCATCAAATAAATGGTAATTTTCCCTGTGCCAAAAAATAAAGAGATTTTATGGTTTCTTCGCGCTTCTTATCTTTAAACAGTTTTAATCCTCGAATCTGCATCCCCATGACCTCTGCTATAAAATCCTCAATAACTTAAAGTTCCATTCCCCTCAAATTGGCATTCCCTTTGTTCCAAGTAGTAGCAAAATCCATGACAAGCTTAGGGTCGATGTCTTAAGATTTTTTATGAACTCTATAAATCTGTCTTTTCTCATCGGATCTCTAGATAGTGGCATCCTATTTGATGGCTTGATAGGACTTGGGTTACATCTGAAATATCTCTCCTCCTATTCTCGTTCTTCAAGCTCTCTATCCGGTTCAGACCCACCATGCACAAAAAACCACAAAAAGATAGCAAAAACACAAAGGAGAACTTATTTGTTCCAACTTTAACTTTCCAATTTGAGGCTTCCAACATCACCCGCCTCAATATTCCCCACTCATGCAACATATTTTATCTTGTTTGTTCATTAGTGATTAGCTCTATCACATGTCCCCAAGGTACCACCTCCTTCCAATCCTTCCACTCTGGAAAATAATTGCCTTGATTTGCCAAACTTTCACAGACAAGCATTGGCCTCACGATAAGCGTGGAAAACCTCCACTTCCTCAAAAGAAGTGATGATGGACTTAGCTTCATTAATAAGGTTCTTAATATTCTATATGGGTCTATAATTACCAAGAATGGATTTGATCACAAGGATTGAGACACCTTTAAGAATAATTTTGTTGATATTAATCTTCAAGCTAATCTAAGCCCCTTAATTGCTGCCATAACTTCAGCAAAATTGTTTGAATTTTATCCTAAGGGGCCAACATAGGCCAATATACAATGTCCAAGATGGTTCCTAATCAGCCCTTGTCCCCCTGAGACTCTCTCCCTATGTTTTTCTCGACCCATCAAAGTTGATTTTACACCACCCTATGGGTGGGGGTTTCCACTTGAGTTAGCCCTTTTTCCTTTTTTTAACCACGTTGGTGTTTTTGTTGGACTAATCTTGAGAGCCTGTAAGATCATAATTTCTTCCTTTGAAAATTTCCCTTACCACTAATGATTATGAATAGAAATATTGTCCTTAAGGATTTGTAACATGTTGTTCACAATTTTCCTAGGTTACGCAACCTTATTTCTAAAGACTCTATTATTTCTCTCCTTCCATATATTCCAAAGAATATATGGAAGAGATCCCTTCTATAGCTCCTTGATCAACTAGTCTTTATAGGGTATGTTCCATTTCTCCATAACATTTCTAATATTTCCTGGTAGAGATCCTTGAATGTTGAACACATTTATTATTTCCATCAGAACCTAAGAAGAGAATTTACATTCTAAAAATAGATGTGTAACCGATTCATTCTCCTCCTTGCACAAGTAGCATTGGTTGGTAATGATCATGCCTTTTTCCTAAGATTTTCTATAGTTAGGATTCTATTTTTGATAGATTCCCAAAAGAAAAAAATTTACTTTGGGGATAATATATGTATTCCACACCTTGGAGAAGTGACTATCTTCCTCATCTTTCTCGAAAGACATATTATACCCAGATTTGACTTCATATTCTCCTTAAGAAGATCTACTCCAAATCATCTCATCCTTAGTAGATAGCATCGAATCCTTATACCAAAACCGAACAACAAATAACTTTTTTCCGATATTCTAACATCAACATATTATATGTCCATAAGATAAATCATATTAATTGTTTGGAAAAATTCCATAACCAATAATCTCATAACCATAATGAGAAAACATACAAACAGTATGACAAAATTCCTTCAATAATAATCTCATAAACCACATGAGAAAGCATACAAACAGTATGTAAAAATGCCTTCAATTTAATAATCGCATAAACCATCATGAGAAATCATAAAAACAATATGAAAAAAGCCATCAATAATAATCTCATAAACTATCATGATAAATCATACAAACTATATGAAAAATGCCAACATGCACGTCATCTTAACATGCCTAAAATAGACCAGCATGTTGACTACTTGTCAAAATGCCAATGTAGTAACCTTATATGCAAAAAGGAGAATGAATACATAACAAATTGAAACAATTCCAACATATGCATCATCTTAACAAGCTCAAAGATGAACATTGAACAAAGATGCCAAATCATATCAACAACATAACATATTTTTCAAAATGTACAACAAATCCTTTATACCCAAAGAATGCATGCCAACCGTGTGAAAAAAATGTCATAATATAAACTTCCAATATAATCCAAAGAATGCATGCCAATAACATGAAAAAATGCCATAAAATGAACTTCACATAAATTCCAACGAATGCATGCCAACAACATGAAAAAATTCCATAGAATGAAATTCACATAAAATCTAAATAACGCATGCCACCAGGATGACAAAATGCAATACAAATAACTTCACATAAAGTCCAAAGAATGCATGCCACCATCATGACAAAATGTCATAGATATAACTTCCCATAAAGTCCAAAGTTTACATGCCAACAACATGAAAAAAATGCCATAGAAATAACTTCACATAATTCTAAAAAATGTATGCCAACATCATGACAAAATGCTATAGAAATAACTTTGCATAAGTCCAAAGAATGCATGCCATTAGTATGACAAAATGTCATAGAAATAACTTCCCATAAATTCTAAAGCATGCATTTGCCATCAGCAAGACAAAATTCAATACAAATAACTTCATATAAAGTCCAAATAATGCATGCCAACATCATGACAAAATGCCATAGAAAGAAATTCCCATAAATTCAAAAGAATGCATGCCAACAACTTGAAAAAATTCCATAAAAATAACTTCCCATAAAGTCCAAAGAATGCATGCCAACATCATGACAAAATGCTCTAGAAATAGCTTTCTATAAAGTCCAAAGAATACAAGCTAATGGCATGAGAAAATTCCTTAGAAATAACTTCCCATAAAGTCCAAAGAATGCATGCCAACATCATAACAAAATGTTATAGAAATAACATCCCATAAAGTCTAAATAATGCATGCTAACGACACGACAAAATGTCAAAGAAATAACCTCCCATAAATTCCAAAGAATGTATTCAAAAACATGACAAAATTCCATAAAAATAACTTCCCATAAAGTCTAAAGAATGAATGCCAACAACATGAAGAAATGGCATAAAAATGTATTTCATACCTTTGCCTAAATAAAGGATTCACCTAAAATGTTTGAAAAAATACCACAATACATACACGTGTATTTATGTCAATTAAAAGATTGCATATCAATTGTTTGACATAATGTCACAACACATAATCTTTAGATATGTCAACCAATGATTGCACACTAACTATTTGACAAAATGCCACAACAAATCATTCTTTAAATATTCCAACCAAATGATTGCACACTAACCATTTGACAAAATGTCACAACACATTATTCTTTAAATGTCAACCAAATAATTACATACTAGCCATTTGACAAAATGTCATAACACGTCATTCTTTAAATATGCCAACCAAATGATTACACATCGGGTGGTAAAATCCAGGACAAGGCCCCCTCCCCTCTAGAATACCCTACTATTCCATCTATCGACCGCCCATCGGCTAATCTAGAGAGATGGGGGGAGGCCCGCCCTATCTATCACCATCCCAGTCTAATCAGTATTATATATATATATGCCCTATAAATTGATATGGTGTCATTCAAGCTAGTGGAGCAGCCGTGGGAGCTCGCTGGTACTATCCTTTTGATATGGCACCCCCTTTCAATTTAGAGGGGTGTGTGAACTGGGGAAGCTTGCCTTAGCTTGATCTTTAGATATGTCAACCAATGATTGCACACTACCCGTTGGACAAAATGTCATAACACATCATTCTTTAAATGTTCTAGACAAATGATTGCATAAGTAACCATTTGACAAAATGTCACAACACATCATTCTTTAAATATGTCAACCAAATGATTTTACACTAACCATTTGAAAAAATGACACAACACATCATTCTTTAAATATGCCAACCAAATAATTGCACACTAACTGTTTGACAAAATGTCACAACACATCATTCTTTAAATATGCCAACCAAATGACTACACACTAACCATTTAAACAAATGTCACAACACATCATTCTTTAAATATGCCGGCCAAATAATTTCACACTAACCATTTGACAAAATGTCACAACACATCATTCTTTAAATATGCCAACTAAATGATTACATACTAACCATTTGACAAAATTTCATAACACACCATGCTTTAAATATGCCAACCAAATGATTGCACACTAACAGTTTGAAAAAATGTCACATCACATGATTCTTTAAATATGCCAACCAAATGATTGCACACTAACCATTTGACAAAATATAGTGAACTAAAAGCAAAACTTTAGCAAAGAACATAGCTATCTAAAATAAAATCTGCAACGTAGAAATCACCCTAAAACATAGAGATCTATCAGATAACACTTGAACTATAACAACTAAACACAGCAACGAATCCATAAAAAATGCACACACTCTAATCACTAATGCTAGAACAAAACAACCAAAAAATAGTTCTTCTAACAGCCAATGTTGCAGCAAAAAACAAAGCTTATAACAACTAAACACAACAAATCAACAAAAATGCAGTGCTCTAACGTGTAAAAATGCAGCTTGGAAATCAGTCCAAAACCCATAACTAAAACGTCAAAAAATTTCTCTAAATACTCAAGTGAATAACCTCATCAATTTCATTTATCAAATAAGGAGGTAAAACGAAATATCATGCTCTCATACTTGAGAGATCTGAAATCTATAATGCCCATAATAAAATAAACATATTTTTCAAATACCCATAAAGGCTTGATGAAAATATTAATACCCAGAATAGATAAACCAGATTTCTTATTACCTGAAAAGGGATAAAACTGAATATGTATTAATTTGTAAAATATTGCATAGATAAAGTAAGATACCCTTGCCTAAAAGATTCAAAATGAAGACAACCAAAAGCACTCTATAATTTTCCTCTTTCCTTATTTATTTTTTTCTTCCTCCAGCTTCTTAGCTCCACACCGTACGAAATGAAACCCCAAAACCTATTTATATTTCCAGAATTATTCTCCACCACATGGCTGCAACAAAAAAGGTGAGCTCCCATAATACAGCCCAAAATCAACCCCAGATGGTTGTAATAACCTCCAAAAAATCCTCCATAATTTTTTTGGCACAGTCTCCCCCTCTATTTCCTCCTCTCCTCATGTCATGCTAAATGGAAAAAATAAAAACCTAACTCTCCTTCATTCCATAGATTCTAAAATCCATTCAAATATCATTAAACTCCTAAAATGCCACCACTTAGCTTTAGGCTAAGTTTTATTATTTTATTTTTTTAAATAAAACTATGTGCCACATTCCACAAGGAATGGTTAATACATAAGTTAATGCCAATATAAATCATAAGTTCAATGCCACCAACTATCATCACAACTAAGCACCAATTAAATGCCAAGCTCATTAACCAATCCAAACACTTTATACTAATCAAATGCCATGCATTTATTAAGGCTGAGTTAAAATCATCTAGATGATGTTTTGACACCCGATTAGGTTACTAACATACCGTCATAAGTTAGGCTTAGGTTAGATCATTTAACCTAGATCTTAGGTTAGTTAGGTTAGCAACTAACCTTAAACAATATCACACTAGAAGTTTCCACAAACACCACCAATCACTATCAAAGTGTGACTAAAGAAACATGAAAATGCAACCAAGAAGAAACAACCAAACAAGGTTTCATTTTTAATATGGAGTCCTAAATTTTGAGATGTTACATAAACTTAACTAAAACTATGGGGTGCAGTTAGGCTAGATATCACACATGAAATAATCCACTAAACCTATGGCAAAGTGCTTATACATTTTACAATGGAGGAATTAGTTTAGAGAGAGGTAAAAGGGAATAGAAGAAATAGGGAGAAATGGTTAATGTTGTGAGTAGGCACTAATATATTCTCACCAATAGTAGCCAAAGTAGGTCCACGTTCAATGAAGAAATAAACCATGTAAGCAATATCAATACTAATAAATCAAAGACACGTAGTTCTATGGATTCATCAATCAAGTACACAAATTTCTTTCTTGGTTATACAAGATTACAATGCTTATATTGGAGAGTAGAGAGAATAGTATAACATAGGAAATGAGATAGAAGTAATATATCTTTATTACTTGCATAGTAGTGATACAAATACCAACAACTATCAACAGTCAAAAATTGCTAGCCCTTTCAAATGGATAATCTATTCCAATTTGTAGCTTACAAAAATGTGCTTTCATCTCCCCCACATGACTTCTCACCTATATCATCACTTGTGACCTTTCATATTCCTACGGAATAAAAGTGAGCCTTTTTCTTATTAATGAAAAAACTCTTACAATATCAAATTAAAGGTCACTTAAGTGAATAAGAAAAAATAGTGAAAAATTACATTCGAATGAATAATTAGAATGTTAGAGAGAGACGAAGGGGGAGAAGAATAGAGAGAAGTTGAAATATGAAGATGATAAAGCTACTGCTGATGAAGAATCTAATTTTGATGGATCATGAATGAAGTTCTTCTCACTCGACCACCTATTGAATCGAATACTAAGATCATAATAGTTTCCTCCTATGAGACAGAAACATTCCAAGACATTGAATAAGTGTTCAAAACACTACTAAATGAATTGCACTAGGTGGACTTGAGATGTTTTCTTGTTCATGGCAACGTGATGATCCTTTTAAACACAAGGTCAGAGTCAAAACATGGAGATAATCATCTTACACCCCTTCACTCCAAAATTAAACTTTGTGACCAAGGTGTCTCCTCTTTTGAATGGAATAAACTTTAGGTTTCCGAACACTTCTTACTTATTTGATCCTCATTTAAAAAGAGTTTTTCCTATAGATAGAAGGATTGATCCTGAATGAAATTATTTACTTCTAACCTCTTGTGGGACTGAAACATTATGGTTACAATGTCCTTTTTCTACGAGATATGAGCACCCTCCAAGGAATTGAATAAGTGTTCAAAAACATTGTTGTGAGACTTACACATGAGTGGACCTATGATGACTTCTTGATCCCAATGATGGTCTTGGGTAACCTTGGTAGCTTGTAGTTCAAGTGACAATATTTTACACACACTAGTTCATCTTGACTTGTTCCTTGCCATGATGTGATTCACATAATGTCCCTCCTCTTGGAAAGAGAATTGAACACAAGGTCAGAGTTGCAATGTGGAGATCATTTCATTTCTCCTCATGACTCTCTTGAACTTCACAATTTACCTTTGTGACAAATACCCAAGTGATTCAACCATAAATACCCCCATTCAGTGATTGTTAGGATGAATTAAATAATTCAATTTCTTGCATATAAATGTGTCATATAGAATTCACCTTGAGACTAATGTTTTGGGAGCATGTGAGGGATTTATTTCTTATTTGAACCCTAAGACAATTTCCTAGCCTTGTAATTATGGAAAAAATCAATGATATATGTGGAATGCAAGTTGATACAAGTGATCTCGAGTCCGATTGATAGACTTTATATTTTTAGCAGATCCCGATTAGGATGGCTAGTTTTAGTAAGTTTTCATAATTTTCATATTTTAATGATTTTTACTTGTATGGAGTACACGCATGTTGAGAGTTTTACTATTTTTGAAACATACTATATTTAAACAAATGATAATGTTGTCCTATGTTTTTGTAAGGTAAAAATGTAACTTGAAAACATGACAACTATACCCTATTACCAAAAACATTTATTGTGAGTCCCCAGGACCCTTCTCCAAATCAACCCATCCCCGTGTTAGGCCTATACTACCCTTTCAAGTGTTCCTATGTGTTGTGTCAACCTTTTCCATAGGTTATTTAGGGAAAACAATTTCATTCAAGTGCCTCAAGGGTGGTACCTTTCAAGCAGAGACTTTTTCAAGAAGCTTAGGAATGACTATTTTTAGCCTTTCTAAGGCAAGTGCACATCCTCAAATCAAATTTAAAGTCCCAAAATCATTGAGGAGTGGTTTTAAGGAGATAAGAACATTTTTCAACTAATTTTGGAATATTTTGGAGGTTTTGGGACAAGTTCAAAAGCGGGTTTTTGAAGGTGAAGGAGTTTGCAGTTTAAAACAACACCTGAGCTTCGAGAAGTGATTCCAAAAGCTCCATAATGAATTGGAGGTCTAAAAATATCAATGGAAAGGTATTTCAGTGATATAAATTATGTAAGTTTCATAAATTTCACAAGACATAATATTTTCTTCCTACAATATTTTTTCTACATTCATAACCTGCAGTCCCAAGAAAAAGGATATTTTTGAGGGGGCTGTAGGAATAATCATAGCATGAGACCCATCCTATACTTATAAAAAGTATCTTTCCATTCAAAATCATATAGACAAGTTCCTAAAAAGACCTTTGGATGCTCAAGATGTCTCCGTCAAGCTTCTCTCCAAGGTATGCTTTGGGACTTAGTCATTTTTCTAGGTGGACACATGTCACTACCATGTTGAGGTATAATTTATTGCACCAACTGTCCCATCCCTTGGGATAAAAGTGATAAAAATGCACCCAGCCCCAAGATACCCCCAGCACCATCATGTGACCCCAACTGAGCTCAAACAAGCCAGTTAAGCCCCTTTGCACCCTTCCTAAGCTCTCTCCATCGTCAAATCCTGCAATTCCAATTGTCGGTTTCTTGTCAGTGGTGTATTTTATTTTACCCCATGTCCCATCCCCATGGGATCGATGGGACATAAAAAAATGCACCCAAGCCTAGCCTATGTTTTGGTCCCTAATTTTGTTATGTCACTAAATCCCCAAGGCATTATAAGCATTAAGGACTTCATTAAGACAAATTTGATTAAAGACTTGTTATATTGCTAAAGACAAGTTTGGCTTAAGACTAATTATAATAGATATATTGTAATAAATCTATTGGCTTAATATGGGAATGAATATCCTGAGAATTTGATTAAATATGCTTAATTTGATTTATGAAAAGGTGTGGAAACCATTGTGTTGGTTTGTAACCACCTGTGATGTATTATAAAAGAGATGTAAATGAAATAAACATGACATGAATAGATGAAGTAATGTATACAAGAATGAGAGACAAGGAATTGTGCTTGTGATTCTAAGAAAGAGAAATTTTTGAAAAGAGTCTTAAGGACTTTACGAATCTAGTCTGTGGAAGTAATTCCAAGGCTTACCGGGTTACAAGAAGGCGGTGGGAAAAGAGAGGGGCACCAACTAGTGTCCTAACTGAGGGTACAGAGTACAACCTCAAATGGTTCCTAGCCAGGGCAAGGTGAATATACACAGGGTGTATAGTATTTTCCTCTCATAGGCGGTCATAGTCTGGTGTCTGTTAACCTGTGGATGCGTTGGAATTTTTTATTAAGAATTCCTTATTAGTGTATTGTCTCTCTATAGTTGGAATTTTGTATTATAATTCCTGATCATTTTTCTCTCTCAAAGATTGACTCAAATAATTTTTCTCTCGATGAACTATGTAAATATCTATAAAAACTATATAATTCTATTGAAAAGCTAATGGGAAGGAGTTTATTCTTCTTTTTATTCGTTAAAAGAGAAAAAGAATGTATTATGTTAATTTGTTATGTATATATTGAAAATACATGTTTATGTTATCGAACTAATGAAATACAAGAAATAAGTTCACGTAATACGTAATTTAGATATGTATGTCTGTTAATTAAAAGATCTTGTTTGATTTAATGTTGAATAAGATTGTATTTATGCATTTGATCGTAATTAAAGAATAATCCTACAATTTAAAAGGCATTTACTGGATCGAATTATCTGTCTTCTATATTATATGGTCATGGCTTATGTTTATCTATCTTTCATATTCATATTGTCTTTTTTGTTATTATGGACCCAAAAGTTTGCCTTAGATATAGTTAATTATATGCTTCTAAGTCCATCCAACACCAAAATAATATATTACTAAGAAGTTGGGGCCAATTAAATTTCTCCATGTGTACTTCGTTGTGTCATATTTTGTTAGATCCTTTTTGACTTTTGCGATGCCTTGGCCAATCGAGAAAGATCCATATGTTATTGTCTTATCGGACTTACCGACAATTGTGAATATTTTAGCCTTGGTGAGATAACGCCATATAGTTTCACAATTTTTATACATTTTTCAATTCCTTATGAGTGTTGTGAAACACGAACCAATTAAATCATTTCGTGTTTTTGCTAAGTCATACTTTTGCTAATTATTATTTTTCTAATGCAAAATCCGCACCAAGTCATGTCACATTTCGCAATATTTGCCTTTTCTCAATTTGATAATTGTCAACCAATAAGGTTTAGCCACCGATTTTTGCAATGCTAGTTCTTTGTCATATTTTTCAAAATGTGAGCCATTTGGATTAGCCCATGTATGTACAGTTAATACATGGTATTGTTATTAATTGGTCTTTGGTCTATTATACTTCAACTGCATGAAACAACATGTATAATTGTTTTCGTAGTGTCAGATTTTGGTAGCCTTTACCAATGGATTATTGCCACTTGTCCTTGTCCTTTTCTTTGCAAACTATCTCTGGACCCGAAATGGTCTAGTATTTGGTTAATTCAAGACCACTCGTGTCCATATGATGGATTTGTTTGGAAAAAACCACAAAATTAAGCCACGTGTCCATGAGTTAGTTTTAATCATGTTTAAAGATTTTAATTAATTGTTTTTAATCTGTAGTCATGTATTATTAAATTCAAAAATAGATATATTTAACCAAACATAGTTATAATTCAATTTATATTAGTAAAAATTAAATTAACATATGAAAAGGCATATATATCTTCTCGTAAACCAACATGGTTTTCATAGTTAAATGGTATAAGAATGATATAAAAATGTAACGGACTTGGACACAAACAAATATTTTGTCAAGAATTATTAGATTTTTTCGAGATAAAAACTTTTATTTCATTTGGTATCAAAGCTAATTATCCTCGCTAAGATATGTTTGGATGTTGTTGTTGAAGTGATGATGTGTGAAAAACTAAAGAGATTCAGATATAGTTATTCTCATACATAGATTATGGTGATTTTCTCACAAAGATAAAAATTATGTATACACAGAATGGAAAATATTTAGACGAAATGGATTCACAGAATGGCATGGATTACAACGAATTGGAACATCGGAACCAGAAATTGGGCATGGAAGTAACCTATCTTTTTAAGAAACTAGAAACTTTGAAAAGACAATTTGTAGAAGCTATGATTAATAAAAATCATAAGCCCTTTGATAAATAGGATAAAAGTACTAAATTAGAAAGGAAATTCCATAATTTTAAAAAGAAAATAAGAAAAAGAAAACACTCTTCTTCTAATGATTATTCTAGTTCCATAAATAAAATTATTTTGATTCTTCTAGTTCTTATGATTCTTCTAGTAATGAGCAAACAAGTTCAAGTAAGAAATCTAAAGAAATTCAAAACTTTTCTAGAAAAATAAAATTTCCTAAATATGCAGGGGAAGTAGGAACATGAGATCAAGTTGAAACTTGGCTTTCTAGTCTAGAGAGATATTTTGAACTGCAAAAAACTAGTAAGCTTGGTAGAACACAAATAGCTTCCTATCAATTGAAAAATGTTGCCCTTAACTGGTGGGAAGACACCTTAAGATCTGAAAAACTTAAAGCTCATAAGGTTTCATGGAGTAAATTTAAGAAGTTGTTCAAGAAAAAGTATTTATCTGATCATTTCTTACAACAAAAGAAAAATGAATTCTTTGATTTAAAATAGTGTCTAAAGATTGTGAATGAGTATAAACAAGCCTTTGAGAACTTAAATAGATTTGTGCCTTTTATCTCTGGAACAGACAGAGTTGTTAGATTTATAAATGGTCTAAGAGAAAATAATATAAGGCTACTATGGAAAACCTACTTCAGTAGATGAGGCTACCCAAATTGCGGAACAATTTGAAAAATATAAAATTGTTGTTCACCAAAAGAAAGAATATTATAAGAAAAAGAATTCTAATTTCTATTTTAAAGATTAAAAAAATCCAATCAATTAAACTAATAAGTGTAATCATACTTAGATTAGGAATTAGCAAAAAAAAAACAAGATTTTGTTAAATCTAAACCAAAAGAAGTTAAATGTTGGAATTATGGATATAACCATTATGCTAGGGGTTGTCCTCAAAAAAATTAAAATTGGGTTAGGAATAGAAATCGAACATTGATGATAAGTATAAATAAGGTAACCAAAATATGAAATTTTATGTTGTTGTTGATACAAAAAAATCAAACCCATAACTATAGATATAGACATTATGAATTTGTTGTTATATCTTTTGGACTAACAAATGCTCTAGTCACATTTATGACACTAGTACATGACATTTTAGACTTTTTAGATATGCTTGTGATTATTCTTGCATGATTAGGTTATCTTTTCAAGATTTGTTATCTATCATTCTTATCACATTGTTAAAAAGGCTTAAAGTGGATAATGAAGATATATATGTTATTGATAACACTTTTCTTAGTATGTGATTACTAAAATATTATTATATGCATATCAAATGACACTTGGGGACACCTTTGTGTTTGTATTGGAGACGTCCAATACCGATTACATTTAATATATTTTTTACAATATTATTATGTTGAAATCTTTTAACATAATTGTAATATAATTTATTTTTAATAAATAAAAAAACATTAACTTCTTGCACTTTGTATTATGTATTCCTGATTTTTCTAAGACTTTTATTGTTGGTATTGATGCTTGTGGTTTGGTATTGGTTGTGTATTAATACAAGATAGTAGAGTTGTATGTTTTGAGTCTAGAAAAATTTTGCTTGCTGAAAAGAATTATCCTACTCATGATTTTGAATTGATAGGGATACTTCATACTTTGAAAACTTGGAGGCATTATTTTTAGGTCATAAATTTGTTTTGAAAATCGATCCAGACATATTTATCCAATATTATCAAATATGAGACAAAGAAGATGGGAAGAATTGCTAAGTCAATATGATTTTAAAATACAATATGTTCCTGGTAAAGAATATTTGGTTACAGATACTTTAAGTAGGAAAAGAATGTTTTGAAATGTTGTTTCCTTAGAAAGAAGTCAATTTTATCAAAGAAATAAAAGATGCATTTCCTAAGGATAGTTATTTTTCTGAATTATATTTTGGTCTGAAAATTAGAAATTCAAATGTGTATTTAAAAATATACTTATTTCTTATTTTCTTGGTGTGAATGGATTGTTGTATTAAAAGGTAGATTGTGTATTCCTAATATTCCTAGTTAAGACACCAAGTTTTGAGAAATTCTCATGACATTCCCATAGTTGCATATCTTAGATTTCAAAAGACTTACTTATCATTCAAAAATAATTATTTATGGTCGAAGATGAAACAAGAAGTATGTATAGCAGTTGTCTAACTTGTGGAAGGTTAAAACTAACACAATGTAATAAACCTGGATATTAGAAACAATATATGTATTTGATTGAGTTTGCTTACAATCAAGGTTATCACACTACAAAAAAATGACACCATTTGAAATTGTGTATGGTAGGAATTTTAATACTTCTATTTCATGGTCAAATCATGAACATAGACCTTGGTATGCCAATGATAAACTTAAAAGAAATGGAAGAAACTATAAATAAAGCTAAACAAAACAAGAAAGTTGCCCAAGATAGGTATAAACATTGGGTTGATTCAAAAGATCTTTTAGAGAATTTGCAATAAGTAATCAATTATTTCTTAGAATTAAACCTAAGAGGAGTTCTTTGGAATTGGGAAAATATGTTAAGTTAGCTCCTCATTATTGTGGACCTTTTGAAATTCTATAAAGAATAGGAGATCTTACTTATAGATTTGTCTTACCTCCTGAATTGTCCAGAATTCATAATGTGTTTTATGTAAGCTTGTTAAAGAAATATGTGTATGATGTTAATCATGTTATTGATTGGAAAAAAATAGTTATTGAGCCTACATGTGAATTCAAAATTGAACCTGAAATGATTCTAGATAGAAGAAATAAGAATATTAGAAGTAAATAAATTAAAGAGGTTAAAGCAAAATGGACTTTCTATGATTTTAAAAGTGCTACATGAGAAAGAGAATATTTCCACTTTTACTTTTATTTTGTGATTTTCAAAATGGACTTGGCACTACTAAGGACAATAGTTAATTCAAGGGGGAGAAATGTGATATGACTAAATCCCCAAGGCATTATAAGCATTAAGGAATTGATTAAGACAATTTTGATTAAAGACTTGTTAGATTATTAAAGACAAATTTGGCTTAAGATTAATTATAAAGATATTGTAATAAAGCTATTGGCTTAATATGGGAATGAATATCCTAAGAATTTGATTAAAGATGCTTAATTTGACTTATGAAAAGGTGTGAGAACCATTGTGTTGGTTTGTAATCACTTGTGATATATTATAAAAGAGATATAAATGAAAAAAATATGACATGAATAGATAAAAGAATGAATACAAGAACGAGAGACAAGGAATTATACTTGTGATTCGAGAAAGAGAACAATTGTGAAAAGATTCTTAAGGACTTTATGAATTTAGTCTGTGGAAGTAATTCCAAGGATTACCATGTTATAGGCAAGCGGTGGGAAAGAGAGAGGGGCACCGGAAATGTCCTAACTGGGGGTACAGAGTACAACCTTAGATGATTCTGGCCGGGCAAGGTGAATATACACAGGGTGTATAGTCTTTTCTTCTTATAGGCGAGTAATAGTCCGTGTCTGCATTCAACTGTGGATGTATTGGAATTTTGTATTAATAATTCTTGATCGATGTTCTCTCTCTCTGTAATTGTAATTTTGTATTAGAATTCCTTATCCTTGTTCTCTCTCGGCATTGGAATTCCTAATCATTGACTTGGATAAGTTTTTTTCTCTATGAACTATGTAAATCTATGCAAAAACTATATAATTCTATTAAAAGCTGATGGAAAGGAGTTTATTCTTTTGTTTATTCTGTTAAAAGAGAAAATGAAAGTATTTTATTAATTTTCTATGTATATCTTGAAAATACATGTTTATGTTATAAACTTGTTAAATATAGGAAATAAGTTAATGTAATATATAATTTAGATATGTATGTTTGTTAATTAAAATATATTGTATGATTTAATGTTGAATAAGATTGTATTTATGTATTTGATCATAATTAAAGAATAATCTTGCAATTTAAATTACGGTTATAGACTGAATTATATGTCTTATGTATTCTATCTTTCGAGTCATATTATCTATTTGGTTCTATGGACCAGAAATTTTGCCTTAGATATAGTTAATTATATACTTCTAAGTCCACTTGACACCAAAATAACATATTACTATGAAGTTGGAGCCAATTAAAGGGCTCCATGTGCACTTTGTTGTGTCATAGTTTGTTATATCCTTTCTAAATTTTGTGATGCCTTAGCCAATCGGAAGATCCGTATGTTATTATCTTTTCATACTTATTGACTATTGCAAAGATTTTAGCCAATGAGATAGTGTCATATAGTTTTGCAATTGTCATAATTTTTTTAGTTCCTTATGAGTGTTGCAAAATGTGAACCAATTAGATCATTCCACATTTTTGTTAAGTCAAAATTTTGCTAATAATTTTGTCTAATGTGAAAGTCGCATCAATAAACGCACCAAGTCATGTCACATTTCGCGATGTCGCCTTTTGTCAATTTGATAAGTGTCAATCAATAAGGTTTAGCCACCTATTTTGTAATGCCAATTCTTTGTCAGATTTGTCATAATGCGAGACATTTGGATAAGCCCGCATATGTATGGTTAATACATTGTCTTGTTATTAATTAGTCTTCAGTCTATTATATTGCATTGTAAAGTGCAATCGACTAACAAGGCAACACATATAATTATTTTCCTAGTGTCATATTTTGGTAACCTTTACCAATGGGTTATTTCCACTTGTCCTTTTCCTTTTCTTCACAAACTATCCTGGACCCGAAATGGTCTAGTCTTTGGTTAATTCCAAGTCCCTTTGTTCGTAGGATGGATTTAAAAAAAAAAAAAACTCAAAATCAAGCCACGTGTCCGTGAGTTATTTTTAATCATGTTTAAAGATTTTAATTAATTAAGTTTAACCATAGCCGTGTATTTTTAAATTGAAAAATAGGTCTATTTAACCAAACGTAGTTGTAAATCGATTTAGCTTATTAAAAATAGAATCAACATATGGAAAGGCGTATAGATCTTCGTAAATCAATATGGTTTTCTTAGCTAAATGGTAGAATAATGATATAAAATGTATTGGACTTCCACAAATATATAATTTGTCAAGAATTATTATATTTTGTCGAGGAAAAAGTTACATTTCACATGTGACCCAATGTCAGCCCCCAGGTGCTTATTGCTCATTCTCTCTCTCTCCCTCCACCGACCAATCTCCATCTACCACTTGTCAAGTTGAGGTTGAGGTAAATTTTTTTGCACCATATTTCCTATCCCCTTGGGAAAGTTGGGACACAAAAATTCACCCAAGCCCAAGGGGATTTTGAAAGTAAAAAAATGTAAAAAATTAATTGTCGTACTACTTCTTCTTCGTGCATACAAGAAAACCACTACTGGAAGAAAAGTGCAAAAACATTACCCTCCTCCATTCCTCCATTTTTCTTCCATTCCTTCATGTTCATGGCTAAAAAAACTCCATTAAACCTGTAATTTTTAAACACCATATCCATTTTTCGCCATATTAACTTCATGGCAAAAATGTAAAAGTTCATATTTCACAATCCAAAGACATGGATTAAAGTGAGATTTTTTGCAGACTTCTCCATTTTCAGAGGCCTTTAAGAAGCAATTTACAACATTTCAAATGATGCCCTAGATTTTTAATGGAAACAATCCCCCATTTTATGCCTTGGTTTTCGTTCCTTTGATTTCCCATCACTTCGGAAAATCCCAAGCTAAAACTGTAAGCACATATTCCAAGAGAAAAACCTATCCCAGTGAATTTGGTTTCATCACAATTTGAGGTGGGAAAGAAAAATTTTAAAATTTTCATTGACTTCATTAATGGTTGTCATGGTAGCTTCGTGCCTAAAGCTCTCACCGGAAAAAAAAATCTTTTTGTTTCCAAGCATTCTAGTGGGTGAAACACAGTGAAATTCGGAGCATGAGATTGTGACGAAGAATTGAATCTAAAAATATTGTTCCCATCACAAATCGATGCCATTTTTTTCACCTACTAAAAATAACATATTTTATGCTCCTCCACATGCTAAAAATAGCAATAACCCTAAATTGCAAGTTTGGATCACCCATAATAGTCATAAAATATGTAAAATGAAAGGCGGCGCAAAAAAATGACGATTTTCCCAAAATAGCAGGCCTTGATCCTACCTTTTAAAAATATGAAGTCTTGATTTTGGGTGTAGAAAGTTGCATGTGGCTCCATTTTTACTCATATTTATGTTTTTGGACTCTCCATTGGATTTTAGGATGATCTCATAGCTCAAATAGAGAAACAAAGTCTATATAAGGGTCTTGAGAGCATCTTGAAATGAGTTGTGCCCGAGAGCATGGTGAAGCATAACAGAGGAAGGTATGGATCACTGAAAACTAGAAATGATTCAAAGGGTGTCAAGGAATCCATTGATTTATAAAACAATGTCATCATGTTTATCACCTCATAAAGATGATCTGGTTGAAGAAGGAAGGGGATTTGATGGAGCTAAGCTCGGTGAGCTAGATGAGTTAGTTTGAAGAGCTAGTTGAAAAAAATCAAGATGGTTAGCTTGGTGAGTTGGTCAATTGAGGTGAGTTTGAGTTGGGCTAGTTATAAGGGTGAGATAGTCAAGATCTCGTATTTTTCATGAAGAGCCTATACAAGTGAGCCAGGTCAAGTAAGTTGGGTGAACTAGTTGGATTGCAGTGAGATAAGTTGGAAAATCAACTAAGATTTGGCAAGCTTGATGAGCTGGTTAGAATAAACACATCAAGTTCAATGAGCTCATTGAGCTAATGGATTTTATCAACTAAGCATCAGGGGGATCATCATGAGTAATGTTTGTGGTCATCTTGAGCTCGCATCAGGGGACCTCTCAATGATGTTTCTAAACACTCAATCAAAATCCTGGGGTGTTTGTGTATCATGCAAGAGGAATAGATTGTGATCATCATCGCAAGGGTATCTTCCTCGGTTTGAGTATATATCTTCCTTATCTCTTCACTCTCCCTCTCTCTCTTCCTTCACGTTATAATTCTTTATTGGGAGGGTGCACTTTTATTTTTCGTCTTATTCACTAATGTGACTATAGTCCAAAATTGTAATAAGTTACCCTTAATTAATAAAAGGGGACTTAATGTTTTTCCTAGGAATATCAAGAGTCACAAGTGGAAAAGGAAATTGAAAATACACATAGGGTGTAGGTGAAGAGTCTTCTTAAAGGCTTTAAATTGTAATGACTTCCCGATTCTCAAGGGTTGTCAATTTTGTTTTCTCAAAGAGAGATTACTACTTGGAGTAAAACAAAAGAGATGGAAAATTTCCTCTATTTTTCCTCTCATATGTTCTTCCATTCCTCACTATGTACAACTTTTCCAAACCATCAATGAAGAAGAAAGAAGTTTCTTGCTTTTCTTGATGAGAGAATTACTAAAACTTTGTGTTCCTAATTCTACCTTGTCTTGATGCTAGTAACAAAGTTATTTTCTTTCTAATTTGTGTGATGAAATAATATGATTAATGTCTGCAGGCATCTGATTTTATACCTGAGATATTAATCCCCCCTTCCTTTTTCCCACTCCCTTTTCCACCTACTCAAAGCAAATTCCTCTCTTACAAGAAATTGCAATCTTTTTCCACAGGTTCAGTGGAGTGTTCCTATTGAATCCCGACCTCTATGCCACCCAAAAATTTCATTTTCATTCACACATAATAAATGGAGTTGTACCATTCAAGCAGAGGAACCTAGAGTCTTAGAGCATTGGTAGATACCCACCAATTTGTCCACCTAACAAATTTTCTCACCAACAATTTTGGCACCCACCATGGGGTAGACTTGGCATAATATGCACCCAAAATATGACCATAAAATCCTAAAAATTATATATCCAAAAATCCAAAAAAATCAAAAATTGAAAAAAAAAAAAAAAAAAGTTTGATGAAACCCATTGCTAAAAACCCATTGTTTATTCATGTGAATGAACCTTCATATTCCATAGTGTCCTTTCATATTCCCATTGCAATATTTTCCCAAAGCTGGCTGAAAAATATATACCAGTTTGAATAAATTGAAGGATTTGTCGATCCCACTTTCAAGGCTCTATAAAATCAGCGAGAACAAATCAAAGACAATCCCTACTACTTCTCTCAATCTTTATCTCCATCTATTTCTTGAAGCGGTACCCCTAGGAATCCTATTTAGAATCCTAGTGATACTCCTCTTGCAAATCACATTGATTCTCCCATCTTTCGACCTCCATTGAACATTGAATTCCCTAGTCTAAAAGACCAATAATCATAAGAAGAATTAGGAGAAGTATTCATGAATGTAAGATGAAGTAGAAATAGAGGAAATAATGACATAAGAAAGATAAATAATCTAACCCATTGTTCGATGGGAAAGGAATACGGGTCCACTTGCTCTTGCACCTCCTCTTCATGATCTACCGACAAGTTCCCACAATAACTTTCTGAAGTTCAAAGGTGACGACACACAACTTCTTGAAGAACACATATCTTCCTTCATCACATCATGCAAAATTCTTGGAATCGAACACGAAGATGTTGTTGTGATATTTTTGTGGAATCACTCAATAAAAATTAATTGAATGGTTCTATCTTCTACCAGATAGATTCATTGTTAATTGGGAGGACATCAAAACTAATTTCAAAGAAATATTCAAATCTACCGAAGACTATCAAGACCTCCTAGTCCAGCTAGCTCAAATGAATAAGGAATCTAATGAGACTATGAGGGACTTTGTAACTTGTTATAACAGGTTGCTCAAAAGGAGGCATCTTGAAGTTGTGACCTCTAATGACAATGTGAAAAGGTTCTTCATCAAGTGCTCAATTGTCGGAGGTAGGATTCATCCTTCGAAGATGTTTTCCAAGGAATCTCACACAAGCTTAATGGATTACCATCAAAGTAGAAGATGACCTCATCCTATCTATAAATATCAATAACCCTGCGCAAAGGGTAAAGCTCGAGAATCCCAAAGATGAGAGAACAGATCTATTACTGCAGAAATTGGTAAATGAAGTGACAATGTTGAAGAGGGAAGTTTCCCAACGAGGATCCCATCAAATCCCTAATAGAAATTAGATTGTAGGAGCACCCTAAATTCATTCCTTATAGACTCCACGTGTCAATGTAATTTACAATACTCAAGAATATGAAGAAGGATTTGAACGAGAAAATGAAGACAATGATTTCCTAGAGATTGAAGAAGTAGAGAATGATGCACAAATCAGATTCTGTGAATATTTTGAAGGTGATGAAGATGATGGAAAAGATGCACCCATTTTCTCATGTGCGGTATTCACTGTTTCAGTATAAAAATAATTTTCTTTCTTTTTGTTGCAAAAATAAGAAGATCAAAGATACTCCTATGATGACTCTACAAACTAAAATAATCATTCGAGGATCTCCACTTCCTCCCTCCATGAAGTTTTCATTAGATAAACCTAACCCCGTAATAAGCAAGAGGTCACTTGCTAGTCCAAGTAAGTTTTCTAATGTCCCTTCCAATTCTAATCTTTCTTCTACAAAAACTAGTCCTTTAAGATCCTATAATGTACCTGCAAACTCAACATCTTTTCCTAAATATCTACTCTCGCTTCCAAGCCCATACCAACTTTAAAAGTAGTGTCATCATCCCACCTATCTGTATCTTATTCATTCGATTACATCAAACATGTAAACAAGACCAAAGTTCATATTTCCAAAACTAATTTTTTGTAAACATGTAAGGAAATTACTTGGATAAATAAGAAT
This sequence comes from Taxus wallichiana var. yunnanensis, assembly GCA_018340775.1. NCBI lineage: Eukaryota > Viridiplantae > Streptophyta > Pinopsida > Cupressales > Taxaceae > Taxus > Taxus wallichiana. The sequence continues at coordinate 363,226,641 of CM031238.1, forward strand.
ATAAGCAACAAGAGAACACCAAAGAACACAATATGACATATAAATGACCACAATATGCAAGTATAATAGCTCAGCCACTTCGAGGGGTAAACCTCTAAAACATGAAATAAGACTCAAATGATCAATATCATGATGAACTGCTACCTACTAACCTCTATATATATTATTCCTATGTTTTAGACATCACCAAGGCCAACCCACTAATGATAATATAACACATGAAAGAGATGCATCATGATAAGAAGTTATTATATACACAATTCGACTATATACATCCAATGTAATATATACGATTAAGGGTTTAGCATGCCCCTCCTCTTTAAAGCAACATTGTCCCAAATGTTAAGAAGCTCTAAATGTTGTTGTAGGAAATTTGCATCCTCTAAGTTGCATCTTCATTGTCTAGCCTTTTCCACTTGATCAAATAATCAGTGATGACCCTTATCCTTAATCGCTTAGTGCATCTCTGAAGGATGCATTTTGGTTCCAAGATGATACTTCCTTCCTCGTCAAGCTTCAGGTAACTCTATTTGGGCCGATATCGTCTGTCTAATTACCTTCTTTAGGAAAGATACATGGAATACTAGATGTATTTGAGTAGTCGGATGAAGTTTCAGTTTGTATGATATATTTCCAATCTTCTGTAACACTTAATAAGGTCCATAATAATTAGGTGAAATCTTGTTATCCTTTTTCTGTTGTTTCAAGGAAATTTTCTTATATGGCTATAAATGCACAAAAACCCAATCACATACTTCAAAATGTCTTTCACTGCAATGTTGGTATGCATATTGCTTCATGCGGTTTTATGTCATGGCCAAGTTCTCCCTGAGACTAGAAAGTACCTCTTGTTACTATAGAGTATGTTCTTCACATCGCGCCCCAAGTTTGATTTTTCACCTTGAGTTTCTCGAATATCTTGACATTTCTTCTTTCCCACATTCATGTTCATTGAAAAATTCTTCTTCGAGGCCTTGAATTCATCTATCTCATTATGAGGTGTTTGGAAATAGAGTGAAGAGTTAGACATAACCTCATACCTATCTTGTATGGCCATGACATGAGTTAAGAGGTCTATACTTAGCTTAGAATCTTCCATACCTTCTGCAGATTTCAAGATTTTGTGCACAGACTCCTCCTTTGAAATTGCCAAGGACTCACCTTTACATTCATTCAAATAATCTTCATTTTGAAATTCAAGGCAACCATTTGGAGGAATTGCTTCATCATCCCGAAGCTCATTGTATTCCACTACTTCTTTGTCAAGGGGAGCCTCAACTCTAAGGACTTCAAAACTCTTTGTTTCAACTTTTTCATCATAGAAAGAATCTTCCTCTTCAAATGGAAAAGAGAAAACTTCAATTTCATCATTGTATCCATCAACCATTAGCTCAGAAGGGTAATCAGATTTTTCATCTTGCTTTATTTCATCATGACCAATTTTCAAATTGGTTGAGGATTAAAATTGGATTCATACTTGTCTTGTAAATCCATGGCTTGCATTAGGAGTTCAAGACTAAGATGAGGATCTTTTGTTTCTTTTACAACTCTTAGAAATTCTTGTCAGATTCTTCTTTGAAATCTTGTCCCAAGTTATATTTTCTCCTTCATGGGTGACATGATCAAGAGAATATTCATCTTCAAATGGAAATGAGAACACCTCCTCATCATGGGGGAACATGTCATCTAATTTTTCCATTCAAAATTCATCAAGAACCATTTCCACTTCTTCATGGCTCATATCATCTGGAAACTTAGGGATACCCTCTTGTAACTCAAAATTTCTCAACACTTATTCAAGATCAATATCCCCTTGAAAAGGAATGCTTGGTCTTATCAAGGTGGTAATCTCATCCTCCTCTTTGGTTGTTATGAAATGATTCATCATCCTGTTATCTTGATACATAATGTTAGCTTTGAATTTATTGACTTTTGCATTGTATATCTCATCTTTTTCATAGGAAGCAACTTCTTCATATCTCCTTTAACTGGAATGGTTGTAGAAGACCAATTCATCTAGATTTTCCTCCCAAGTCTCGGAAAAATATTCTACCTAACAACATTCCAAATGAAGTCAAAATGTTTGCTACCAAGATAGTCATTGACACCTTCTTGTCTGGGAATTCGGCAAGAGCCACCTCTGCATCATTGATCTTTCCCACAAGTGGGACCTCCTTTGATTCCATGGAGTAACATGAGCCACTGGTCCATGTCAAGGTGATTCAAGAGCATTGGCCACCTTTATAGGCATCACATTATCAGAAGCACCTGAATCTATTATGTAATTATTCAATTGGTATCTTCCAACAAGAAGGGAGACATAGAAAGGATCAATCTTATCAGTATTTGATGCACTCATGGCAAGCATGTTCTATGTGGGAGGCATGGGTGGTGTTGGTAGTAGGCCCTTAGGATTGGGATTTGTAGTTTCGGGTTTTGAACTACCACCCTTGATGAAATTGACGAACCTCTCGGGTGTCCCAAGGTCTTTTTATTACGCCCTCAATCATATATATTACATTAGATGTATATAGCTGACTTGTGGCTATAATAACTTCTTATCATGATCTATATCTTTCATATGTGTTATATTATCATTAGTGGGTTGGATTTGGTGATGTCCATAGTATCATAATAGTATATATAGAGGTTAGTAGGTTGTATTTCATCATGATATTGAGCATTTGAGTCTTATTGCATGGTTTGGAGGTTGCCCCCTCAAAGTGGCTAAGTTATTCTACTTGCATATTGTGATCATTTATCTACAATATTGTGTTTTTTGGTGTTCTCTTGCTGTTGATATTCTTATTTATCTAAGTAATTTCCTTACAAGTGGTATCAGAGCTTGATCTCGGTCAGAACTACATCAAAACCCTAATTTCAAAGAATCATCTATATCTCCAATTTGGTAAATAATTATTCTATGATTTATTTTTGGGGTGTTGTGAAATCAATCAAGTAAGATCCTCTCTAAATTTTAATATATTTTTACTTGTTTTGCAAAATTTACATCAATTTTAGGGTTTTGATAAATTTGCTCTATCAACTACAAATTGTGGAAATTTTCCAAGTTCTTTACATTTCCAAAAAGAGGATAAAAAATTAGTTTGAGTTCATTCTTTAAGTTTTTTTATATTTTTCCAAAATCCCAAACCCTAAATTTTTACCTTGATCCCTAAATCCTACCATTTTGGGGCATCATGGCAGGGCCTTCCACAAGAGGCAAAAAGAATCCCATCACTCGATAAAACCCCAGACAAGGATGAGATAATAGCTGAGGAGTTAGAGTTGGAAGGGGTAACTACATAATTCTTAGGCATATAGTTTACTTTGATAGACCATAAGGTAAGCCAACTTGAGTTTGAGTTATGAAACCTCGAGTTTCAAATGGCCAATAAAGAAGATGTAGAAAAGATTGGACAATGATTGGAGGATTTCATTCACCAATTTAGTTCAAATATAATGGGTCATCATCTTATTCCTAATCAACCACAACTCAATCATACTCATATCGATCAAGGTGGATCTTCAAGCCAAAGTAATAGACAAACTAGCTAGGGTGGATCTTCAAGCATGCTGAATCCAAATACAAACACACTATAGGACAGAAACATGATTATAAAAGTGGAAATGTGTAAGTTTGATGGAAAATATCCACTCAATTGGATTAACCAAATGGATAATTTCTTTGATGTATATATGATTCCATTAGAAAAAAGGTTACCATAATATCCTTATATCTCGAACCTGAACAATTTGTTTGGTATCGATGGCTATGTGCTCAAAGAAAAAGAATGGTCTCAAAATTATATGGACAGTCTTCACTAAAGAGTTACAATTGCACTATAGTTCTTGAAAGAGACTTTGAGAATCGTATCAGCAATGATGCATCACGAAGAGGTTGCACTCCAATGGAATCAAATGGCTCCAATGTAATCACAAGGATTGATCAACAATGGAAGATTTACAGAACAAAAACAAAGTTACACATAAGGAAAAGACAGTGGAGTGTCTTGGCATGCTCATAAATGAATAGTAAAAGGTACATATAGGGTGCTGAGTAACCCTAGTGCATGACTCAATAGCAAACCCTAAACCTAACCCATGTGAGATGACCCTCCAATATGTGAGGAGGACACATAGGATAACTCACACCAACACCCCCTTCATTGAAGTTGGGGTAGTGGCTATGATGAGTCAGACGAGAAAGAGAAGACACTCTAAACAACTAAGAAAGATGTGTCAATGGGGCCCGGAAACTAAAGGCCTGATAAGGTGCCCATATACAAACACAATCTTCCTAGAAGAAGAAGAAGAAAAGAAGGACTACATAGCTGAAGAAGATGAGTAGCTACAGAAGACCTCACCCCAAGAAGAGACCGTAAGTGAAGAAACTTCATCTCAGTGAAGGGCTTGGTAAATAAATCTGTAATCGATCGGTTATGCAATGTCTTGAATGTCGATGATGCCATCATGAATAAGCTCTCATATGAAGTGCATATAGATCTCAATGTGCTTCGTCCACTGATGTTGAATTGAATTTTTACAAATGGAGATAGTTCTCGTGTTATCACAGTAGATAATGGTAGGCCACCAAAAGTGGATGCCAAACTCTGTCAGAATACCCTGTAGCCAAATAGCCTCTGTGGCAATGTTAACTACTCCTTTGTATTCTGCCTCTATAGATGATAATTCAATTACATTCTGCTTCTTGCTAGACCAACTATTAGGACCCGAACAAGGAGAGAAACTGTAGCCAAAAGTAGATTTCCAACGATCTAAGTCACCGGCCCAATCAGAATCTGTGAACCCAATCAAGTCAATATCTACCCCTCCATGATAGTGAATGCTATCTGTATAAGTGCCATGAACATAATGAAAGATCCATTTGGCTGCTTTCCAATGTAGCTCATGTGGCTCCTGCATGAATCTAGACACAATCCCAACAGCATACAATAAATCCGGTCGAGTGTGAGTCAATTAAATCAAGCTCCCTACCAACTATCGATAAAGAGTACCATCAACCAAGGGAGTAGAGAAATCTGAAACCAACTTAACCCCGAAAAGAAAAGGAGTAGGAGAAGACTTGTAATCAAACATCTAAAAATGAGCTAGCAAATCAAGAGCGTACTTAGGTTGCGAAATCAAAATTCCCGAGTCAGATTGTGAAATCTGGATCCTAAGGAAGTAATGGCAGGACCTAAGTCATTCATGGAAAACTTGTTGGCCAATGCAATCTTCACATAATCAATAATAGAGGAAGAGCTACGTGATACACAAGTCATTAACATAGAGAACAAGAATGAGGATGGAGTCATCTTTCCATATAATATAAGCATTTGGATCAGAGTGACACCTAGTAAACCCGATGTAAGTAAAAAGGAGTCCATCTTGGCATACCAAGCCTGAGGGGCTTTTTGAGGCCATAAAGAGACTTCTTTAACTTACAAATGAGGGAGGGATCTTGGACATAACCTAGAGGTTGTTCCATATAGATCTCTTCCTCTAGGTCACCATGAAGGAAGGCACTCTTAACGTCCAATTGATGCACTTTCCATTTGTTCGTTCTTGCGGCAATGGCAAGGGTCTGTCGAATAGAAGTCATCTTCACAACTGGAGCAAAGGTTTCAATATAATCAACCCCAGCTATTTAGGAGAAACTCTTAGCTACTAATCCTGCTTTAAACTTTTCGACATCTCCATCTACTCCATACTTTGTTGAAACACCCACTTACACCGAATGATTTTTCTTTCTTTCGGAAGAGGGGTGAGATCCTAAGTATCATTCTTCATGAGAGAGGAATACTCCTCATCCATGGCATAATCCCACTCAAGAATACCAGAAGTAGAGGCGAAGAAGGAGTGGGGTCCAATGAAATCTGAGCAAGTACGTCTCATATCTAAAGTATCTCCAACTAAATCTCCAGCACTTTGCAAAGTTTTCCTAGCCCAAAGAGGACCAGGAGGATCAGGCTCAGAGTCGGAAGATTCTTCACTTGAGTGAGAAGGGACATAGTCCTCATCATCACTACTATCATAATCAGAAAACTCAGAGATTTTATGGTTGGAAGGATCAAGAAGAGGAGCACACTCAACAGTATCATCATCTGATGAGTCAAAATCTGAATTAGCAAGCTGAAGAACCTCAATAGGTGGAGAAGTAGAATTCAAAGAAGACTCATCGAACTTAACACTTCTCTCAATATACAGCTCATGAGAAGTAGGATTCATCAATCGATATCCCTTCACGCCATCGGGATACCGACAAAGGTACAAGGTTTGGATTGTGGTTCCAAGGCCTTATGTTTCTTCTTGGGAATCTGAGCCATGGCCTTGGATCCAAAGACTCGAAAGTGCTCAACATCAGGCTTGCATCCAAACCAGGCTTCAATGGGTGTCATCCATGTTAATGCCTTGTGTGGAACACGGTTTTGAATGTAATTTGCACAATTCATTGCTTCGGCCCAATACTACGGAGGAAGAGACTTCGAGTGAATCATACAAGTGGCCATCTCCTTCAAAGTACGGTTCTTTCTTTCTACGACTCCATTCTATGAAGGGCTATAAGCAACTGTATGTTGCAAAGAGATCCCTTCAGAAGTACAGAAATCCATGAACCTATTGTTTACATATTCACCTCCATTTTCGGTTCGAAGAACCTTGATAGACCATTACTCGCCTATTTCTCAAAGAAGAGCCTTAAATTATTGAAAATGTTCAAAGACTTCAGACTTAATCTTAAGAAAATATACACAAGTATATCACGAAAAGTCATCAATGAAGGTTAGCACATAAAGATCTCTAGTAAACGAAGGAGAAGGAAATGGACAAAAATATCGTTGTGAACAAGATCCAAGGGACGAGTACCTCTCCAGGATTTTCCTTTGTCAAAGTTCTTTTTAGGATGCTTTCCAAGGGTACAACCCTCATAAATACCCTTATAAAACTTGATGCGGGGTAACCCGTTGACCATTTCGTTTTGGCTCAATTGTTCAAGGTAGTGATAATTTAGATGTCTGAAACACTCATACCATAACTTACTAACCTCATTTGCATGAGTGAGCAAGGCAGTGGGCATAGAATCAAAAGTAAAGTGGGAAAAGGTATATAACTATGAACGGTGATCAGCCTTTCCCTCAGCCATTGTAGTGTTATTGTTAAGCTCACGAATAATCACCAAGTTAGGACCAAATTCCACTCACGTTCCTTCACCAAGGTGAGTAATTTGGTAACCGATAAAATATTGGTATAGAGATCAGAACACTTAACACTTGGTTAAATGTTCCCCATCCATCTCTACCGATCCACTACCAGCTGCCCGACACTATCGTGTCATTACCCATAGTGATTTGGGACATTCCAAAAGGTTCGATGTTGGAAAACTCCACATGCAAAGAACCCATGTAGTGCGAGGCACGAGAATCTATAATCTACGTCAATGAAGGAGCAACTCGCTACAAGGGCCTTTCCTTTTTCTTATCATTTTTAGAACTTTTTTGCAAGAAGACTCGGTCTTTGGAGCACTTTATTTTATGGATTGAGGAACACTTATTTTATTCTTCTCAAGTAAATGAGATAATTGATCAATCTATTTCCAAAAACAATGGTGCTCGTCATGACTAAACTTCTTACAATAGGAACACAAAAACTTGCTTTCCTGTGCCTTAGGCTCAGAAGTCGAAGTATTTGTGTCATTTTTAGGTTCAGTCTTGGTTTCTTTCTTAGGTTGATCCTTTCTTTCTTTCTTCTTTTCAGTCCTCTTTCCCTTGCTAGTACTTGCTATAAGGGCATGTGACTGGACTTGAGAGACCCCATTTGAATGAGTTTGTCCTATTCTCGAATGAGTTGGGATGAAAAACAGTCAAAGGAGGGCATAGTCCAAGTATCACCCAAAGTAGCTTTTGTAGCGTAGAAAGTTGACACGAAGATAGAATATTCGGGACCTAGCTTAGAGAGAATCGACAAGATCAGTTGAGAATCTTTCTTCTCTACTTGACATCCTTTTAACAACAATCTAATGTGGACAAATTTCGAGAAGAAAGCTTGTAGGTTTTCAAAGTCACTAGGATTTAACCCTAGTAGTTCATTTTCCAACTCATGCGCTCTCATGTCATCTAGTTGTCCAAACATCGCATCCAACATTTTCCACACAGATTTAGGTGTTTCGGATGCCTCAATGTGGAAGAGCAAGTCAGGAGAAACAGACATGCAAAGAAGACCTAAAGCTTCATCACTACGGTTTAACCACTTAGATTTTTAGGTTCATCGTCTAGTTCAGTCTCAGTTCCCATGGTGATGCGGAATAACCCTTTACCCCTTAGTTTCATTATTATTTTTATCTCCATACGAAGAAGTTGAGCGGCGTAAGCGAAAAAGGAATTGAAAGTGCATCCATAGTGAGAGAGAGAGAGAAATAAATGTAGAAAAGAAACACAACCACCCAGGATAATATGACAACCCACTGCTTTCAGAACTTTATAGTTTAGTGTGTTGATTACAATCGGGTCCGTGCATGTGGTTTGAAACACTTGGTAACTCGTCTTGCAATTAGCGTAATAACGCGCAAGAGAGGAGACCACAATAGTGTCTTGTGGAGTACAGAAAATAGGACACCATAAACAAGCACAAGAAAAAAACAAAGAAGGAGGTGAAATCCAATCCTGGTTGTGAGAAAAAGCATCTCACGTCGCAAATGAAAACCCCCTTGTTGCAGACTATGGCGGACGCACTCACTAGTCGCAAGAAATAATAAGGGTAAATTTTTTTTAGAGAAACTTAGAATGAGTCAGATGATCTTGAGGAAGGTTGAAAACACTCCTAGAAGACAATAGTAGGCCCAGAATGTTACTACACACTTGAACGCACAATTAGAAAAAAATCGACAATAACGTGTAATAAAGTATCGTTCGGAAACATCTAGGTTAGCAAAATTTAGAGCGAGTTAGGAAAAAACGAGGAGTACGTTATTTTAAATGCCGATAATTAAAACTTCACTAATCGTAATGAAGAAAATTGAAATTAATAACACTAGATTTAATTTAATTTAATCTAACTAATTAAGATCTAAATAAAAAATTAAATCCTAATTAAAAAAATGAAAAACTTTCCATTTTTAAAACGAAATCAATTTTAATTTGAAAAGAAAACTAATTTCTATTAAAAGGCTTAATACCACGTAGATTTATTAATAAAAGAAAAAAAGGTTTCTATATTAAAAAAATGGTGGATACCAATTAAAAGCTTTTGTTTTGTTGTTTTAAATAGAGGGTAATGAAAAAACTTACCAAAAAAATGCTTTTGAATATTTAAAAAGTTTCCAAAGCGAATTTGATTGAAATTGTAAACAAGCCAAAAACTAAAAACTAAAAACTTGCCAAAAAAAGCTCAAAGCGTGCGCAGGGTTTGATGGAGGAAGCACGCGACCACGGAGGAGCAGAGGCCATAGCGGGGAGGTAGGCTGGGGGGGCGGGGCCGAGCAGAGGCACACGGAAGGACAGAGCGGGGCATGTGGGTAGACAAAGAGTCCGAGCGGTATGGGCTCGGCGTGGGGCTTAGGTCGGCCTACCAACAGCAGTCGGCACTAGCCGAGGGGTTAAAATTCACGGGAAGGAGCTTGTAGACACGGGCGGTAGTCTCAAAGAAGAAAACGTGAGCGAGCCGAGAGCGAGATAAAGCTACAATCCATGCACAAAAAAATAGGTAGCTCTAAAGGCGTATAGCAACAGGAAAAAAATTTGCAGCAAGGGAACCCACTTAACCAAGCAATGTAAAAAAATACACAAGCGTAGACATACAAAATGCAGGAGAGGTCGAAAGATAGGGCAAAAAAATTCAAAAAAAAATTATATTTTGTAAAAAGAATTTGAAAAAGAGCGTAAAAGGAACCAACCTCAAAGTATTGTTTTTCCACTAAATATGACTGTAACCAGTGAAATCCAAAGGTAAAAAAACACAAATCTACACACATGCACAAAGAACATAGCAAAACAAAACAACTTTTCCAAGAACAACTTGTTAGAAAAAGTTAGCAAAAAAATCCACAGTAGTAATGATCGAAAAACTTGCATGAGGATAAAAAATGAGACCTAGAGTAATCACAACTCAAATGACGAATGCATGTTTACCCGATCTCAGCTCTGATACCATGAAAGAGACTACGAGAATCGTATCGGAAATGATGCACCACGAAGAGGTTGCACTCCAATGGAATCGAATGGCTCCAACGTAATCGCAAGGATCGATCAACAATGGAAGATTTGCAAAACAGAAACAAAGTTGCACATAAGGAAAAGACAACAGAGTGTCTTGGCATACTCATAAATGAATAGTAAAAAGGTACATATAGGGTGTTAAGTAACCCTAGTGCATGACTCAATAGCAAACCCTAAACCTAACCCATGTGAGATGACCCTCCAATATGTGAGGAGGACACATAGGATAACTCACACCAACAGTTCTAGTATGTCGAGAATCATTTCATCTAATTAGAAAAGTTAAGACAAACAGGATCAGTCAAGGATTACATTCATCAATTCCAAAACCTTTCATTGTAGGTGGAAAATATAATCGAAGATAATTTAAATGACTTGTTTCTTGGGGTTTTTAAGGAACACATTGAGAATGAGGTTCATATGTTTAATCATTATAAGGTCTTAGATTCTATTATCATGGCACGTAGGCTAGAGGAAATATTTCTTTCCAATAGGATACAACCGACAATAATGTCATATATCGTAGAACCTTTCCACCATCATTCCCTTGGCTAGTTAGACTGACACCTCAAAAAATTGAAGAAAAGAGAGCCAAAGGGTTATGTTTTAATTGTGACAACAAATATGGACCAGGACATAAGTGTGTTGAAAAGAAGTTATTCTACATTTAGGGGCCTAATGAAGAAGATGAAGAGGTAGATCCAAAGGAGGAATTAGGAGATCCCCAACCAACAATATCATGTCATGAAATTTTAGGTATTAGCACTCCTAAACTCTCAAAGTGGTTGGATTCTAAAAAAATAGAGGGTAATAGTGTTGATTGATTTGGGAAGTACTCATAACTTCATCAATCATAAGTTGGTGGTACACTTGAGCAGTTATGTTTATCTAGCTCCGAATGTCAAGTAATGATCGCTAATGGGGGAATTGTTAGTTGTTTAGGAAAATTCCATAGCATTAATCTCACTTTGTGGGATATTACTTGCTAACTATCCATATATATTCCATTACCATGGGAGGAGCAAACATTGTCTTAGGAGTTTAGTGGCTTACCACCTTGGGAACCATTGAAATGAATTTCCAAGAGTTGTTCATGCAATTTGATCAGGAAGGAGGAATTTTAAGCTAAAATATTAATAGAAAATTCCCCACAATTGGTGGGCTCTCACCAAATGTGAAAATTTCTTAGAAAAGGTGCAGAGGGGTTTATGGCACAACTATTATCATTGGAAGCATATCAGTCAAAAACATTTATACCCTCAGACATGCAAGTAGTTATAGATGAGCACTCAGTTGTGTTTGGAGATATGCCAAAGGGTTTACCTCCAAAAAGATACCATGACCATGCCATCCAACTAGTACTAAGGAGTCAACCACCTAACATCAAACCTTATAGGTACCCCTATATGAAAAATAGTGAGATTGAGAAGATAGTACAAGAGATGTTAGAAGCAGGAATTATACGTCATAGTTAGAGTGCTTACTCTTCTCCTATAGCAATGGTACGAAAAAAATATGGAAATTGGCGCATGTGTCTAGATTATAGGGAACTCAATAAGTACACAGTCAAAGATAAGTTTCATGTTCATGTAATTTATGATTTGTTAGATGAGTTATATGGTGTTGTTTATTTTACAAAACTTGATCTTCATTCCGAGATATCATCGGATTAGAATCGGGGATGAAGATATTCATAAAACAACATTAGAGACATATGAAGGCCATTATGAGTTCTCAGTAATGCCTTTTTGACTAACAAATGCACCCTCTACATTTCAAATCTTGATGAACTCTATCTTTAATCCATTTCTAGGGAATTGTGTTTGTGTTCTTTGATGATATCTTAATTTATAGTAAAACATGGGAGGAACACCCTGCATCATGTAAATAAGGTGTTAGAAAATATTGAACAACATCAAATTTATGCAAAACCTTCTAAGTTTTTTTTTGGAGTCAAGGAGGTTGAATATTTAGGTCACATTGTCTCTTATGAAGGTGTTAAAATGAATCCTAACAAGATAAAATCCATGATTGAATGGAAGGTTCCCAAAACCCTAAAAATTATCGAGGATTTTTGGGGCTTAAATGTATTCTTGTAAATTTTTAAGGAATTATGGCAGCATAACAACACCACTCATAGCTTTATTGAAGAAGGAATCTTTCCATTGGAATGAGAAAGCTACTACAACATTTGAGAATTTGAAGGAGCCCATGTGTACCACTTTAGTTCTAGCCACCCCATATTTTTCCAAAACATTCATTGTTGAATGTGATGCTTCAGGGTATGGTATGGGGGTAGTACTCATGCAAGAAGGTTGACCCATTTCCTTTGAGAGCCATTAGTTCAAAGGTAAGAATATATCAAAATCAGTTTATGAGATGGAAATGTTATCCATACTTCATGCAGTGAAACAATGGAGACCATATTTAATGGGTAGACATTTAAAATTAAATATAGATCATCATAGTTTGAAATACTTCTTAAAGAAATGTTTATCATCTAAAGAACAACAGAAATGGGTCTAAAAAATGTTGGGGTATGATTTTGAGATAATAAACAAGAAAGGGAAAGAGAATGTAGGTGTTGATGTTCTATCTCGAGAAGCATGAATCAGTAGGAAATTTTGTGTGCCATATATGTATTACAAGAGGATTGCATAGAGGATGTAAGGTCTAAATGGAAAAATAACCAAGATGCACAAAATATCATTCAGAATCTCCAACAAGAACTAATTATGTCAGACAAATATCTATGGAAAGGATATGCTTTATGGTACAAAGGTAGAATATACTTATGTAATAATTCACCCCTTAAAAATAGGATTCTATCTAAGCTCCATAAATCTCCGGTGAGGGGGCATTCGGCTTCTTGAAGACTTATCATTGAATCAAGAATGATTTTTTCTAGGAAGGGATAAAATGGATGTCCAAAATTTTGTGGCAGAATTCATGGTTTGTCAGCAAAATAAGGGCAAAACAATTAATTCCCCAAGTATTTTACAACCTCTACCTATTCCTAGCCGAGGTAGGAAGAGGTGTCCATCGACTTCATCACGGGATTACCTAAACCATAAGGGAAATATGTAATCATGGTGGTGGTGAACAGACTCACCAAAATATGCCCATTTGTTTGCCTTATCACATCCATTTTTTCGAGTAAAGTAGAAACAACCTTCATGGATATAGTTTATAAGCTACATGGGAAACCAATGATTATAATAAGTGATTGAGACCCTATCTTTAGTAGTAATTTTTAGACTGACTTATTCTCATGTTTGGGAACACAAATAGCTCATAGTTCATATTATCATCCCCAATCTGATGGGAAAAAGAGGTGATAAACAAGTTCTTGGAGGGATATCTTCGTGTTTTACCTCAAATAAGCAAGCAAGATGGGTCCAATGGTTACCACTAGACAAAATGGTGGTATAACATCTCCTTTCATACTTCATCTAAAATGTCTCCTTTCTTGGCATTATATGGGTACCATCCACCATCCATCACCAAATCTTTGAAATTCCAAAACTAAGACTTCAAGTAATTGATGCTAAAATGAGAAATTAGCAATGTGGGTGAACATAGAAGGAAATGTACACCCGAAACTGATTTCAAAGGTAATAAAAGCAATGGAATTTCCTAGTGAAGCTCGACCATAAAAATATCATATAGACTCACTCCTCTCAAGTATACATGAATTCATGAAATCACCTAGTTTTCATAAGAAATTTAGGAAAGAAGGCTACTTTCTTGAACCGGTGAATAGCTTCGTGGAACATCGTCACTCAATGTTATCCATTTAGGGGTAACCTCCGAAAAGAGAAAAGTAATTCAATGAAATTGGGTTGTCCCATGCATTGTACCATAGGTGATTTGTGTGTGTTTTTCCCTTTCCTTGTTGTTTGTGTTTTCCACTTTTTAGTGTGGTATGTTTCCCTTTTGTTGTGTGTGTGTGTGTGCTCTCCTTTCAGTCTATCTCTTGCAAGTTGAGTGACTCTATATAGCCCAATGGATAAGACACTAGTCTAAGTAATATAGTAATATTTTGGAGTTCATTCTCATGTTATCATCACTTTATTCAATACAAAATGAGTACCCAAGTGATAGTCAATTGTTTTCTTGTGTTTTTAAAAAGGAAAAAATCAACTTGAAAATAGGAAGACTATATCCTAGTACCAATTTTTTATATTGTGAGTCCCCTCAAACCCTTCTCTAGATCATTCCATCCTGTGTAGGGCCTATCACACCCTTTAAATTGTTCTATGTGTTGTGTGAACTTTTTCCATATGTGATTTAGGAAAACAAGTTCATTCAATTACCTCTGAGGTGGTACCTTTCGAAGGAGACTTTTCAAGAAGCTTGGGAATGGTTATTTTTATCCTTTCTAAGGAAGGTGCACATCCCTCAGAGTGGAGTTGAAGGCCCAAATTCATTAAGGAGTGGTGTTAAGGAGATAGGAACATTTTGTAATTTATTTTGGAAGATTTTGGAAAGTTTCAGAGGTTTTGGGACAAGTTCAAGTAAAAGTGGGTTTTGAAGGTGAAGGAGCTTGCAATTCAAAACAACACCCGAGCTTCAGGAAATGATTCCAGAAGCTTCATAATGAATTAAAGGTCAAAAAAATCAATGGAAAGGTATTTCAGTTATCTAAATGATGGTGGTTTCACAATTTTCACAAGACAATATTTTCTTCCTACAATTTGTTTTTGCATGCATAACATGTCGTTCCAAGATAAAAGGATATTTTTGAGGGGGTTGAAGGTAGAATAAGAGTATGAGACCCATCCCATCCTTTTAAAAATTCTCTTTCCAGTTAAAATAATATAAATAAGTTCTGAAAATCCTTTGGATTCTCAACATATGTCTTCGTCAAGCTTCTCTAAGGTATGCTTTGGCATTTGAGTCGATTTTCTCAGGTGGACACATGTCACTCCCAAGTTGAGGAAAAACTATTACACCAATTGTATCATTCCCTTGGGATAAAAACATTTCCCAGCCCCAAGATAGCTCTCTAGACAATCATGTGACCCTGGTGGAGCTCAAATAAGTGAGTTAAGCCCTTTGCACCCAACCTAAGTTGTCTCCATTGTCAAATCCCGTAGTACCACTTATCACCTTCTAGTGAGGGTGAATTTTCTTACACCTTGTGTCCCATCCCAATGGGATAGATGGGATACAAAATTATGCCTAAACCTATCCCTTGTTCCGATCCTCGTGTGACCCAAGATTAGCCCCTGGATGCTTATTGCTCATTCTCTCGCTCTCTCCTTTGTTGGCCAATCTCCATATGCCACTTGTCAAGATGAGTTTTAGGCAAATTTTTGTGCACCATATGTCCCATACCCTTGGTATATTTAGGACACAAAAATGTGCCACATTCATCTTAGAGCTCAAAACGGGCTTCTAGACCAATGTATTCATTCAGATAAGAAAAACATTATAATATAGATCTAAATCATAACAGAAGGGAAATACACAAGGGTTTACACCCACTCATGAAATATATATATGATCCATACAAATGTAAGTAAAAATGGAACCACACATATATTCATATTAAGTATGTTGATAACCACATTACATTAACTGAGGCAATCACAGATCCATATAATAGTGTAGACCAATGTCATGCATCAAAACTAGACTTAAGCCCTTCATAGTACAAAGAAAAATATTCAGACCCATCCCCTTGATACAACATACTCCTACAAGATCCTCTAAACCCAACCCATGGAGCTCTCACAAGTATTCCTGCATAGCTTCACCCTCTTTCATTTCTCTAACTCTCTGCATCTCATCTCCTCTCTTTTTCTTCTACCGGGCACTTGTATATATAGCTTTAGCAAGCACCACCATGCCTTTCTAAAGTTGTAGATTGATTTGCCATGTGTCCAAGTGGTCCTCCATGGGAGCATGCTCCTTCAGATGTGAGCTCTCCATCCTTTCCATGATGACCTTCTGGAATCTTCTATCGCAAGGTATATTCCTTTCATGGGCACCAAGTTTGCAAGATGGCACCTTATCCACTCTGCATGCATGCACAGTCGGGTCATGCTTTCCTCATGTTCTTACCCGATATGCCAAATATGGCTAAGTCCCAAAACCTTTTCTTTGCCCTGTGCGTGTGTGCCACTGGTTCTTCTAAACCCTCCTAAAACCTTGTCCTGTGTGCTTTTTTTCCCTTGCGCCCTTCTTCAAATAGGCCTTGCATGCCCACGCACCTTCTTTATACTTAGCCAATATTTTAGGGGCCCAACATCACCCCACACTATGCCTTGTTCTCCACCCTCGGGAACACCTTCTCAATGAATAAAGAATGATTGTCCTTGAATAGTTTGGAGAAAGAATAAAGGAATGAAGAATTTGGGGAAGAATGAAAGAATGGGGAAACTATGATTACTTCTATAAGAGGAGAGGGAAATATTTCATCAAGTCTACCTCCAACTTATTCCAAGGTATCGACCTCACTTCTGTGCCTATTGACAGAGGTCACCAACTAGGGTGCTCACCTCTTCAAAGCTTATCCCTTCTCCTTGGGTATTCATTGTTTCCACGATCCCCTCCAATTTTTTTCCCAAATCCTCGAGCGCGTCCATCCTTCGAGTGATCTGGGGATACAACTCCTTCAATTGGTTTTTGATTGAGCCCCACAAGGTCTCAATAGCCTCTGATTTCTTCTCAACCTCGGCTAGAATTTTGTCACGTTCCACTCTATTCCCCTTGTTCTTCTCTGGAACTCCTTGAGCTCACTTCATGGGTGGTGACAGAATGCTCGCCACTCTATCTCTATCGAGTGCATTTTTGTCATAAGTGGCCTCAGTGACTTGGGTGGTGGCTTTCACATCCGTGAGGAATTTCTTGTACTTGGGAAACAATTTCCACAACCTTCATCTTGTCCTCCTTTTCTTTGTGCGTCGATGCCTCCTCTGCAGACTCCAAGGCTAGTGGTCACCTTTCCATTGTGAGGATGTGGGTCAAGTCCTCTAGCACTCCAAGGTGGATCCATACTTCTACTACGTTGGTGGTGTTAGATCTGGATGCTTCAAGAAAATGGCATCTGTGATCATCTCTACTTTCTTGTAAACCTCACGCACCCTTGCCTTCTCTTCTTTCAACTCATGCCTTAGTTGAGCATTGATTAGCTCCTCCCACTTTAAGTCCTTGGTTCTTTCCTGAGCTCTTCTTCCTTTTTTTCTAGTTCTACCTCTAGGAACTTCACCTGTCATTCCTCCCAAAGAGTCTGGCTTCTACTTCAACCAAAACCTTGTTTACATGCATTGCAGATTTTCTCATCTGATAGCCATTGAGTGTTTACCAAGGGTTGTCTCCTTTTGACTCTGGTACCTTCATTATTTCCCCTTGGCTTACTTTGAATTCTGGCTCATCGATGTGGGACTCAAATGCCCAAGAAATCATTTTCCTCATCCGAGGGTATGCACCTTCCTCATCAAATGATGCCATAGCCAAGAGTTGCTCCATTGGTATGGTGCTTTGAAAGCGTGCATGCAACACCTTGTTTGGATCATCAATATAGCCCATCCTCTTGAACTTGTGATGCTTCTATGCTCTTTCTCCCCATGTGCGCATGGCCTTAGGAAAGCTCACAACCAAACTGGGATCCCCTCCCATGCTTGCCATATTCCTTTTCTATGCTTTCCTCCTCTGCTTCCTTCATCACAAGTCACTTGTTGCATTCCATCTCTTCTCTACTAGGTCTTCGATGATTTTTGCTACTTCTTTCTCTCGTGGCCTCATCTATCTGTTCCTTTGTGAGGCTTGGGGTCCTTTGTTCTTTTGTAACTTCCTTCACTTACCCCTTTGTCTTGAGTATCCTCTTCTTCCTTGTCATTCTTCCTCTTGACAAAGATGTACTCATTTTCTTCTTCCTCTCCTTCCTCCTCGAGTCATGTACTTTGAATATGGGAGGGCCTTGATCTACCTCAAGTTCATCATCATCATCATCATCATCTCTTTCACCTCTATAGGCCTCCAAGCTCTCTGTACCCTCTGAGTCATCTTCTTCTTTGTCACCTTCTGCTTCTTCCGATAGGAGATTTTGCTTCCTTCTCCTCCTCCTCTGGTGACCTCTCTGAGTGATGGGTTCTTTGTGCTCTCGATGCTTCTTCCTCTGGAGTCTTTTCTTTCACTAGGACTTCTTTCTCCATGCGTAAGTACTAGGCTTAGTGCTTGTCTCTCGGTGGTGCTTACCGCTTGTGTAGTCTAAACACTTGGTGCTTTCTGCACCTCTTCTCTTTCCCTCTTCTTTGGTGTGGGCTTATTTCTTCCTGTGGGGTCCTCAGGATGGATACATCATTTTCCAAGTATGCACCCTTTTCAAATTTTGGCCTTATGTGAAGGTATATCCTTGTTGCATCCCTTCCAATGATTGAAATGTTATTGGCTTCATCATCTGTATCTCGTGGGAGACATATATCTCTCCATGTATGCATGCTTCTTGGGGTAAACTAACTTTCATGTGCAGCTCTCGTGGTCTTGATCCACCTCACTAAGGTCAAACCTTAGTCTCTTGGCCTCTTTGAACCTGTTCACCCCCACTTGGAAGTATTGTGTGGTGAAGGAGAAGGGAAGCTTGCACCAGGGGCCCATGTTTTCATCTATCAACCTAAATTTGCCAATGTAGAAGTGTTGATATATACTGTGAATTTTCTTCTCCTTTCACGAGCATGGGTAACTACTCTGGAATCCTCCATTCTACCCCAAAATGCATCCCTCATGTGCTTGTACCACTTTTCTAAGCATGCCTTGTGAGTGGTTGTCATGGTCTCACAAGTATATTTTGTGAACCTCTTCATGGGTGAGGGATCCTCTTCTGGGTACTCCCAAACAAACCTTTTCGGCCCATCGGGCACTCCGATCTCTGAGAAAACAATTGTGAGGAGGACATTTGCCAAATAGTATCTTTCTCCTTCTTGTGTGCTGCTAATGATTTCATCCATGATGAAAGTGGACAAGTTGTAGATGGTCCCCTTAGATATTTTTGGCATACATTCAGCCATGCCTTGTTCACTTGAGTCCATCTCTCTTGATCATTGAGCTTGGTTACCAAGTGTGTGGCCATCCTCATCATGGGGTCTGGGATCTCTATGATGTCAAAGTATCATGATCCTTTCTTATAGTCATATGCTACTATTTCCTTGATGGCCTCCTTATCACTTAGGTCATCATCAATGTTATCCCCCTCATAGATAAGGCTGTGAACTTGGAAATTAACTGGGGAGTTATGTGCATCTTGCGCCCCATGAAATAAAAATGGTCTTTGTGAATGCGCACCATTAGCCATTGATAGAGGTGCTCAGGTTTTCCAAAGTAGGGTAATTCATAAAGTTGTAGTAACCCTACCTTCTCCAATTTAACCTTTACTTCATTCGTTGTATATGGGCATGCCCTCGGTGTCCTCTTGTTTTTTGGGTGAACCAACTCCAAAGCCATTTTTTTTATCATGTTGGTGTGGTGATTATAGTCACTCATAGTCATTTTCCACAAATGAGATTCCCATTCTTTTCCTAGCAATACCCCATCTAGGTATTGCATCTCCCATGTACCACTCTTCATTTGTGCTTGTGATGATAGCCATTTTCTTCCCCTTGCCCTTCCCTTCTAATTTTTAGGTGAGATGGTTGCTTTCTTTGGTGTCATTCTTCTAGTTAGGTTAACACTTCAAACGTCTTCTCCTTGCTCTCTTCTCTACCACTCTATCCAACCCTAATGCTCAATCTTGTGAAGAAACCCTCCTAACACCGTGCCCTAGCCACCAAACCCTAACTGGAACAATTCTTCCACAAGATGATGCTTCTCAACAACTTCCTTCTCAACAACTTCCTCCATGCCCATGTACTCCTTTCCTACTAGTTTGTGGATCTACTCTAGTCACATCCTCTCAGATTTCTTAAATTTTTCTTTCACACAGATCACCTTTGGATGCCCTAGTTCATGAGAACTCTTTTCACTTTGTAAATGCAAGGTAAATAATGAAGTTCCCGACTTCTTATTTATAGCTTTCCTTCTTTCCAACATTAAATGTTATTTTACCTACCACCATACTTAACACTAAATGTGGATTTTTCCACCAAGCCGACCTTACACACCTTCACTTACATGCCCAATCTTGCATGAAACATTCTACAACCTTTTGGTGTGTAAACAATCCATCCTGATAGAAGACTCTTATGTGCGTGTCAAAAACAATGCCAAAGGCACTTCTTTTGTCCACCTTGATTTTTCTCTCACCTACCTCGTGTTGTTCTATGCTTCTTCCTCCTCTGTATGTGGTTTCTCTGAAGTCTTATCCTGACACCAACCTTTTTCATCCACCTCTTCTTCCATGCACTTCCTTCATTCTTGTGCACTTTGTATCCATCAACCGGGCCATTCACCACAACTTCTACTACCAAGTTCAACTTGTATTATGGGCCTATACTTCACATCACTCCACCCCACACTAAAATAGATGTGTGGTCCTCTGTGCATGCACAACCTTCAAAAAGTAATGTGGTTACCGGTGCCCAAGGTGCAAAAAAACAAATAACAAATGATGAGAAAGGGAAACACAAGAAAAGGAAATTGCATAAAGGGAAACCTATACTAAATGGAAAAACTACCTTATTACAAACACCAAGAAGACTTATTTATAGTAGGGCTTCAACCTACTCCCATTGAAATGGCCTAGAAATCTCATCCCATCCAATGCACTCTCAACTGGCACATGTGCCTTGAATTAAGGATGTCCGAGATGATATAGGGCCCCAACCAATGGACTTTCAACTTTTTGGGATGGCACAAAACTTAGAATCATATAACAATACCATCTTCCCAACCTCAAATTGTTTTTTTTGATGTGGTGATCATGCCATGCTTTTTTGTTTAGCCTTTTCATCCTTTTGACTCCACCTAGCCAATGATCATCTCTCATCCAATTTCATCAATTTGTCAATCCTTTCCTCCAAGCTTGCTCATTGGCCAATCCTCCCGCATGCTATATATCACAGAGAAGGTAACATGAATTCAATGGGTAGGACAACCTCTATGCCAAACACCAATTGGAATGGTGTGGCTTTATTCAACCTCTTGTAGGTTGTCCTATACACCCATAGAACTATTGATACTTTTTCATCCCAATCTTGTCTACCAACGTCACAAATTTTGGTCAGGGTATGACTCAATATTTTATTAAATGCTTCAAGTAGTTCCATTTTCTTGTGGATGGTAAGGGGTAGTCTTATGATGAGCCACCATGAACTCTACTAATAGAATCCTGATGGTCTCATTTAGGAAATGTGTACCCCTATCACTAGTTAAGCTCAATGGGCATCCATACCTTGTAATAATATTTTCCCATAGAAACTGGCTGTTGTAGCCACTATACAATCCTTGGTAGGTGTTGCTTCTACCCATCTTGTCAAATAATCCATGCAAGTGATTACATAGTGTGATCCCATCTACTACGTGGCTGGTGAAATGGGGCCTACAAAATCTATGGCCCACTTTTCAAATGGCTCTGTACTTGGAATAGGGTGCAAAGGCATTTCATCCCTCCCCTGGTTTTCCAAGTGCTTGAAATGATCACATGCCTTGCAATACTCTTTGTAATCTTGATATAGGGTTTCCCACCATAACCCAACTTGTAATATCTTGCGTGTAGTGGCATCCCTACATAGTGTCCACTGTGCTTCCTCCATGTGCACCTCCTCCATAATAGCCAGGTGCTCATGTTCTAGCATGCACCGACGCAACACTTCATCATGTCCTAATTTGTACAAATCACCACTAACCAACATGTAGGGTGTGGGTGCGTATGGCTAACTACTTCCTCTCTAATGCTTTCATCCCTTTTGGTGCCATACCTATTTTGAGAAACACCACAATATCCTCTAAGTCCGAGGGCATGCCACAACCTAAAATTGTGCATGTCTCCGGCATGGTATCCTCAATGCTTTGTGTGTCCTCTCCTGAGTCAATTCTAGACAAGTGATCGGGTCCAAAATTACTCTTTCCTGGCTTGACAACCACTGTGAACTCAAATTCTTGGAATAACAGGACCCATCGACATATGTGCCCTTGTAGAATGGGCTTGTTTACCAAGTATTTTAATGCCATGTGGTCCGTGTAGAATAAAAATGGTGTTTCCAGTAGATATTTCCTGAACTTTTGTGCAGTGCGTAGATCATGGATAGTGCTTCGCAATGCTCAGTAGTGGTGTAATTTTGTTTTGTTGATGTTAACTTTCTACTTGCAAAACACAAGGGATGGTCAACAATCCCTTCACCAAGTTGTGCTAGTACTACTCCAATGGTTATACAGAGGCATCCACATGAACATGGAAAGGCTTATCCCAAATGGGGAAATGGAGAATGGGTGTTGTGACAAGCCTATCCTTCAAAGTGTCGAATGCCCTCTTGTTGTGCCCTCTCCCCAATGAAAGGCACTCTTGTGTCTAAGTAATTCCTCCAAGGGCGTGGTGATCTTGGCATATCCCTTGATGAACTTCCTATAGTAACCCATATGCCCAAGGAATCCACATGATGCTTTGGCTAGTAGGCTCCCCTAAACCCACAATGATGCAACCTTGGTGGGATCTACTAGTAAGCCTTCCTTGCATATGATATGTCCCAATAAGGTTCCAAATGGGGTAGAAAAGACACACTTCTTGATGTTGAGGGATATCCTCAACTATCGACACCTTTCAAACATTAGTCTTAAGTTATCACAATGGTCTTTGACTAGACCATACACAATCCAATCATCCAAATAGACCTGAAGAAATTTATGGATGAAGTCCTGAAAGGCTTGTACTACTACAATGTGAGAACACAACAGTGCACATTCTTCAATCCAAAAGGCATGACCATATAGGAAAAAATTCCCCATTCAAGTGGTGAAAGTTGTCTTTCTCTGGTCTTCCTTTGCAATCCTCACTGGTGGTACCCTGAGAACCCATCCGTGAAAGAGTAGACTTTGCGCCCGACCACTCCTCATTTCTTTAGTAAATGGGGTAGGGAAGGGATCAATGACACATACTACATTCAGGTCCTTGTAGTCAACACAGATCCTTGATCCTTCCATCCTTTTTGATGTTGATGACCATTGGGCTTATCCATTTTGACTCTTCCACAACCTCAATGATACCTGATGCTATCATTTTTCTATCTCCTCCTTGACCCATACGCACAAATTTGGATTCATCGATATGGCCTCTTTTTCGGATTGGGTGTGCACCTTCCTTTAGTTTTATCTTCATCTCCCCCAAGGAATGGTGGATGCCTTTGAGTTCATGATACCCATGAGGGAATAAATCCTTGGAATTCACATAATAGATCAATGATCTTTGAGACCTCCTTTCTCGACCCAATAGTCTCCAATGATAGCTTCCTTGGGTTCTGCCTTCTGACCCAATGTTAACCTTCTTCATTTTTAAGGGCTCATGGTAAGTGTGCATGTCCTTTTCATCAGCACTATCTATAACATCATGCGTACCTACAAGAGTGGTTAACATCTAGACTTTCCATTTCCTCTCCATCTATGACATAAACCATCTTTCCTTTTTCCTTTTCTATGCATGCTTGCTCAAACTACATCTCCTCGACTCATCCTCATCAAAGTGTGCCTCTAAACTGGGCTCACCTAGAAAATCTAGTAGCCTGTCTTCCACCATGGCACTATCCCCCATCGTAAGGTGCTTGATCACTTGCAATGCCTTATCCACTATGATGGCTTTGTGCTCGATATTCAAAAGCTTGGATGAGATCAGTTGTCATCTCTGCCAATTTCCTGTCTGGCGGCATGTTTTGAATGGATATACCACACACA
The DNA here is from genome assembly GCA_018340775.1 of Taxus wallichiana var. yunnanensis. Lineage (NCBI taxonomy): Eukaryota > Viridiplantae > Streptophyta > Pinopsida > Cupressales > Taxaceae > Taxus > Taxus wallichiana. Next base: position 363,250,673 of record CM031238.1, read on the forward strand.
TGCACAACCTTGTAGTGTGGAATATAACTTATGCACCCATAATGATGGTGGTAAGGCTTTGTGCCTCCTATCTAGGCCTTCTCACATGCTTGGATATGAAATGAAGTGGTCTCTTTACCATGGTAGTCTTGAATGACCATGGGCGCGTTGCTCTGGAAAACCTTATAGAAAATGTGATTCTTACCTCACGCCACTCCAAGAGGTTCTCCCGATGTGTAGCCCACCAACGTGTGTTGTAGTCCCAAGTAGGTTATAACTGAGCATCCCTCTTCTTTCATCCTCATTTTTCCACTGAGCTTCCATGTCCCGTAAGAAAATTTTAGGGTATGCCCCTCCAGAGTAACTTGGTAACTTCTTTCCTCCTAGGCACTTGAGTGAGTGTGCCTTGGTCACTTTTTTATACAACCCCCTCAACTATCACCCAATTAACTCATAGGTCCCATGTGCCCAATTTTCACATGCCATGCTTGTGGTATCACTCATAGACTGGGCATCCTCAAATTGGATAACTCCTTTTGTAGGGTGAATTATCTCGGGTCTCTGATGGAGTGCACATAAATTCTATCAAGGACCTCTTCTCCCAAAGGTTCAGTGTAAGGCCTGACTTCCCATCCATCAAAGGGATGATGACCCATTCTTCCTTGTTCTCAAAACTGATATATCCTTTGTTGAACCTTAGGTCAACATTGTTCTTATAAGCACCATGGGTGCCCAAGCAATGCTAGAAAATTGTCTACCTTAGTGAGCACCAAGACTTCAAAGTCTCCAAGTAAACTTGGCCCCCTGAATGGTGATCATTGCATCCTTTAATACTCCAATGGGCATTGCCTTAGTTTTTTTTTCCATATACAACACATTCAAAGATGGTTGTAATGTGGGCCTTCCCATTTGATGTAGGCATCCAATGTAAGAACATTGACTTCTACTCCCATGTCAATCAATATGTTTCTTAAGTAGCCAACCATCCACAACTACATTTAGTGTGATCTCTTTTCATAGTCAAGGCTATGGGGAGGGAGGTTTGCATGCAACACCTACCTTTCATGCTCTTCTCTCCCATGTGTGGCATATTTCTCCCATAGCCATTCTCCTAGAAAGGGAATAATATTCTCTTGCCTTAACATTTTACACACTTCCTTGACCTCATCCAGGTCCTTCTCATGGAGCCTCAACATTCCTCCTTTGCTCCTACTACCTGGACTGCTCCTTTAGACACTAGATTTCTCCCTAAACTCGAATGACATCCATTGTCTCTTGATACACTTCCTTCTAGTGGGAAGGGTCTAGATACTTCCCATGCACCACTTCTTCTCTTGAGACTAGAGTCCTTTTCCTTGGTACTTCTTTGGCATGCGCAACCTCTACTCGTGTTGTCACCAAAATAGGTTCTAACCCTGACTCACGTGCCACTCTAGGCATCCACTGTGTGTGTCATCCTTCTTTATACTCACCATCCCAATGCCCTTTTCCTTCTGGTGCTGTTGGCTCATGTGCTCAAACAACTCAGGGCACTCCTCATACTTATGCTTCTTCCCACACCATGAGCACTACAATAAATCTATGGACACTGCGCTGTAATGTTCTGTAGATCCATAGTTATAGTAGGTTCCTCATGGGAACTCACTTCTTCCTCCTCCATGGTTACTATGACCAAAATCCTCCGTGAGAACCTCCCCCATGCCCCTCCATCCGTGTCCTTCATAATGGTGATCATCTTCTTGGAACTACTGGAAAGGCTGGTCGTGCACACACCATGATCAATGGCCTCATGGATCTGGTCAATAAGCCTATAATCCTTAGTATCATGGGTCGTAGAGGTGTAGATCTTTGTAGTAGAAAGACACATTCTTCGGATTATTACATGCTACAACAAGGGACATCTACTCACATCATGGTCCCCATGACAAATTTCACAATCTATTGCTATGGCATGTACTGACTTTTGGGGGAAACTATCCTTGGCATGCCCCTCTACTTCACAATCCATGCACCAAAGACCACTATGAGTCTCATGTGTAGAGTTTGTAGACAACTTCTCTAACTGTTTGGCCCATAGTGATTTGAGCCTCCAAAAAAGGGCTCACACCAGTATCAATGCTCCCAACTACTTCAACATGTAAGGAAACCTCTAGAGCCTCACGTGGGTCAGTAAATGTTTTATGGGACAATGCCCTCCTAAATGGAGTGATCAACCCTCCAAAAAACCATTGAGCATGTTGTGAAGGGTGAATGTCATATGATAGTTTTGACAGGAGAGTTTTAAACCATGCATCATACTCCCACACACTCTCTGCCATTCCTCTGGATCTCTTTCAAAGCATTGATGCTCTTCTACTCAAACTCGGTATATGGAACTCTGCTAGGAAGGCATTCTTCAATGTGGTGTAGTCTACCACCATCTGATAGGGTCGTACTTCCTATACCAGCTATGTGTGTGCCCTTACAATGTTGTTGCAAACTGACTTGCCTTCCACTCTCCAGGGTAGTGATCCCCTTCACGCACCATAGTAATTCACACTTGTGCACATGTTTCGCAACATCCTCTATACCTTGGTAATATGGAAAGTGTAAAGACATTTCAAAGAACACCTGAGGAGGTGGTTGAGGCCCCTGTCCTCCTGATCCAGATCCTTGGTTCCCTCTGTTTCCTCCGGTATTCCCTCCACTAGATCCACTGGATCCACCAAGTCTGTGCCTCCAGATCCACAGTTCCACCTCCAGATCCTCCTATAACTAGAAATGGGCCTGAAGTGGTCATGCCTAGTGTCCCCAACATCCCACTAAACTACATGCCAATGGTCTTGTGAGATTTCTCCACTGCTAGAAGTGTATCCCGTGCCACTCCACAGACATGTTGCCTAAACCTTGTACTTGCACTTTGCCCAAAAATTCCTCCAAAACATTGGAATGGTATGTGCAAGCCATGGATGTTCCAAATGAAAAATTATATCTCCTAGGGGCACCGATCGGTCACTCCCACCGATACCAACTAGGTTATCAATACTCCTTTGATTTGGAAAACCAAGCGCTAGGGGTTGGTCGCCAGGTGGGTTTAGATGCGCCGATGGCTCTTCTTTCTCCATGCATGACAAACTCTCATCAGAAGCTGAAAGGGGCCTCTCTCCCATGCTTGCCAAGATGGGGTAGCACAAATACTGCTCAAGCTCCACGTCCTCCATGTGAACTTCAACACCCTCTCACAAATGTCTACCTCCATAGATCCATCACACTTGCAACCTCACGTGTTGTCTAGTCATCTCCCTTTCATGAGCTTTCACTATACTTGAGTCATCTCTCCTCCCTTTCCTTTTCAGCCGTAATGTCCGCCATCTTCCTCCACCCTAGCTTCCTCTCCCAACACTTAGAGTAGCTTAGCTTGGCCATGGGGAATGCTTCTAAACTCAAAGTAATGACCAAGATCTTCATAGCCAGAGGAATAACACTCAAAAATGACCCTCTAGGCTCCCTTAGAAACTCAAACTCAACAACTTCGGGAAAGAATACGTCAAAATGGCATATTCTAAAGTGTAACTAGCAACACTCCCTTCCACCAAGTGATCAATAGCATGTGTCCAAGTCAGATCTACATCCTGCAGCCTCTGATAGTCATCTTGGGTCCACACATGTGATCTATAGAACCAACTTGATCGGATGCGTATGTTGAAAGCCATTCATATAGCTCTACTTGGGAAGCAAAAAAATAATGTCTCATATAGCTCATGGTATAGGTTCTCTTCTACCCATCTACGCGCATTGAACTCAGGTCAGTGTTGAATCTTTGAGAAAACTCATCCTCCATGCTCTTGAACCATGTTTCAACACTTTCTAAAGTCAGTGCTCTATCATTACACATCACAAAGACAAAGATGCATGCCATTTCTCACAAAACTTCAAAAAGAGGTCCCAGCAATGGAACCAAGATGTAGTCATTTTTATGCCCTCTCAAAGAACAAGGAAATCCCATGCGTGTTGGCCTATCACCGGTAGCGGGCGTTGGGCACTCACCCGAGGCACGCATGGGGCCGAGCCCCTCCTTTATGTGAGTTGTGTGAGAATGCATTAGTTATGATAAAATTAAGTGAAGAGACTAGAAATGAACCATACATTCATCTTAGAGCTCATAATGGCTTCTAGACCAATGTATTCATTCATATAAGAAAAGCATTACAGAATATAGATCTGAATCATAACATAAGGGAAATACACAAGGGTTTACACCCACTCATATGAAATATATATAAAATCGATCCATATAGATGTAAGTAAAAATGGAACCACACATATATTCATATTAAGTATGTTGATAACCACATTACATTAACTGAGGCAATCACAGATCCATATAATAGTGCAGACCAATGTCATGCATCAGAACTGGACTTAAGCCCTTCATAGTACAAAGAAAAATATTCAGACCCATCCCCTTGATACAACATACTCCTACAGATCCTCTAAACCCAACCCATAGAGCTCTCACAATATTCCTGCATAGCTTTGCCCTCTTTCATTCTCTATCTCTGCATCTGTCTCTTTTTTTCTTCTACCGGGTGCTTGTATATATAGCCTTAGCAAGCACCGCCATGCCTTTCTAAAGTTGTAGATCGATTTCCATGTGTCCAAGTGGTCCTCCATGGGAGCATGCTTCTTTCAGATGTGAGCTCTCCATCCTTGCCATGATGACCTTCTTGGAATCTTCTATCGCAAGGTATATTCCTTTCGTGGGCACCAAGTTGTCAGGTTGGCACCTTATCCACTCTGCATGTGTAGTTGGGTCATGCTTTCCTCGTGTTCTTACCCGATATGCCAAATATGGCTAAGTCCCAAACCTTTTCTTTGCCTTGTGCGCATGCCATTGGTTCTACTAAACCCTCCTAAAACATCATATTTTATGCTCCTCCACATGATAAAATAGCAATACCCCTGAATCACAATTTTGGATCACCCAAAATAGTTAGAAAATATGCAAAATGAAAGGTAGGGAATAAATGGAAATATTCCCAAAATAACAAGTCCTAGTCCTACCTTCTAAAAATAGAAATTTTTCATTTTGGGTGTAGAAAGTTACATATGGATCCATTTGTACTCATCTTTCTAATTTTTGGAATCTCCACGGGATTCTAGGATGATCTCATAACTCAAACAAAGAAATGAAGTCTCTTAAGGGTATCGGGAGCATCTTCTTGATGAGTTATGCCCGAGAACATGTTGAAGCATAATTGAGGAATGTCTGAATCACTAAACAAATGGAAAATGATTCAAATAGTTTCAAGTAATGAGTTGATTTATAAAAATATTTGATCATGCTTATCACCTCATAAAGATGATTTGGTTGAAGTATGAAGGTAGAGTTTATTGAGCTAAGCTCGATGAGATGGGTGAGTCGATGATCTGCATGAGTTAGTTATAGCAAGTGGTTGCAACAAATTGATTTGGTTCGCTCGGTGAGTTGGTCAATCGAGGTGAGTTTGATTTGGGCTAGCTATGGTGGTGAGCTAGTCAATAGCTCATCTTTTTCATGAAGATCCTATGTAAGTGAGCTAGGTCAAACAAGTTGGGTGAGCTAGTTGAATTGCAGTGAGATGAGTTGGTAAATCAAATTAGCTTTGGAAATCTCAATGATCTGTTTAGAATAAGCTCAATGAGATCAATGAGCTCAGTGAGATAATGGAGTTGATAAACTAAGCATCAAGGGGATCATCATGAGAAATTCTTGTGGTCATCTTGAGCTCACATCAAGGGATCTCTCAATAGTGTTTCTAAACACTCATTTGGAATCTGAGGTGTCATGTATCATGCAAGAGGAAGATATTTTGATCATCATTAGCGAGGGCATATTCCTCGGTTTGAGTAGTTATCTTCTTCCTCTCTTCACTCTGCTCTATCTCTTCCTTCACATTCTAATTCTTCATTAGGAGGGTGCAATTTTATTTTTGTCTTATTCACTAATGTGGCTATAGTCAAAAATTATAATAATTCACCCTTAATTAATAAAAAGGGGACTAATGTTCTTCCCTAGGAATATCAAGAGTCACAAGTGGAAAAGGCAATTGAAAAGACACATAGGGGGTAGGTGAAGATTCTTCTCAAAGTCTATAAATTTTAATGACTTCCCCATTCTCAAGGGTTGTCAATTTTGTTTTCTCAAAGAGACATTACTACTTGGAGTAAAACAAAAGAGATGGAAAATTTCCTCTATTTTTCCTCTCATATGTTATTCCATTCATCATTATGTACAACTTTTCCAAACTATCAATGAAGAAGAAAGGAGTTTCTTGCTTTTCTTGATGAGAGAATTACTGAAACTTTGTGTTCTTAATTCTACCTTGTCTTGATGCTAGTAACAAAGTTGTTTTCTTTCTAATTTGTGTGATGATATACATAACTCAAGTAACTCTGTAGAGTAATGTGTATGTTGATTCAAAACATATAACTAAGTAAACCACAACCGCATGAACTAAATCTAGATTTAAACCATATGAAAGATGACCAAAAATTATCACAATGAGATTAACCATATAGGAACCATGTTTCATACCTTCACCAATATCTAGTCCTGTTATATTGAACCTTAACACATAAAATAGGCATTCAAAACATGGTTATGCGCGCTAAAAAATAATAACTCTACAATAATTGGTCTCTGCCTTTACATAATTTTCCCTTCACCGCCCATGCACCTTCCAAAAATAGGCTGTTCTAATAACTCTAATAATAGATTTCCTATAGTTAACTCTAAGTAGAAATCCTATTATTAGATCAAAACTATGCATGGCACTCAAATCATGTCCACATCCCAAAAATACCTTGTGTGATCGAAAGTCTCACATCATCTTTGTGTGCTCAACACGCTATCTCCAAAAATAGCCTTAACAACAAAAATGGCTAAGTCGATCTGGGTGCTTCAACCTTACTATATATTATTGTGCTCTTCTGCACCCTACATATGCATGCCCAACACTTAGGCTATTTTTTCAGCCCAACATTACCCCACACTAAAATGGATTTCCACCCCGACAATGGGTAACCGTCTTATCACTCCAAAGAATATAGAATAATGAATGAAAGAATAAATACTTGTATTCAAAAAAAATCCTTTTGGCGCTAAGTCGGCCTACTTGGTATCCCTTTCTTCTTCTGGTAGAATTAATTTGGATATTCACTCTGAATTTCTATGCCTCAAATGTGTACCAGTCATTTAGTGCTTTATTTGTGTTGTCAGGGATGTCTGCCACTACGCCATCTAATTCGTCAAGAGTCATCTTTCCCCCCTCATTCTAAAAATCCGATAGATATTGGCCATACTGGAGACCATCCCCTCCATTACATCCATCTTCTTGGCTATAAGCTTCCCAATGTCCTTTATTTGATCCATGTGTTACTTCTGACAAGCATCAAGTGTGTCACGCTTAGTTTCTACTAATGTAATCTGATCTGTGCACCCGAGTGTTTGTCCTTCACCACTGTAGAACTTCATTTTCTTCTACCTTTGTTCTTGTTTGCACCATGCTATCGGTGCCGCACACATGGTCAAGATCACATCTACCTTCTTCATTTCATCCTTCAAGGCTTGCAGAATAGCCTCATAGCTGGAAATTTTCCTTGCAACTGCAACCTTGTTCCTATCTGCTTCCTCTGTAACACTCTTTTGTCTCAAAAGGTACACTGGTCCTTCTTCAAAAAAGTTTGACTATTGTGTGCAAATAGTGAAGGGTGGAAGGGAAATCCCTTGGCACTTTTTCTTGATAATTAGGCCTTTTCTGCATAATTTCATTAGCTATCTCTTTCTTGGCCATCTTCTTAACATTTTGTGCCTCGGCCATTGCCTTATCTCGCTCCTCAGTAAGTCATTTGAACTTTAGTGTCTTTATCCTTTTATCATCAGAGAGCCACGATAGTTTCTCCCTTATCAATATTTGTATATGCTACCTCTATTGACACCTTGACAAGTGCATTACTAACTGTTCATCCGAGAACTGTGTGGGCTTTATGGTTATATGGTGGGTATGAGGCACCTTTCTCACCTTCTTGAACTACACGACTCCTCATAGACATCAAAGTTAGGCTCATCCATGTGAGTCTACAAACTCCATGATAACTACTTGTGTGTGCGCGTATTTTCCATGTCTAGGTCCATCCAATCCCAGCCATAAAACTACTTATTAGGAGGGTACCTTGAAAGTGGGTGTGAATAATTTTAGTTTGGTCATCCATGTAGCCCAAGTTCGAGTCCTTACCACCTCTTTTTCCTCATGCTTGACTTAGGCTCCCAATGTTCTTCTAAACAAACATGCCTTCATTGTGTTGACCTTCAACACTATGTCTTGTTGTGCCACATCACCCACATTTTGTTCTACTTCCTCCTCATTCTCTCCTTCTCTAGGCACATGGGGCATTTATGACCTCTTGTGTCACCATCGATGTTACTTTCATCCCCACCCAAGCACTTGTTCATGGGCACTTATACTTTGGTCAATGACCTCATAAACTACTTGGTCCCCAATGTCCTCATCATCTTGCATTTCAACACTCGGAGTGTCCTCTTCTCGTCTCTCTTCCATACTTGGAGTGGCCTCCTCATCTTGTGCACTTTGTTGAGGGGACTTCTCCTCCTCACTATCCTTCACTGGAACATATCTTCTACACTTCTTCCTTTGTTCTTCCTCATTCTTCACGGAGTGACTGCAGAGATCTCCTCACCAGTTATGAAGTCCCTATGCTAGTGTCCCTGGATGTGCACCTCTTGCACAAGACTCTCTTTGTGTGATCCAGTTTGATGCTTTCTTCTTGTTCCTCCTACTCTAGGACATTCTCTAAGCCCGTAGGCACTGGATCCTCTTGAGTGGGGGCATAGCTATTGGCCTTGATGTCCCCACCATCTGCCCCTTCTTTGGAGGACCTGGAAGAGCCATATCTTCACCTTTCACCACCTTACCATCCTTGAACCTGTGGCCTCAAGTAGATATACATGCGCATTGGTTCAATCTTCCCATGACCAAGCTCTCGGTGTAATATCAACATTGTCAAACTCCATTGTTTCTACATATGCCTCTTTTCCCAACCATACATAAGTCTTGCGTAGAATGTGAACATACTGTGTCTACTTTATCCACATCAAACTAAATTTTGTGCACGTTGTGGAACCTATTCACTGAATCTCTGAAATATCTTGTAGTGAAAGAAAATGAAAACTTACACCAAGGGCTTTTTTTCCCATCTTCATGTGGAAACGTCCCAAGCTGAAATGTTGGTAGACTATGAATTTGGCTTCTCCATCTAACACTTTGGGAAGTTGAGTGGGATGCACCATTCTCCTTCAAATGCCCTGTGCACCTCCTAAACCATTTCTCAGGTGCTCCTTATATGCATTGGAAATAGTTCCATGTAGAGTATACTTCACAAATTTCTTTTTGGAGATTTGTTTTCCAAAGGGAACTCCCAGATGTTCTCCCTTGGTCGTCATCGAGGCATGCCAATTTCATTGAATACAATTAGCAAAAGAATGGCACCCCAAGTGATCTTCTCACCTTTATCCACCTAGACGCACGCTTCATTCACCAAACTCTCCATAATATGCCCAACAATGTTATAGTATGTTTTATTTGCCATCTTGTGTGTTATGTGCAACCAACGCATATTCACCTCATTCCACCACTCAGTGGCACCCAACTTGCTTCCCGCTAGGCGTGTTGTAACCCTAGTGGCCATGTCTTCAATATTGGTCACTTTAAAATCTCTCCCCCCTTCTTATACTTATACAAGGTGGTTGTTGCATCGATGCCCTCATCATCTTATAGATCACCATCGAAATCTCCAGAGCCAGAGTCACACAACCCTATCACCTTCCCAATCAACTTGGCGGTGATCCGCATCCTTCTTGCCCGTGAAGTAGAAGAAATCCTTGTGTACGTGCATGACATAAGCCATTGATATAATTATTTCGGGCTTCCCAAAGTAGGGTAATTCGAGGATTTGCATGACCCCCATGTTGTCGAGTATCTTTTTCATAGAGGCATCCAAAACCCTAGTGCCATCTACCAACCACCAGTTAGTCTTCCTGTAGACCTCTATTACAATATTCTTCATGCATTTATCGGTTTGATGGTTGATGTGGGAAACCCTACACTATGTTATTTTTATTTCCATGGCCATCCCTCGATCACTTCTTCTAGGTATAACATTTCTACCAACCATTCTTTTATTGGGTCATTGGCCTCTTTCTCCATAATTGGAGCCCTTTGTGGTGCCATTTCTCCTGCTAATTCTATAAGTGTGAATGAAACCCTAGTTATGTCTAACTTCCTCAAACCCTAGTCACACACAAACCCTTCACCATGCACACACACACACCACTACCCTAAATCTTAATTTTGCACCTGAATTCTCAACAATGTGCTTTGATTCCCAATAGGCTTGGTCGATCTGTAGAGTGCTCTTCATCTTCTAGCTCTTCCTCACACTTATCACTTCTCTTAAAAAATCAAGGTACCAAATGACGTTTCAAACATTGACTTTATAACAATTTTCAAAAATCCCCTTCATTAATTCTCCACCTACCACCATTTGTGACATTAATTCTACTTCCCCACATTTTATGCTTCTTTGTTTCGCACCTCAAACTTTCAAACACCTCAAATTCTCGCACCTCAGTCATAACTTTTGCGTGCCTACTACCTTTCTGTCACATATCTCCTCTACCTGTGCTTCCTTGCCAAAGTACTTATCCAATGTGACTCATCCTATGTAGTCTCCAATGTTGCAGCCTCCTTTACGTTATATACTGAGTGCCCATCTCCTTACGCGTGGTCTCAATTTTGAGAAATCTTCTTGAAGTTTTCTTATTTTGAAATCATGTCCCTTTTATGGTCACCCATGAGTTTTTTTCTCTTATGTACTAGTCAATCCTTCTTTATCCATCCCACACTAAGGGTATGTGTGGTCCTCTGTGCATGTAAAATACTTTAATAGTAATCAAGCTTCTGAAAGGTGCGCAAGCACACTTATTACAAAAAACATTGAACTAAATTGACAAAGCATAGCAATGATGAAGGAAACACATATAAAGGAAATGCATTAAGGGAAACCTAATCTAAGTGGAAATACTACCTTATTACAAACACCAAGAAGACTTATTTATAGTAGGGCTTCAACCTACTCCCATTAAAGTAACTGAGGAAACCATGTTCCATCCAATGCCTCTAACTAGAAAGTGCTTGAATCAAGTATATGAGTGATAACATATGGTCCCAACCAATGCACTTTTAGCTTTCTAGGATGGCAAAAAAAATTTGAATCATACAAAATCACCATTTTCCCAACCTCAAGCTTCTTATCCTTGATGTGTGCATGTCATGCCATGCCTTCTACCTAGATTTTCTTTCTTTTTGACTCCATCTTGTTATGGCGCGCCTTTCATCCAATATTCATCAACTTGTCAATCCATTCTTCCAGTGCTTTCTCATCAACTAGACCTCCACACATAATACACAAGGAAGGTAACATGAATTCCATGGGAGAATTGCTTCTACACCAAACACCAACTAAAAGGGTGTTGCTTTATTCAACCTCTTGTAGGTTGTCTTGTATGCCCAAAGTACCGTAGAAACCTTGTCATCCCAATCTCTCCTTCCAACATCACAAATTTTTGTCAAAGTATGGCTCAATATCTTGTTGAAGGCCTCAAGTAGTTCCATTTTCTGAGGGTGATAAGGGGTTGTCCTATGGTGTGCAACCATGAATTCATCCAATAATATTCTGATAGTCTCATTAAGGAAATGAGTACCCCTATCACTTGTTAAACTTAAAGGGCAGCCATACCTGCTAATAATATTTTCCCATAGAAACCTTGTTGTTGTAGTTGTTGTGTAATCCTTTGTAGGTGCCACTTCTTCCCACCTTGTAAGATAATTTGTACAAGTTATAATATAGTGTGATCCTGTCCATGCGTGTGGATGGGGAAATAGGGCCCAAAAAGTCAATTTCCCACTTCTCAAAAGGTTTATGCACTAGTAATAGGCCTCAAAGGCATTTCATCTCGTTGCCCTAGGATTTCAAGGCATTGAAAATGGTCACATGCCTTACAATATGCTTTGTAATCCTTGTACAATGTTTCCCACCATAGACCAACTAGTAGAATCTTGCATGCGGTGGCATCCCCTACATAGTGTCCACCTGCAATACCACCATGAGCCTCTACCATAATTGCACATGCTCATGCTCAAGCACACACCGACACAAAACTTCATCATGGCCTAATTTGTATAAGTCTCCATTGATCAACATGTAAGGCGTGCGTGATAGAATAACAAGTTGTTTCTTTTCTAAATCCTTCATTCCTTTGGGTGCACCACACATGTGCGTAAAAAGACAACAATATCTTCCAAGTCCGAGGGCACGGTTCAACTTGAACAGTTGTGCATCTGGCATTGTGTCCTCAATTCTTTATGCATCCTCTCCTGATTGAATCCTTGATAAATGGTCTGGACCAGAATTGCTCTTATCGGGCTTAACTACCACTATAAAATTGAACTCCTGAAACAACAGTACCCAACGACATATACGCCCTGCAAAATGGGCTTGTTCACCAAGTACTTCAATGCCATGTGGTCTGTATAAAAGATGAAAGGTGTAGCTAAAAATACTATCGAAACTTATGGAGTGTAGATCATAGACAAGGCCTCACGCTCTGTTGTTGTATAATTTTTCTGTTGGAGTTAAATTTTTGCTAGCAAAACAAATAGGATGATCAAAAATCCCTTCTCAGGATGAGCTAATATGGACACCAATGGCCATGCCAGAGGCATCTACATGAACATGAAAAGGTTTAGACCATGAAGGAAAGCACAAAATAGGCATTGTAGTAAGCCTTTCCTTTAGTGTGTCAAACGTGTGTTGTTGTGCCTCACCCCAATAGAACTTTCCTTTTCCCTTGAGTAATTCTTCTAAAGGGCAGTGAAGATCTTAGCATATCCCTTAATAAAATTTTATATAATAACCTGTGTTCCCCAAGAATCCATGCACCTCGCTTTGGCTAGTAGGTTCCTCCAATCCCAAAATCACAACTACCTTAGTAGGATCCACTAATAAGCCCTCTTTACAAATGATGTGCCCCAAAAAAAATTCCAAAGGGGTGGCAAATATACACTTCTTAATGTTCAAGGAGATGCTCAACTGCCTACATCTCTCAAACATCAACCTCAAATATCACAATGATCTTTCATGAGCCCATAGACTATCCAATCATCTAGATACACCTGTAAGAACTTGTGAATAAAATCCTGGAATGCTTGTACCACTATGCATGAAAATATTGTACGAGTGCATTCTTTAATCCAAAGGGCATAATTGTGTATGCAAAACTTCCCCACTTGGTGGTGAAATTCATCTTCTCTTGATCCTCAATAGCTATCCTCACCTGATGATATCTAGAGAATCCATCAGTGAAGGAGTATATTTCGCGCCCTGCAACACCTTCCAAGATTTCCTCAGTAAAGGGTGTGGGAAAGGGATCAATCACACATGCATGCATTTAACTCCTGTAATCCACAAATTTGATTCTACCATCTTTCTTGATGTTGATCACCATAGGGCTTACCCATTCTGACTCCTCAATTGGCACAATAATTCCAAAAATTAACATTTTGTCAATTTCTTCCTTTACCTTGATGCATAAGTTTGGATTCATCTGTAAGGCCTCTTCCAAACCGGGCATGCACCTTATTTTAATTTTATCTTCATTTCTCCTAATGATTCATGTATGCCTTTCAATTCATGATAGCCTCTAGGGAATAAATCTTGGAAGTCGCACAACAACTCAATGATTTAGCAACCTCAGAGTCAGACCAGTAATCTCCTATAATAGCCTCTTTAGGTTCAACATCCATTCCAATGTTCACTTTCTTGGTCTTCATAGGCTCATGGTAGGGCACGTGCCTTCTCATCTGCATTATCCAAGACTTCATGCGTACCCTCTATGTGCTCAATGTCTAGGTTCTCTACCTCTTCATCATCAACCATGTAAATCATCTTACCCTTTTCTCTTTCTAGGTAGTGCCTCAAGTTGTTCAACATTTGATTCTTCCTCTTCAAAACGTGCCACCTAGGTCTGATTCTCCTAATAACTCCTGAAGTAACTCTTTAGCCTTTGCACTTTCCCATAGTTAAGTGCTTCATAACCTACAACACCTCATTTACCGAAGGTTTAGAAGAAAAGTAATCAAAGGTCTGAGTCATACCTTCAATAAGTTCTTGCCAATTTCCAGTCACTCTATTCAATTCTACGTAGACATACCATGCACGCATGTAACCTCACAAGGTGAAATAAAACTTGTGCACCCACAAAGAAGGTGGTAAAGCTTCTGCCCATTGTCCAAAGTCTCTCACACTATTGAACATGGTGTTGAACAAGATCATTACCATGAAAGGCACAGATCTGAGTAGGTGCATTGCTCCTTAGAAACTAAGTAGATAAAGAAATCCTTACTTCTCTCCATTCCAAGAGATTATCCCTGTGAACAATCCACCAACACGTGTTGTCATCCCACGCAGGGTATATACTAGCATATTCCTTCTTTCCACCTAACATTCCATTGAACCTCCATAACAAGAAGGAATACTTCTGGATTATCTTCACTTATGTACTTTGGTATCTAGTTGTTGCCTAAATGCTCGATATTATGTGGCTTACTGACACATGCAAATGCACTTCGTACTTCACACCCAACCATTTCATAAGTGTCGTGTGCCCAATTATCACATGCAACACTTGTAGTATCGCTCATGGATTATGCATCATCCCACTGGATAACTCCTTCCTTTGATGGCTCAAGAACTTCTGGATCTCGAATGGTGTGCACATAAATTTTGTTCAAGTCTTCTTCGCTTAAGGGCTCTACATAAGGTGTAGATTTCCCATATATCAGAGGTATGATGACACATTCTTCCTTGTTCTCAAAGCTGATATACCCCTTGTTGAAATGCAAGTCAATGTTATTTGCATAGCACCAAGGGTGCCCAAGTAATATGGGAAAATTGTCTGCTTGCAAGCGCTAAGACCTCAAAGTCCCCAGTGAACTTGGCCCCCTTGTATAGTAATGGATGCATATTTTAAAACTCTAATGGGTGTTGCCTTAGTTGGTTTTCCATGAACAACACATTAGAAGATGGTTGTAATGGAGGTCTACCCATCGAACCCACATACATCCAAAGTGAGCACATTTACTTCCGCGCATGTGTCAATCAAGATGTTACTCAAAATCCAACCATCAACAACAACATTTAGAGTAATCTCCTTGTCATAATCCAAACTATCCAAAGGAATATTAGCATGCAAAAGTTGTCTCTCATGTTCAATCCCAACGCGTGGAGTGTTTCCCTTCAACCACTCCCTAACAAAGGAATAATGTTCTCTTGGTGCAACATCTTGCAAACTTCTTTCAAGTCATCAACATTTGTCTGATGGAGATCATTGCTTTCTTTTGTTCAACTTTCGTGATTGTTCCTTCAAACATTGTATCTCACCCTATAAATTCTCAAATTACCTCCATAGTTTCTTGATAAACCTCTTTCTGATGCATAGGGTCTAGATACTTGGCATGCAAGACTTCCTCCTTAGTAATAGTAGGCTTTTTTCAAGAGTCTCCCGATACGTGTTTCCTCAAACATGTGTAGTAATCTTCACAGGTACCAACTCAGGATCAGTGCTAACTTTGACATCCATTGATCTTCCACATGTGTGTTGTACTCTAACCATTCTTGTGCCCTTGTTTTCCTATTTATGTTTCTTTCTTAAGTGTTCATATAATTTGGGGCACTCTTCATAACTATGATTCTTTCCATAAAAAACACACAATATTTTGTGGACATTCGTGCCTGTAGTGATCAAGAGATCCACATATAACAAGTTCCACGAGGGAAATCACTCCTTCCTCCCCCATGACCTCGACCTCTGAATCCACCTCTGTAACCTCGACCTCTACCATGACCGCCACCATCAGAATGCCCCTCACTATGATCATAGTCATGATGTTTCCCTTTTCCTTGGAATTATTTGCAACACTAGTCTATCATACGCCAACATCAATGACATGATGGATTTGATCGATCAACCTGCAATCTTTAGTATCATGAGTGAGGACCTGTAAATCTTATAGTAACTAGACACATTCTTTCTTATATCACGTTATAATAATGGAAAGTGGCTTGAACTATGGTCCAAGTGACATATCTCACAATCCAAGTAACAAGGAGTGCACCGATTTTCAAGGGAAACTATCCTTAGTATGCCCCTCTACTTCACAATCTATACACCAAATCTCATTGTGTGTCTCTCATGTTGAATTAGCAGATAATTTCTCCAACTACTTTTCATCATTGCTATAATATGAGCTTCCAAGAATGGGCTCACTCATGTGTCCACACTTCCTACCACCTCAACGCGCAGAGCTACTTCAAGTGATTCACGTGGATATGTGTAAGTTTTATGTGAAAGTTCCCTTCCGAAAGGCATGATCAGTCCTCAATGAACCACTGTGCATGTTGGCTCATGTGTATGTCATAAGATAACTTAGACATAAGGTTTTGAACCGAGCATCATATTCTCGAACACTCTTAGTAGTGCCCTGCTTAATATCTTTAAGTGCACTTATGATTTTTTCTCAAACTCAGGGATATAAAATTCCTTTAAGAAAGCATCATACATAGTGTTGTATAATCCACACAAGTTTGATCAGGATCAAACTTTTATACCGCCATTGTGCACGTATCCCTACAACATAGTTACAAACTAGTTTCCTTGTGCTCTAAGTTGTAATCCCCTTTTGCACACCACAATATCTCACACATATGCATGTGCTCAGTTGCATCTTCAATACCTCTATAATTTGGGAGATGGAGAGACATCTCCATGTAAATTTTTTGAGGTTTGGTGCGAACCCTGCCCACCATATCTAGAGCCTCTTGTATTTCCTCCTGTATTTCCACCACCTCCAGATCCACCAGATCCTCTAATCGAGCCTCTGATCCTCCTTGATCCACCCCTCCATGTAGGTAATGGACCGTAGAAGATGAACTTCCTTGTGTTTCGATGGTTGTGCTAAATTAAACGCCCATAGTCTGCAAAGTTACACTACTTCTAGATGTGATGCCTAGGTTTACGCAAACCTATGTTTTGTGTTGATGATGCACTAGAAAAGATACCTCCAATAGGTCCTCTAAATAAAGTAGATGATGATTTTTCCATAGATGAATAAGCTCCCGATTAACTCCTGAACTTGACTACAAATTAACTCTATCTACTACAACTCTACTGCTCACACTAGCTTGTTGATTTACTATCATAGAAACTGGAAAACCAAGCACAAGGGCTAGGTCGTTAGGTAGATTCAGATGTGTGTTTATGGCCCATGTCGTTTCTATTGGTGCACTCTCATCTGAGGTTGAGGAGGGTTCCCTACCATGTTTTCCCAAATGGGGAGATCCAAATGCTCTTGCTCCACATCTTCTACGTGAGCTCGAATCCTTCACGAGCCATCTCTCTCCATAATGCCATCCGCTCTACAACTTCTCGCTACTTCTCTAAATCCCTCTCACATGCCTCATTAAACTTAAGTCTCTTTTATTTCCTCTGTCTCTCTACCCCTAGGTCCGCCATCCTCAAACCAAACTGCTCCCCCCCCACGTGTGGTGGGGTTTAATTAGCCATCGGCTTCTTTTCCAAATCAAGGTTACAATCAGGATCTTGATCGCCAGTGGAATACCGTGTAAATACGATCCTTTGGGATCGCGCAAAACGAAACTCAAGTAACCTATGGGCAAGAGTAAGTTAAAAGTGTGTACTCTAGAATATAACTATTCAAAACACCACAAAACCAAACATCCACCGAGCGCGTCCAAATCATATCTACATCATACAAGGCCTGAAATTCTTCCTGCATCCAAAAAAGAGTACGAAACCTCCAATTCCTCTTTGACACATAAGCAACTAGCCACTCATACAATTCTATCGGGAAGATAACAAAGAAGCTCTCATATAAGCAGTCATATAGATTTTACTCAACCCACATGCGTGCATTAAAATCAAGTCCAAGTGTTGAATCTATGAGCATACTCTTCTTCTAGATCTACTAACCACTCCTCAATACTGGCCAAGGTCAATTGGTATGTCTTCATCATGAAACATCCTGAAAAATAGTTGAGAAAGAGGTCCTAAATGGAACTAATGATGTAGCCTATAATTCACTGCAAATAACCCAAGGCGCACTAAGCACATCACTCATCCTAAACTAAGCACTCACCCGAAGTGTGTAAAGGTACAGTCCCTCTTTATATTTGTTTTGTCGAGAATATAGCATGATTGTGCATGTGTATGTTTATTCATAACAGATAATTAAGTAAACCATAATGCATGAACCAGATCTATATCTAAACCATATGAAAGATTGACTAAATAATTATCATAATAAGATTTACCATGTAGGAACCATGTTCAGTCACATCTAACACCAATATCTAGCCAATATGTTCCATTATATTAAATATTGCAACACATAGAAGCTTCATACATTCAAGATCCAGTTTCCATGGTTATGTGCACTAAAAAATCCGCAACATAACTCTACAATAATTGGTCTCTCCAAACCATGCAAATCAACACACATATATATAGGGGTGGAGACTTGCCCTTCATCACCCATGCACCTTCCAAAATAGACTCCATGTTAATAAAAACATGCAAGTACTCTAATAATACAAAAACATGCAAGTACTCTAATAATAGATTTCCTATAGTTAACTCTAATTAGAAATCATATTATTAGATCAAAACTATGCATGGCTCGAACTACTACACATCCCAAAATAGCCTTGCATGATCTGCAAGTCTCCATGTCACTGTGTGCTCAACACGCTATCTCCAAAAATAGCCTTAACAACAAAACGGCTAAGTCCTAATCCTAGGAGCTTCAACCTTCTTGTATTTTCGCATGATCTTCCCGTGCCCTACATATGCGCACCCAACACTTAGGCTATTTTTATGAACCCAACATGAACCCAAAAAGTTGTGATAGCTCTATTTCTGCTTATCTTCTTGATTTGTGTTATCATCACGAGGACGAGAATTTGTTTCATCGACTAAACAGAAAGGAAACCCTTCGCAAGCTCTCAAACCATCAATTTTTAAGTGATCTTTGCAAAGTACAACTTGGTGCAAGAAGCGGTAATGACGAGAAATGATCACCATGAGTTATGTTAGCTATCATCTCTAGCTCCCAAACAATGCATACCTCGTGAGATTGTTTCTAAACACTTAGTGCTTGGTGACAAGATCAGTTCAATTTGGACGTTAGAAACATGTGATTCATCTTCAAGTTCCATTTCCATGAGGAACAAATCAATCAAAATGGTGTTCAGATGTTGTAGGCATGTTTTTACTCAGGTGACATATTGGTCAATGAACCTGAATTGGAAAGTGAAAAAGGGCCATCATGTTCAAAAGTGAAATGGGAAGCTCATGGAGCAAGTTGAGGGTCATCGTATCTTGAATTTGTCGTCATCTCTTCGAGAAGCAAGTCAAAGTGAGCTAATCAAGCTATCAAGGTACTCAATCCATCATATGTGAAGGATCAAGAAATCATATTTTCCCATGGGAGGCATATGATTATAAATTTAAGTAATCATCCCAAATCTGATTTTGTTCAAGAAGCACTATGGATTCAATAAAGGTAATTAGGTTATATTCATATGGGGCACCATGTATGCAAGAACAAGAAATCATCTCGATTCCATTTGATGTCACTCACTTGGTAGTGTTCTTAAACACTCATTTAACACCTAGTAATGTGATCACTCCTCAAAGGAAGAAACATTACAACCAAACCTTATTTCAAGTACCACCAAGGGCCATTGAACGTGAACCTTCAAAAAGAAAGAGTTGAATAAAGGGCATGCGGGGGTTCCTATTCTAGGAAGCTGTTGGAGCTCAAAATTACATCCCGCCTTGAGTCATAGACAACTCGGGGTTTTGAGGCAACATGGAACCTGTCTCCAAATTGTGGGACCTTGTTGCTTGAGACAGACCTTTGGAGAAGGCCAATTCCTCTACCTATTCCTAATGCTACAACTACTCCTAATGCAGAAAGCAAATCCTAAAATAAACATGCCAAGGGACCAGGGATAGAAGGAGATGTAGAAAGGGAAATCCTAAGCTAAAAGGGCGGTGATAACACCAAGAAAATGGTGACAAACATTGAACACAATCATAATGGGGCATACAAATGAAAGAGATATGCACAATCCATTGTAAGAGTAAGAGGAAGGAAAAACTGCAAATAAAAATGAGCTAGGGTAGAAAAAATGTGCCACAAAACATATTTTATTGCTTAAAGATATGCATAATCCATTATAGTTGAAACAAAAGGAAAGAAACATTTACAGAGGCCAAAATGAAGGCTCAAAGTTCATAGCTACTTGGGAAACCATTTTGACATGGTTCCTTTATAGATCAAAATGTCCATCCCTTTCAAAATGAAAGGTTTTACAATATATAGCTCAAAGAGGAGAGAGAAGAGAAGGGTCATGGTTTTTGGACTTCAACCACCAACAATCTACATTCAAATCTTCTTCCAAGCACATGGGAACCTTATAGAGCCATCATTTAGTCTATTATGTCCTAGAGAAATAAATGAAGCCATGCTTCATCAAGTCTAGTGGTTGAGCTACTT
This sequence comes from Taxus wallichiana var. yunnanensis, assembly GCA_018340775.1. Taxonomy (NCBI): domain Eukaryota; kingdom Viridiplantae; phylum Streptophyta; class Pinopsida; order Cupressales; family Taxaceae; genus Taxus; species Taxus wallichiana. Next base: position 363,271,387 of record CM031238.1, read on the forward strand.
GATTTGATCGATTACGTGCCCAAATTGCTCCTCTCTTCCCCAAAATTCATGTTTTCTATTTTGAACAATCAAATGCCAAAAAAATCAGATTTTGATGATGTCAAATTGAAAGGCTCGATGATAGCTTCCCAATGATATAAATTTTGTCTGATTTGGAGCTCTAGATCGAAAGATATGGCCATTTAAAGTTTTACCAGTTGGGAGGCACATAATTTTGACATGTGGTAGCCTTTAATTGGTTCAGGGATTGGCCTTTGCCAATGTGTACTTGATTTTGTCTTTTTCCAAGTGTCTTCCTCTCATTCATTCACAGTATTGGGCTCTGCTTCCTTGCTTGTCATTTGTCCTCGCCTTTTATCTTTTCCGGGTTGCCTTTATGGAAATACGGGCCAATAAAACTTTGTCATGTTCCTTCGAGAAGTCAGACTGTCCTTAGACCTTGTCAGTCCATGTGACATGTGGACCAATGAGATGGCCCCATGCCTCTTGAATTTTAGACCTTGTCAGACCCCTCAGAAACACAAGTTAATAAGAAACAACCATGTTTCTTCACAATTTTCCTTTTCAAAGCCCTTTGACTAACCATTGCGAAGTATGAGCCAATGGGAAGGCTCCACATACTTCACATGTCAGTCCTTTTGATTTCTACCCCTAACATCCATGAAGCATCACCCAATGGGATCATTCCACACCTTGATGCATTGCCATACTTTCGACAATCTCATCTAACAATCGCGAAGTGCGAGCCAATGAAAAGCTCCACGCACTTCGCATTATCAATGTTTTCTTTGAACTCCTTCGACAACTCTAAATGCGAGCCAATGAGATGGCTCTACATCATGTCGGGACCTACCGGACTACCTTCCTCGCGCTTCTCTTTGATTTTATGGGCCTTTTCATCCGTCATTTCGCAAAAGGTAAACCAATAGGGTGGCACCATGTAGCTCTTCGCATCACAACTTTTAAGTTCAAGGGACTTAGAATTTTTGTGCTTTTTCAATTATGCCAGTTGTCCCCTTTGACCTCGTTTGACTTGCCCGGACCCTACGAAATATACACTTGGGCTGATTTATAGGACTTGGAGTCCATATAAGCCCATCACCTTAGAAATGTGGGAATGCTAACACATAGTCCGCCTCGATCGTTGATCTATCGTCATGTGGCCCTACCGACTAGTAACTTTGAATCGAATTGACAGAAAATGAGCATTAATCGACTTTTATAAGAAACCTACTAATATTTTAAATTGTGCTCCCATGTGTTTTTGAATTCCAATGCCGTGCTTTTGGGCAAGGGAATTTGACAACTATTTGAACATCCTATACCCATAATATTTGTTGGCTAAGTCTATTTTTAATAAGTTATTCCAAATTAACTCGGGGTAAATTTGGGATAACAATTTGGTGACCTCAGGGGTGATTTGCTTGCTAAATTTGACCAGTAGCCTTATGCATCCATTGGGCATGGATTCAAGCCCAAAACCTTTAAAAACTTATCAAAAACATTAAAATCCTTACCCTCAAGCGGTTGTGAACTTAGCACCAATGGAACTATTTAGACTTGATCTATGGAGCTTTAAATGATTCTAAGGAACCGCTTTAACTATCTAATTTCACCATTAAACATGCTCAAAGCTGATATGAGATTGCCTTGGCCTTCTCTTGAAGCTAATATCTCAAGAACTCTTCGATTTACTTAAAAACTTGTCCCAAAACACTACAATTTTGACCAAAGAAGAGGCACCACATGTTCGAACTAAAATAGATCTTTGGTGTTGAATGACTTAGCATTTAAAATTTCCCCATATCTAATTTTGGCCAAGAATACCGCTCTACCTAAAATGAACTATGCAAAATCAACAAGACCACAAAAACTATATAGAAACATGGAAAATCATACATGTTCTAAGTGGAAACACGCAGAGTATGCACAATGCACTTCTTACGTAAAAAGTAAACCTTCCTACCCCTACTCTAACCAAAGGCAAAGGGAGCTAAACAAAACCTGCAACAGGTTGTGAGAAATAGCTACCTTTCCTCACAAAATGTGGCCATGTGATCTATTTGGCAATAAAATCACATGGTAGAAGTGCAAACATGATCCACACTTCCTATTTCTTCAAAGTATCACTACAAAAATGATAAATACCTCCTCAAGTTGATCTTTATTTGGGTCTTGAAGGTTTTTATGTTGACCTTTGGTGCTTTGAAGCTCATCCTCATCCTTTGAAACAAGCATGACCAGTTGTAACTCTAATTTTGGCTCCAAGCTATCCAAATACCGATTGGACAAGGGGCTTTGGAAACCATTGGGTCGATCCTTGTGATTTGTTCATTCTTTCAAAACACAACTCCATGAGTAGAGTCATCATGCAGACTTTCCTCCTGAAGGTGGTTGTTTGCAAGCTGATTTGGACTCTTCTCAACTTCTACAAACAACTTTTCCTCCTTCAAGACAACATCCTCTGAGTCTAACTAGCTTCCTTTTGAATTAGATGCCCTCCTTTGTTCACTTTTTCCAATTTCATCTTCTCAGTCGATTCATACCATTCTTCAATGGTTCTACAATCATCATACATGGTAGGACTGGTTAGGGATGACACATGCATGAGGGGTTGTTGAATTATAACATAGTTAGATAGAGGGGATGTGGAAGAATATGGAAGAATGGAAGCAATAGGGATGGACTTCCTTTGGCCAACTTGAATGAGACTCTTCTCAGCTAATATAGCAATGTCAAATGCCTGAGGAAGAATGTTTCCTCCTAGAGCTTGGATCAATATAGCCAAATCAGAATCAAGGGCCTTCAAATAAAACAAGAATGCCATACCTTGTGAGGGTCTGAATTCTTGAGGAATTTTGTGCCAAGTCCTCTCAAATATGATGTTGAAGTCTGAGATATACTCCATTGAAGCATGTTGTATTGTGTTGAGATGTTCCATGAGGAAAATGACATCTACATTCTCTTTGAACTGGTTATAGAATTGTTCTCCCAATTGATTATCCTTGACTCGTTTATGTCGAATGAGCACCATGTCATCACTTATAATGGTCATTCCATGGAAATTCAAACACCGCATAAGCAACCACCTCTCAAAATTAATACAACACTTCCTCCCTCTCAAGACATATACAACATTACCAAGTCAAATTATGCAACCACCTCTCAAAATAAATCAACCTTCTTCTCATATCAAATCTTCAAGTAGCATTGCCAATATTGCCAAAGCTATCACCATTCAAGCTTTCTAGCCATCTAATTAGGGGATCATTTTTGAAGTTCTCTAAACATCCCTAAATTGTGTCAGTGTAGAAGATTGTTTTGAGAGCTTTCCATCGACTGTGAGAATGTGAAAAATGGACATCGGGAGCTCTAGTTATGTCCAGTCAAAGTTCAGTCAACGAGAAAGTCAACTCGGTCAATATCGGACCAAGGGCACTGTGACATGTGGCGAAAAGGCAAAGGGAGGCATTTGTGGGTTTTCGATCTCTAGTCTTCAATGGTCGTAAAAAGATAGCTTGTCGGAACAAGAGGCTCAAATTTTTTTACGGAGGGGAGCCCGGCCGTTGTGTGGACTATGGTATTATCGCCGACATGGTGGGTCCACAAGCCACCATGTGGCTTGCCACCACTTAGCCATTTTTCATTTTGAATATCATAGTATTATATGGTTAAATTTTATATTATTCACCATATTACTATACAATTTCAATTTGTAATGTTTAGGGTCGAATCTTGGTGAGACCACATTCCCACATATCTTGGCGGTCACAAAGCACACCACATGACTCGGCCAAACATTAATACAGCCACCCACATAATCTTCCAAACCCCCATATATTTCTAGGTCCACGTGGTGGATGGGAGGATGAAGCGGTGGTAAGGGGGCATATGCCATGCGTGGAGATCCACGTGAGAAGGAGGTGGGGGTGGTTATGCCTCAAGTGGTCCTTTGACCACTTTAAACATGCGTGGAAAGGCTTATTAAATCCTAAAACAATATCCTTTCCCCAAAATGTGGGATATTACACCCACTTAAACCTGCAAATCCACCAACATGGGTATTTAGCCCATTAAAATATGCAAATCCGTCATTAAGGGATTTAATCCCATTTTACATGCTACGGGGTGAGGCTAATATTAGCCTAAGGATAAATAATTTTGCATTATTTTAAGGGCCCTAATTTTGTATAAATAGGGAACCCATTTCATTGTAAAAACACATTAGCCCAAGAAGCTTATTATTTTTAAGCTTATTTGTGGGATGTGAGAGAATTAGTAATAGGGAAATTTTAATATAGTTTTGTAAACTATATTAAATTCCTAAAATTACTATAGACAAATATTGTTTATTGGCCTATTATTTTAGGCAATAGTAGATGGAATATTTGTGATTGGGAGTAAAATGTAAACTACCCAATAGGCCCATTGAGCCACATTAATCACTTGCAAAGCTTGGATTGTCGACCAGTGCTGGAGGGCACATTGATAGTGTCGAGAAGGCCAATCGAAGCCGAAGGAGATTGTGCATCAGGAAGGTGAAGAACGATTCAACTGATCATCAGAAATTCTTTGAAGAACTGGAGCATTGATAGGCAAGTGAAATTCCATTAGGTTTTCTTGTGAAAGTACTATTGTAACTTACAAGTTTTGACTAGTGGAACGGTTCAAAAGAACCCAAGACGTAGGCAATTTTTGAACTCCGTAATCAATCATTGTGTAACCATCTTTATTGTCTTGCATTAATTTTTTAAATTGATTACTTAAAAGGAGAAAATTGTCAACAAATAATTAAAGCCTACAAGGGTCCGAGATCAGGTAAATAAAAAATTGATTATTTTTAGATCACCATCCCAATCCACTTTTGTTTCCCATTCATTTTGTTAAAGCAACTACCCCTCCACTCAAGTTGTCTACGACATTACCACCTCAACGTCCCATCACTTTTGTTAAGGAAACTACTCCCTACATTGATCTACTTAGTGTCTTTTGACTAGACCTCCATCGTTCACACACTTAGGGCATAACATCCATATCTCCCCCATCCTAACATTAACACATCTCTTATCTTTCCATTATCATACACCAATCTCCTAAAGCATAGGCATTTTAATCTACACTTCAATGTTGACCATTACCCGATGACGCATTCTAGTCTCACGATCCATATTGACTGTTGATGGCATATACAACACAAATGGACCTTATCTTACACACACGTTCAACTCTCGACCTTCTATCATGCAACATTACTAGGTTAGTGGCATATGCTATAGGCTAAATGGACATTGATTCCTTCATCTTGTAGTGGTAAATGCTTTAGGCTGCATCACCACTCCTTCTATTTGTCTCATCGTGATATACGCTTTGGCTATAGGGTCACACACACATCATTTATTAGCCGTATATCATCAACACACATACACACTCATCACAACGCGCTATACACCACACAATCTTCGACCATTTCCCAATCATGTACTCTCATTTTTCTTTCATTCTTGACTATTGAGGGGGCATACCAAATGAAGCTCGGTGCATATAACTCCATTCACTTGGAGGCACGCAGCTCCTATCATCCATAGCTAGATCTCTTATATGCCATTATCTTTACCATACACACATGTGCATTCACATCCTTTTCTAGTTGTGATTGCATATACATGTCTCTCACATGCATCATGGATGCTCACATCCTACCTCTCCTACAACGGTTGTTGGGGCATCCACATTCATCTCTTATAGGTGTTATTGTTTCATTTTGTACTTAACACTCTATATTACTTGCTTATACACACTTTTTGACATATGAGTTATCTTTATAACATGCTAACATGTGCTTCATGTGCAACATTTGTTTGTACTATTATTTACTCCCATGGATATTTGTTTGTCTCTGTCTACTATTGTTTATCTTTTGTTTTTTATTATATACTGAGGCCTTGCCCTTTGTTTGGTGTGCACACTTATTTTCTCGTATGTGGCCATTTTGACCTCGTGTGTCTAGTGACATCATGAGTGGTATCCCATGTTCTGATCCACTTTGGCGGTCTATGATTGTCTTCTTCTGTATTTACTTGCTTTATAGCTTAGACATTGTTTGTGTAGCTTACACTTGTTCTCTACATGAATGCTTGTTCATACTAACACTTATTTCTATCCACTTGTTTGTGTGCGCCTTAATTTCTACCAAGCACATTCTCTTCCCCTCTATAGGGCATATTTTACATGGTCGGTCCTCTTTTAGGGCTGCATTCTCCTATCCGCAACGCCGCATGCGCCCCAAGGAGGGGGCATCATTTTGGGTTTTATAGATAGTATCGGTACAATACAATTCAATCTAATGTCTACAATTCAGTCTATGGTTCAATCTATAGTCGTTGATGCACAATTCAATTTACAACAAATGGGTTTAGACTAGTCTACAAACCCCATACACAGCAGATTTTTAGGGGTAGATTATCCTTAACATTATAGGGAGCGATTACGAGGTTGGAGGATACAACGAACTTTCATCCCTACACTATTTCAGCTAGTGGTGTCAGATCACCTAAAAAACTAAACAGTACAAAGATCTCTTCACCAATATTAGGGAAGAAAGGTTAGAGAATAACAAAGCTTTATCCCTACACTTCTTCGGCCACAGTGGCGTGAGATAGCCCAAAAAACTTGTACTTCACCGATAGTTACATGATATACTTTCTATACCCCTTTTTCTCATCATGGATCAAGTGCACACGTTCCTTTCTCGTTATCATTTTCATATTATTTCTACATGTTTCTTTACATAGCATTTTTACACACATACATGGGTATTTGGCTACTTAATCATATTCTCTTTTGTAGGTCCGTCCGTATGGGAAGCAAGAAGTCAACAACAATAACACACACATGGCGAGTACACACACGATACTAATTGTGCAGGTACACTACACACATTGACATCTACACACACACTTCGCTCTAGGTTCGCTCTCATCACTTTTTACTTTTTACATCTTTAGTCTCCACGCTCCACCTTTTTTGTCACTCCATGGTTTGTCTAGTCCTTTGGCGTGTTTCTACATCACTCTACATAGATTATCAGGTACACATCTCTATCTACTTTATGTTACCGATATTTCTACCGACCAACATAAAGTGGGGGCAATTTTAGTCACTAAATCACGTACTTTGAGTCAATAGTCCTAATTTCATACTACTATTTATATGGTTCTTGAGTGAAAAGAGTACTAATTAACCCATATCCTTTGGCCATTTTACTTTGCTTGTTTTCACCACTACCGACCTCCCACATATACTCACCCATCAAGATTTCCATTTGGCATCATTTTATCTCTCCGATGGGGCACCAGGTGCCCCCTGGTTCCATTATGGGCACCCTGATCCTCTTTGCACTTTACTTACATCTTTTGGGCACTTTTTAGCCGTTTGAGCTTTCTATCTTTTTAGGGGTTGACCTTTTCGGGCTTAATTAAGAAATTAGAATGGGAGAACCATAGAAATATAAAGTTATGAGACCGTAGTGAGGGACCAAACACTAAGCACTTATTATCACACATCTAGGTTGCATCCATCAAATGTATCTAAAGCTACATTTGCATCCATCTAGCTCCATCACAAGGCACACAAGGATGGTTCATCTACATCACACTTCATAGGAGGGGAGTATATTATTTCCATGCACACATTTATTACATTTTACATCTATTTATTTCTCGCTACTTCACAAAGTGTGATTGACACAAGAGAAACCTAGGGCATGATCTTGCACACACACACACACCTATAACTACATTGTTTGAGATGTGGTGCAATTCTTAGTTAGTAATTCCACCATTATGGCTGTTGATGACAGTCTGAACCATTCATATGTATATTTCTTTTTTAGGGGTTTGATGTTTGTCTTGGGGTTTTGCAGGTCTCTCCTTCATCTTTGATTTACAATGACATCCGATGTAATTCAGCGAAGCTAGTGTGATAATAAGCAAACACAACAGTACCTACTTAAGGACACCCAGAGGAGGGTTTCGAGTCATTTCGCATACCAAGGCACCTAGTTCTCAAACCAATGTGCCCACATACACCCTTATCCCTTTCAGGCACCCCGGTCTAGTCGTAGAGAGCTCAGATATGTTCTTTCTTAGGCTTCTATGTGGTTGTTTCCTCCTCTTGTTCACCAGTTAGCAATGCAACACAGCCCCACACCTTCATCAAATTAGCTTAGGATTTCCTAACCCTTCTTACACATTAGGGTTTCATATTTTTATCTACTTAGTTGTTTGGGTGACTTTATTTCTTTATTTAGCTGTTATTTACTACTTTGCATAACATCTTATTACACTAGAATAAGTACATAATCTCTTATTTTAGATAATCATTTTGGTGAACCCGTACTCAATTTTTCATGCTTAGGATCCTCATTTTTCCTCTATCATGGCTTCTAAAGTTCCTCAAGTTTCTTTGTCTAACTTACTTAAGATGCATCCCAATTACGATTGTTCTTCAAAAATCCCTAGACACCATATATCATCCTAAAAACACACTACCACATGAAATAAGTCCTATATTCAATTGTTTATATGACGACCCTAGTCCTAGTGCTCCTCCATCTAATCAACCCCTATTGGAATCAATTCAAGCTTTACATTCTTTGTTTCAAGAAAATTTTATGGCTATGGAATCCATGATTATATCTCTCAAATCTAAAATCCAATATCTTAAGGATGTTTCTCAGGCTCATGTTTGTTCTTCTTCTACATCTCATTCTCATTCTATGTTTGCTACATGTGCTCATATTAGTGAGCCTCAAGTCATACCATTACCAGAGCCTCTCATCTTTGATCACAATACTAAACAACATGACCTTCTTACTGAGCTCCTTAGTCGTCACTTGATCACTTTACCGCCTACTCATTGTTATCCTCCTTATCGACTAGAAAAGTATCAAGGTCATCCATATTGCAATTATCATCGAATCAATGGACATAATGACGATGATTTCCACACTTTACAATGAATAATAAAACATCTTGAGTGTCAAGGATTTATCTCATTCACTACACAACATTTTGTTGCATGCCCATCTATAAATGCTCCACTTCAATGGGGTCCTAAATCTAACTTGTTTATGTCTAATGAGCACCACGTCGTCACTTCTAATGGTCATTCTATGGAAAGTCAAGCACCGATTAAGCAACCGCCTCTCAAAATCAATATAACACCTCCTCCTCTCAAGACATCTACAACATTACCAAGTAAAAGTACGTAACCACCTCTCAAAATCAATCAACCTTCTTCTCCTATCAAGTCTTTGGTAGCATCATCAATATCGCCAAAGCTGCCACCATTCAAGCTTTCTAGCCATCCCACTCCACTTTTGTTTCCCATTCATTTTGTTAAAGCAACTACCCCTCCACTCAAGTTGTTTTGCGACACTTAGTTTCCCATCACTTTTGTTAAGGAAACTACTCCTACATTGATCCAATTAGTGTCTTTTGACTAGACCTCCATCATTCACACACTTGGGGGGCATGACATCCATATCTTCCCCCATCCTAGTATCAACACATCTCTTATCTTTGAATTATCATGCATCAATCTCCTAAAGCATAGGCATATTAATCTACACTTCACTTTGACCATTACCCGATGATGCACTCTAGTCTCACGGTCCATATTGGACTATTGAGGGTATATACAACACAAATGGACCTTATCTTACACACACGTTCATCACTTGACCTTATATCATGCGACATTACTAGGTTAGTGACATACGTTATAGGATAAATGGACACAAATTCCTTCATCTTGTAGTGGTACACGCTTTAGGCTACATCACCACTCCTTTTATTCGTCTCATCGTGATATACGCTTTGGCTATAAGGTCACACACACATCATTTATAGGTCGTTATATGATTGTAAAGTTCACATGTAACAAAAAAAAATGACCTCTTGTAAAAAACCCCAAAACACATCAAATATTAAAAGGAAAAGAAACAAGATGCCCAAAAGATAAAAGAGTGCATGTGTGTAAAAAGGGAAGAAGTAAGATACAAAGATGCACAAAGATGGGGCCCATAACTAGATGTAGTAATGTAAATAGATATGTATATGGAAAAATGTCCCTTCCTATGTGTGTGTCTGAGTAATAAACAATAAAAAATGTCCTTGAATGAAGCTAGATGGATGTTGTGTGTAAGAAGCCAAAGAGAAAAAGGTGATGAAATAAAAAAGAGGCCAAAGATAGATGTCAATTACTATTTTTCTCACTTAGGAATCATATGAATAGTGGTATGTGATTAGGACCTAAAAGAAATGTACCCAAGTGTGATTTAGTGTCTATCATTTCCCCCACTTTATGTTGTTGAGTGAATACTACTGATAACAATAAAGTGGTATAGATTAGATAAGAGATGTACCCAAGTGCATGATTTCGTAACCATAACCATGTAGATGATGATAAAAAAGTGATAAGAGATGTGAGATAAAAGAAAAGCATGTGGAGTGATAAAAATGAAGCATGGAAGCTAAGAAGAGGAAGTGACCCTAGGGGTGAAAGAATGTGTATGTGTATATGTCATGTTGTATACTATTTTTTTGTCGTTTGATGTGTTGATGATGTGATTTTTGCTTCTCATAAGGATGGACCTACAAAAAGAAGAGAAAAAAGAGTAGTCAAATATGTGTATATGAAAAATTTGATCCAAATATGTAAAAAGTGTGTAAAAAATGTAAAAAAGTAGTAAAAGGAACATGTGCACCTGATCCATGATGAGTGAAAAGGATAGAAAGTGTCCTAAAATGCTGTAGAAGAATGAGTTTTTTTGGGTGATCTCATGCCAAGAATGATTTTTTTGGGTGATCTCATGCCACCAAGTGAGTTTTTTTGGGTGATCTCATGCCACAACAAAAGAAGTGTTGGGGAGAAAGGTCTAGTGTTATTCTCCATCCCCTATCTTCCAAAATTTATACACCACTACAAATGGTGTGATCATGCTTTTTTTTCTAGTTTGATCCATTTTGAATCTTCGATCAAGAAAAATAAAAAAAAAAAGAGATAAAATGCATTTTGATTACTGGAGGACTATGTCTATGTAATGTAAAAATTGTTTTGCAAATGTTGTGAACCATGCTGATATGAGAAAATTTGTGTAGCTTCCCCCTGGTCATGTGCCCAGAAAGGTAAGGAGCACCTAGGTGCTCATGTCTCATATCTGGGCTAACGTTTGTGTTGGTAAACTGAGGACCCAAGTCAATTCTTGGGCCATTTTTTTAATTAGAATATATATACTTTGTTGTTATATATATATGCATGTCTAAACTGTGACTATGTATTGAATGGGGTGATTGATTCACCTAATGTATGCCCCCTCATTTTGGGGTGCATGTGATGTCACTAGGAGGATGTGACCCAAAGGAGAGGACCATGATACTGATCTGAAATTGATGCCCTATAGGGGGGAGGGAATGTGCTTGGTAAAACCAAGGCACATGCAAACAAAGTGGCTGGAAACATGTGTTAGTGCAAACAAGACAAAATACACATATAGAAGACAATGTGTAATCTAGCAAGCAAAAAGACAATGTAGACCATGCAAAAAGTGGGTTTCAAACATGGGACATCACTCACAATGTCACAAGACAATCAAGGCCAAAGTAGCCAAAAGCATACAAGCAATGAACAAACAAGACATAAGGCAAAGCCCCAAAAACAACATACACATACAATGACAAAAAAGAAAAAATAGAAAACAAAGTATTAGACAACCATGGTGGAAAATAGTTCCTAAAGAAAATGTTGCACATGAAGCACCCATTAGCATGTTAGAAAGATAAAAAGTATGTCAAAGCATGTATATCCGATATATAGTAGTGTGCTAGTAAGAATAGGAAAGTAGTATAAAATGAAACAATAACATGTAGTGTGTATGAAAGTAGATGCCCCTAGGAGCCTCTGATGGGACTGGTAAGAGGTACAATGCCAAACATCCATGTTGCATGTAAAGATATGTGTAAATTCTACATTCACAACTAGAGAACAAGTGAAATGCACATGTGTATATATAGAAAAGATAATGACATACAAATATATCTTCTAACATAGTAAAAAAAGTGTACATGTAAGTGAGTATAAGTAAAACAAGAATAATGTGCAACCAAGATATGCAATATGTGTGAGTGAGTGAATGGAATGGAATGAAATGTAATGTGAATGTGATAGAGCAAGCATGCCCCCGAGTGATGTGATGTGTATGAATGTGTGAGATGAGGTTCATTTATAAATGACCCCTCAATAATCAAGAATGAACCATAGAACAAGAGTGCATCATCGGGAAATGGTTTGAAATGTGATAGATAGAAGATATGATCAATGAAGCAAAGCATAGAGCATAAAGAGTGAGTGAGTGTGGTGAGGTTCATTTCAGATTTAGACCCTCAAGTCGAATGAGTATGAACCATGGAACTAGAGTGCATCATATAGGGAGTGTGTATGTGATGAATGTGATGCTAGAAAGATGTGTTGTGAATGCACCAAGTGTGAAAGTAGTGTGTATGATGTGAGGTTCATGGATGTAGTATGCCCTCAATAGTCAAGTGTGAACCATAGCACAAGAGTGTGTCATAGGGTAATGATGATATATAGATGTGTGTATCAAGTATGTGTAATAATGATGAATAGAAAAATATGAAATGAAGCATGAGTGTAATAGTAGAAATGTGAGACATGATAATGCTAGGAGGGGGAGAATAAGTGCATGATGCCCCCAAGTGTGCAATGATGATGGAGATCTATGTGATGATGTGAGAGATACCATGCCATTGTGGGAGAGCATTATCTATGTCATGATAAGAAGAGAGAACCAACACAATGGTAGGTAGAAGAAACAATAGATAGGACCATCATGGTGGTAGAGTTTGAAATGTGTCTTGGCCATCAATATAAGGAGTAGTTTCTTTGAAAAAAGTGATTGGTTGAGAAATGAAGTGAAGGATTATGAAGGGATATTAAATGATGGAGTTGATAGAGAGAGAGTGGGAGCCCTTTCTTTTTAGTGGTGGTTTCTTATTTGGGATTGGTAATGTTGTAGAAGACTTGAGAGAGAGAGAGGAGTGAGACTGATTTTGAGAGGAGGATTGATTAGTTTGAATGGGTGGGTTGGATAAGTAGACACTTGAGTGACCGAAGAAGGAACATTAGAAGTGATGGCATGATGCTCATTAGACATATAGATGAATCAGATTTAGGAACCCATGATGGATGTAGAAATTAGAGATGAACATGTAGCAACATGTTGTGTAAAAATGAGATAAGACCATAATGCTTAAGGTGGCCAATTTTTTTCACTTAAGAGCATAATAATCATTGTCATTATGTCCATTGATTCGATGATAATTGAAATATGGATGACCTTGATATTTTGACCAAGTGATAAGAGAGGATAACAATGAGTAGATGGCAAAGTTGATCAATTGATGAGTGAGGAGCTGTAGAAGAATATCTTGTTGCTTAGTATTGAGATCAAACTGAGAGGTGTCGGGATGGTAAGACTTGAGGTTCACTGATATGAGCACATGTAGAAGACATAGAATGAGGATGAGAAGAAGAACTAGTGTGAGCCTGAGAAGCATCCTTAAGATGTTGGATTTCATATTTAAGAGATGTAATCATGGATTCCATAGCCTGAAATTTATCTTGAAATAAAGAATGTAAAGCTTGAATTGATTTGTAAATAGATTGATTGGAATTAGGACTAAGAGAGTCATCAAAAAGACGATCGAAAGATGGCAACACTTGACTTGAAGGTGGACATATATCACGAGGAAGATACATAGTGTCTAGGGATTTTATGGGAAATCATTTTTGCAATGTGGGTGCATTTGAAGCAATTGAACAAGGAGACTTGAGAAACCTTATGAGCCATGAGAGAGAAGATAGAAAATGAGGATCCAAGAGTGTTTGAATGAGACGGGTTCACCAAATGATTTAACAAATATAGAATTTGTAAAACCCTAATAATCAGAGTCACAACAAATAATAAAAGCAATAAAGTATAGATTGACCTAAGTAGCAATAAGCTAATAAAATATGAAACCCTAGGTAAAAGAGAGGGAATAAGAGACTTAGCTGATTTTCAATTAATCCCAAAGTATCTTTGATTGGAAAAAAATGAAAAAGAGAGAGGAGGAAATGTCATATGCAACCAAACCCAAAAATTGTGGAATATTGAATAATCCTAGAATGTTGGGACTAGGATGACTGGACTAGGGTCGGGGTGCTGAGACTACTAGAGACCTCACTAGTGTGCCTGCACGATTGTGAAAAAACCTTAGAAACTAAATTTTTTTTGTGTCACACAATGTCACTACCTAACCTTTTTGTCACTCTGTATGTCATATGATCGTAGAGTTTCCTATAACCTGCAAAACAAATGACCTCGTAAAACCCAAAACACATCAAATCCTAAAAATAAAAAGATGTAAATGGGGAGTCAGACTGACCCCAAATGGTCACCCTGATAGAGTGAACTTATGATCGAGCACTGCACTACATCTCAGACTCCATGTAGTTTTGTGTGTGTGTGTAGAATCATGCCCTAGGAAGCTCTTGTGCAAGATGCACTAAATAATGAAGCAATAACTAGATGTAGTAATGTAAATAGATGTGTGGATGAAAAATGAACTTCCCTCCTATATGTGTATATGCAGAAAAATGCAGTCCCTTGTCCCTTGAATGAAGCTAGATGGATGCTTTGATGCTCTTAAATGCCTTTGGATGCAACCTTAGGTGGTGATAGTAGATGCTTAGAGCTTGGTCCTTTATTATGGTCACATAGCTTTGTATTTATATGATTCCCTTGTTTGAATTTGTAATTAACAACTAAAAGGCCGACCCATAAGAAAACAAGATGCCCAAAAGATAAAAGAGGCCCAAAAGGGTGAGCAAGATACAAAGAGGCAAGGTGCCCAGGGGGAGAGGGCGAGCATCTTGACTAGACGGCATCTGCCAAGAGGATAAAGCAGTGTCTGAGCCAAGAAAGAGCCTTTATGAATTGGTACGTGATTAGGACCTATAAATGTACCCAAGTGATGATTTAGTGTCTACACCATTACCAAATTGAATTTGTTTGGAGATCTACTAAATGCTTTATAATTTTTCATTTGAAACCTTTTTTAAAACCTCGAAGTAACCATTTTCTATGGTGCCTTATCTAAATTTGGTGAAAAGTTACATTGGAATTCTTAATCCTAAATGCCCCTTTGTTCTCGACCTGAATCTTTTAAGCATTTGTTTTGGTCTTGTTCTCGTGCTCAAGCCATTTGGTTTTGGATTCATATGCTATTTCAACCCTACCACCTTGAATTCTTTCATTACCATATGAATTTGTTTGGAGATTTCAGTTATTGGCCTACTTATATTATAATTTGTGGCATTTGTTTAAAGCCTACAT
This sequence comes from Taxus wallichiana var. yunnanensis, assembly GCA_018340775.1. Taxonomy (NCBI): domain Eukaryota; kingdom Viridiplantae; phylum Streptophyta; class Pinopsida; order Cupressales; family Taxaceae; genus Taxus; species Taxus wallichiana. Next base: position 363,286,844 of record CM031238.1, read on the forward strand.
TCTCTTTCAAATTTGGAAAACTTGGAATACTGCTATATTCCAGAGTGATCAAATCTTTATTTTCCACTTATGATAAAGTGGCTATTTTGTCTGCTGTGCGCATACAAATTCAAGATAATCCAAAAAAGTTGCTCAAGAGTTTGCTCACCTACAAGAATTGCTCGCACACTAGGGAGTGCTCCTTGCACGATGAGTCGGGTCCCTCCGGACCCTTTTTTGCCGCCACCTTGGTCATCTCCGCCACGCTAGCCACCTCCGCAAGGACCACGTTATAGAATCCGCTCTCGCAGCCACTGCTCTGCCTCTCCCTAAGGTCGCTCTTTAACTCCGTCCTCGTGAGTGTCGAGTTGGAGTCCTCCTCCGAGGGGAAGGCTATGACAAGTTCTTCGTATTGGGCCTCTCCTCCGCATGGAGTTCAGACATTTGTTGGCTCTCACCCCTCGTTGGGAATTATGGTGCCTCTATAGATGCAAATGTTGGATTAGGGTGGCTGGCAGGTTGATCCTCCTTCAGCTACGTCCTCGAGTGGAGCTTTCATCCCTCCTCGGGATGATCCTCCTCCTCCTCCTAGAGCGGTGGCATGTGCTTAATGTTCTCTGGTTTTATGTAGTTCTTGTGTATGCCCTCATGGCTTTTTTGTAGGACCGCGAGTTTTTCCTGTCGCCCTGCGCAGTAACTCTCATATATTTTAATTAATATAATGGGTAGTTCCAATAATAATATGAACTTAATAATACTAATGTTGATACTCTCTGGCAACTATTTAGAGCTTGAATTTTATTTCATATTTGGAAAGCGCAAAATTCTATGTTATTCCAAAGTGATCATTCTGTTGGTGCTTTGTTTTTCGTTAATGACAAAGTGGTTATCTTGTCTACTGTGCGCATACATATTCAAACTCAAGCGGAGAATGTTGCCCTTGAATTTGCTCATTTGTAGGAGTTGCTTGCACACTGGGGGAGGCCACCTCTACCAGGACTGCATTGCAAAAGCCACTCTCACAATGACCGCTCAACCTCTCCTCGGGGTCGCCCTTCAACTCCGTCCTCTTCTCGGTTCGGGAGGAGGGGAAGGGCACTGCTATCTCATCGTGGCGGGCCTCACTTCCGCCTGGCGTTTAGACTCTGCAGGCCGACTCTCCGCCTTTTGGCTCGGGGATTATTGTTCCTTTGTAGATGTAGATGTTCGAGTAGTGGAGTGTACATCCCTCCTCGGGATGATCCTCCCCCTCCTCCTAGAGCAACGACTTGTGCCTAGTGCTCTCTTTTCTTTTGTAATTCTCGTGCTTTTGGTTACCCTTTGGACATTTTCAGCTGTGTATGTGGCATTTTTGTGACACTGTGAGTTTTCGGGTGGCCGCGCTAATGTAACTCTCTAATATAATGGGCAATTCCAATAGTAACAATAATATGAACTTTGCGAACATAAGAGTTAAAAAAATAAAACACGCGGGCCAATGCAAATTAATCAGCGAAGGCGAGGACAATACCAGGCACTACTTAGGTAATATTTATTTTTCAGAGTTGACGAGACAACAATTAGCTCCAGTAGCTGTTTCCGAGCCATACACTGCTTGAGCCTTGGTCTCATGCGCTAATTAAAGAACGTACCCATATAACTTTGTAAGTAATCCGGAGAGCAACAAACCATCTTATCCGGTTTGGTTCCCTTCCTAACTGGCTTCTGGCCGCAGGAATTTCCTTTCTGGCCAGTACTTTGACGCTTTAATATCCACGGCAAGGAATACGATAACCATGAACATCAACATTGGTACTTCTTCAGGTTCCCATTCTTGTGTGTTGCCAATTTCCTCTCCCTCTTCTTCGTGGGCACGCCCAACGCGACAGGTCTCCTATAGCAGGGCCAGGCCTTGGTCATTATCTCACTATAATGATTCACTATTATTAAAAGCAGGCACAAGAACAAGCACAACCAGACGCAGGAAGAGCAGAGAAGATACATGCTGCGTGGCCTCCACTGCAAGTGCAGCAGCGGCTGTTGACAGGGATGAAGGTGTTGAAGTTACAGAAACAAAAGAGCCCAACTGCAGAGTAAACTCAAATCATATGTGCTTTCTGCTTTTATCAATTTAATTGTAAATTCGAAGGCGGGCGTACGATATTTGGTGCTAGATATCTCAAACGCCTAAAATCGATAGTTTTGGGATTGAAATTCAATTTTCCAATGAAGATTACCCAGTTTCTCAACAATCAATTTAATGCCTAATTATCCGTATAACATTTCAACGGCAGACATCATAAACCCCAAGTTTACCATATTCGCCAAAATTGGAACGATAGTAAAATATAGGGCTACCACTTTCAACATGTTTTCTACAATGCAGATATATTCCATCATATTTTGAAATGGAATATAACACGAATATCCCATTTGCAACGAAACTGTAAACATGCTCAACTCCACAGAGTTGGGAAGGGGCTGCAAAGCTTATAGATAAATTAAGCAAATATTGTTTTTTTGTGAATCCACTTACTTTTCACCAAATTTGGATTTCTTCTTTTTTTTCTTAACAGGAGGTTTCTCAACAGACAGTAATTTAATACCCAATTCTATATGCAGCTCCGTTAAGCTCAGCTCCTCAAGGTGTTTACTCCGATTCATCTCCAATTGCAATAGTTCACTCTACCTTGTTCAGACCATGCCCCATGGCCTCCCTTCCTTTATCACTGCACCTAACTTGATGAACATGGTGCGGAAGCTCAAGTCGAGCACGTCTTATCACAAACCATGCTGGAGCTGTGTAACTCACAACCAATTAAATCAACAAAAGATTGCCCCAGAGATTCAGGCTTCTAACTTTTCAGGAACCCTTTTTGGTTGTCCCATCTTCATTAGATTCTTTTGAAGGGATAACCCCAATACACTTAAGTCCAGCATTGTTTCTTTTAATTTTAAAACCTTCCTACCATCATTTTCCATTCTCAATCATTACCAGGTTTTGACTTAGTTTTATCCCCTAGGCCTTCAGGTGAAACCACTTTAACCTCCTCCCTCTTCTTCAATCTTTGTTCAGCTTTTGAATTTTTATGCTACAATCACGTACAGATATTGCACTGCTGGCCAGCCTTATCAGGTGGGTCTTTCTAAAAGAATAGATTCTGAAGGAATTCCATTCACACTAACCCTCATGGAAGCACACTCCTGACTTGTGGGTTTTGAGATTTGGTATACCTTTAACCATGTTCTGAAGGAGAGTAACCATAGTGGTGATAGCCCATTATGTATTTAATGCACCGAGTCACCAAAGGTGGGGAGCTTCATTAGAGTACCTGTAGATTATGCAGTGAGAGCCCCCAAAATGCGGAACCAGCTTACAAACATTAGAGCACCAGAATCACCAGAATTCCCCACACTTGGCCACTGAAGCTGGCTGCTATACCCAGGTAGAATTGGCTGTTCAATCTCAGCTACCTGCAACCTACTTCCTACTGCATACTTTGATCCGATCTCGGATTACAAAATAGGAATATCCCACTTACCACTTACATACTCCCTGAAGTAAATGGTTTTCAGCTTTTGGAAACAGCGTACAATCCATCTGGAATGTTATTTATTTAAATTTTATCGCGATCCTGGACCACCTTTGACTGTATATCTTAGCTCCCAAAGAAAGTCTGGCTGCTTACTGGAACCAGGGGTTAAATTTGACGGCCCCCTATGCCTGTCACACATTTTTCAGGTGACGGTAATTTTTTAATACTACCCTTCAAAAATACAAAACAATGTTATTTATAACAATTATTCTATATTTATTTAATTATTTTAAACATATATTATATTTATTTTTATAATTTACATATAAATATATATAAAAAATGACGGTCAAATTTTAAATATGCAAGTCACATGCGACAGTTATTACAAATATTTGCAAGTATTTTATGGCTAAAATCACAAAAAAAAGTCTAAACGGCCATCAAATTTAACCCCTGACTGGAACGCCACCAACTGGCAGCTCACCAAAATGTTGTAGAGAAAGCTTACTGGGATGAGCTGTTCCCAACCTCTGATTTTCATTTTGAAAAGAATCTTTGACGAGATGCTGACACGAGTAACGAGATGAGGTAGAGCAGCTCTTATCGTTAACAATGAGAGGTGCTGTGAATTCTTCGTTTGGAGAGAGTATCTGACACCCATATGGTACTCTATCCTTCAGTTCCTCTTCCCGTTACCATTCAATACCGGCAGAACCCACATGGCAGAACCTGCAATATCATAACCGGTCTGTCCAGGACGAGCTATGGAACAAGTATGCGGATGCGGTAGTTCTGAGAGTACCGGCAGAGCCCGTAACAGTGTAGTAATCCGATTCATTTCTAGCAGCAGTACCTGAAACCCCGGCTTTCAAGCACAAGGAGCTTGTTCGCACTCCACTCCCTCCCCTTCCCCAGCTCACTGTTTTGTGCCCACGCCTGTTTTGCACCTGCACCTGTTTTGTGTAGCTCATACCCATGCAGTTCCCCAGTGAAACCAAAGATTTTTGACTCCACTCTTATCAATGAAAGAACTTGTATAGCCTACTTTCTCTTACCCCTTTCACCAATACCCTTGACAGTTGGAGATTGTAATCCAAAACTGTGCACTCCTGATTATCAAACTTCACTTTGAAATTCTTGTCAAAGATAGCTGAAACTGCAAATAAATTCTCAGCAAACCAGCAACAAACAACACATCATGTAACTCTGTACAAATCACCCGAGGGAAGTGTGAAAGAAACCCTTTAAACCTTTGATTGGATATGTAGTGTCTTCTTCAAGAGCTGCCTGAATACCTCTCTTCTCCTTCCAAAGGCCCCGGAACAGTGATCTGTCAAGAGACATATTTGGAAGCACTAGAATCAACATAGCAAACTTTGGAAGAAGAAATATGTGTAGACAAGACTGAAAGCATGGAGATGTCTCTACTGTATGACACAAGTCATCAACAACATGTCCCACCTCTGCATTACCTGCAAGTTGCTTTGGCTGAAAGTGACATTTACCTTTATGATTGTGATTGCCTTCCTATTCTGGAAATATGTTAGCATAATTTCCTTGCTTCTTGCACTCATAGTAAGTGACACAAACTTTTTTCTTTGTTTGAGAAGAGCTGGTTCAACTGCTACCCTCCTCCTTCAAAAACTTGTTGAACTTGAAGGTTTTCCAATGTATAGATATCTTTTGAGTCTGCTAGACTTGCACTAGACTTGCATAGTGGCGAGATGAGCTGAGAGCAGTAAGTTTTGCCACCCCAAATCGGCTGCCTGCTGAGTTCAGCAGAGACTCGCAGGGTCTGCATTTTGTTTTGCCATTTTTCTTGACTTGCAGCAGAATTGAGGGGCACAAGCGAATAAAAATGTAAAAATTTAAATCATTTCAATAAGCATATTCATTAACGTAAAAGTTTAAAGTTTAAACCCCTAAAATTAATACGATTAGCATCTATACCTATTATTGAATACCTAACAATAAACTGTTGTTTTGGTCTTTGCAGCTTTTTTCTGTTGTGTATGTGGCTGTTAGCTGTTATTGTTCATAGAGGTTCATCTTACAACATATTGTGGTTGCCCTTTCTTTTTAGATATTCAAACTTCTATAATTTTGTTCTAGATTAGTAATTTGCAAATAAACATCATAATTCATTTTTTTTATATTTTCTCTGTGTATGTTTTTTTTTCTACAGCAATTAGAGATTTTTTAATTTGCCGAGTCTTGCCAAGTTTTTGCGAGTTTTATTGCTGAGTCCAAGTGTGAGTCTGAAAAATGCCTCGCAAATCTGAGCCGAGTCCGTGTCTCTAAACTAGGAGTTTTCCTTAGCCTTTATAAAGAAGCTTACATCTTGAAATTCCTCCCTTCTAGTAACCACGATTTTCCCCCTAGTCTATTCCAGGATAAATATATCAAACAATTGAGAAAAAGAAGGAACCTTCTGACAGAAAACAATACTTGTGGCAGAAGTCTCATAGTTCTGATCAAAGCTATTGAGGCTAAAGGGATCAAGCTCCCCATCTTTGATCTTCTCTCCTGTGGCCACCAATGGATCCTTTAATTCTTTGATTTTAATCAAATAGCTGGTTACATCGTCAGTTTCCAACATTTGAACTTGTGCTTGCTAACTTTCTCTAAGAGCCTGAACCCATATAATTACAACACTAAATTTTTTGAGCAGATGCTGCTAAGAAAATTAGGAAGCAGATCTGCAGAGGAAAAATTTGGCGGTTGCGAATCATTACAAAATTCGATAAATATTTTACAGATTAATTGTGATTGGCTGTAAATTGATATTTCTCTGCTGAAAATCTGCAGCGCTGCAAATTTCTAGTCCCCCACCTCTACTTACCTCTGAAAATCCTTCCCTGAAACAACTGCTGCTCCTAATTTTTAGGTAAAGATATTTATATTTGCAGTTTGTACTGTTTAAAAATTTCATGGAACTGTCTGAGGCAGAAAAATCAAAGCAGCTGCCCCCCCATGTGACTAGGCCATTAAACATCATTTTCCTAGAAGTATTCCTATATTGAAAAAATATTCCATCTTAACACAAATCTCATCAGCAGTGGTACAAGCAAACGCAGGGTGAGATTATCTTTATTGAATCTCAAATGATGCATTTTGCTCTAGCTGATTTTGGCTCATAATGCACAAGCTTAGCAGTCTCAACGGTCTTTTTCTCCATATCAAAGAAAGAAAGAAAGAAATTATATTAATGTCCACAAATGACCAAAAGTAGGTCAATGGGACTCAAGGATACAACAATTAGCAATAGAAAGTTCTAGGAAGAATCCTAGAAGCGAACTAAAGAAATAAGTACAATAGACAAAATAGAGCCATGTGCTGCTAACACAAGTGGCAAAGAAACCAATACAAAATAACTATGAAGGGTGAACAAGAGCCCCAAAGCATGTGTCAAGGAAGACTTGAGGCAAATCTTGTAATATCCCTTTTGGGGACAAACTGAAAATTAAGAGGATTAGCACAAATTCCAAGATGACCAAATCTGATTTTAAAAGCCAGCAAACTGAAAATGAACTCAGATTAGGACAGCGAACTGTTTATGGAATTCAAATCCACTTTTCACCAAGCAAATCAATGAATAATGCCACGAAACAATTATTCTAGCCACGGCAATATTTATTGATCATAAACACATCAAAAGATTGAAAGAATATTTGATTTCACAGCTGGAATTAATTATTTAAATTAGCAACAGACTAGCCAAAACCAAGGGCTAGGAAAAATAGTAAACCCTTGCCAAAAATCACCAAAATGGAGATTCCGGCTTTATAAAATATGACAAATCAGATTATGAAGTGAAATATCAATAATATGCCTTCTAGGGCATCAAACCACTCTCCAAGGTAGGTCGCTCCACCTAGGGAAGGCTGCCCAATGCCAATAAAAATCTGAATATGAAGTATCCTCCTCAAATCTGCAATAATCTTCAAGCTCATACAATGTTGAAGGGTTTTCGTCCTCAAGTGGAAGAACATGGAGCAACAAGCTCACAATGCCCAAATTAGAAAATGCGCCAAAACTAGATCCTTGCAAATGAGGTTTTAACATCACTTTATATCCCTCCTTTGGCGCCAAGGCTAGAAAAGACTAGGCCGACCCATAGGAGATGTTCTAATTCTTCATTAAGCTTCTTTTATTTGTCTTTAACCGAGCTGATGTGCATTAAGAGGGAAAACACTAAAAAGAAAACATAAAAAATTAGATAAACGAAAACAAATGAAGGCTCAATGTTCTTCTCCAACTCTACTTCTTTGCCATGGAGAAGGAATGGCAAGAAGTCCAAAATCTGATTCTTAAGTGGGAAAAAGGACATTACAAATCTCATCGAATGTCTTTGTTTGTGCTTGAAGTGGACTCATCCGAGCCATTATCGATCATTGTGAAAGTTCTGATAATGCTCGCTGGGGAGTATATTGGGTCAGAGGAGCCAGGTTGGGGGATCCCAGGAGGAAGTAAGATATTCCTCTAGAATCAACCCTAACATCCAAGGCCGGTGTAACTCCTTTAGTAGAAAAGAAGCTTGTAATATCTATCTGCCCTTGTGGTCTAGGGGGCAGCTGACAGGTAGTAGATCCATGTTGCTAGAGGGGGGTTGAGCCATGCCGATAGGAAGGAGCAAAGCCACGATGTCGAGAGGTAGCAGGCTTGGAGATTTGAGTAGCTTGAGAAGTAATGATGTGTTGAGAGAAGCGTCGCCTAACTGATCTATCAATTCTGATGTGTGATGTATTGGTGTCCAAAGGACGCTTAGTGCTACCAGTCACTTAGATGGGTTGGAAGAAAGAGGTGATCAACATGGGGGCTTTGGGGCCTCTGGGCTTCTCTCGTAGGAATCTGCGTTGGAGGGTGACAACCTCGCAAAGGTAAAGAGCTAGGCACTACTGGTCTGTATATTTGAAGAAAGGTAGCTAGAGTGTTGTTGGAGTCCCTGAGAGGTAGTGATATCTTCCTTGGATCTCATAATAAATGGGGCATCTGAAAATGAAGTGGTCCTCGGTCTCCACCTCCTGGAGGGAGAAAAGATGACAAATCTTGTCCCGACAACATAGTTACCGTGTTCGAAAAGTTTGGATAGTTCGAAAGGGGAAAACATTCGAAAGTTCAGAATTTTTAAAAAGGTTCAGTTCAGAAAATTTACAAATATAAAAATAATAAATCCTATACATATATGATGATATTTAAAAAGAAAAACCAATTACACATAATAATAAATAAATATATTATCTATGGAATTTTTCCTTACGGCTTAGGCTTAGGCTTAGGCTTAGGTAGTAGTGTTTCTTGTGTTGTTTTTGTTTTGTGTTGATGTTCTTTTAATTTAAACACTTTAATTTCTTAACTAAAAAAAAAAAAAATAATGTTCGACCAAACTTGTTCGGTAAGTTCGGTCAAACCAAAAAGTACGATTCGAACTGAATTTTCACTAAGTTTGTAAGAACATGGTAACTATGCCCGATGGAGAATGTGATGATAAGTTTCAACCTATAACTGGTGGGAACATACTCTCATCTGGCCAAGGGGAAACCTCAAGCCATGAGACCAATGGCACGTTGGAGATAGTGAGGATGATGAATAATACCATCCACCACCTATAAGAAATGCTCAGTGCAAAAAGCAATTTTGGGGCTGAGTGACTCATAGGTGGAGATCTAGGTGGTTTGGATATACTATCTGTAGATGTCCTCTTTGGCAGCTCTAGTGATGACGTCCTTTGTGGGAAGGAGCCCATGGGGGCGTCTAGGGAGTACATGAAAGGGGGTAGCTTATCAATAGAGATGCCAATAGAAAGAAGGAGCAGCCTAGTCTCAAAGTACCAACAATGTTGATGTATGATGGGGACTAGTGAAGCAATCCTCTTTGAAGAGTGAATTGCTAAGTATGGTTACCTCACCGACCAGACAATGAATCCTCCAGTGTTTGAGTCTATGAATGTAGAAAGTAAGCTTGAAGATAGTCTCAAAGCGTAGTGGCTGGGCGGCAAATTCAGCTTTGATGATGCATTGAGGAACTATCCACTTGCAATGAATCAAAGATGTCTCGCTTCAAGTTCAATTCCTCCATGAGAGGTTGCAGTTTAAATTTCTGTGAAACTTGGTTGGATATACCCTCCAACATGAAATGTGTCTCAGTAACATGGAAACCATGGAACCTGCCATCTCAAATCCGAAATAGAAACCCTGGTTAGAATACTAGAAAGTAGAAAAAACCACAAGAAAGTCAGCAGCACATGTGATAACCTGCATGGATCAACAAGCCCTTAAACGTACATGGTGATCTTCCAAAATCAAAAACAATAATCTCTCTAGAACCACCCAATCACGATGAATGAGGGTTTTACTTTAATCGATTTCATACCATGTTGAAATTGATTGAAGAAGTACATGTATAAAAAAATAGAATATTGTTTTGCTTTGAGGACTCTCATAATTGCTGTTGCATATGTCCCAATAGTTTAGAAAATTAAGACTTAGTACAGAGAACACATGATGATATTTTTATACCATTGCAAGAGAAATTCATCGTATACTCAGAAAATAGTTGCTGTAGATGAAGGGTAGCAAGCAGTGAAAAGCTACAGCTCACGGGACTTGTACGGATCATCTGTAGGAGTTACAGACTCATGCAGCACCTCAGTCGTGGACCGTAAACAAAGTGTGGATTTCGGATCCATTTGGGAGGGACCAAATAAATCTGAAAATCTAGAATTCTTGAAAAGTTTGAAACATCCCGTCTGAAATATATAAATATTATACATGAGCATAATTTTATAAATATTTAAAATTGATAAATACCATTAAAAAGCATAATGATATAATACACGCACATACATGTATAGACTACCTAGTGAACACTTGTAAAAGCATTAGTTACCAAACGGAAATTCGGATCCATTCGGGAGGACCTAAAATCCTAAAATCTATTCTCTTCAAGAAATGAAACAAGAGGCTGTTTTGTTTTTTACTGATTTGTTCACAGCTCAACCTCTCAATCTACAGAGTCAGCAAAAAGTATTAGATGTGTTGCCTAGGCTGATTTCCCAAGGGGAAAATGAAAAGCTTATTCAGCCAGTTACTGAGCAAGAGTTATATACTGCTGTTTTTAGTATGGGCAAAGGAAAACTCCTAGGACCAGATGGTTTCCCAATTGAATTTTATCAGACTTTCTGGGAAATAATAAAGCAAGATTTACTCGGTGTTGTGGAAGAGGCAAGAGTATCAAAAACTATGCTTAAGGAAATAAACAAAACATTTATCTCTCTCATTCCGAAATTTGAGGATGTGGCAGAGATTTCGGGATACTGAGCCTATAGCACTTTGCAATGTTTTGTATAAAATTATTACAAAAGTTATGGCAGAAAGGCTTAAACCTCTTCTATATAAAGATTATCTCCCTGAACAAGGTGGATTTGTTTCAAGTCGTCAAATTCATGATGAAATTGTTTTAGCCAGGAGCTCTTGCATTCTATGGAACTCCAGAAATCACCGGCAATGTTTATTAGATTGGATCTATCTAAAGCATATGATAGAGTGGATTGGAAATTTCTCAGTCAGTTTCAGCCAAATTTGGCTTTTCTGAGGATTGGATTAAATGGATAGAGGCTTGTTTAACCTCAGTCTCTTTCTCTGTGTTACTCAATGGAGAACCTACCAACCTTTTTGGAGCTTCTAGGGGTATTAGACAGGGAGATCCGTTGTCCCCTTTTCTATTTATTATTTTGGCTGAATGTTTGGGAAGATTAGCGAATAAAGCCTACCAGATAAGAGAATACAAGGTGTGCAACTTGCTACTTCTGTAAAGCCTCTCTCTCACCTTCAGTTTGTTGATGACTCTACTTTGGTAGGGAAGGCTACTACAGTGGAAGCTAAGCAATTGGCGAAAATTCTTCAAGTCTTTTCTTCTGCCACAGGTCAACTGATCAATGAAGACAAATCTAGTATTATTTTCTTCCATTGCTCCTTACAAAGAAGAAGAGAAAATTCTCAAGATTTTCCATTTCAAAAAGGTTCTCTCCCTATCAAATATTTGGGAGTTCCACTTTATTCAAAGCAGAGTAAAGATTGGGAATGGCTAATAGCGAAGATAAATGGTAAGATACAAAAATGGACCAATAAATGGTTAAGGCTGTCCTTCAGGCGGTTCCAATTTATGTTTCATCCATCCTCAATATTCCTAAATCAATTTTAAAAAAATTGATTCTATTTGTCAGTTTTTTTGTGGAGTGGGACACAAAATCAGAAAAAATGGTCATTAGTAAAATGGGAAACTCTTTGCCGCCCTAGAAAGGAAGGTGGACTAGGTTTCAGATCTGCAACTAAACAGGCTCAGGCTCTTGCTGGTAAACTTTATTGGAGGCTAATCACTTCTCCTAATGATTTATGGGCTATTAATATCAGAGGCAAATACCTGGAAAATCAGCCACCAAATCTTATTATTAGATGTTCTCTTCCAACAAAAGGATCTCCGATTCTGGCAGTTCTTAAAATGGGGAGAGTCGATCAAAACAAAGTTATTTTGGATAGTGAATAAAGGGAATCATGCATATTTTTGGCTGGATTCATGGGATGCTCAACCTCCTTTAATCCATCAATTTCCTTATTTACGTAATGTGATGGAAGCATTGCACCAAAAAGGATGGACAAGACTTATGCATTATACTAGACAGAGATCTCAACATTTGGAAATAGGTAGATGTTGGATACCTACTCATGAATGGCCTATTTTTTACAGCAGCCAGAACAAATTTTGATTAACCAAATTCTGAAAAGACATTCACTTTCCTTTTCTAATGAACCAGATCAAATAGGATGGGGGAATTCATCAAGTGGAGAATATACAGTTCATTTTGGATATGAAGAGCTAACTAGAGGTAATCCTCATCCCCTCCAAGCTATGTTTAAGCAAATATGGCAGCCCGTACTATGGCCCAAGGTTAGTTTTTTTCTTTGGCTCTTGGCACATGGCAGAACTCTTACAGGCGATAGACTTATGAAGAGAGGTTTTTATGGGCCTTTTAGATGTACTCTATGTTGGAATGAGGAGGAAACTAGACATCATCTCTTCTTCCTTTGTCCGTGGGTTATACCTTTATGGCAATCTCTTGCGAATATGTTTGGTATACATTACCAAGGACTTCATTCTCTTGAGCAACTGATGAAGGAATGGCAAGATGGTATTCCAAAAGGACAAAATTTACTCCTTGCCTTATGGATAGGTATCTCTTTGTTACTTTGGAATATATGGAAGGAACGAAATAAAATAATTTTCAAGCAAGAAATCACGTAAAAGGGGTATGTTTGTGTAAGACTATAATTAATATGGCAGAAATTATAAAGCAGAAAGTTTCCCTTCCCTCTTCTCTCACCTCAAAATGGAGTAACATATGTAATCTGCGCTCTTTTTAGCCTACTAGTTCCCCGCTTCCTGCTTTCTCAATAAAAAAAGAGAAGATAAACAACAAAATTGGGTTCCTCCTATGTAGGTTGGTAAACTGAATACGAGATGGGGCTTCAGGGAAATCAGGGAAAGGCGGCAATGTTGTTTTCCTCTTTGCTGAAAATTTGGGAACTACTACTAACAATGTTGCTGAGATTAGAGCTATCTATAGAGGTTTACAAGAGGCTATTAAGTGTGGATGGACTCAGGTGCAAGTGGAATTTGATTCTAAGATTATTGTCAGGATGCTGACTTCTTTAGAGAATCTAGGGAGTTCACATTAGCAGATTGAACGTGAAAAAAGGAAAATCAAAGGACTGCAGGATAATTTTCAATTGTTGCAAATCAGTCTTATCTCTAGACAGAAAAATCAGGTGGCTGATGCTCTAGCAAACTAGGCTTTGGACAATCATGACATCGGATGTTATGGAGATCCCCCTTTGTGGTGGCCTGAACGAGATCAAGCAGATATGAAAGCTATTCTGAATCTTGATAATCTTTCATGATGTTTATTAAGTTTATTTTGTCTCATAATGCTTAGGATTGGACTAATAGTTTCCATCCCTGGCATAGTCAAAATTGTACAAATATTTTCCTTGTAAAATAATATTTTGTGTTTTTTAAAAGAAAAGTTCGAAACATCATGTCCAAAACATATAAATATTATATATGAGCATGATTTTATAAATATGCAAAATTGACAAATATAATGAAAAATTTAATAACATAATCTCTCTCTCTCTCTCTATATATATAATATTAAATAATATTTGAGCTTCTCTTGGTTTCTTTTTTTGCGAAAAATCTAACTAAAAAAAAAAAAAAAAAAAAAGGAGACAGGGCCAAACTTATTCATGCCGACCGAGAACTTCTCAGATCTAGCCTGGATTTGGTAACTATGTAAAAGTGCTCAAATGAGCAAATCATGGCACAAAACAATAACTCGTAAATCCCTCTTGCAATCAATTACTTTTCTAAGAGCATACATGGATATATTTAGTGACGGTCAAGTGATTAGAGATGCCCAATGAATATGGATAGGTATCAAACCTACCATTCATACTCAACTATGGATTTAGATCACACAATAACCAATTCGCATGTCAATCAAACAAGATTTGTTTGAGTTATCTCGTGGTTTTATTGTACCTATCCTTATCCAACCATGTAAGGAGTAAAATAAGGTCACTAACGTACACAATAAAGTGTACAAAACAAAAGAGACAACCGAGGTAATTTTTCCCACATTATTTCATAAAAAAGTAAGTGGAGAAAATCCTATAACATAAGAAGAGGAAACTTTGGCCACTAATTAATTCTCAAGTCACACCATGCCTAGGAACATGATGAAGAAAATAATGTTTGGGATATAAAAACACATTGGAGCAACTATTTTTGATAGATGGAAGACAAAAGGAGTTGTCGAGATTAGGTTATTAGCAAGTGTTACAGGGACGGGGGGACGGCAAAATTTTTCTAAATTTTGGGGGATGGGGGACGGCTGATTAAAAAATATATAAATATTTAAAATAAAAAGATATAGTGACTAAATTATATAAATAAGCTGAAATAAAACCATTTGAGATTTAAATAAGGTGAAACTTGAACTCATAAACATCAAATACACTATAAAGTCTAATATCAATATGTTAATGTCATAAATTGAAAATTCATAATACATATTTGAATTTTGATTCTTGAATATGAGACAAGCTGAAATTTGAAATTTCAAATATATTAATATTTAATATTACAAAATATAAAAGTAAAACCATTCTAAAATACGATTGATCAAGTGACAATAGCTAATATTCATATCATTAATCTCATAGCCAAATACACCAACAATTGTCTATTCATATTGTCAATATTACAAAAAAAGAGGACAACTACAAGTATCAGCCTAAAAATCAGAATCTCCATCTGAAGCAATATCCATGAACTCCTCGCTGGTACTAGCATCCTCGTCCTCAAAGGTAAGCCCAATCAATCCTCGCTGCACAGTGTTGTCCTCTTCAACCTGCCTCGGCTCCTCGGGATCTACATCCCACCGTAATGCTGGAGTCTATTTGTACTCAGGTGTCTTGCGATCTATAAGACGCAAAGCACTGTGTACAGCTACAAGCTTCTCCGCTCTCGCAGAGGTAAGCCTATTCCTCTTAACAGAGTGTATCCAACCATACGTAGACCAGTTCCTCTCAGAGGCAGAGGAGCTAGAAACCTGGGAAAGGAGGCGAATGGCAAGTGGTCGCAGCAATCCTGGAAGCCCATACAGTCGCCACCAACTCACTGGTTTCTCCTGTGCTAATGCTACCCTGTCTGCCTTTGCTGATGTTTTGTACCCATCGAGTTCAAGAAGAAGTCAAGCCACTCCATTCTCGATTTGTGAAGCCTCTTGTGGAGTGTACATTTTTTAAAAGCCTTCATAAGGCCCTTCTTCACCTCATCATCATCCAATGGGACAACTCGCCCGGCCTCGCACATACCATTTGGGATTTAGTGCATACGCAACCATATGAAGAGGAGTGTTCAACTTCTCCCATCTACGCTGAATAATGGGCTGTATATGTTCATTATAGAACTCCAAAGTGGGGTCCCTCACCCAAATAGCTGCCTTCATTTGCCCAAGCATGCTATCAATGCACTCGTAGATCTCACCAAGATTGGGCTGTTAGAATCCCCATATTTGATGACACTAAAAATTGGAGCTATAATTGATATGATGTATTTCATATCAACCCAAAATGTTTCCCGCAACACCACTTCCTTCACTCTTTTCCCTTGATTTGTCTTGGACTCACGCTACCTAGTCCAATCTTGTGTCATAATCATAATTGCAGGGCTCAAGCAACTCGACATCCTCTCCAACAAAATAAAATAGGATGCAAAGCGGGTGTCAATAGGTTTAAAAATTCCTTCTTCAAATTTTTTTGAAAAAGTGCCAATGATGTGTGGTGATTGCATATGAACTTCTGCACATCTCTGGCATCAGTCACTATCTGATTAACCCACTGAATCTTCCCTATGTCTTTCAGTGCATTGTTCATGGCATGCACACAACATGGAGTCCAATAAATATGCCTATATTCCCGCTCCACTAGCTCTCGCCGCTCCGCACACATAAGTTGCGATCCGTGATAAACTCTGTACAACATTTCAAGGTCCAACCTCCTCAATGACATCCTTCAAAATCAAATCGAACTCAAGATCTTTTCGCTTCCCGTAACAATCAATCGCTTCTCAAGAAGTACGGTCCATTTTTGCAAGAGACAATGATATTGATGAGAGGACGGTGTCTAATATCCGTCCACCCATCCATGATAATGTCGCATCCACGTGACACCCATGTCACCTTCATCTCCTCCATCAATACATTAACCTTGGAATAGTTTCTATCCAAGATTGTTGTCCCGAAGTTTTGTGTCTCCGTGGAGGCACATAACTTGTACTGCACAGAACCTTAGCCATAGCCTCCTCAGTAATAAGGAGAGCGAGCAACATTAAATGGAATCCCAAAGAAAGATAGAAAAATTCCCAATAGCATCATCCGCCTCTTCCCTTGCCTTTGAATCAAACATGTCAATAATCGAATTTGGGGCTGCCCCCATGGCCTTTCTCTTCCCTCTGCTTCCACTTCGACACTTCAAAACTAGAACCAGCCGTGAGTATTAGTAAGTTTGCCACCCTATGAGTGCTCAATGGAGTATTAGCCGTAGAACCACGAACTTCCGGCACGTTGTTCGTGGTATTTCCATTGAAGATTCTCACCATCTCAGCTCGGCTCTCCGCTCTAGTGAAAGACCCTTACAAGTGCCAACCCCCTTCCCGTAAGATGCAACAAGTGTGCATTGGTCCTAAAGTGATACTACCATGCCAAGTCAAGTGCACATATGTTGCACTTCCATACTTTGCTCCCCCTCCGGACTTGGGGTTATCAATTATTTGGGCAAATTGTTGCAATGGCTTCTTCTTATCAAATGGTCCAATGGCAAATTTGGACAACATTTGAGAGGGGCAATTGAAAGACTACCACCTGAACTACCATTAGCCGCCACTACATTTTGTGCCCCTTCTTCACTCTCCCCATTGTGGCATCACCAACTCTTCCACGGCCACCTATCTCAACTTCCCGTTCAACCCTCTCCTGCTCCGATTCATGCTCTGATTCATACTCATACTCGCCTCAAGTAGAAGAACTCATGGTGATGATTGCTGCAATGAATTAAAAACAACCATAACTATATGATTGATTGATTATGTAATGAATTAATTTTAAAAAAACGTAGCCATTTAAATTTTAAATTTTACAACCAAACCCTAGGGCCTATGCAAGATGCATTTTTTTAAATCCCACAAACTATATGCATGATTGCATTATGAATGTAGATGCAAATGCTAAAAAACAACCCCTAAAAAATGCAAAAATAATATAAATTTTAAACTAGAAATAAAAATGTAATTAAAAAAAAAAAGTAACCATTTACATTGTAGTTTGTATAACCAAACCCTATGCAATATGCATTTTTAAAAATCCTACAAACTATATGGCATATGCATGATTACATTGTGAATGTAGATGCAAATGCTAAAAAACAGCCCCTAACAAATGCAAATATAATCTAAATTTAAAAAAAAAACTTTAACATGTATTGTAAGCAAATAAAATTATAAATACCTCTTGCTCCCTCCTCTTGCTCTTGCTCTTGCTCTTGCTCTTCCTCTTGCCCTTGCTCTCACTCTTGCTCTTCCTCTTGCTCTTGCTCTTGCTCTCACTCTTGCTCTTGCTCTTGCTTGGTGTGAATATGAAATGAGCCCATATTGTAAATTTATAACATAAAATAGCACTTTTAGGGTTAGGGTTAGGTTAGGAATGTTACTTTTATGTTATTAGACATATACAATAAAAAAAATGTGTTTTAATCTATTAAAAGTCTGTTTTTTTTTTTTTAAAAAGACGTAGAAGCCAATGGGGACGGGGGACGCCCGACGCCCCCACCGCCCCCAACGCCCCCGGACGCTTGTCCCTCTTCCACCGCCCCTAGGGCATTTCGCCTCTCCCCGCGCCAAAAAGGAAACGTGGGGGAAACGTTTCCCCACGTCCCCGCGTCCCCAGGACGTCTGGGACGTCCCGGACGTGTTGAAAAGGGGGACGCGCCTCGCGTAACACTCGGTTATTGGCGACATGTCTTTTTTCCTTGCAGCTTTCCTCAAAGGAAGCACAAGTGAGGCGGTATACGATGCTTGGTGGGTTTAAAGTAATTCAAGGAGGAAAATAAGGCCACTAGCTAACATACATTTGAATTAAGTCTACTAAACAAAAGAGACAACTCGAGGTAATTTTTCCCACATTATTTCTTAAAAAGGAAGGAAACTCGCTACTAATTAATTCTCAAGTCCCAACATGCCTAGGAACATGATGAAGAAAATAATGTTTGGGAAATTAAAACACATTGGAGCAACTATTTTTGATAGATGGAAGACAACAAGAGAAGGCGAGATTAGGTTATTGGCGAAATGGCTTTTTTCCTCGTAGTCTTCTCTCAAAGGAAAGCATGAGTGAGGTGGTATACGACGCTTGGTGGGTTTTAAGGAATGCAAGGCTTTTTATTAGGGAATGAGGACTACACTTTGATCTCAAATAGGAGAGAAAGCTATTGATGCTGGTTTGGATCAGACCTTATGGATTTCTGCTGATATATAAGATTGCCAAGATCCTAGAGAACATAAGCAACATAATTGGTGACTTTGTGGAAGTGGATAAGCAAGTCCTCGTGAGATTCTTCTCCACCTATGCGAGGATTTGTGTTTAGGTATCTCTCTACTGTTACCTGATTCTATTAATTTAAGATACAAATTAGGGTTCTAGGCTTAGTCCTTAGGATTTGAAATTTTTCTGTTAGATGTATAAATGCCATGATTAAAGCAACTTCTAAAACCCCTAGGTTTTATGCTGGTTTGGAAAGAAAGGCAGGGAGAGATTTTGAAAGAGAACCCCTTAAGCTTTTTTACTAGTAGGGTCGTCATGCATGTAGGGGAGGCAGTGGGTGCCCCACAATCTCTTTACATTAAAGGTGAAGGGAAAAGGATCCTAACACCGGTGAAAGAAAGAAAGAAAAATAAAATTTATTAATGTCCACGAATGACCAAAAGTAGGTCAATGGGACTTGAGAATACACCCAATTACAATAAAAAGTGCTAGGGTAAAAGGACCCTAAAGAACAATGACTAACTAAATAAGAGAAGAAGAACACAAGAATTGGGAGTAAATGAGGGGAAACCCAACATAGTAAATCCCCAACCCATGTGGTTAGAGTAACAATATAAATAGCCATGTGGGGGTATTAAGAACCTTCAAAGAGCATGGGCTATCAGTAATTTCAAAGTTTAAATGATTGGATGGTAGTATAGTCAAACATTTTTTATTGTGCTTGGGATAGAGGAATCATTTGTGTCATCATCTAGCATGGTGAAAGGGCCAATACAAGATTTGATAATACTCCTCGAGGAGTGTCTATGGTTTGAGGGGCCAAAGTTGGATAATTCGACGATGAGGCAAAGCACCCCATGGAATCCCTCTTAACATCAAAGGCCAAAGAAGCTCTCTTGGCAATGTGAGAAACTTGTAATGTGTTGGAGCAAACAAGAAAATCCAAGATGCCAAGAAGCAAATCCATGACGATGAGTTGGAGCATATCCTCATAGCCTAGAGCTAATGTGTTGGGTACCTTAGGAGCAAAGTGTTGTGTAGAGATGAGTGCTGCCTTAGTGACCTATCCCTCTTAGTATGTGAAGCAACAACATTCAAAGGGCATTTAATGTTACCAACCTCTGTAAGGGACTGAAATAATGATCAGTCTAGGGGTGTGTGGTAGGGGCTCCTTGCAAAATCCCACATCGAAGGGTGACAACCTTCTAAAGAAAAGGGGGTTAGCACCATTGAGTTGGAGTGCAACCCGAAGATCCAGCAGAGAGAGGCCCCCACCTCTACACCCCCATATAGATAGAGGGGGATTCCTCCATCTATATTTGCGGACCCCCTCCCCCTCACCCTCCCAAGAGATCTAGATAGGGCGGGTGAGTTGAAAGAAAATGGATAGAGAGTTGCACGAGTCTCTGTAAAGACAATGGTATCTTCCATGAATCTTGTAATAAATAGAATATCTTAAAATTATGCGCTCCTCAAGTTCGACCTCTTGGAGGGGCAAGACAACAATTCGCCCCTCGTGGAATATGATGATTAGTCGCAACCCGGTATCGGTGTGAGCATCTCCTCAACTCGGTCGAGGAGAAACCTCAAACTATGAGACCAATGGTGATGGAGATAGCCAGGGTAACAAATGACACCATCTACCACTTGCAAGAAATGCTCAATGTAAAATGCAAGCTCGGGGCCGAGCGGCCGAGGAGGAGAGGTCAAGGTGATGTGCATCTATTTCTTGTGGATTTATCTTTGTTAATCATGATGACCTCCTTTAAGGGAAGAAGATGAGAAGGGGCATCTAAAGAATACTAGAAAGGAGATAACCTATCAATAGAGATGCTAATTGTTTGGGAGAAAACTAGTCTCAAAATACCAACAATGTTCATGTCTATTGGGGCCCAAAGATGCAATTCTCTTTGAAGAATATACGTTAAACATGAATGACTCACACGGTCTGAAGTCGAATCCCCTATGGTTCTTAGTCTGTGAATGTAGAAAGTAAGTTTGAACATAGTCTCAAGGTGTGGAGGTTGGGCGACAAACTCAACTTGGATGATGTAGGGAGGAATAGTTCATTTGCAATGGATCACACTATGAATCATGAGAGTCTGGTCCCTCTCAATACAAGCCCAGTCAATGGAACCTAGATTAGGTCCTGAAACCTTGGACCCATATAAAATTGTAGGCTTGATGGCTGTATTAAAGAGGTGCATCCTAGAAGTGGATTTGAAAGCATTGTCACTTCTCAACAGAAAAAGGATGCACAACCCTTGCAAAGGCGTGACGAAGAGGCAAACTCCACACTAAAATATGGTTGGTAAAACTAGACCTCCAACTAAGTGTAGGATGATGTGATCACCAAAGGTACCCCTTTGTAAAGGAGCTGGAATTGTAAAGGTACAATACTCTTGAATCTTATATTTTAAAACCAGAATTATGGAAAATATATGTAGACAGCACCTTCATAATCCGACTTCGTGGAAGAGACATGCTTTGACTCATTCTAGAGTCTCGAAAATTCTTAAGAAAAGAGACATCAAGACTATCTTTCTTCCTCCAATGTCCTGAATAACAAACTTAGAAGTGTTGGAGAATTTGTCAATTCCAAACAATATGGTGGTGTCTATGCGATTTTGTGCTGATGTGGTTTAAATTTTTAAAGTATATAGGTGAAATTGGCAAATCCTTTAAAACCAAAATAAAATTGCATTTGTTGTCACCATACACATAATAGAACCAACCTATCAGCATTGGAAGAACATTCTTACACAGCAAAGCATCACACCTGTATTGAAGAAACAAAATTTTTGTAAGAGAAGCATTGCATGAAAAGATGATAAAGGGAGGCTGGCGAGATTGAAAAATTTCAGGACAACAAATCGGACTGTGATGAAGAGTTTCACTCGTGAAACACACATGGAGACCCCTTACCCATAGCTGAAGGAAATGAAGCCTGTTTTTGGAACTATATTATTTTAATTTAGAACTTTCATGGTTTGATTTAATATATTTTTCTTAAAAACAATAGGCTGAATTTCCAGAGCGGATATGAATTGAGGGTTTAATAGGTGTTTATTTACCACGGATTGTGGTTATTTTCTCAAGCTCGTTTAAACTTTGATGACAGGCCTTGTAGAAGACTTGAAACTTAGGTTGTAAAATTGACTACACAGTTTTCAAATGTGTTGCTTGTGACTCAGCATGCAATTCAAGCCTTTTACAGAAAAATTAAATTGGTTTTGTGTTTCTTTAGAACTGAGTGAACATGGTTTATATATAATTGCTTAGTTTTGTCTCTTCCACATGATGATGACATTTAGCATTTATATATTCCTTTTTGTCTTGAAATGCTCCCGAAGGACTCATGTATCCAGGTTTTGTTTAAAAGTAACAGTTGTTGGCCACTTTTGATTTTATGCTAGTTTAATTTTCTTTCAAGAGACGCTTTATCCTGAAATAGCTTTTCATCTTCCATTCTTATCAATTGTGCATGGCAGGTTAGGCTTAATGTGAAAGTTCCCCCAGTATATGCAAAGAAAGTTATGAGGAAGTTTTGGCAGTTATGCGTAAAGAAACACAGGTAACTCTGGAACAATTTTGATATTACAGAATGCAAATGTATCTTCTCAAGCATGATCCAAAAGGTGATACTAGGTTCAATCTCGAGGAATTTCTCAGATTATTGTAGTATTCAAGTATGTTAATTTAAAATTACATGGAATCTTTCAACATATATGTACTTAGATGAAATTCCATTCTCAGATATAGTGATAGGCACAACTGATAAGTGCTACAATATATGCCGTCATAGGTACATATTTGATGGTTTCTTATTAAGAAAACTAACAATTTATTTTCTACATGGTTACAATTCATTACAAGTCTTATTGGTTAGAGGTGATGCTATACTGACTTAATACCAATATCTTTGTTGTTAGGTTCCTGGTTTTCGGCGTGGGGAGAAAATTCGGATATTGTTCTCATAAATTATGTTGGGAAGGAAAAATAAAGACTGCTACGATTGAGGTGGTTTTGAATAGGACTCTTCCAGAAGCGATGTCGTCAGTAAGTTTTTTCTCATATCCATTTTCAGCTTCTCATCATTTCTCCCTTCCATGAACTGTATATTACTTTTTGAGAATTATTGCAATTAGAAAATAGAAGCGATGATTAAAAAAACTGGTTAAATCCCTGTTGTAAATACTAGTAATGTATTTACATCTCCATCGAATACCATAGCAGTGGGGACTAGTCAACATTCAAGGGTTTCACGTCCCAATGATTGTTATAATACTCTTCTTAAGTGGTTGGGTGCTCCTGAGCTTGACTTGGTCCTTCAGGGAAAAGTCTTTAGTGAGTTATTACCATT
This sequence comes from Taxus wallichiana var. yunnanensis, assembly GCA_018340775.1. Taxonomy (NCBI): domain Eukaryota; kingdom Viridiplantae; phylum Streptophyta; class Pinopsida; order Cupressales; family Taxaceae; genus Taxus; species Taxus wallichiana. Next base: position 363,309,861 of record CM031238.1, read on the forward strand.
TTTCAGACTAAGATTAACATCAAAACTAATCCAGAATATTCATAATTACTAAACTTTCTCAAGTTATTTATGAGTTTTTTGTCAAGTTATTGCTAAATGCTGACTCAATTGTTTCTCTTTGGCTTGCTGAGTTTGTTATTGAATCCAAGTCTTGTAGATACGGTCCTAGCCCTCTTCATGTCCATCTGTTTTCAAGTTGTTTTGTCCTGCAGCTATTCTTTATCTATGCTGCAGATTGAATAACCCTGATTAAAGTTTTTCTCATATCCACCTACAGTGTTTTACACTTTTCATCATGTTAGAATCCACCCACTTGATTTTTAGAGTACTTTTGCAATGAAAGGATTGACTTTGGGAAAATGGGTCAAGTGAGCATGAAGAGAGCAAGCAAAGAAGAATGTGCAATTATTAGATTTCCAGAGTTTCTATTTATTTGGCCCCTCTCAAAGCTTTTAGTAATACCTCTTAATAAAGGAAAACTTAGTACTAGAGAAATAATGTCTATTGCCACAAGGTATTTAAAGAAGGCGAACTTATCTTGATAATGGGTTATGAGAGAATAGGTTGGTGAAGCCTAAGATTAGATGGCTTCCTCCTCCACAGGAAGCAATTAAACTAAACTTTGATGGTACTGCCAAATGCAATTCAGGCCCCTATTGGTGGAGGAAACCTATTCAAGGATACAAATTTTCAGTCAATTTTTATTTATGCATTGGACGCAGAAAAACAAACAAATAATTAAGCTGAAGCTCAAACTATAATCCAAGGCCTTCAGATTGCTGTCATTTGGGGTTGAAAGAAGATTGTGATAGATCCCAAACTGTCATAAATGCCATGAAAGATGGCAAGGTTTCAACTTGGAAATTAGAAGCTGTAATAGAGGTGGCAAGATGATTTTCAAGTAAATTTTGTTGGAGTTGTGTGTTCACACTAGGCCCGTGTATCTAGATATTTTGTATCCGGCCTAGGATTGTGAGTGTTCACACTAACTCATGAGTTAAGCTTATTTTTGGGAGTTTGTTTATATTGTTGGGATAAACATTATTTTGTGCATGCACAATTTGGAGTGCACAAATATAGTGAAATCCCCTATTTTGAGGGGTTCACAACAATCTCTTAGTTGTTGTGTAACCACCTCTCTGACCTATTTAATAGGCACTCCCACCTAGTATTTCATACGGTTTTGTACATTCTGAGCTGAATAATACGGAGACATTATTTGATCCATTTTCTATGTTGTAGTTAGTTGCAGATTTGTGTTTGTGTGCAACTTTCATGGCTGTGGTAATGGTTATGCTGCTGGAGTGATCCTGGTGAGAAAGCGTAGTCCACTCCTATACAGTATCGGAGTAGCCTCTGTTTTGGGTGGCAGAACAATCAAGATCTGCATTTTGCCTTAAAATTTGTTGTGGGTTGAAGATTGTGGTTCAGATATGCCTGGGAGTCATTATCCTATAGAGGTCGTTTTGTCTCTAGCCTCCTTGCTAGCTTAGCCCGAGCTCTTTTTGATCTTTTCCTCTCCTAGATCAACCCTTTGACATCTTCGCTCGTTTTATCTTGCTTGACTCAGTCTTGACATTCAAATTGCTCAGTTCAGTTTTCTGTGTGGCTCAGCCTTCACAACTCGGTGCATTCATTATTGGCTCTGCAAGTGCTCGACCCTGCTCAGCACGACCGATATTCATTCTCCACGAGCTCGACTGCTTGTCTCCTAGTCTGTCTCTATCACTTTGCAAGGGTGTGTTGACCTCTATTTGCTCAGGCTCATTTTTTTGGTCTTGTTCGGCTTGTTTTGTCCTCATCTTGATCTGGGTTCTTTGTGCAGTATTACCTCGGCTCCCTACAATTTGATTTGGATTGAATCTCACTTGGCATTCTGCCAGCTTGACATGGCATTTGACTCCAACTTGTTCTAAGCATTTCCCTATATGGCTTGATAGTTTGCACAACTTGCCCTTGTGATTTGACTCTCTTCGTTTGTTCGGCCTGAGATCGACTATGCTTAGACCCTGCTTGGCGAGTCCCAGATTTGTCCTCTTCTGTTGTTTTTTGTGGCTCGGCTTGAGTTCTTCCTGCCTCAGCTGTAGGTCACAGGTTTAGCTCGACTTATTCCAAATCTGGCCTGTTTGTTTTCTTTCTCAGCTCTTATCCTTCCCTTCTCGGACAACAACCTAGGTTCTTTGTCTCGACTTAGTTCCAAATCTTGCTCGGCTTTAACAGATTGAGCTTGGTGTCTTGATCTACTCATATTTTTTTCTCTGGCTCAGCTAAAGGTGTGTCTTTGTTTAGTGTGCACAACTCAAGCTCCAGTTAAGGGCTTTGATCTCTGCTCGCGGTTGGTTCGTGCATCTTTTTCTTGTGTGTGGACCCTGCGTTGTTGGAGTCTTCTCTCTGTGTGTCCAAAGTCAGCTTCCTCGGCCCCAAGTGATTTTGCTTAACTCCGTTCCCTCTCCTACTTAGCTTTTCTGAACAATGGCAGGAATGTTTGACCTTATTCGTACATGTTCAATTCAATAGCATAGTGTTGGATTGGGCTCAAAGGCCCTTCACTTTATTTGGCCTTGCTTGTGAAACCCATGAAAGTGGCGGTTAAGTTTTACGTTGGCAAGTCAAATGGAGGTGGATTAGGGTTTAAACCCTAATCGAATCAAAGGCCCGTTGAGCTCTGTCATCTTGGTGAGCCCTTTGTTTATTGTTTCCTGATCTCAAGGAAACTTTAAAACCAATATCTTTCAACTCCTTTCACAAGGGGAAGCACGACACATTGGTTGTTGAGGTCTTAGATCTGTGGGGTCATGGGTTCAAGGCTTAGGATCGGTGGTTTTGAGCTCATTGAGCTTGTATCCCATCTTGCTATGCTGACCTCCCAGCTCGCCGCCAACTTGCCTTAGCTCACCCAACTGAGGTCCTTTGTTGAGCTCTTCACTAGTTCACCAAGCTAGATAACTTTAGAGTTATAATTCAAAAGAGCAAATTATTGTTTAAAAAGGGAGCACTATTTTTAAGGAGAATAAAATTTATTTTTTTAAAGGAGACCTATTATTATTATAAAAGGGGGATTTTTGTCCAAAAATTGATTTTTGGTCATTTCAAGGTCGTTGCGAAGGGTAATTTGTGTTTGGCATTAGGGCGATGCCCCTTGACCCGTTTGGGGCCGCGCCCCAAAACTCCGCTCCTCGGCCCATTGTGTAGTACTTAGGGTTTGCCCTCTCTATTTGGTGGCAAATTATTCCATGTGTCGAAGACAGGAGGGTGAGGGTGAGGTCTGGTATGGCTAGAGGTTAGACCCCGCATAGGTAAACAATTCTCGGCTTGCCTTTGTTTGCCTTTCTATCATGGTTTCTTGCCTTGACATCTTTGCTTGAAACGAGAATGAAATGTTGTTCTCCGACGTTTGTGCCATTCAGGAAGACATGGTAAAATTTGTGGAAGAGAATAGAAACCTCAAGTAGCAAAACTCTCTTCTTCACACCCTCATTCACGGTAAGGATGACCTCATACACTCCCTACAAAAACTTGTTAGTTTCAACATCATCTTCCTATTGTGGACCTTCAAAAACCTGCTCCTAGTCCACTTACAAGTATTGCTCCCGCACCTTTTGAGTGACCTTGATTTGTCAGTCTTTAAGCCTGCTTCTGCTCCTGATTCCCCTATTGCATCTTTTTCTACTAAGCCTGTTGCGCTTGTTACTGCATATTCTGCTTCTGCATCTGTGCCTATTGTAGTTACACACTCTATTTATCTCACTTCAACTCCTGCTCACCTGCGTGGCTCGTTTGCGAAGCATACTACGCATTTGGTTCTCGCATGCTCTAGTCTATGGGATTTTCTGGTGGAGGCATTGACAAACATTCATAGGGTATTGCTTCCCCTATTTAGCCTGTTAGGTGGCATTATCACCATGGCATTGGTTCCCATTTTCGTTCACTTGACTCTTTGTGAGGATCATGAACTACACATGAGTTCTGTCGCACCTTCACTCGGGCCCGAGAAACCCGATATTTTAGTTGTCGACATGATCAGCCGGGCACACTTTATGATGTTTCCTTGCGTGCTCCATGGTTAGTTAATTCACATTGAATCATATGCAAACATCTTCTTCAGCTATCCATGTTCATTTGGGATGAATCTCTAATCACTTGTGGCAGAAACGTACACGTTCAATGAGAGGGCACTACAAGTGTGGCACCTCCACTATTCAACTTCTTTATCCGCTCATCTCTCCTTCTGCTTTGTAATGCTCCTTATGTTTGAGCTATTTTCTTTGGCAGTTGTAGAGCAACACTCCTCTTCTCAATGATGTCCTTAGAGATTGATAGCATTCTAGAATTCTATACGCCACTTGGTGATATTGTTTGTATGGGATCATTTTGTAGTCGATTGAGTCTACAGAGCCATGGAGTTTTTTCATGCAATTGTGCTCCATTTTGAGCACTTTTCTCTTCTTCAGTTGCATGACTTTCCCATCGCCACAGGGCCATCTTCTTGAGAGGTATATTTTGTCTGTATTTTCAACACTTTTTAGGCATGTTGACAGTCTCTTTTGTAGTAGAGCTATTTGGTGAAGCCCAGTGTCAGCTTGTTAGTGTTCGAGTAGTTTTTGACAACTAGTACATATTTATTGCATCACTCCACCCATTCAACAATATGGGAGGGTGTGGTGCTGATCCGCTTTATGATCTCTTGTTCTTTCCTTGGTTATTCTTGGTTCGTGGCACACTGTATTTTTGGTAGTAGATCAAATTAAGTTTGGTATTTATTTGCACTATTGACACACTTCAAAGTCTCCTTCGGTTAGTGTTTGAGCTATCCCTCCTAAAGTGTAGCTATTATGTTATATCACATTGTCATTTGTTCGAGTTTTGTGATTGATCGGTGGATCCAAACCACAGTGTAGACCAAACATCTTCTTTATCAGAGTGTATGAGATTTGAGTCATGCTTCTTACGATGCCTTGTAATAGGATATTGCTCTCCACTTTTTGTTTTTACCTTGGTTTTGGGTACTTGTGTGGCGACACTTTTCATCCACAATAACTCTTTTTCCAATTTATTGTAAACGCGTATCTTATCGGGCGTAGTTGCCGGAACCCATATTTGGATTTTTCTCCTAGATTTTCTCTTTTCTCATTCTCAATTTTGCGCTTAAGGGAGGGTGTTTGAGTTGTGTGCTCACACTAGGCCCATGTATTTAGCCATTTTGTATCCGGCCTAGATTATGAGTGTTCACACTAAGTCATGAGTTAAGCTTATTTTTGAGAGTTTGTTTGTATTGTTGGGATAAAACATTATTCTATGCACGCACAATTTGGAGTGCACAAATATAGTCAAATTCCATATTTTGAGGGGTTCACACCAATCTCTTAGTTGTTGTGTAAACCACCGTGTTGGCCTATTTAATAGACACTCCCACTTTGTATTTGATACGGTTTTGTACATCTTGAGCTGAATAATATGGAGGCATTATTTGATAAATTTTCTATGTTGTATCTAGTTGCAGATTTGTGTTTGGTGTCCCGAGATTTCACCTTGAAATCTGGGACCACCCCTTTTAAAATTTTTCGTTCTTTTCAAAGTAACGGGTCGTTTTGTGTTTTTGTTTCCTGCAGTTGTCTCCATTGCTCTAAAGTATTCCCGAGAGAAGCATAAAACTCACTCTATCCCTTCTCCAGTTTTGTCTGAAAACATTTTATTTATTTATTTATTAAATAAATAAAGTTCTTTTGAAATAGTTTGTGCTGAAGTTAAAACCCGTCGTGAATTTCCACGCCAGTATTACTTTCACATCTAAGAAGAGTATTCACGTGGGAAGAGTTTTTACACATTGGTTAATTGGCAAGTTATTTTTGAGCAATTGTCTGTGACTTCTGGCGTGTTTTTCTTTTTTATTTATTTCTTTTGTGTTTGTTTTCGGTTTTTCTCCAGTTTATCTGGTAATTCCCCTTGATTTGTTCGTCCGTTCTACATAACTAGTTCAATTGCCTGGAGTTTTGGAAGTCATCCATGGCCTCAGACAAAGGTAAAAGTTAATCATGGAGTGCCAGTTTTTGACAAAGAAGGAAGCAAGTCGCATTTTTGGGAAGAGTGATCTTTTCATGCTAGTCGCATTTTTTGAAGCTGTCGGGAAGGTTAGAAATTCACACAAGTCATTTAAGTGAAAAGTGGGAATTTTTTGCCTGAAGGTGGAAATTCACACAAGTCATTTAAGTGAAAAGTGGGAATTTTGGAGCTTTGGAGGCTTCTGGAAAGGTTGTACCTAGAGGGTGAATTTTTTCATGACAATTTTTTTCCCACAATGAAAGTCAAATCACTTAAGTGAAAAGTGGGAATTTTGGGGCTGCCTGGAAGGGTGAATTTTCACACTTCCTTGCCCTCATGATTTTCACACAAAAGAGATTTTATTCACCCATGCAAGTCGCACTTTTGGGGCTGCGGGAAGGTTAGAAATTCACACAAGTCATTTAAGTGAAAAGTGGGAATTTTGGGCTGCCTGGAAGGTGAGAAATTCACACAAGTCATTTAAGTGGAAAGTGGGAATTTTGGGGCTGCATTTGGAAAGCTGAAAATTCACACTTCCTTGCCCTCATGTTTTTCACACAAAAGAAAATCAATTCCAAAGCAAGTCACACTTTTTGGAGCTGTCATGGAAGGTTAGAAATTAACACAAACTACTTAAGTGAAAAGTGGGAATTTTGGGGCTGCTGGAAGGTTGAAAATTCACACTTCCTTGCCCTTATGTTTTTCACACAATTCCTAGCCAAAAAGTGCGACCCACTTTGGCATAGCTGCATGCTTTAAAAGGTATTTATTTTATTTATTTCTAGCAAAGGTTGGCCAAAAATAGGAAGAAAGTCAAAGCAAACAAGCAGGCTAAAAATAAGACAAAGAAGCTTGCTAAAAATAAAGGAAAGAATTGCAAGGAAAAGCAAGCTAAATTAGGCAAACTTGGGCACCCAAATAAGGAGAAAAAGCACAACTTATTATTAGAAATTTCTAAAAATAAGAGGAAGCAATTGGTAAAAATAGCATGCAGTTGCCTATATAAGAAGTGGATGCCATAAGTAAAGAGCAATTAATTCTTTTAGGTGGAGCATGCTGCCCTGGAGGATTTTGGCGCCCAAGGTTGAAGTTGTGAGCATTAAAAATATTTTTAATTGCCGGGAAGCATCCAATTTTGGTGCCTAAGGTTGGAAGTGCTTTCTTTTTATTATTTTGGCTATCTGCATGTTGATGTGAGTGCACAGTGAATATAATAATATTTTTAGCTTGCTTGGCATGCAAGCAAAGTCTAAAAATTTAGGGCAGCAGGCTTTATAATCAGATTTTGGTGAAGAAATTGGGCATTCATGCCATGGATTCCATGTTTGTCTGAATCATTTGCAGGTATACTTCATTGGTGCTCATATTGGTGAAAAGAAGGCAAAGTCAATGTCAGATACATTGAATATATCTTCAGAATCAGGAGGAATTGCAAGTTCTGCACAAATTGATCCAATTGCAAGGTCTTCTGTCAAAAATAAAAGAAAAAGATCTCAGACAAAGGTTGTTTCAGGCATGATGAAGCGTGATGAAAGAGAGGGTTCAACAAAATCATGCATAGTTTCAGGCTTGCTGAGATCAATGATACAAACATAGGGCTGAATCTATCACTGATTTGATTGACAGATCCAAAGCCATCGGTAGGTCATCTCTTATGCGGGCAATGAAGAGCAGTGGAATTATCAAGCTGCAGCATTTCTGGTTACAGCCCAGTTGCCTGAGTTTGTTCTGGAATGTGCAAGGTTTTATCATCCTCTTTCTAGGACAATCGGGATGCAACAGGAAAGACAATGATCAGATTGGATGCACAATTCATTGATTATTGCCTCAAGATTTCGGCATGGCACGACCCGTGGTAATTGCAATTGGCATGCAGGAAGCTTGTGATAGATGGGAAAAGAATAAAGCAAGACTGCGTGGGTATAATGAACAATAGATATATGAAGAAGCCCAGAAAGCACCATCGAAATTCCCAAGGACTCTTTCATGGTCAAATCTTGTGTAGGAAGTTGATGATATCACCGGTTGCTTTGCAGGATAAATGGGGAAGCTAATGCCAATAACTTCCGCTCATGGATGTATGCCTTTGTCAGAACAATTGAAATCAACAGAGCTGATTCGATAATTAATTGGGTAGAGATCATCAATAACAACATCAGTGAGCAGCTCAGAAGTGTGAGGTGGACATTCAATTTCAAAATGACTTCATACCTTGTGTATGTGCATAACCTCACAGGGATATTCTCCAAATTGGATAGATGGGGCATACTTTCAAAGGATCCTATTTATGAGTGCTTCCCACAATTGACGATTCTGAATGCTACAAGGATTACAAAGCAGTGAACGATGGCTTCTTCTATGGATTCATTTGCAAGCTAAACGGTGATTTGAGGGCCAACAGAGTGAGCAAGGAAGCTTGGGAAGTTGTCTCCCAACATGGTTGTATCTTCATCCAGTTCGTTGACTTCACATATCTTAGGTTAGTGGTTTCTCAAGAGAACCAGTCAAGTTGCCGAAGTACCCAAATGATAAGTGGATTATCATGGAGTTATGCAGGCAGCTCGTAGAGTTGCAAGACTTACAATCAAAATGGCATAGATCTACAGTTAGCTTCCCAGTCACAGTGGGCCATTATAGTTGTCAGAGCATCCACAAAGCCAGAGGAGTCGAAGCAGAAATGTTTTCTTGCTATGAGCACGAGTTCTTCCTAGCTCGGATGAACTTTGATCCATATGGGATAGTGAAGAAGAATCTCCCAAGAATACTCGCATGTCCCTTCATTGGAGGATTTCTGGATGAAGTGCAAGAGTGAATACGAAGTCAAAAAGAGAGATTTCAGCAGATTATCAGCTCAACAGGTTTCTGACTTTGGTTTGGCAAGGATACCTGCAAATCTTTCAGACGATGGGCATGTGGTACTTGACACATATCATCAAATGGGAGGAGATAGAGCTGCTCTTCAAGCTAGTGTGGGTGGTGGTTAGATGATTGAGGAGAGGTCTTCTGTAGTCCTGGTTAACACCTCAAATTGGTTGTTAACGAAAGGATATTGTTTGGACGAGGCTTTGATGAACTAGATCACAGGGAATTTCAGTGCACAGGGGATCCCAACAAAAGAAAGCATGAGGGTGAGAGCAACAGAAGACCGGAGAAGCTCAAGGTACACAAAAAGTCTCAAGCATTGGAAAAAGGCAAGTCTACATCCATTATACTAGTGCTACTTTCAGACGAAGCTTCTCTGCGTCAACTCACAACACTAAAGCAGTTCCAGTGCCTCAGAAGAGACATAGTCATTCCCACCGTTGAATCCAACATCATTCGTATTTATTCCTCAGCCACCCAGTTCTTCACCTCTCCTACTGAAAAAGTTGAAAGCACAGATGGTGGAGTTTGAGAGGGCATTATCCTTGGATGACACAGAGAAGGCAGCCATAATACGGTGGTGAATTCGGATGCAAAGAGAGCCTAAGCATGAGATGGTGGTACACAGAGGCTTCTCATTCCCGAAGAGTAATTTCTCATCTGGTTGGCTTTGCAAATAGTCCAGAAGCTAGAGAAGAAATCAACTTGGAAGAACAAGATTTGCAGCTGCTCATGAGTTTAGGCGGAAAAGATAGAAGACCTAAAGTTGCTAAAGTAACTTCAAGGTTGGTTATTGAAGAATCGGCAAAAAGTTTGTTGAGTTATCAGTTCCAGCTAAAGGGAAGCAGAAGGGAGAGCTAACGGCTGCAGACATATCGGTAACCAAAGTGCCATTGGGGCAAATCACCACGGAAGGATTAAAGCAGGATACACAGACATTGATAGACGCTTTATTCCTCAAACTTGACAAGGAGAAGGCAGAGAAAGCCAAACTTTAGATGCAGATCTCTCAATTATGTGAGATCATCACTAAGGTTGCCAAACCTTCCTCTCAACCAATATTAGTACAAGAGCAAGTGAGCAGCCATTTGATTGAAGAGATTGAAGATGCGGGAAATCAGGTTAAAGCTATTGCTAAATGGAAAGAGCAAATCATCCACCAAGCTTTAGAGTAGTTCGAGGAAGTACCAACTAGCCTGGAGGATATGCACAGGGCATTATCTCAGCTGAAGCAACTAATGACAGTATAGAAGATGAGAATATAGTTGTTGAGAGCCACCTGGATACCTTGGCCAAGATAAATGCATTGTCAGAGAATGTATTAATTGCAGAGCAGATTGTACCTGATGGATTGATAGAAAAGGGCAAGCAGTTGGAGATAGTAGTGTCTTTCCGCATGGAGATTCTCAAGCTTATGCTAAAAAGAATGCAGTTGTTGGAAGACAAGATGAGAGAAGTGCCAGAGAACATAGTTGCTTTCACTACAGAAGAGGAAGTTGATGGTATTCATTACTATACGAGATGCATTCCAAACAAGTTGCCTGCTTCTCTTGAGGAATTTCTTCTAGTTGTTCAGAAGAAGATTGACGAAGCCATCATGCCTTTCACGTTGGATTCAATTGGCAAACTAGTGAGACTTCATGCAGATATCAAAGAATTTGGGCCTAGTTTGGAGAAAGTGAAGGTAAGCATTGATACTCTTATCCGGGGATTGTTGTGGTTCAAGACTGAGAAAGAAGTTGTTGTTAAAGTAGATGGGAAGACATTGAATCACATGTTTGACAAGTACATTCAATATCAGAACAAAGGGAAAGCATGAGAGTGTACAGTTGGCATATTTTCTTTCTTCTTCTCTTTCCTCTCTTCTTTCTTATTTTCTCGGACAAAATTGTAAAACTAAAGTAATTGGTTAAAAGCCATTACTTTAAGTTATTTGAAAAGGTCCTTTAATTAAGAATAGGTGGCAAACATGCACAACTTTGATTTAGTCTTCAGATGTATGTCATGTAGAGAGGAATTCAGGAAAGATTGTCAGTTGTTTCCTTTTTAGTTTCCGCATGTGTGAGTTCAGTTATTGTTTTCCTATTTGTAGTTACCCTCTATACATTATAAATAGAGGAAGAGCCTACGGGTTAGGATCATCACAATTTGTTAATCAACATTCTTGAGTTCCAGACTTTGTGTTGTAGCCCTTGATGTCATTTTTGTGAAAGTTGAGGAATTGAATAAAGGCGGATTTTCGGAGAACTTTGTGTCCACGGTGCATTTGCTTCTTACTTCTGTGTGGATCTTTAGATAAACTTTGTGTTATCTGAGATTTAGATTAGAAGCTTTTCCTTTCCTTTACTTTTGAATATTGTGAGATCTACTTGTTTATTTAATCTATGTGTATGAGACCAACTCTGTAAACTATTGGTTGAATTACATATCTTCCTTTCTTCTTTCCCAAATTTCATTATTTCCCTTCTGCAAATACTTCATAAACTTGTTGCAAAATTGCTAAGTTGTGGCATGAGATTTGTAATTTGCAAATAGTTATTAAATTACTTAAGCTATGGTTCATGAGCTTTGTAATTAAAGTAAAACCCGGGCCATTGACCAGTTCTTGAAGTTCCCTTCGTTGGATTGAGCTCCATTGGATCATTCCGTTGGTCCTTGGCCAAAGACAATAGATCAAGAACCACACACATTCTTTGCTAATTGTATTGATGTTGATAGGTAAACTTGTTTGAGATAGATGTCATCATCGAATTGAATGGAAGCGGTCTCGCATTTAATGCAATATTTTGCGGCATTGATAGTGTTCGGCGGATTCCGCAGGTGTATCGCGACATTGGGCAAGCTTCGACAACATTCCTAGTGTTACGTGGGTTGGGTAAGCTTGCGCGGAATTCATAGTATTGCGTGGATTTAGATAAACCTCGGCAACATTTATAGTGTTACACAACTTGTGTAAGATTCCATGGCATTCATAGTATTGCGTGCCTTTGGAAAAGTTTCCACGGCTTCCGCAAAATGACTAAGGTAGTGGGTCTTTGTGTGGCTTGCTTTGGAGTGGCACGATGTTGTGCAAATCTTTATTTGCCAACTCTAACTATTCTCGGGTGATGTAGGATTACATGTGAACCCGAACACCTTGGGTAAGAAGAAAGCTGGAGCTCTGCTAAGTGGGTTTCCAAAGGTTTGAAATGGAATGACGAAGTCTAGCAATCTCCGCTTAAGTAAGCCAAGAAGCATCCTCGAGTCCCCTGCCTCTCCATTTCACCAAACATTTTTTATGCTCCTTTTGCGCGTTGTCTTCACCATGTATTCATCCAAAATGCATTCAGTTTTTGTGCGCCTCTACTTTGATAGTTGGTGCCTCCAATATATGTGTATGACGGGTAAAATAGAGGTTCCCAGTTGGGTTCTCAAATATAGGGATCCAATTTAAGACCTGGCCACATTGTGTAGATACAAAGGTGCTCAAGGAGCGCTAATGTTGTAAATCTAGAGGATAGTAGCCCTAGCCCTAGGATAGCTATAGGTTTCAAGGCCTACAACTAAGATAAATATAGGTATCCTACTAAAATTCAAAAATAAGAGGGGATACCCAAGGGGTGGATAAAGCCAAAGGGCGTAATAATAATAAGACAATGCAAAGCAAACATACATCTACTCTAGTCTATAACAATGAATAAACAACAACAAAAAACACATACAAAATAAGAGACTAAAGAGGGTTAGAAATACTTACCTGTAGCGTGTGTGTGACCATTGATGCATAATCCTCCCTAGAGATAACAACACCGAGAGAGAATCGCTATGGGTGGAGAAGGGGAAAGCTCAACAAGAAGATCTCCAGTCCTAACTCACTATGGTGACCCAAATGCAAAAGAGGTAAGCTCCAAGACTCCAAAGTCAGCCAATAAGTACGAGTAAGACTGATTATGCAAGTATGTAAACACGTAGTTGTGTTGTGGTTGGTGGTTTGGTCAAGTATATACTTGATGCCATCGCCCATGGGTGATGACGTCGGCCTTGGGGGAAACCCTAAGGTCACAAGGTGAAAAACATGGGGAATGGAAGTGAGAAGGTAAATGTAAAGGTGAGTGACGAAGGTCCATGGTGACTAAAAGTAGGAGTGATACCATACAATAAGTAGGTAGACATAGTGGGACAAGTAGACATAATGGGTGCAATGTGTGAACAAAGGGAAGAAATGAGGCATGTATAGGGTGACTAAGGCTAATAGTGACATCTCTCAAATGTTGTGGTCTAGCCCACATGACCAAGTTCGATCATACCCCAATCCCGGCAGGCCCCTTAAGGCACTTGCTCAAGAGGAGAATGCATCAACAACCCCTACACAAAAGAAATGGTTAGCAAACGTCAAAAATGTGTTGTATAGACTATGTCTATGTGGTCCTCTTCTCCACTTCTATGTCCCTTAAAATACGGGTGCAAATCTGCTATTTTAAAGATAGGAGAATGTCTATCCCTTTTGGAAGCTCCAACTGATATACATTCTTTGCAAATTCCCTCAAGACCCTGCACTATCCAATCTTCTTCCACTTGATTTTATCATATGTTCCTTGCAGGAACCTTTCTTTACGCAGGTGTGCAAGAACTAAATTGCCAAACCTTAAACTCTTAAGTGTCTCCTTTACGAATTTGCACGTTCCTTGTATTGCACGTTGCTCCTTTCCAACTGTCGACAAACTTGTTTGTGCACTTCATGTACTGCGAAGTCTTTTGCTTAAGAACTTTTCCCTTCTTTTTTTGGAAACTCTCTCAGCTCCGCAATTCCTCGTGGGCTTGTTCTATACATAATCAAGAAAGGTGACTTCTTAGTGCCTCTATTGACAAAGTTGTTATATGCATGCTCCACTTGCGTAAGAACTGAATCTCATGTTCCTACCTTCTCTCCTACAAAACATTTCAGCAAATTGCCAAGGTTCATATTGACTTCTATTTGGCCATCTGTCTGCTGGTGATACGCAAGACTAAACTGCAACCTCGTGTTTAGTTTGTTCCACAACGTGCCGAAATTGGCCCACAAATTCGGTATCTCTATCAAAAACTATCGTGTTTGGTAATCCGTGCAATCTCACAACTTACTTGAAAAACAAGTCAGCAATATGCATACCATCACTTGTCTTGTTACAAGCAATAAAGTGAGCCATTTTAGAGAATCTATCCACAACAAAAAAGATAGAATCATGCCGTTGCTGCATTCTAGGTAATCCCTAAACAAAATCCATACTCAAATGATCCCAAGGTTTCTCAAGAACTGGCAGTGGTTGATATAACTCCGCGTTCTAACTCTTCCCTTTCGCCAATCGACATACTCTGCATCTTTGTGCATATCTACACGCATTTGTAGCCATCCGTGGTAAGAAATATCTCTCTCCCAGCAGTGCCAATGTCTTATCTATCCAAAGTAACCTGACATTCCTTCTGCAATGCGTCTCCTAGATCAATTTTCTCTCATTGATCCTCGCGGTACACAAAATTGTGCAACTCTAAACAACAATCCCTCTTGTAGAAAATATTCTACCCATGGTGTGCGGTTGATGCTCACTGGTTCTATGCATGCCCTCCACGCTTCCACAAAATCTTCATCATATGCGTAGAGCTCCTTCATTGCTTTGAACCCGACTACTCCTCATGCGTTTCAGTTAATAAAGCACATTTGTTGCTTAGTGCACTTACAACTCAGTTTGTTCCCCACTTTTGTGCTTCTAGAAAATGAGTAACTCTGCAAGAATTCAATCCATTTCACGTGTCTTTGATTTAGCTCCCCAGGCTATTGATGAATTGTTGTGCTTGGTGGTCTGCATTCAACACAAACTCCACGGGCGACAAATAATGCCTGCATTTCTTCAGAGCTTACACAATGGCATAAAACTCTTGGTCATAAATTGAATATCTTCTTCTTGCGTCATTCAATTTCTCACTAAAATAAGCAATGGGTCTTCCCTCTTGACTCATCACAACTCCAATGGCTACTCCACTAGCATCACAATCAACCTGAAATACTTTATTGAAATTAGGTAAGGTCAATACTGGTTGCTATGTGACCTTCTCCTTCAAATTTTGGAACACATACTCTACATCCATGGTGCACATAAACTCCTTGTCTCTCCGCATCACCTCGGTGATCGGTGCACAAATCTCATTGAATCCTTTATATTGAATTTCCTGTAGAAGCTCGCAAGTCCATGGAAGCTTCAGGCCTCCGTGACATTCTTGGGTGACGGCCAATCCACTATAGCTCGTACCTTCTTAGGATCCATCTTCAACCCTTCTTGAGATATCACAAATCCCAAGTATACGAATGCTTTCCATATTGCATTTTTTTAATTGACTAGCAACTTCTCCTTCTACAAACACTCTAACACTCTCCACAAATGGACAAAGTGCTCTTCCCACGTTTTGTTGAAAATCAGAATGTCATCAAGATAAACAATGACAAATTTACCTAGGAAAATTTCAACACTTCTTTCATTAACTGCATGAACGTGCTCAATGCATTGGCTAACCCAAATGGCATGACCAACCACTCATACAATTCATCACTTGTTTTGAAAGCAGTCTTCTATTCATCTCCTTTTGTGATTTTGATTTGATGATATCCACTCTATAGATCAATTTTTGTGAAGTACTTCACTCCACTCAAAACAATCCATCAAATCATCCATGCATGGTAATGGAAATCAATACTTGATAGTAATCTTATTGATGGCTTTGGAATCAATGCACATTCTCCACTCTCCTCCTTTCTTTGGTGCCAATACTGTGGGTACTGTGCATGGGATCATAGATCCTCCGATCAACCTCTTGTCAATTAGCTCCTATACTTGCTTCCTTATCTTCTAATTCCCATAGATGTTAACCTATATGCAGCCTTGTTTAGTAAATTAGCCCCCAAAGATCAAGTCCATTGATGACTGATATTGCGCGTAGGTGGTAAACCATTCGAAATGTCCTTTGTCATGATATTTGGGTACTCACTGCATCTCTTTCACCTTTTGTGGGATCTCCTTTGTTTGTGCGGCTTCGCCTTGCCTTGTTTTTTGCACGAGTCTCGGAATGAATGGAAGACTTCCACCATCCCCTTTCACTGTATTTAGGAACTCTTTTCCTGAAACCAACAATAACTTGTGGACTCCATTCAACCTCTACACTTAAGTCTTTCAAGGGCTTTAGAGTGTACTTCCGTCTGTCTTTCACCAACATGTACATATTTTCATGACCCTCATGAACGCTTGTTTGTCATACTGCCAAGGTCTCTCCAATAACACATGACATACGTCCATGGGCATTAGGTCGCGTAGGACTTCATCTTCATATGCATTAATCTTGATACACACGTTGCATTGCTCATTTACAAGCAACTCATGCCCTTTCAACAACCATGATGCCTTTTACATTTTCAATTTTGCAATTCTCTTTAGACCAAGTTTCTTTACAATCTCGTTAGAAACAACATTATCAGTGCTACTACTATCAACAATGACCTTACACTTCCCTCCATAATTTCTTTGTGTGGGCACATTCTCTTCCTTAACAGGCTTCAACAACACCCTTTTCATCATGAGTGCTTCTCCACGTTCAGTTTTTTTTGTGCTCTTGGTTGACACATGGATTGTTGCATATGTGCGTTGAAAGCAACATGACTGCTAAGATCGTTCCTCCCATCGCCATTGTTTTGTGTGGATTGTGGACTCTTGAATGTGAGATGTCCAGTCTCTCCATAATGGAAACATGTTTCGCTAAATCCTCTTCCTCTTCCGCATGCTCTTCCTTAGGATGAAGATCTACCTCCGCCTCTCCACGCATGATTGTGCATCACTATGCAAAGTTCCACCTATGTGCAAGAATTTTCCTTTTCCTTGTGGGTCTCTCTGTTGTCTTTGGTACTACTTCTCCTCCTTCAATGCAACCGATAGGCTTCCTCCATAGATATCAACCTAACCATATTGAGTTCATCTTGAATGGAAAATCACAATCCATTGGGACACCTTGTTGGGCCCTAAATTGACTAAGTCCCAAAGTAGGAGTGTGCGCACGCAAGGCAAGTAGGAAGGCGCTCAGCTCGAGGAAAGGCGCGCAGAGAAGGGGTTGGCGCGCGAAGTAGAAGAGGGTTTGGGGACTTAGCCGCATTTCAAAGGCGGTATCGCAAGAGAAACACGTGAGGGCCCGAGTAGGCATGATGAATGGATAAGGTGCTAGCTTGGAGCCTTGGAGGTCAAGAAAAGAATATTCCACGTAGGGAATATTCCCAGGAGGATCATTACAGTTAGTGGAGGCCTTTGCAAGCTGGCATAAGCACTCGATCATGGAGGACCACACTTCCACTTGGCATGCGATCTGCTCATGGGTGAAACTATGGCGGTGGATCCAAATTCTATTTAAGGGAGTGCTTGGGTCCAAAATAAACAAAGTTAGAGAGTTGGAGAGGCAACGAAGTGCTGCAAGAATGCTGTTACTAAGCATATATGTATGCGCTCAGGTCTGAACAAGGGTTATAATGGGAAAGCATAGCTAGGATCTCTGTTCAGAGTAGTTTTGTAGGGTTAGAATGTTATTTCATGATGTATATGGTCTGAGATGACCCTGTTTGATGTAATATGGCTCGTAAACGAATTTAATCAATATGCGGAGCTTTGTCTTGTATATTTGTGTCCATGGACTAAACTCTAGGGTGTTTTCATGTTGTTATGTATCGATCTAGTTTGTTTTTCTCAATACAATGTTTATTTCCATTGATGGTACATCCGTGCTCGAATCGGTATATCTGTACTTTCTATTCTTGAGTGAATGCATATGTTTACGCCCCCGCACCCCATCCTCCATTATCTTTGTTGTGATGTTTATGTTTATCTCATGGAGCATTTTGCATAGAACTAGATCCACTACCTTTGTATTAGATGAAGCGCATGTGTTCTTGCTTCTGCAAACCTTTCCTCCGTTAATGGCATAACATTCTCACAAGGCTCACATAAAGGAGGGGCTCGACGCCCGCGCACCTCGGGTGAGCGCCCAACACTTGGGTGATAGGTGGCGTGCTTGGGGTTAAAAGAAAGATTAAAGGATAGAGGTAAATGAGACTACATTTTGGTTCCATTGTCGGGACCTCTTTTGAAGCTGTTGTGAGAATGATGTGTGATGACGGAGTGTCTGACCTTGGACAACGTCGAGACTTGGCTTAAAAGCACGGAGGATGAGTTTGCTCAGAGGTTCAGTACTGGATTTGAGTTTGATGCACGTAAATGGGTGGAGGAGAACTGTATCATGAGCTCTATGAGACATTCTTCTGTTGTTTCCCAGTAGAGTTGTATGAATGGCTCTTAGCATATGCATCAAGGATGAGTTGGTACTATAGACCTCGTGTTTGGGCCTAGAAGGAATATCAGCGGTTACAAGATGCGATCGACTGGACTCGTTTTGGCGGAGTTCCACATTCTTGAGTTTGAATAGGAGAGCATCAACGCTTTGAAGGAGATCTAGCAAGGTATGGTAGAGTGTGCGGGAGTATGACGCATGCTTCAAGACTCTCTTGTCCAAGATATCTTATGATATTCATCCTTCACAAGCATGCTCAATGGTTCGTCGGAGGGTTAATAACACCGTTTAGGCGGGCGCTTTCACATAAGACCTTCACAGATCCGCGCAAGGCCTTGGAGGCTGCCTTGCACGTTGAGGCCGTTGGGAGCGTTGATACCGGAGTTAGCCCATTTCTTGAAGCACAAATTGCTGCCATGGCGAAGCAGCTTGAAAAGTCTGTTTGCGAATTCGGTTC
This sequence comes from Taxus wallichiana var. yunnanensis, assembly GCA_018340775.1. Taxonomy (NCBI): domain Eukaryota; kingdom Viridiplantae; phylum Streptophyta; class Pinopsida; order Cupressales; family Taxaceae; genus Taxus; species Taxus wallichiana. Next base: position 363,328,549 of record CM031238.1, read on the forward strand.
ATGAAACGTGTAGTGGAATTTGGTGCACGGATTGTGAAGTGGAGGGGCACACGAAGGATAGTTGCCCTCGAAAGTCGATGTGCGCCATGTCGATGGACCGAGATTTGCCACGGAGATCATGATGCAAGCAGATGCCCATTGTTGCAGCAGCCTGACAATCCGTAAGAATGTGTCTTGCTATTGTAAGATTTGCACCTCTACTACTGATGACACCAAGGATTGCAGATTTATAGACCAAATTCATGACGTCATTGATCTTGGTGTGTGCCAGACCAGTATTGCCAGTAGCTCCAAGGATGATGGTCGTCATAATGTAGGGCACGCGGACGGAGGAGGCCGCAAAAGAGGCTTTAGGGAGGATTCGGAGGCCGTGGCACTGTGTGGAGGAGGAAGAAGTGAATTTCCTCGTGGAACTTGCTATAATTGTGGATTGACTGAACACTACAAGTGCGAGTGCCCTGATTTGTTGCAGTGCTCATGGTGCGGGAAGAAGCACATGTATGAAGAATGCCTGAAGTTGTATAACCACATGAGCAAGAACCAAAAGGACAAAGGCGCGGGGATAGCGAGTGTAAAGAGGACCGACCCACAATGGATGACGAGGGTAGTCCTTAATTTCGAGCTAGAGCTTGTTTCGGCCACTAGACATGCTGAGGCTGCACGCGCCTGAGAGGAACCAAAGTAGAGGCCTCTTATCACAAGAGAAGAAGTGATACATGGGAAATATCCTAATCCTACCCACCAGAAGGAGGTGTACCAAGAAACCATGGAGGTGATTAGGAGTTTGCAAGGAGAAATCCAGTGTCTGAAGGAGCAATCGTGCCAGTTAGAGCAAAAGAAGAGCGTTGAGGTTCCTCAACAGGATATAGATGAGGTTAGGGAAGTGTGTCGGATGTTGCGGCAGGAGAACATTATTCCTTTGTTGGGAGAATGGCTGCGGGAAAAGGTACCGCACCGCTGGAGGAGAGCGCGAGAGACAAGTCCTACATGCTAACCTACCTCCTCAAATGATTGATTATGATAAGGAGATCACACTGAATGCAATTGTTGATGGGTGGCTCCTGAGTAATATATTAATTGACACATGCGAGGAAGTCAATGTTCTTACTCTAGATGCATGTAATCAAATGGGGAGGCCCCCATTACAGCCATCTTCGAATGTGCTGTACATGGCTAATAGGATGAAGGCCATGCTTGTAGGGGTGTTAAAAGATGCATCCATAACTATTCAAGGGGCAAAGTTTATTGGAGACTTTGAGGTTTTAGAGCTTGTTGAGGCTGATAGTTTACCAACATTACTTGGGCGCCCTTGGTGCTATGCAAATAATCGAGTTGCGTTTCAATAAAGGCTACATCAGTTTTGAGAACAAGGAGGAGCGCGTGATCATTCCACTAACTGATGGACAATTTGCGCCTTATGTGGAACCATTGGGTGAAGAAGACTTAAACAAGATATATGTGTGCACCATCAGAGACTCGGAGTTCGTTTAGCCATCAAAGGAAGGGGTCATTCAATGGGATGATGCATAGTCCATAAGTGATATAACGGGGTTGCCTGTGACAATTGGGCGCATGGGACATACGAGTTGGTTGGAAGGCATCTAAAGGATATAGGGACAAGAGTTGTCAAAACGCGCTCAGTAGGCGCTGAGAGGACGACACTTCCCACTTTGTACCTGGGGAGGGAAACCCTAATGTCTTTCTGCACGAAATGGAGATCCAGTGGAAGTGTCAAGTGGAGGGAAGGAATATGCTTACCCATACTTTGTGTGGAATGACGGAAAAATGGTGGGCAACGCATCGAGACAATCTTCTAGAATGACGCGAAGTGAGAATTGTGCTCTCTGTTAGGTTTCTTTGAAGCAATGCACCATCTTAAATTTGTGACTATGATGGAAAGGGACCCGCCTCATGCTATGTTCGTGAGTGTGAGAAGACTTGGATGGGAGGAGCAGAAGCTTTACCTCTTTCCCTCGGGTGCATAAGTTTTCTCCACCTTGCAGGGGGTTGTGTGCGCCTTGTACATCCATTCGGAGTTACGTCGTCAAACGGGGAATTGGTAGGAGATGACGATGGATATCATCCAGACTTTGAGTACCAATCCCCTAAGTAATCGAGTGAATGAGGCACTGCGGGTAGTCAAGCGCCTTACCTTGGGAGATTGTGCAATGGCCGAGGACCGAATCTTGGAGTTTATAGGTGAACCTGAGTTGGGGGCGCGCTTCATTGAAGAAGAAGAGGTGGAAGAAGTACAACTTGAGCGCGCCTACATGGAGAAAGAGAAGGGTAAGTTGGTATACCTGGTGGATGGCAAGATCCTGGATAAGGCAGATGAGAAAGCGCGCGCCTACCATGAACCCTTGAAAACGAAAAAGGTTAACATTGGTACCGAAGCAGAGCCCAAGGAAGTTGTTATCGGAGACTATTAGAGAGACTAAGAGGTTTCGAAAGTAGTTCAACTCTGTGCGATTTCCAAGATTTGTTCCCGACCAGTGAGTTAAAAGGGTTCACCTTCGTTGGGCGAAATGTGGATCAAGTTGAAAGAGGGTGCGCGCCCCATCAGGAAACGACCCTATAGAATGAAACCGAATTTGCGCGTGAAGGTTAAGGAGGAACTTGACAAGATGATAGAGTTGGAAATTATTGAGGCTATTGAGGAATCCGAGTGGGTAAGTCCCTTGGTCATTAGTATAAAAAAGGATAGGAGAATAAGGATATGTGTAGACTATAGGGATCTCAATGTTGCTTTTGTCATAGATCCTTTCCCAACCCCATTTATTGAAGAGATTCTGGAAGGTGTAGTTGGGCAAGAGATCTATTCTTTTACCGATGGATTCTCGAGTTATCACTAGGTGAGAATTGTGAAGGAAGACTAGGAGAAAACAACTTTCACCACAGAATGGGGAAGTTTTGCTTATATGGTCATGCCTTTTAGATTGAAGAATGCGCCTGCTGTGTTTTCGTGCATTGTTGTGCAGGCCTTTCAAGACTTCATCCATAAATTTCTGCAAGTTTACCTGGATGACTGGATGGTTAATGGATTAGTAAAGGATCATTGTGGCAACCTGAGGTTGATGTTTGAGAGATGCAGGCAGTTGAGCATCTCCCTGAATATTAAGAAATGTGTTTTGCCACTCCTTTTGGCATGTTGTTGGGACACATTATTTGCAAAGAAGGCTTACTGATAGATCCCACAAAAGTTGTTATAGTAAACCGGAGGTGCTACCATCAAAGCGTGGTGCGCGGGTTCCTAGGACATACAGTGGTACTATAGGAAATTCATCAAGGGATATGCCCGGATTTCCGTGCCCCTAGAAGAGTTATTGAAACACAAAAGTAAGTTCTATTGGGGAGAGGCGCAGCGGTGGCATTTGACACATTGAAGGAAAAGCTTACCACCGCACCCATTTTGCGCTTTCCTTCTTGGGATAAGCCGTTTCATGTGCATGTTGATGCATCCGGTATGGCGATTGGAGCGGTCTTAGCACAACCTGGAGAGGGAATTGTTGACCATCCCTTGTGTTTTGCTAGTAGGAAGCTTACCCCAGTAGAACAAAATTATACCACCACGGAGCGCGAGGCATTATCAATGATCTATGCGTTGCACAAATTCAGGCAGTATTTGCTAGCAACACCTTTTATTTTCTACACGGACCACATGGCATTAAAGTACTTAGTGAACAAGCCCGTTTTGCAAGGGCGCATATGCCGGTGGGTCCTATTGTTTCAGGAGTTTGAGTTTACGGTTGTGGTGAAACCAGGGAAAAGTAATTTGGGACTTGATCATTTTTCAAGAATTACTTCAGGTGAGGACGCGCAGAGCATTGAGGATACGATGCCAGATGCACAATTATTCAGGTTGCAGCGTGCCCTCTGACTTGGAAGATATTGCTTTGTTCTATGAACGGGTGGGGCGCTAGAAAGGATGAAGGCATTAGAAAGGAAGCAGTTAGCCATACGTGCCGCACCCTATATGTTAATTGGTGGAGACTTATACAAGCTAGGCCATGATGAGGTTTTGCGCCGGTGCGTACTAGAACATGAGCGCACCGCTATAATCATGGAAGAGGCTCATGGAAGAGGCCACTATGCGGGGAACATGACCGCATGCAAGATCCTTTTAGCTAGCCTTTGGTGGGAAACGGTTTACAAGGACTGTATCGAGTATTGCAAGGCATGTGATCGGTGCCGAGTGCACTGGTTAAAGCAGGAAGAGAGATGAGATGCCTTTAAGGCATGTTGCGGCAGTTTGCCCGAGAAATGGGCAATTGACTTTCTAGGCCCTATTACCCCAGCCGCGCAAAGGACATGTTCGCGCTATATCATTACATGTACGAAGACTATCTTACACGGTGGGCAGAAGCGGTGCCTACGAAGGATCGCATGGTGGCTACAACAGGCGAGGTTCTGTGTGAGAATATAATCAGCAGGTATGGATGCCCGCTAAGTGTAACAAGTGATAGGGGTACTCATTTCCTAAATGAGACAATTAGAATCTTGTAGGTTGAATTCATGGTGGCCCATCACAAGACTACCCCTTATCACCCACAAGCTAATGGGATAACGAAAGCTTTTAACAAAATTTTGAGTCACACGTTGACCAAGATTTGTGATGTTGGTAGAAGGGATTGCGATGACAAAGTTTCAGCCGTGTTATGGTCATACCGGACTACCTATAAAAGACTTCACAAGGCCACACATTTTCAATTGGTGTTTGGCGCGGAGGCTATGTTACCTGCTGAATTCATGTTACCATCGCTGCGTATTGCACGCGCAAGAGGTTTAGCTGATGAACAAACGCTTGAGGAAAGGATTGACAAGTTAATGCAGCTGGATGAAAGACGTACAATAGCACGATGGAGTTAGAGAACGGAAAAAGTCAGGTAGAAGGCATGACATGATAGACACATCAAGAACAAGAAGTTTGAGGTTGGGCAGATGGTCTGTTGTATGATTCCAAGTTTCTGCACCACCCAAGAAAGCTTAAAGTACATTGGTTGGGTCCATATGTGATATCTCATATACTTGATTCAGGCGCTTGCAAGTTACAAGCGTTGGATGGAATAATGTTGCTGGTCATTTTAATGGGAGTAGGTTGAAGACCTATTATAAATAAGTCTTCTTTGTGTTTGTAAATAAGGCAGTATTGCCAGCTAGCTTAGGATTTCCTTAAATGCAGTTTCCTTTCTTTGTGTTTCCCTTTTGAAAGGGCGCCGCTTTGCTTTGTCTTTTCGTTTTTATGGGCGCTATTTAGTGTGCGTGGAAGTGAAAGGTGAGGACCGCGCATCTATTTAGTGTGGGGTGGAAGGTGTAAAAGAAGAGTTGGTGTAAAAAATGCGGTAAGGAGAAGTGTTGGGAGTGATGTGCATAGGCGGCCCAAGTGAGAAAATCAAAAGAGATTGGGTGCATAAAAGCGCACGTAGTAGAGGTGATCATGAGAGAAGATTGGTGTCAAAAGGCTTTGAGAAAACCACATACAAGGGTAAAAAGCGCAGAGCAACATGAGGTAGGCGAAGGCAAGAGCTTGGTAAAGGATGTAGAGGTTGACATACTTCGGCACGAGGAGTGCGCGCAAGTTAGTTTGTTGTCAAAGAAGTCTTGCGCACTCAGAAGGTTGCGGAAATTTTTGTGTGAGTTTGCACCAGATGGAGAGCATTGGATAAAATGCGCAGAGGGATGTCGTTGGAAAAATCTGACTTTAATGCGTCAGACGCGTTGGTAGGTGGCATCAAAGTTTGTGCGTGAAAGATCCCAAACCCGTTTTTGTCTGAATTTTTTTTTTTTTATATTATACTCGTGTATGGAGCTGAACTGTAATATCAAATAAATCCATGAAACAACAATCTCACACCGCATAACAATTAAAATATTGCAAACTCCCTAAACCGGGTATATATAGAAATGGCGCCTAGGGTTTAAATGATTGATTTCTTCATTACTAACGCAGCCATACATTCAACTTTGATTTCTAATGATAAATAATTAGGGCAAACACAAATAAAAATCTGCAGATGGAATAATACAGATACTGCCCAAAACTCAACCAGAAAGAATCCAAATCAAATCGATTTGGTATATATATGTGGCTGAAATGTATAACAAAGAAACTATCATGAAAAATACCTCGATAATGCATACATCAACTATAGAACAAGTCGCCCCACTCTAGAAGTTGCCTGAATGCCCTCTGCTGCAATTTATTTCTATGTCTGAAGCTGCTGAAATGATAATAACCTGTGTAAACAATGAAGATTCCTGGGTGGAAGCTTCTCTCACTGCTCCTGGGGTTTCGTCGTGCAAGAGTAATAATCAAGAGGGTTTCCGTCCTTGGATTTTTTCTGCAAAAGCTCTGTGCTAACTGCTCTGTGAAAATAATAATAATAATGAATGAATCTCCCCCAAGTCGCATTTTCTTTCATATAGCCAAAAACCCTTCCAAATATCCAAGTCGCACTTTTTGGCTAAAACCCAATAATTAATATTTAATTAATTATTTTGCTTTACTAAGTGAGTCACATTTTTGGGTTTAATTAATCATACCCAAACAAGTCGCACTTTTGGCTAGGAAGTGCATTTAAATAGTTTATTAATTTATTTAAATACACTTTCCTAAGTCAAAGTCACTCAAACAGTCTATTAATTCATTATATGTGCTTTAATGATATTTTACTTTAATTCGAGCACCATATAATAGAATAATAAACCGAAGTCACCCTTGAAAACACCCTTTTGGCCGTCGGGTAGACAAAACAGGCCAAAAGGTCTTCGACCGAACTAATCGAGAAAGAGGGACATTACAGTCCTCCCTTCCCGAGATTGCTTGTCCCCAAGCAACTGTAGAGCTGGATGCTGTAATATAATCTCGCCTTCCCATGTAGCATCCTCCTCTGGCAATTCTTTCCACCTCACCAGGAACTCCCGAATGACCCTATTCCTCAGTCTCCTCTCTCGGCTGTCCAAGATCTCCTCTGGCACTAGGTCTAATCTCCCTTCCTCATCCAGGGGTGGCAAATCTGTAGAGGAAATAATGTTCTGCCCCAAAGCCTTTTTCAAGCAAGACACATGAAAAACATTATGTATCTTACTCTCAGAAGGCAACTCCAGCTCATATGCCACTTCACCAACTCTCCTCAACACCCTGTATGGCCCATAAAATCGCGGTTTGAGCTTTTCAGCCCCACTCTTCTTGAGAGTACTTTGCCTGTAAGGCTGAAGTCGTAGAAAAACCATGTCCCCTATCTCAAATGATCTCTCCACTCGGTGCCTATCTGCATATATTTTCTGCTGATTCTGGGCCCGCTGCATGTTTTCCTTAAGCACCTTAAGGATTTCCTGAATATCCTGTAAACTCTCCTGAGCCTTGGGAGCTCTACTATCCCCAAATGCCATATCAACAAAGGATCTCGCATCATACCCATTAAGAGCGCAGAATGGAGTCATACCAATAGACATATGGTAAGTGGTGTTATAGCAATACTCACATAAATACAACAACTTAACCCATGCCTTTTGTCCTGCAACGTAGTTGCAAAGATAACCCTCTATCCATTTGTTCACAATCTCGTCTGCATCCATCCGTCTGAGGGTGATAACTGGTGCTAGGAGTCAGCTCGGTGTAAACCAGACGGAAAAGCTCCTGCCAAAATATGCTCATAAACCTGCTATCCCGGTCACTAACTATGTTCTTCGGAAGTCCATGCAACCTGAATATCTGACGGAAGAACAAATCAGCCACATGAGGTGCCTTAAAGCTGGTAGGGACAGCGAAAAAGTGTGCATATTTTGTCAACCGATCCACTACTGCGTAAATGCGATCATTCCCTTGCACCACGGGAAGACCTGTAATGAAATCCATCGAAATACTCTCCCACTTCTGCTCGGAATTGGCAATGGCTGTAGCAAACCTGCTGGGAAAGTATGCTCTGACTTGTTCTGCTGACAAGTCATACACTCACGGACATGGCGCAGGACATCATCCTTGAGACCCTTCCAGGAGAATCTCTCTCTAATCTGCCTGTATGTTTTAAAATACCCTGGATGTCCTGCCAGTGGTGCATCATGGAAAGCATGCATAATCTTCTCTTTAAGTTCAGATTCAGGAACTAGGTAAATTCTGCCCTTATACAAAATCAAATCAGTCATTACCTTATACCGATCATCCTGAATTTTTCCATCCATAATGTCACATGCCCAAGTGTTTTTGGAATATTCAACTGACAGTTGAGATTTCCAATCTGCTGAAATCTCGCTCAAAGAACATAGGACAGCGAGATGGGGTTTCCTGGAAAGTGCATCAGCCACTACATTCTTCGTCCCCTTGACATACTCAATGTCAAAATCATATGCCTGGATCCTGCTGACCCATTTTTGTTGCCTCTCGTTGAGTTCTTTTTGTTCCAAGAAATATTTCAAACTGTTGTGGTCGGTTCTCACCACAAATTTTCCACCCACGAAATACTATCTAAACTTTGCCAAGGCATGCATAATGGCAAGCATCTCCTTATCATAAGTGGAATACAGTCTCTCATTATCTCTCAGCTTTCGGCTCTCAAAGGCAATAGGATGGCGATCCTGCATAAGCACCTTGCACCAATCCCAATCCCAAAGCATCACACTCTAAAATGAAGGGCCGTGAGAAATGGAAGAGCCAAAGCTGGACAGTACTCATAATTACCTTGAGCCTCTCAAATACCACCTGTGCCTCATCTGACCAACTGAATGCACCCTTCCGTGTAAGATCTGTCAATGGAGCTACCAACTGGGAATAACCCTTCACGAACCTCCTGTAATAACCACATAACCCTAAGAATCCTCGCAAGTCAGAGATATTCTTGGGTGGTGGCCAATCCTGCATTGCTGTATCTTCTCCTGATGAACCTTGACCCCATTGGCCCCAATGACATGCCCAAGATACAATATCTTCGTAAGCCCAAATTCACACTTGGACATCTTAGCAAACAAAGACTGAGTCTCCATTATGCTAAGTACCTCATCAAGATGCCTCAAATGTTCATCCCATGTCTGCTTTATAAATAAGAATATCATAAAAAAACACCAACACAAACTGCCTCAATTGCCTGTTGAAGAGATGGTTCATACATGATTGAAATGTAGCAGGTGCATTAGTGAGTCCGAATGGCATCACCAAGAACTCGTAGTGCCCATAGTGACATCTGAAGGCTGTCTTGTGGATATCCTCATCCCGAACTCTAATCGGTGGTACTTTGATTGAAGATCAATCTTCGAGAAATAGATAGATCCATGCAGCTCATCTAACAACTCATCAATGCGGGGAATGGGATACCTGTTTTTGATGGTTTTCTTGTTCAGTGCACGATAGTCAATGCACATCCTCATGGTCCCATCCTTCTTCTTTACCAACACAACTGAAGAAGCAAAGGGACTAGAGCTAGGACGGATGTGTCCCATCTCCAAGAGCTCTCTAATGGCCTTCTCTATCTCATCCTTGTATGTCTTAGGATGGCGATAAGGCGTAGTCATCACGGGCTTAGCACCCTCCTCAAGCTCTATAACATGCTCAAACCCTCTATCCGGTGGTCTACGGAGGAATGTCACCAAACTTTGAACGTGCTTATCCAGTATGGACTAGATGTCAATATGATAAGGCTGCTCATCGTCGAAGAAGATTTGGACGAAATGAAAAACTTTGGGCTGCCCATGCTGACCTCTCCATGTCTCACTATTGACTCCATCTGCGTCTTTGAAACAACTCTAGGCCACCTGTAGAAAGAGCCCGAAGCACAATCTTCTTCTTATCCACCATAAACTCGACTCCATCTGCGGAAATCCTGCACATATCGCCAAGGGACTATAACCCTTTGAATACCCAATCTTGTATCAATCTCACCAAGTCCAATAACATAGAAGGCATCGGTCGATGTATAGTCCCCCATCCCGAATACTAAGTCGTGGAATCCTCTTAGTGCAACCGTGATAGCAAATCCATCTGCCACCCGTACACTAAACCCATCAAATTCCTCAACCTGTAATCCTCGCTTCGCCGTGACCCCTCATCAATGAAGTTGTGCGTAGCTCACTTTCATCAACCAGGACAAACAATCCCATTTGTCCCTTAAGCACTCCCTTGATCGAAAGGGATGGTACCTAGAACGCTTTGAAAGTGTGGCAATAGTAACATCGGATGAATCGAATGCCTCACCTTCGCCAAGCTCTATTTGGGGCTGCTCCCCCTGTGCATCATGGTCACCGCCCTCATCCTCTACATACGTGCACTGGCGAGTGATCATTCTCTCCATCTGAAATCACCTCAATGAGATGCACCTTGCCTTTACGAGGCAACGATGTCCGAGCTCCCAATGGTCTTTGCAATGAAAGCAAAGCTTCCTCCTCCTTAACTCGTTACGAGTCTCTGATCCATCCGAGGAGGTGGTGCACTCTGCGGGGGCGGTAGATCGTTGAAATGGCCTGGAGCTCGTGGGAAACTTCTTATTGGGTGATAAGAAGTGGGTGATAGGAAGTGGGGGATGTGTCCAAGTCCAATGCCGTCTGAATGGCATCATGCAATGTCCTAGGCTTAAGAGCCTTGACCAATCCTCTCATCCTGTCATGGAGGCCCTCTATAAATAACATCACCACCCTCTTCTCAGGCATCTCTGGAACCATAACGGCTATCCGCTGAAATTCGTTGATGTAAGAATCAACATGTCCACTCTGTCTGAGCTGTGCTAAATCCCTGTAATATAACTCCACATCCTTGCGATCAAATCTTGCAATCAATCTATCACTGAAGTCCCTGTATGAATGTAGAAGCTCATGACCCTGCGTAACTAACCCATGGTGCCACCAATCATAAGCCACCCCCTCAAGGTGCAATGTAGTGAACTGTATGGCCTCCTGCTCCCTCATGGGTTTGAGGGTAAGGTAGGTGTCGAGCTTGTGAATCAAGCCACAGCCGATCTTTCCACTACCATCAAAGTGGAGAGGGTTACCTTATTGGTAACCTGCAAAGCAAATCTCTGCTGTTGTGCTCTAGGTCTCTATCTGTCTAGCCCTCATGTTGTCTCTCCTCGAGCACAATCCGTGGGAGGGAAATGCATCCCTCACATCTTTGTGACAAACTCCTCCACTCATCATTTGCGCATGATGATAGTATCGGGAAAGCTGCTTCGGCCAGTCCCCTCGATCTCGGTGGGTCACCTCTAGGCAAGAAGTTAGGCTGCATGGGCCTATCTGCCGTCCGTGTAGGTCTCCTCTCGTCTGTATGGGTATGCCTCCGCTCACGGCGTGGCGATCCCCTAACACTCCCAAGCTCTGAAGGTGATCTGCATGACCCTGAAGCTACGCGGCCGATACGGATCTATCCCTCCTGCCATGCCTGTCCCGCGGCCTATCCAGTGCCAACCTGTCCAAAGTAGTACCCATGCGCTCCATGGTCTGTAATAACTGCCTCTGTGTAGCTGCCATATCCCGAATAAAATTCCTATCTAGATCTGCATGTTCCTCTCGAGGAGGACTCTCAGGCCTCTCGCCCAAATGTTCCATTCCGTCACCTCCTGCAATACCAGCTTCGAGTCGTGTAGCCATGTCTGCGGGTGTAGTATCTATGTGTACTGTCCTCTTTGTGATGCATTCAAAGCTGATTTCTGTTTTAATACCGTGTTTGTTCCTTCCCACACAGGCTGGGAGGATACACTGCTCTAATACCACTGAAAGATCCCAAACCCGTTTTTGTCTGAATTTTTTTTTTTTTATATTATACTCGGGTATGGAGCTGAACTGGTAATATCAAATAAATCCATGAAACAACATTCTCACATTGCATAACAATTAAAATACAGCAAACTCCCATGCAAACCGGGTATATATAGAAATGGCGCCTAGGGTTTAAATGATTGATTTCTTCATTAATAACGTAGCCATACATTCAACTTTGATTTTTAATGATAAATAATTAGGGCAAACACAAATAGAAATCTGCAGATGGAATAATACAGATACTGCCCAAAACTCAACCAGAAAGAATCCAAATCAAATCGATTTGGTATATATATGTGGCTGAAATGTATAACAATAAACTATCATGAAAAATACCTCTGATAATGCATACATCAACTGTAGAACAAGTCGCCCCACTCTAGAAGTTGCCTGAATGCCCACTGCTGCAATTTATTTCTCTGTCTGAAGCTGCTGAAATGATAATAACCTGTGTAAACAATGAAGATTCCTGGGTGGAAGCTTCTCTCACTGCTCCTGGGGTTTCCGTCTGCAAGAGTAATAATCCAGAGGGTTTCCGTCCTTGGATTTTGTCTGCAAAAGCTCTGTGCTAACTGCTCTCTGAAAATAATAATAATAATCTGAATGAATCTCCCCAAGTCGCATTTTCTTTCATATAGCCAAAAACCCTTCCAAATATCCAAGTCGCACTTTTTGGCTAAAACCCAATAATTAATATTTAATTAATTATTTTGCTTTACTAAGTGGGTCACATTTTTGGGTTTAATTAATCATACCCAAACAAGTCGCACTTTTGGCTAGGAAGTGCATTTAAATAGTTTATTAATTTATTTAAATACCCTTTCCTAAGTCAAAGTCACTCAAACAGTCTATTAATTCATTATATGTGCTTTAATGATATTTTTCTTTAATTCGAGCACCATATAATAGAATAATAAACCGAAGTCACCCTTGAAAACACCCTTTTGGCCGTCGGGTAGACAAAACAGGCCAAAAGGTCTTCGACCGAACTAATCGAGAAAGAGGGACATTACGGTGCAAGGGAAAACAAGAAGCTATAAATAGAAGGTCGGGGTGAGTTATTCTTTTACCTTGCATTTGTGTTGAAGAGCTCTTGCAAACTAGGGCATCCTTGTGAAGAGAAGAATTTTTGGAGATTTGTGTGCGTAGGCATGCTGCAGAGAAGTGTGTTTTGGGTGTTACATCGTCTTGTGGAAGGAACGCTTTTTTACCAAAGATAGGGCATGGGATTTGGAGTTTTCGAGAGTGTTGAAGAGCTTTGCAAACTAGGGATCCTGAGAGAAGAATTTTTAGGGCACGGATTTTTGAGAGTGGAGAGGGAGTACATAGGCAGAGAAGTGTGTTTGGAGGATTCCGTGGGTGTTACATCGTCTTGTGGAAGGAACGCTTTCTAGGTTAGGGTTTGCAAAGATAGGGCATGGGATTTGGAGTTTTCGTAGAGGAAGCTGTGCAGGATCTAATGTTTAGGGCAAGAAGGAAGGAAGAGCTTACAAGGAAGACGAGAAGAAATGGCACCAAGGAAGGGATCTAATGTTTCACCGAAGACGGGGCAAGGGCAGAGCAAAGGAAAACTTGCCGTATCAACAAGTTTTAACGAAGAATGGTACGCGGAAATGCAGTACCCAGATGACATGTTAATGGGAATGGAGTGGGTTTCTCATGTGCGTAAGATGGCCATAAGCGATTATAACCACAGAATAAATACCACAGAAAAGGAGATAACGCTAGAGTTAGTTCGTTCGATTGGAGAAAGGACATAGGATGATAAGCCTGTTTATGATGACTCGGTGAAAACCACATTGGAGAAGGTAGACTCCTGCAACTCTATGAGTTGCCCTATTTTGGTAAACCTAACAGGTTGTACCAGTGGTTGATGTCACGCGTACATGAGGATTATTTCTACTTTGCAGGAAGAAGAATGTGCCTAACTGCCCAGTTGATTTCAAAGTACACTAGACTTATATGCACAGGAGAATCAATGGAGGATGATTTGGATGACAAGGACGCCGTCAAGGAGACAATCTGCAGAGTACAAGTATAAGAAGGGTTTGCGCTACTTTGACATTAGCAAGATCACAAACCCAACTATGAAGATGGTCATGCATCTACTTACCAAGCTAAATGGATAGGAGCGCTGGACGAGTGAACAAGAGATGGTTGAACATTTGCAAGAAGATTTCAAAAGGAAAAATCTACAACCTCTTGGCCTTCATTGCGGAGGAGATTATAGATGCGGCGCGTGATGGAGATAAGATTATGTATGGTAACGTTCTCCTTACCATTGTGTTTTCAGATATTGGAGTGCCCGATGGGCCAAACAGCTATGTATGGGAATACCCTGATGAGAACCCCTCCCTCGCAAAGAGGTTCGAATCCTACACTTGTGACTTGATGACTACACCATACAAAGCGCGCTTAGAGAAGTGGTATAAGCGAATGCGCGATGCATTCGAGGCAAGAATGGAGAATCCTGGAGCAACTACCAACCTTGGTGGATGGTGAGGCTGAGTTCAGTTGTATACCAACACTTCTGCATAGGTAGATTTACTTTGACTGATGGAACAAAAGCCCTGGTGTAAACTACCCTTTTCCTTCACAGCGTAGTACTTTCAAAGTGCGGTCAATAGGTTCAAGGAGGCAAAGAAGTTCAAATTTGATCTAAGTGAGGTAGATCAGGATTACCGCATGCTGCACCAAAGTCTAGTTTACCCTAAGAAGCATGCATATGTGGAGAAGTATGTCTCCCATGAAGTAAATATGATGAAGCCTTGTGTCAATTCCTATTGCAGGTAAAACAACGACAAGGGTGTATATCCACTTGAGGCCCAAGTTCAAGAAAGTTGTGTACTTGGAGGATGATGTATCTATCCCAGAGGATCCTACCTTGAAGAAGGGAACAAAGAGAGAAAGAGTAGAGACCACAACAAGCAGGGCGCCGAGTGCATGTACCGTTCAGACTATAGTAGCGCAAGAGTCAGGCGCAGGACAAGTACCTACACAAGGAGAAAGAAGTCTCCTGTTAAGGAAAAGATGCCAGAAAAAGAAGAGTCCTTGTGTTAGAGGAGTCCCCAATGAAGAAGAAGCAGAAGGTGGTGTGAAGCTTAGACTCGAGGAGACAAAGAGCATGAAGGGTGATGATTCTGAGGAGGATGAAGAGCACGATGAAGGTAAGAGTCCCCCTGTTCATGATGTGCATGAGTCTGATGAAGAGCACGATGAAGGTAAGAGTCCCCTTGTTCATGATGTGTATGAGTTTGATGAAGAGCAGGATGATTATGAAGAAGGCGCTCACAATATGGGAGGTAGTGAGGAAGAAGTGGGGACAAATGCGCAGAAGACCCCACCCTTGGCCGGAGAACAATTGGAAGATACAGTGGAAAGGGAAGTAGTAAGTATCATTTAGAACTTGGTGGAGCAAGAAGTGGAGCGCAACGTCGATGAAGTGTTTGAGGAAACAAAGGATAATGCGAGTGTAGGGAAAGAGTATGAAAGCATGGGCGGAGATGCCAACCGGGTAGTAAGTTTCCCCAAAGCAACGCGCACAAGTGGAAAGGGCATAGTAGCGCCGCAGAACATGCCATGACTTACATCAATGATCTAAACAAGGTAACTGCGTGCGCGTTTCCAAAGCATAGTGCCCACATACCAACTCCTCGCTTGGTCTTCTTTTGATGAAGAGAGTGTGTACCCACGCACAAGGAAAATGCTATCCTGGGCTTTTGAGTCCCACGTTGATGAGCCCGAGTTTGAGGTTAATAGTGGTGCATTGATGAAGACACCAGATGCCAAGGGAATAAACCCTCTTGTGAATGCCCAACAATAATCGTTGGATGAGCAAGTTTGCAACGTGCTCAACAAAGTGTCGGTGGAGGTGGAAGCAAGACTTTTTGGCAGAAATGATAGAATAAGAGTCTTGGAGGATGAGCTTGAGAAAAAGAATGAGGAGATCATTGAGAGGGATAGGGAGATAAAATAGAAGGAATTGATCAATGTGCAGTTAAGGTGTGAGCTGAGGGATGAAAAGGCGAAGGTGCATGAAGTCTACAAGAAGGTAGAAGTTATTTCAAATGCCATTATCTTAAAGCACCCGGACCTAATCCCTCCTGAGCAAAAATACGAGTCGACCATGCACTTGCTTGGAAGACTTGACGCGCATACTCACCATGGAGAGGCAACCACTTGCATTGGAGTCGGCAGAAGAGGTGATGACGCACTGCAGAAGGAAGAAGAAAAGTTGAAGTTTGGGGAGACAATAACTCGGTACTCCGAGCTCCTTGCCTCAGTGAAGACCGTGACACAAATGGCCGAAGTTGTGTATGACAACTGTGGCGATAAAGATAGAGTAGCAAGCATATTGGTTGCTAGCCATGAGGCGGATCTGAAGGAGTTTCAAGAGAAAAATAAGGGCAATAAGGCGGAGCGAGATAAGATCTTGGCAGAGGTCGAGAAGAAATCAGAGGTGATCGAAACCTTGAGGGTTTCAATTAAAAATAAACTGAAGGAATTGTACCCTAAGTCACTCACAGGATGGACGCGCTGGGCGACCTTAGCAAGCAAATGGAAAACATCGTAGATATGCTAAAGGCTAAGGGAGATGAGCTAAGTTTTGATGAGGTTAGCGCGTTGGTGGGTGATTTACTTCAACATGCGCAGGTGAGGTAGATGTTTGGGATAAAATTGAAGCATTCGAAGAGAGACTTCCCACTCCTCATGCAGCAGTAGCAGGATCCTTCTATTCTTCCATTCTTTATTTAATTGCAGATTATTTCATTTCTCCTACTCTTTATTCTTTGGTGAAAGAGCAGAGTGTTTCGGGGACGGATAACACGTGTAGTGTGGGGTAATGTTGGGTCCTGAATTGACTAAGTCCTAAGGCAGAAGGAGCGTGCGCGCACAAGGCAAGTAGGAAGGCGCTCAAGGAAAGGCACGCGTGGGAGAAGAGGTTGGCGCGCGGAAGCAGAAGAGGGTTTGGGGACTTAGCCGCATTTCGAAGGCGATATCGCAGGAGAAACACACGAGGGCTCGAGTAGGCGTGATGAATGGATAAGGTTCTAGCCTAGAGCCTTGGAGGCCAAGAAAAGAATATTCTACGAAGGGAATATTCCAAGGAGGATCATTACAGTTAGTGGAGGCTTTTGCAAGCTGGCATAAACACTTGATCATGGAGGACCACACTTCCACTTGGCATGCGATCTGCTTATGGGTGAAACTATGGTGGTGGATCCAGATTCTATTTAAGGGAGTGCTTGGGTCCAAAATAAATAGAGTTAGAGAGTTGGAGAGGCGACGAAGTGCTGCAAAAATGCTTGGTGTCCCTAGATTTCACCCTGAAATCTGGGACTACCCATTTGAAAAAAAAAAATCGTTCTTTTTAAAATAACGGGTCTTTTTGTGTTTTTATTGCCAGAAGATGTTTGTATTATGTTAGGATATTCCTAGTGTATCATATGAGCCAATTTCGACAAATACCTAGATGCCCAAACTCATTTTATCCCTCCACCAAGTTTTGTCTGCGGGAAATTTTTATTTAATTATTTATTAAATAAATAGTGCCCGTTTGAAGTAAATTGTGCTCCGGTTGAGTCTGTTGCGATTTTGCATGCCAGTATTCACTTGTCTCATTAGGGTTTTCACCAGGAATGAATTCAGGGCATTGTCTGCAACTTCTGGCAACGTTTTTCGCTTTTATTTATTTCTTTTGCGTTTTTCTTCGGTTTTCTCCTCGGTTTCTCTGTGAAATTCCCCTAGGTCAATTCCTTCGCTAGTATAGTTTGTTTTCTTGCCTAGAGTATCTGGAGATCATCTACGGTTGCCGCACTAGAAGGAATCAACCTCAGAAAGCAAGCTTCTAGTCAAAAAAAGATGAAGTCATGCACAAAAAGCCTCTCCTAGGCAAGTCGCATTTTTTGGAATAAATGGATTTTATGAAAATAAGAAAAATATTGCCATCAATGCATAGAGCTCGAGAAGATATGCACTTTTAGAGAAAACGACACCTAAAACGGAGCCACGGAATGAAAGTTACGGCACATGCAAGTTTTTGTTGCTACATCTTCCGGACCCTTTCCAAAAATGGCAAATTTTATTCCATTCTTGTGTTTTCTTCACCAAAAATCCAAAAAAGGAAAGAAATGTTGTTTTTATGCCAGTCGCAATTTTCAAGGCTGCCTTCCGCGTCCAGTTTCCACGCTGCCCTAAGTGACGAATTCTCATGCAATTTTAAAGGCAAAAGTCACAATGCAAGTCGCACTTTTGGAAAAGAGCTATCTTTCATGCAAGTCGCACTTTTTTTAAGGAAGACTTTAAGCTGCCAGTGGGAATTTTGGCAGTGGCAGGCGGCGGGAATTTCTTACCTGCCTAGCAGGGTAATTTTTCCCATGAAGTCAAAGTCACTTAAGTTGCAATGGGAATATTAGAGGTGGCAGGCAGGCGGGAATTTCTTACTTGCCTTGTAGGGTAAAAATTCCCATTATAAAAGAAAAATCACTTAAAGCACCGACGGGAATTTCTTACCTGCCTGACAGGGTAAAAATTCCCATTATGAAAGTCAAATCACTTAAGTGGAAGAAGGGATTTTTAGAGCTGCAATGAAGGGTGAAAATTCCCATCAGAAGTTGACTTCTTATTTTTAAATTTAACCTTGCCAAAAAGTGCGACCCACCTTGGGTGAATAAAATGCATTTAATAATATTTATTAATGTTTATTCACCCAATTTTGGCGCCATAAATAGAAGGAAAGTCAATGCATGAAGACAAGCCAAAGTGAACTGAAGGTAGCATGCTAAAAATAAATAAATTAAATTTATTTAATGGCAACCAACAACATGCAAAAATAGGCACCCAATTTGGGTGAATAAACATCATTGTTTATTAATTAATTGCCAGGAATAGGGTGGAAAATTATTAGAAATAGAATGTTGAGGGTTATATAAGCATGGGCTGCCATAATGAAGATGTAATTAATTCTTTTTGCAAAGGATTGCAGCCCGGACAGTTTTGGCGCCCAAGGAAGGAGGATTTTTGCATCAAAAAGTGTTTTTCATTGCTGGAAAGCTTCAAAGTTTGGTGCCTAGGGTTGGAATGGCTTGATTTTTGTTGTGACAATTATCTGCATGTTGGTATAAGTGCTCTGGTGAATTAAATAATATTTTTGCTTGCTTTGCATGCAAGCAAAACCTCAAATTTTAGGGCAGCAAGCTTTATATGCAGATTTTGGTGATAAAAATCAAGTATTCATGCCATGGACTCCATCTTTGTCTGAATAAATTGTAGGTATTCATCACAGGTGCTCATATAAGTGAAAAGTTCAAATCAATGTCAGATACATTGAATATATCTTTTGAATCTAAAGAAATTGTCAGATCTGCACAAATTGATCCAATTACAAGGGATTCTGGCAAAATTAAAAGAAAAAGAGCTTAGACAAAGATTGTTCCAGCCATGATAAAGCATGATGAAAGAAAAGGATCAGCAGAATCATGCATAGCTTCCAGATTTGTTGAAGTCAATGATATAAACATAGGCCCTAAACCTATCACCGATTTAATTGACAGATCTAGATCTCATAATTGCAAAGGCTTCCGGCAAAAATTCATCCTCTTGTTTCTAACGCAGCCCGTGTAGAAGTCAATGCATGGAGAATTCCTTCCAGGATCTTGTGCATGTGCTCCCAATCTTCTAGTTGAAACCTCCATTGAATTTACCTGTACTTTCCTTCACCCGAGTGCTTTCCAGAATTTTTAATTGCTCATATGCAATTAAAAAAAAAAAAGGTGATGAGTTTTGCTTGAATTATTTATACAAACATTGCATTGATGCATGTACTGAAGAATAACTGCAAAAGCTTCAAGGATAAGAGGGAAGACAAGTCAAAGGCAACACCCGTAAGCAAAATCACAATCAACCGCTTCCAGATCCAGTTTGGTGAGAATCAAAGGCAAAAGAATCAACTGCATGTAAAATATGGAAAAAGGAACAAGACTGGAAGTGTTGCAGCTTTCTTCTAATCTCTTTTCCTCTTTCTTCTTTCTCTTATTTCCTCCGACAAAGTAATTGAGTGATCAATTAAATTATAAAACTTAAGTGATCGGTTTAAAAGCCATTACTTGAAGAAGTCAATTACTTGGAAATAGGTGGCATACATGCAAAATAGAAGGTTCTATTTTCAGTTATAAATCATGCATGTCATGTAAAGAGGAATTTGAGGAGGGAGATTGCCAATTGTTTCCTTTTCGACTTCCACATGTGTCAATTCACTAAAGGCTTCCTATTTGTAATTTCCCCTCTACATGTTATAAGTAGAGGAAGAACCTATGGGTTAAAAGATGAGAATTTGTAAGCAACATTCTTGTGTTCCAGACTTTGTGTTGAAACCCCTGATAGCTATTTGAAGCAGAGGAATAGAAAGGAGCATATTTCCGGAGAACTTTGTGTCAACGGTGCATTTTGTTTCTAACTTTTGTCTTAGATCTATTCATAAACTTTGCGTTATTCTAGATCTAGATCTGAAAGTTCCCTTTGCTTATAATTTTGTATGTTAATATCTATCTGTTCTATCTATGTGCATGCAATCAACTTTGTAATCTATTGATTGGGTTGCACATCTTCCCTCTTTCTTTCTTCTTTTTCTGCTATTTTCTTCTTCATCAGATATTTTCTTTCTTTAACAATTGCTTACATGCTGCAAAACTATACAACCATGGTTCATGAGCTACATGGTTAAAGTAATACCCACAAATAGATACTAGCATATTTAAGCGACAAATCTTACGGGAGCCTCACTTTGGTAAATGAGGGAGATTTATCTCATGACGCCTAGGTTTTCAGCTATGGAGAAAATCTAGCTAACAATGTTGTTACTAAGCATATATGTATGCACTCGGAGTGTCCGAACAAGGGTTGTAATGGGAAAGTATAGCTAGGATCTCTGTTTCTGATAGTTTTGTAGGGCTGGAATGTTATTTCATGATGTATATGGTCTGAGATGACCCCGTTTGATGTAATATAGCTAGAAACGAATTTAATCCTCTTCATAATAATGGAAACATGTTTTGCTAAATCCTCTCTTCCTCTTCCACATGCTCTTCCTCGGGACGAAGATCTACCTCCGCCTCTCCACACATGATTGTGCATCACTATGCAAAGTTCCACCTATGTGCAAGAATTTTCCTTTTCCTTGTGGGTTTCTCTATTGTCTTTGGTACAACTTCTCCTCCTTCAATGCAATCGATAGGCTTCCTCCACGATATCAACCTAACCATATTGAGTGAATGGAAAATCACAATCCATTGGGATACTTTGTTGGGCCCCGAGTTGACTAAGTCCCAAGGCGGATGAAGTGTGCGCGTGCAAGGCAAATAGGAAGGCTCTCAAGGAAAGCGCGGGGAGAAGGGGTTGGCATGCAGAAGTAGAAGAGGGTTTGGGGACTTAGCCGCATTTCAAAGGCGGTATCGCATGAGAAACATGTGAGGGCTCGAGTAGGCGTGATGAATGGATAAGGTGCTAGCCTGTAGCCTTGGAGGTTAAGAAAAGAATATTCCACGTACGGAATATTCCCAGGAGGATCATTACAGCTAGTGGAGGCCTTTGCAAAGTGGTATAAGCACTCGATCATGGAGGACCACACTTCCACTTGGCATGCGATCTGCTCATGGGTGAAACTATGGCGGTGGATCCAAATTCTATTTAAGGGAGTGCTTGGGTTCGAAATAAACAAAGTTAGAGAGTGGAGAGGCAACAAAGTGCTGCAAGAATGTTGTTACTAAGCATATATGTATGCACTCAGTCTGAACAAGGGTTGTAATGGGAAAGCATAGCTAGGATCTCTGTTCAGAGTAGTTTTGTAGGGTTGGAATGTTATTTCATGATGTATATGGTCTGAGATGACCCTGTTTGATGTAATATGGCTACTGTAAACGAATTTAATCAATATATGGAGCTTTGTCTTGTATATTTGTGTCCATGGACTAAACCCTAGTGTGTTTTCATGTTGTTATAGATCAGATCTAGTTTCTTTTGCTTAATACAATGTTTATTTCCATTGATGGTACATCGTGTCTGAATCTGGTATCTGTACTTTCTATTCTTGAGTGAATGCATATGTTTCTGCCCCTGCACCCCATCCTCCATTATGCTGTTGTGATGTTTATGTTTATCTCATGGAGCATTTCTACTTAGAACTTGATCCACTACCTCTGTATTAGATGAACTGCATGTGTTCTTGCTCTGCAAACCTTTCCTCCATTAATGGCGGAACATTCTCACAAGGCTCACATAAAGGAGGGGCTCGATGCCTTGCGCGCCTCCTGCGCGCGCCTCGGGTGAGCGCCCAACACTTGGGTGATAGGCCGGCATGCTTGGGGTTAAATGAAAGATTAGAGGATAGAGGTAAATGAGACTACATACCTTGAGATCTTTTTTGCGTCGTCTTGCACATGTCCTTCATTGATTTTGAGTGATAGAACTCGTCGGTGTAGTTATTCATACTCGGTTCCTTCGATGTAGATTCTATAATTGCTTGAACAAATGGGACTGGTAATCTACGAGGATGAACTTAACCTTCAGCTATGTCACTCTTCTATCCCACCTCTTAAGCTTGTCTTTGCCTCATTGTACTCTCTCGTTCGCACATGATCCCACCATAAGGATGCATGTCCTTTCATCTTGGTACTCACGGATCTCACCGTTTTGTTATCTTCTACACCTTCATACTTGAATTATTTCTCCATTTCTACAATCCAGTGGATAAGATCTTCTAGATTTAAGTTCCCAGAATAACACGAAACTTTTATATCGGCTTGCTTTCAATCCTCATGATTGTGCTTAAGAATCGATCCTCTTTCTCATCTACATGCTCTGCTGCAACTTCTTGATCTGCTGGTTCTCTCACCTTACATTCATCACCTGTTTCATCTTCATGAACGACAACTCTGCGTTGCATGGTTTCCATAGCCTCCAAACAGGCTTGCATTCCTCTAATCACAACAACTAAGTCTACAAGTTTTGGCGCTCTGTTTACTCTGAATGCCATTTTTGCTCACAACCTTTCAATCAACAAGATTCTACGACCTTACACCTTCTAACCAACTACTCAAAATGCTGGAGATTTCTGCAACTACCTTCTACCCACAGCCTGGTATCGAAAGCAATAAATCTCAAGATGACTTACACAACCTAGATTGATGTCTATATCAATCTTTCCAGCAGGACTTCCAAATCCTTGTGTTGATATTAGAACTGATGCATCATGATCAAGTTTCCCAAATGAAGGGATTCCTTATACCATGCAACCATCGTCAGAGTTGGTGCCCACTGAAGCAAAATCTCATGCACAACTATTAACAAGAAAACAAAGAAAGTTTCTTTTTTAATGTAAGTAAAAAATTAAAATTATGTAATTAGGCACAATGATTTTACACTCCAATTATAGCCTTATGACAAGATCGCAACAATTCTTGTAAGAATTCTAGTCTTAGACCTATTCTAAGCTTGCAGACTTAGTGAAGCTTCGCCGAACCACCTTTGGCTCACACTTTTAAGGACAATTTCGACTCCTTAAATTGGAATTCATCCTCTCTCATGGTCCTTCACTCTAAAATGGCAAAGTGTTCAAGACTGCAAGACTAGTCCCTTTACATTTTCACAACTCCCTTCTATTTATAGGATTCATAGAGCTCGGTAGGACAACAAGACGCCTTTAGCAAGAAAAGGTTCCTATGCGAGATGATTCCTCGGCTGCCTCTTAGGGCCATTGATCGACTTCAAAAGTTCCCCTCTATTGGATTGAACTCCATCGGATCATTCCATTTGTCCCTAACCAAAATAGACGGATCGAGAACCACATGTATCCTCTACTAATTGTATTGATGTTGATAGCTGATCTTTTCGACACATATATCATCATTGAAGCGAATGGGAGTGGTTGTTGGGGTTAGCACATCGGTTGTACAAACAATATATCAAATCTAAGCATACATGCAAATAAAAGCGGATATTCTACTAGAAGAAATATACAAAACAAGAGACATAAATCAACACCAGTTAAACGTGGTTCACCCAAAGTGTGGGCTACATCCACCAAGAAACAAGCCAATTTATTATCCAAAGCTTTGACAAGATATACTGATGAAGATTTACAATCTTCCACACCTCTCAGATGTACAACACTTTCTTTCTCTCAAGCTTTTGCTTCATCACCAAGAATTCTCTCTCTCACAAACTTTTTAAGTTCTTTCTAATTCTTGTTAATCATCACTTCTAAACCCTAGCTTTTATGCTTATATAGTCGTTTATAGACTCGGGGCACTTAGCCATGCAATTACAATCAATAGAAATACTTTAATGCTAAAAATAGATCTAATTCCCGAGAGTTAATTAAAACATCTCTTGCACAGTAATCGATGCCGGTTAGACCTAACCGCGCTAGGTTCCTCCCTTGCTCGACCGATGCGGTCGGACGACCGATGTCGGTTTCTCTTTAACAGGGAGGACGGTTTGTATTTTCAAAGCAAGTTTCCATTGCATGCTAAAGCTCAAGTAATTGATCTCAAAACTCGGCAAAGAAGGGTTACGTAGGAATGTGGTATTCTGCGGTGTTGACAATGTTCGACACCTTTAGCGAAGGTAACGTGGCATTGGGCAAGCTTTTGTGACATTCCTAGTGTTGCGCAACTTGGGGTAAGATTGCACGACATTGATAGTATTGCAAGCCTTGGATAAGCCTTCATGGCATTCATAGTGTTATGTGGCTTCGATAAGCTTTCATGGCATTGAAATCTTGTGCGACTTTGGACAAGCTTTTGCGAATTCCGCAAAATGACTAAGAAAATGGGTCTTTGCACGGCTTGCTTAAGAGTGGCGCGGGGTTGCACAAATCTTTATTTGCTAACTCTAAATATTTTTGGGTGCCTTGCAACACGTGCGTGAACCACTGGATGCTCTGCATCACATTGACTCTACACAAATAACTAATTTTTTACCAAGTAGTTGATACTAACTACTCACATAATGTGAGTATTAACAAGATATTTCTGCATTCCCCCCGTTAGTACGAACATAAGGAAAGAGAACATTATACGCATTGATGGAGGGGAACACATCAACCAATACAATAAGTAAATACCAACATTAGTTTGACACATTCTTTGACAGATGGGAATACTTCAACCGTTCCATGGATGGGAATACATCAACCAATCAAACAAGGATAGTGGGAATGGATTCACTACAACTCGCATTGCTACTCTGATCCAAAGCACACACTCTCAGGACAATGAACAATGAGATCAGTCGGATTGAACCTTATTGATTTTTACAACATATATAGTATTATTCACTAGAAGTTTGGCATGGGCCGCCACTTTTCTTCTCAAATATGCTCTAGTTGGCTACGCCTCATCGAAAGCGGTAAAAACCAACCAATGGGACAATATCCTCACTATGTCTTTAGTGGATTCGGGTCACCTTCTTGAATCCTGTGTTTGTTGCGATTGTAGGTGATCGTTGCCACTTGATTACGAACAACAAAAATTGTCTCTAGTGCCATTGGACACCATTATTTGCTTTAGCCTCTTTGCGCAGGATACTAAATCGTATAGAATCGAAGTATCTCACAATTGCCATTGACACTGCAATTCTTGAGATTTGTAGTTATTTGGGCTTATTTTGATTTTCCACAACATTGATATGCGCGGTCTACGAGTTAGAAGCGAACTTGAGGTTGTTGATGGGCCTCCTTCCTCCGTTTCCTCCAGCCTCTTGTGGAATGTTGGTCACTCAACAAGATGGATCTTAAAGCTCAATTGCTTGTTGTTTTTAGGAACAAATACCCCATAGGATGACAAATTTGATTGGATGTCGTGTTAGCTTTATTATTGCATCCATACAAAGAAAACATTTGACATTTTTGACTTTGACAACATATCTTTGCTATTACAAGACAAACTCTAACTAGATTGGTATGCCCAACAACCACTTATTTTCTTATTAAAAAATAGCATTGGTATCTAAACTCAACGATTTTAAAAACCTAAACACATACTAAAAACAACACTTGACCAAGATTATAAACAAATAAATAAACATTAATTAACAATGACTCATGACACATCTAATCTAGAGACACAATAGTTGTGACCATAGTTCGCATACTCTTCTTCCACAAATATTCGACAAACCCTAAAAAAATTGACTCGCAAAAACTCGGCAAGACTTGGTGAATATTCGGGAATATTCGGCAACTTAAAAAATACGCAAATTTCTTTAAAAACATAAATTTTATGCAAAATATGCTACAAAATGTATCAAATGAGTATGTAAAATGTTAGAAAATTGTTTTCTATTAGATTTGAATACAAATACAATACAATATCACATTATCATGCGAATGCAACCACCGATCGATAAGTCTATGAATTTATGATGATTGTCATTGGAAATTATCATAATGAATTTCACATTTATGCAAGTTATAATTTACAATAATTTACATTTTCCTCTTCCCGTTCTAGAGAAATCTTGAGGGTCTATTTCCTCTACTAGTCCTCACAGTAGGTTGCGTCTCCTCGCTCCTCCTAGAAGGCTGCGACTGTGGCCAACCTGGTAGTAGACGGCGGTGGCTCCTCTGCTACATGTTCGACATCACCTCCAAAGATGTCATCCAATACAATATCTTTTGTTAGTGCTTCTCCCTCCATAGCTTCCCTCTCGAAAGAAGCAATCTCATCCTTTATGAACATAGGGATTTCGTCTTCTTGCCCAATTCACTCGTTGTATGGATCAATCTCATCCAAATCAATAAGTTTACTGCGA
Organism: Taxus wallichiana var. yunnanensis; assembly: GCA_018340775.1. NCBI lineage: Eukaryota > Viridiplantae > Streptophyta > Pinopsida > Cupressales > Taxaceae > Taxus > Taxus wallichiana. The sequence goes on from CM031238.1 coordinate 363,355,093, forward strand.
TGTGGTCTCCACTTGTTTTTGTGTGAAGCCGAGATTGTATTGCACAAAAACCAAGTCATTGAGGCATTTTTGAGTCAATTTGTTGCGCTTCTTCATGTGAATGGCCTCAAACAAACTCTAATTGCATTCACATCCAAAAGCACTACAAGGTTGAGATAAAATTCGAGGGCTAGCTTTTGAATATGTGGGGTATTTCCTCCCCAATCCTCCCACCAAGAACTTACAAACAAGATAATCAAAAGTTTATAAGTAATTAATAAAATTAAATTTGTAACTTGTAACATATAAGTAACTTAGTAAACATTCTAATTTTTATTACCTGGTGACTGCGTGGTTCTCCCTCGGATAACTAACATCGAAGAAAAGAGCCTCCCCCTAACATGCTTGTAATTCTGCAACTCTAAAATAATGAGGTCCCTCGTCTCAACCTCTAGTATCATCCTCTCAATGCATGTTGAAAGGCCCTCAAAACCTCCTCGTTCACATCTGTGAAGCCATCAAAGAAGAAAAACTGGGGTTGAGGTAGTACCCCACTGCATGAATAGGTTGATGGAGTTGATTGTTCCACCTTCGATCAATTGTCTCCCAAAAGGGACCAAATTTGGTGATATCCCCATATAAGAGTTTTGAATGGCCTCTTTGGCCCTATCCATGGCCTCATAAATATACCCCATAGGATTTCGCTCCCCATCAATCAAGCACAAAACCCTCACCGACTCTGACACCTACACACAAATTAAAATTTAAAGTTACAAACTTACAAATAAAGTAAATAAGTAAATAACAATATATTTATAATTTAACAAATTAAAATAAAGGAATCGACTTGAAATATAAATTGAAGTTTGAAATTACCTTGATGATCTCTATAGCTCTCTTTGTAAAAGACATCATCAAAAACTATCTTTGCAATCCTCTCTTCATCAACTTTCTTTGAATATTGTGAGTCTAGCTATGCTTGATTCACAAACATTCGCTTTAATGATGACAACAAACTAGAAATACTTTGCAACGTCAAGAAGTTAGTTCTGAAACCTTGTGACTTCGGTTCGCATAGGCTCTTTCCCCTTGGTGTGTTCTCTCATCAAGCTGAGAACCCAAGGGTGATTATATATGTTCTTGGTTATGTTTCTTGCATCTTTTATAACGGCCTCACACAATCAATTTCGCATATCCTCTAAAAGTGATAGATGCTTCTTCCGTAGTAGTCTCCCAACCGCCACATATCTTTGTTGCATTGTTTGTGAGAACTTGCACAACATTTTGGATACCATCTCTAATACGACCTTCTCTAACATAAAACTCAAATTCTTTGCATTTTTAATTATGTTAGAGGCTGATCTGAAAGAATGGTGCATTTGTATTTCTGTCATTGCTTCTTTTGATCTTTTAGGATTGTTGTTGCATCTGCAACTGCACCCTTGAACAATTTCTCACTCAAGTCTTTTGGAGAGGGTGCTTTGTATCCTTTCCCTATGCAATTCACAATGTTGTTATCAAGTACTCCCAATAAAGACTCTTCACCATATTGAAGGGAAGGTTGTTGTAGTACCAAAAATTCACACATGCTTTATCTACTTCCTTGTGCGCATCCTTGTTCCAGCTTGTACCTTGCAGCGAAGGTTGTGCCCCAGGTATGTTCCTTGGTACAAAAAAGTTATGTATCCCTTTGCTCGAACTCGATGAAGCAAATGTGCCTTTTCCGGTTCGTATGTGTGGACCGTGAGTAGAGCCCACAATCGTTTCCGTATCGTCCTCTGAATCTTCGCCATTCCAGGTCTAATGGATTTTGCTATTGTTGCATGCATCCTTTCCCTCTCTAGTTTCTTCTCCTCCAGCTCTGCCTTCATCTCTCGTTTTGCCTCTTTTGTAACATTGGGACATACCACAACGTCCCGACAAACAATACATGCAAGATGATACTTTAGGCGATTGATGCCTCCAGAAAACATTTTTTGCGCAGAAATTGCTAGACTGTTTCGGTATGGTAGTACGATATCTTTGAAAACGACAACTTTTTAAAAACCTCGGGTGCAATACGTTGTAGGGTACGTTTGTTTATATATAATAAATATGTAAATAAATTTAAAGAAACATTTGCATACTTATTGAAATTTAACATTCATCCAATCATTCATGGAACATGAAAACAAATTTCAAATACTTTGAGAATTGAGACTTGAGTTTGTATTGATTCATAAAGCTCAAAACATAATATTTAATAACTTAATACATTCAAGTTCTCAACTTACTTCACTTTCAGTTTTCTTGGGTTAAAAGCATAGAACGTATCATTTAGATGATCCTCAAAATCATCTTGATGGATGACACTTGTAGCTCCACTCCCACTAGCTCCACTTTGCCAAAATATGAGTGTGTGAATTAACAAGAGGGTGGATGTATAAATAGGTTTTTGGGGGTGTCTTTTAGGGTAAAATTAGGGTTAGGTTATGTTCTTTTTAAGTTAGTTTTTTTTTAAAACAATTTTAAGTTGAAAATGGCGGAACTTTGGAGCGGGTATCTGCAGGCATGTACTTGCAGCCTCGGGTATGGATTTTTGTACACTGAGATGTACCCGAGGCGTATAGGTACGTACATTTAGTGTACCCGTATTGGGAGTTTTGTACACGAGGCATATAGGTATGTACATGTAGTGTACACTGCACCTGCAGTACATATAAGGCCTAGTACAGGGGGTTCCATGCGTTTGGGTAGTACAAAGAAATTACAAACCACTTTTCCTTGAACTGCTCCACGTACACCATATTTCCAAGCAATGGTATGGGCGTTAGCGGGAATGGTTCCTGCTAGTGATGCTGACCTAGATGCCGAACTTGATGCCGATGATGCCATTGGTAAGCTCTAATCTGCAACACAATGTACATTTAAAAATTAAAAAAACGTAAACTTAATTAAAAATTAAAAAGGTGGCTTTATAATCCATTTTAACTGTAATTTCAAATTTGAAATTGTAAATCCTATGAGCAAGAATACATTCTTAAAAAGAAATTAAAATAATATTTACAAAATTACAACAATACATTCCGACAATTTCATTCATTAATGACGATGTCACGAATCCACGATAAAAAACATGAATAAATTAATAAAAAAACTTACCTCCGGCTCCAAATGACTATTAAAAATTTAAAATCATTCACAATTAAATTGAATGCATTTAAAATTACAAAACATATTTGGATACAATATGAATATATAAAATTTAAATAATATAGAACGAATTTGCGAAAAGAATTAAAAAAAAAACTTACCTCCAAATGCAATTCTTCAAATTTGCTCTTCGAATTTGCTATAAAATCCCTTCAACTCATGCAATGCATGCTCAATGGCTGTGTGATAAAAAATGAAGGGGTGTGTTGCCTTAAAAAGAGAAATTGCAGTGTATTTTCAGCGTTTTTCCCATATTTCATTTCTGTTCTGCATCTGATGATTTTTATGTACAAACTCGCCGAATATTCAAGCTGAATATTGGCGAGTTTAGCCAAGCAGTTATAATGGCGAATATTCGTTTTTCAATGATTTTGGCGAGTACTCGCCGAGTTTGCTATGGTTGTGACTATGACTAGACACAATACTTTATAGACTCAAATTAATTAAAAAGAGACTAACGACACTATTAGACTATAGACAAATAACACTGATGTTGTAAGCTATATTAAACCAAAAACTTAATAAAAATATGAAACCTTGAAAACTACACACTTATCTAATAAAATGTCATCAAATTTAAAAAAAAAAAACTTTACAAGAAACTTTATTGAAGCCTTATAGCTTTTAAGCTATTTATGCTACATTTCTGACTGCAGACTTTGCATGGCGAGACACATAGGGAGATGATCGCATGGAAGTATGCTGACATGCATGAAGATTGGCAAACCAAGATTATGTTGTCAACACTCGCCAGAGGGTGCATTAGCATATAGGCGTGTCACGTGAGGGACAAAATGCACGATGCAACATAACAAAACAGAACAAGTGTGATTGAGCTTGAAGGATCAAAAGCTTGTCAAAGCATAGACAGACCAAATAATATAACAAAAATCCAGATACTGATGGAACGGATCTGGTAGATGAATGTGCGTCTCAATAGGCAGATTCAGATCTGTAGATGCTTGAATCAACACAATTATTGCATGGCAATTTCATGGATCTTGATTACACAAAGATGATTAGGAGCACACAGAACCGAATTTGCCAGAATTCATCAAACTGGTTGCACACAAGGGAATGTTTGACTATTGGGCGACACTCAATCAATTGGCAAGTACGTTGACATCCATAATGCACAAGACAATCATCACATAGACAGGAAGACACATGGGTTTGGTAGATCAACTGGAAGTGCTAGAGGGCTGCTGACAATGAAGGGCATGAGTGGATTAAATCTGTACACTGAGCAGATGCACAAACATGGAAATGGTAGAATTTATTTGCCAATAAACGGTATTTTAACTCATACAAAATCACCTTAGTATTTGCCAACAAGACAAAACTAATCTCACTAAAAATATTTATAAATTCTTGATCAAGGAAAGGCTCATAAATTCAGGGCAAAAATACAAGTATGACACTGCCCCTTTCTTTCTACTTCATGATCACAGGCATGATCAGAGTCTTCTCTGATACCATAAGAGAAATATTGCACGATATATTACTTATCCAATACGAGAGCTACTGTAGGTTATTACAAATAAGGAGTTGAGCCTTGTCACAAACAACCACACAATTTCTATTTTAGAGGGGCAAGTTGTTGATACAACTCGCACACACTCATTCTCACACAAATAACAAATATTCTTCCTAGCTAATACTAACTACTCACATATTGTCAGTACTAACAAGATATTTTCAACATAATATTCGCTTTTTAATTTTTTTACCAATTTTGCGGCCTCTTAAAATAATCAAACAATTGTATGAACTGTTCAATCTGTTTTTATTGGAAATGTGAAACAAGTTTTACACAAATAACTTCCTTTAGAAAAAATGCGAAGGTCTGATGGTTAACTCTTCCTTCAAAACCTGCACATGACTTGCACGTGACCTTAACCCTTTTATACATATTGGGGCCTATAATTATGTTGGATTGGAGCCTTGATGGCCCATATACCAGCGAATTCAACTTCACCAGTGAACCACGACCTAAGTTTTAATTTAATGAAATCCTTTTAACACGAAGCTTCACTTTTCACTGGCTTGGAATATGCGGAAAAAAATCTGCGAACAATATTATTTTATAGGACATTAGTGGTGATGAGGAAGAGATTTTTTTTTCCTGTAGAAACTTTGGTGGTAGTGAGGTATCATTCATCTCCTAATTACTCAAAACAATTTTCTATCACAATATGGCAGTGGACATGACTCTGACATACCACCCACCAATTCTACGTCGAAAATGTATCACTTATCTCCCAATCACTTGAAACAATAGTTGACTGTTGGAGAACAGTGGCTGGTGATTCGATATATCACCCACAATTTTTAGTTATAACGGTAACTTTGATTTGCTTTGGCATCCTTTGATGCTCCAATATTGATCGATATACGACATTCCAACAATAATTATGAAATTCCAACATTCCAATATTGACTGTGTAATTTCGGGTGGCTCAAGAGAAATAATTACAGTTTTAATTGAAAATTTCTCCAATTACAATGGCGAGTTTTGGAAAATAATCAATGGATAAGGGGCTCTGTAAGCTCATAAAAAATGTTATATGTGCAAATTCCTCATAACTAGGGTTTTACATCCCTTATTTTTGTTAATTGTTATCACAACTATTGCAACAAGTGGTGATTTTTAATTGTCTAGGTATGGTTTTGTAGGTATAATTTGTTGAAAAGGTCTTCCCTAACTTAGGACTCTCAAGCCCTTCAATCCATTCGTTGGTTTTCTACAACACTCTATATAGTTTATGGTAGCAAGATACTCGTTTGATAAACTAATGTCTCTCACTCATGTACTGGGGTTCCCAATCAAGCACTCTTGAATGCATAGACAAAAGGCATCCCACGCTCCTGTGCTAGAGTCCCCACTTGAGCATTGTTGAGCACGTCTGGACACTCCCTCTATTGAACTCTAAGAAATACTTGCTTCTTGGACCTCTACATTTGTGACCTCTTCCTTAGGATGTAATTCTTGGTAATCCCTTGCCTCATTCTGAATTTGAGTTTGGATGGGACTGTATCCCTATATACACATTATTTTTCACTTACAAATGATTTCTCTTTGCAGGTTGTTGGTGCATTAATCTCTTTGAGTATGTTCCTTAAGGGGTGTACTAGGAGTGGGGTTGGGCTTGTTGCAAGTCCCCGGTGAGAGAATCGTGCGTAGCATCACCCTAGCTTGCCTCCTTACTACCTTCCTACTACCTTCTTACTATCTCTTTATGACCACTTGATATCCTCAATATTATCACCTTCACATCTTCCTATAGCACCTTCAAATCCCCTTCATATCACCTTCATACCTCTCTTACAAGTGTTTTCTCTATCTCCATTCTCTCTTCTCTCCTCACCGTTATGACAGACTAATTATGGCTGATGCCATCGACCATTGTCGATGCCATCTTGTAGAACTCCTTTTCCAGCCCATTGCATCAATCTGTGGTCAATGTCACCGAGAGAGATTGTGACTTCAGGTTATGTTTTCCTATAAATAGGCATTGTCATTGTCATTTCTCTATATCATCATCATATAGTTTGCTCTGTTTTCACTTGCAAATCTTCCCTTAAAGGTTTAAGAGGTTTAGGGTTTAGTGGAGCTTATACTTGGAGGTCTACTTTGGAGCATTGGGTTACTTGGAGCAACAAGAATAAGAGCTGCACCGACAAAGTCTCCTAAGTCTTTGAAGTCCCCAACTTTAATCTACATAGGTCTTTTACCTATCCCTCTTGTGATCCAGCCACGATAACTCTCACAAGGTGCTACTAACCCTAGAGGGTTAATTCGCCAACAATATCTTCGTGAAGGTAAGTATCCCTAATCCTTCTCTTTCCTTTATGTTGGTATGATTGATTATGTTTCATTTATTATGTATTAGACTAGGATAGTGTAGCATATCTTTGTTTGCTGCATTATCTCCTATAGTCCATACTTAGCCGCCAAATTGCATTACAACCCTTGGTCTAAATATTTTAGCTCTTTTGTATTATCATTACTCTTTGCAACCTTAGGATTCTAGTAATATTTCACTCCCTATCTTAGACATATGATTTGGAGCCCTACGCCTTGATACAAGTGTGGATTATTGTTTTCTAGTTCCACGACTATTATGCCCTTAATCGCTATCCTTCTATTGTGTGTTAGCTCTAGAATGGTCTTGTACACACATCCTAATCTATATTATTGAGAAGAGAGAGAGGATAATTATATTGACCATCTTAGCTATTATACGTTATGGTGAACTTGGTGTGAATCTTACTACACCATTGAGTGAGTAATTTTTACTTTACCTTCTATATACATTGATGATTGTCTTCACCATTCATTACATTTAGGCGAACTCGACGTTAGAATAGAATAAGGACTTTCAATAGGCATATGGCTTCATTTAGAAATCCTCACTTAACGTACCCATACTACGAACCCCTTCCTCAACCCGCCTCTCATCCTTTATAACTCATCGACCCCGTATCCTTACTTAATGTTGGCATAATATGTTGAGAATGGAAAAGAACATGCTAGTCGAGCACTCCTTGATTATGAAATGTGCCACACCAACGTAGATCGTGCTTGCATGGCTATATATGTTGTTGCTTCTAAACTCCGAGAATATACACTATACCAAACCAGCTATGTTATTGGCCATATCGACCCTCTTCGCCACTTCTTTCCACAACCATGCTACCTTTGTACCACATTGGAAAATGGATGGCGCTCCTCATGGAGTGTCATTTACAGTATAACTCGAGAAAGCAATTAGGAGGCAAGTGATTCTTGATCAACTTGCCTCCGCTTCAATACCTGCTGATTGACATATCTAGGACGTTTATCCAATGAAGATATGCTCTTCATGAAGGTGTGGACCAAGCCCTTACCCTTAAAGACTACTTTCATAATTTTATTGCTGATTTCAAGGCCCGTGCCCTCGAAGAAGGTGAAATTGAACTGAAGCCTAAAAAGCAAGCAGTTAAAATTGACGAGCTAGAAGAATTCATAGTTGATTTCCACGAGGACATATGGACTCTTCATTATGATGGAGCCAAATATTTGCGAGGAGCAAGAGTAGGATGTGTTCTCACCGTCCCTTAAAGGAATATCCTTTATCTTTTTGCCTTATCTTCGACATCACTAACAACATGGACGAATATATATCATCCTTGGTATGCGAGCTGCCAATGCTTTTAACATAACTTATGTACACACTTTGGGTGATTCACAATTGTTTGCCAACAAGTAAGTGGTAAGTACCAAATCAAAAGTGAAAAACTTAAAATTTATCATGATCGAGGATCCCTTGAGAACAAAATGCCATTGTTGACAGCTTAGCCTCCTTGGCATCTCTCTTTCACCCCCATAAAGCCCTTTAAGATAACCATTTTAAGGTTTGGAAATATCTCTCAACCTTAACTTCCCAAGATAACTCTCTCATGTCACATTGAAGTTGTCACAATGAGGCATAGTCCATGGTACAAGGATATCATCCAACTCTTTGAAACCCAAATTTATCCTTTGGACAATGATTATCAAGTGAAGACCAGAACCCACATGAAAGCTTGCAAATATATGCTTAAAACTATGCTTTCTATTATCATAGTTTTGAGGGCACCCTACTCCATTGTGTTACATAGGATGAGATCACACCTCTTCTTGAGCAAACACATGGGGGCATTTGTGGATGCCATTGTAACAAACATGCTACACCCCACAAATGCGTATATATGGGTTACTTTTGGCCTACTTTACTCGCTTTTGCCAAGAAATGTAAACCTTGCCAATTCTATGATGATGTTATTCATTCTTCATCGGCCGAGCTCCAAGCACATGAAGCTCCTTGATCCTTCACCTTGTTGAAACTAGATTGCATCAGCATGTTTCCCCATTCACAAGATTGACATACCTTTATCATTATGGCTATAGAGTATTTCACTAAGTGGGTCAAGGCCATGCTCCTCACTAACGCTACTAGAGCCACAATTGTAAAATTCATCCTTCATATTAGTTTCTGTTTTGGAATTCCACAAACCATCATTACCTTTATCATTATGGATATAGAGTATTTCACGAAGTGGGTCGAGGCCATGCCTCTCACTAATGTTCATTGGAGCCACAACTGCAAAATTCATCCTTAATTAAATTATGTGCCATTTTGGAACCCCACAAAACATCATGTCCGACAATGATGGGAATTTCAAAAGCAAAAAAGTGAAGCAAATTTGTGCTAAATTTAAAATTAAGCATGAGTTCTCAACATGTTATGATGCCAAGTGTAATGGCCAAGTAAAATATACCAATAAGAATCTCAATAAAATCCTCTAGAAGACCATTTGGGACTCCCACACCGATTGACACCTTTAGTTGTACTTTGCACTATAGGTATATTGCACCAACATTCACACAACCAATGCAATAACTCCTTTCTCTCTAGTCTATGGCCTTCAAGCCGTCCTCCCATTTGAGTTGCCTTCCCTTCGTATTTCTCTTCCTTGAATTATCCTTAATGAGTAGTTTCATGAATCCCATCTTCATACTCTTGATTTGCGGATAAAAATGCTCGATGCTCTCAAAATCATCAATATAAAGCTGACATTGCCAAACAACATAGCTAACATGCAACACCCAAGGAATTTAATGTCGAAGAACTAGTCTTTAAATTGGATTACACCTTATAAGGAGGGAAAATATGCCTAAAATGGTGGGGTCCATATCTAGTTAAAGATATTTTAAGACCAAGTACATACTACAAACCAACAAAAACCATTTTAATAAAAATGACAAACTGCTTAGTTCTTAAAGAAATGCTACGCTTTATCTTATCTCACCACCTTACTTGTAGATAGTTTTACTTTCGTGTTTTGCACCTAGTTGGTTATTTTTAGCATACTTTCGCCTTTCCATGTTTATATTATGATTTTATGTACTAACACAATACTAATACCTTAAGTTTCCTCTTATAGTCTTTGCTACATAGTTTCCTACGCTTCGTAGCTTTTTCTACCTCTTGGTTTTATATGCTTCATAGCTTTGACATACGCCTATATATGCTTCATTGCTTTTCCTTATTACTACTTATGTCTTGGTGTTATATGCTTCATGACTCTTCCATATTACTACCTACCTCTTTGTGTTTTATATGTTTCATAGCTTTGACATACTACTCTTCCTTACACATCCTTTTTTTTATGCTTCCTAACGTTTACACCTTACTTACTTTGCCTATTGGATATTATTCTTTACTTCACACTTCTTGGTTATTCTCTCTTCTATACGCTCTAGGATCTTAGTTTGTGACTTATTTGTGAGACCTTACGGAATCAACCATGGGCCTTCCTCCAAACACCCATCTACTATGATTACCTACTTGTTACCTGAGGCTCCCAACCATAGCTAGATGTTTTTAAAGAAAGGAATAACAATGGTCGAGAATGGCATTTTTTTTTTCGTATAGTGAGTTGTGCTTCTTGTAGCTCAACTATTGTAGTCTATCTACTTCTCTTTTCTCCTCATTTTAATCTCTTTTGTAATGAAAATATTAAATCTTCCGTCATTGTAGCACTCATTCTTTATACACAATGATTAGAACAACTCAATCATAGCTCATTATCTACCTTTATTACACACTCCCTATTGCACACACCAAGGTTAGTCTCAAGATAGCGCTCTTTTCTAAGGTGCGAGTCTACAAATACCTAAGTCTCGTGGTTTGTAGGTTGTCCTTTATAGTGGCTAGATGTAAGCTCTCCAGTGTTAGTCATTCTTTATACCCATTTGATCAGCCTTTTGAATTTGTATGGAGGAATAAAAATAGCTACAAAATTCATAAGCCATATAATGAATAGAAAAATTAAGCAAAAGGCAATATCACGATAAAAAGTCAATACAAACAAAAAACATGATATCATTTGGCCGCACCTATCCTAAATGAAATTATTTCCATAATTGTCCTTGTTACAAAGCTTGAGGTCCTTTCCGGGTGTGGTCGGTTTTTTTTGTCTGGGGATAGGAGTTTACATTCTTTCATTTGTGCCCCTACCTTCTCATGCAAGTACCGATCTCTTGTAGTAGGCCTACTACTCCGTAATCGAGGTTGTGAGGTACGGGAACGAATCTTGGGAAGGTCGAACTTTTAGTTTTTCGTATCTAATAGACTAACATGGGATAGATTTATATTTTACTAGTTAGTCTTTGCTCAAGTCAAAAACCTACAAATTTGGGTGCTAATATATAACTTGTTTTTATCTTGTTGGTACCCATTTTTCTCGCCCTTTACATTCTTCCCCTTATTTCTGTCGGACATATTAGTTTCCAAGTCTTAACTATCTTATTTATATCCCTTTCTTCATCTCTTTTCAAACATGTGAACATTGTGACATCCATTAGGTTTTAAGAACATTCCCTTAAACCATCCCTACTTGAGTATCTTCTCGCATTGTGGGCTTTGAACGCTCTCTCCCAATCATTGCTATCTTCTTTTCTTAATTTCTCTTAGTCATATTTGGGACTTTAAGTGTCACATTTTACGGTGATTCATTATCTTCTGGATTGCTAAATTGGTCGGTTTTCTTCTACTAGCACTTTATGAAATTTTATTAGGTTCCTCCGGACTTAATTTAGTCTTTCCTTATAGGCCATCGGTGTTTGACCCAACCCTACTTATCTACTTATGTTTCGTACTTTTACAGGGCTTCTAGATTGTTTGATTAGTTTCCTAACTAACACCTTTTGATGTTTTCTAGTTTTACTAGACCTAATTTAGTCTTCCTTATGCAAGGCTATCCTAACCCGACCTAGAGCTTTCTATTTCCTTATTTTACTCATTTTTTTAGGTTTACTAAATTGTTCTATTATTTCCCGATTAGCACCTTATGCCATATTCCTAGGTTCCCTGGACCTAATTTAGTCTTCCCCCACAGGACTATCCAAACCCAACCTAGACCTTTACATATCTATCTCACATTCTTTTCGAGGCTTGTTGGATTGGTTGATTTGTTTCGACTAGAACTTTTGACACTTCCTAGGTTCTCGCCATTGATTTATTCTTCCCATATAGACTCTCTGGACCCGACCTAAACCTTTGTTTTTGGGGTTTGCTAGTTTGGCTGATTAATATTCTAATTGGCAACTTTTTGACATTCCATAGGCTATTTGGACTTGACCTAGCCGTCTTCCTCAGACTTTCCCTAGCACCTATTTATTATCTCCGATAAACTATTTAGATTTGACCTAGTGGTCTTTCCCCGAACTGTCCCAACACTCTCTTATTATCTCCCGTAGACTATCTAAACCTGACCTACTTTTCTTCTTTAGACATGTCCTAAGACCCTCCTATGAGCTCTTTTTCCATAAATTGTGTATAACTACTTATAGAAACACTTGCATATGCTTGCATTCTTATCCTTTCGTTTTAGTCTTCTATCATTAGGGTTCCTAAGAGATATACGCTCTCCATGGTCAAGACGAGAGGTAACATGTGTCCTATTTTGTGGAAAGGAAGTCGAGGTAATTCTATTTCACTTGGTTAAGTTCTCGTTTATTACTTCATTTACAGTTATCTCATTTGATTTTGGTGTGCCATGTTTCTATCACGAAGACCATCTCATCTTACACTATTGTGACACGATGAGCTTCAATTGGGGCTTATAAGTACACTTTTTTCACTCTTACTAATGATTTGTCCCTGCAGGTTGTTGGCACATTAATCTCCCTGAGTGCATGCTTTAAGGGGCAGATTGGGCATGGGGTTGAGCTGGTTGGCACTAATTGGTGAGAGAGTCGTTGGCGTGGCATCACCCTAACTTTCCCTAGTGTGCCTCCTTACTACCTTCCTACTACCTCATTATCTCTTTATGACCACTTGATATGCTCATATTATCACCTACACAACTACTTATGTTACTTTTAAATCCCCTTCATACCTTCTCCAAGTGTTTTCTTGACCTCCATTCTATTTCCTCTCCTTACCTTTATGCCAGACTATTTATGGCTGATGGCATCAACTATCTAGTTGAACTCTTTTTCCAGCTGACTGGTCGATGCTGTCAGCTAAGAGAGACTGTGAAATCAGATTATGTTCTATAAATGGACATCATAGTTGTCATTTCTTTGTATCATCATCACACAGTTTTCTTTGCTTTTGCTTGCAAATCTGTCCTTAAAAATTTAAGAGGTTTAAGGCTTTGTGGAACTTATACTTGGAGGTCTACTTTGGAGCATTGGGTTACTAGGAGCAACAAGAATAGGAACTGCACCAACAAGGTCTACCAAGTCTTTGGAGTCCCGAACTTTAGTTTAAGTAGGTTTCTACTTATCCCTCTTGTGATCCACCCACAACAACTCTCTTATAAGGTGCTACTAACCCTGGGAGGTTAATGCGCCAACAATATTTTCACAAAGGTAACTATTTCTAACCCTTCTCTTTCTTTTATGTTGGTATGATTGATTCTGCTTGATGTATTATGTATAAGACTAGGATAGTGTAACATATTTTTATCTATTGCGTTATCTCTCACAACCCTGTGCTTAACTTGCAAATGACATTACAACCTTAGTGTAGACTTTAGCTCTTGCTCATTATAGTTATTTTTACAACCTTAGGATTTTAGTAAGATCTCACCCCCTATCTTAGACATAGGCTTTGGAACCCTACGCCTTTGATACAAGTGTGAATTATTGTCTTCTAGATCCATAACTATTACATCCCTAGGCGCTATCCTTGGCTTGTGTGTTGGCCCTAGAATGGTCTTCTACTTAAATCCTAATCTATATTATTGAGAAGAGAGAGGATAATCATATTGACCATCTTAGCTAACATACATCCCCCAATCACTTATCAACAATTGTTATAATCTTCTAATCTTTTCTTTTTAGTTCTTTTCCTCTTCAATGAAGCCTATAGGAGGATGGTGCCAGGAAGTCTTGGGCTTTAGAGGCTCATTCAGATTTGACCCATTATTGGGTGTAAACATATTTGAGGGCTCTCTTACCTGCCCACTCTATATATGTATGTGGCTGCTGGGTCCTATCCTAATATAGATGTAGATGGAAGGTCGACTATAGATATAGACTGGAGGAGATCCTCTTGTCCCCAACGCCCTCCTTACCCACCCCCACCCATATATATATACATGGGGGCCCGACCATCTGCGCTGCTCGTCTACCCATTACAATCTGTTATGGCGGGGTGGGGCATCAAGAATGGATAGAATTTGACACTCCTCTCTCCACGAAACAAAATGATTCTCTTTCTTTCTCTCGGGCTCCCTACCATACTAAGGAAGGGCCTTTGAGGAATTCCTACAGACTGCTAATAGAATAGGGAATAATCTTCAGAAAAATGATAAACTTTTCTATAGTTATGTAAATTCTGATTCTGAATACTGCATTAAATGCGACGTCCTCTACATGTTTGGATCTACAACAGTAAACAGATGCTTGCAACTTCTTCATACAAATATACTGCAAGTCTGCAAATTGGCGTCTTTAAATCATCGCTAAAGATATGTCCCTTTTCCTTCGTTCTACAATGAATTGTTTTTTACAAATTCATCTTTCTATGGTATGAATTTATCCCGTAGCTTGTAAGGGTTTCAGATTAGGTTTGATAAAAGTCATTGTTTTGTGTTCCTTGTGCTGCTGCACCTGAATATTCATTTGGTTTAAATGTGGATCTGCTAGAGCACCAAAATCTGATTCGAAATTGTTATTTAAGGCATCAAACTTTGCTTTGAAACTTTCCTAGGGCACAAATTATCTATGCATTCATGGCTTCTGAAACAAATAATATTTATAAAATTTATCAAGCATGCTAGGGCACACATGCAATATTATAATGTTGTCAAATTTGATATTTTCTCTCACTGTTTAAGTCTTCATGGGGATTTAGATGGCCTCAATTCTTTACTTCGAACAGAACAGGCGTCTTCTTGTTCAACAACTTAACAAACTGGGATCATGATTTGGCATGGGTTCCAAAATTTCTTCCCGTGGATGATGCCTCTGATTGAGCTTTGGCATTTGTTTTGTTCAAACAATATTAGCCGCTGTTTCGTTGAACTCTGGTTTTGCACGCAATGACCTGGACGCAAGCTATAACCATGCTCCTATCCTCTGGTCAAGACTAGCAAACAAAGTAGGGTTTCAATATTGTCAACTCTTTGAATAATGGTCCACTTTAAAAGCTCTTTTACAGTCCCATTTTGTCTATCATCTGAACCTCCTGTAGTTCTTCATAACCCTTTCCAGATATTTGAGTCCTGTTCTTCTACATCTTGTCATTCACTGTTGAGTTTTTCCCTCTTTGGCATGATTTGAACTCAGCTATCTTTGACCTCCTATCTCTCATTCTTCTCATCTCGTTCTACATGTTCGTGTAGAGGGTAAACTTTGATTTTGAAATCTAACATCCTTCGTAATTTCTCAAGTCTATTCGGACTTGTGATCTCCACTGATGGGCTCTGTTATGGCCTTCTTGGTACTTTGCGTCTCCTTATGTACCAATGGTTTAATTCGACAGTGTCTGCTATTCTATTGCAGACGTAATGGTCCTGTTACTTCAATTAAAAAAGTGAAGTTAAAAACATGCAATTTTTTTAACAAAAATTTTAGATCAGCAATTTACATGATTCAATGTTTTCAGTTTAACATTCATTTTCATAGTAGATGGGCAGTGAAGAAATAGATTTCACATGCAGCTCCACACTTAGAACTCCAGGGAGTAATACTAACAAGGTTTGTATTCACCGCACTGTTACTTTTCAAATCCCCTTTGAGTATGATGAGAGCAGAATATCAAAAGTTCTTGCAAACTCTAAATACAATACCAGTGATTAAAAACATTTGCATTCATTTACATGTAGCCACAATGACTCAATTTATGCTTCCATATAACACTAGTCAACTACTAGATGTAATAAAAGAATAAATGATTATGTACAGCAGATTTACAGCCAAGTACAGGCATATAAACAGTCACAAATCTGATCAAGTACATAATGAGGGCAACATGTCTGCCCAATAAATGTAATATCAACACTCGATAAAATTGGAAGTCTCTGTGTATCCATCTCGATAAAGTGCAACTGTAGAAGAGAGAGAGAGAGAGCATCATTGGAGTGTTTTACCTTCAACCAGAGACCTTGAAGGATCCCCGTTCTCCTCCTTAACTGGGTGGTGGCCCTATTCTTCAATGAAGGAAGCAGATAGAGGCATTCAACCGAAAACAGAGAAATGATGAAGAAAACCATGTGTAAAGTAAACGTCCCCAACTATATGCAAACCAAATCACAAGAATCCAGCATACCCCACTTTCTAATGATTTTCCGACTACACATAGATCTAGGAGTATGTGATCAGACAATGTATACAACACTACATTACTTAGGCCAAAGCATTATAAGTTGCAATAAACTCAATACCTCGGGATCTGCACTAGACTCAAGAAGCTGGGTCCTCAGATCACAACGCAACAATCTCAATACATGACTTCAACACTTACAACAACCAAGCAAAATATGTGTTGGACATGGGGAAGGCTGCATAAAGAAAGGGGTTCTCTTCATCAAGCCGTCTCGGTGTCTGCATAAAACAATAGTTAATATAGTCTAAAGTCAAAACCATTTCGACAATTGTGATTACTACTTTATGTAAGTAGTTACAAATAGTTTCACAAGCAGCATTAATCAGAAGAATAAATCTCTATTTTCAGAAGTTGACATGATGCAGTCCATTCATCAACCGTGTCTTATTAGAAGCATTAATCACAAGAATAAATCTCTATTTTCAGAAGTCGACATGATACAGTCTGTTCATCAGCTGTGTCTTATTAGAAGCGTTCATCAGAAGAATAAATCTCTATTTGCAGAAGTCGAAATGATGCAGTCCATTCATCAGTTGTGTCTTATTAGCAGCATTAATGAGAAGAATACATCTCTATTTTCAGAAGTCGACATGATGCAGTCCATTCATCAGCCCTGTCTTAATTTTGTTGGTAACCATAGCTCAAATAAAATACTTCAAGTTTGCGGAGTCAAGAGTCACTAAGGTTCCTTAAAACACAAGTTCAGAATTTCCAAACAACAACTTCATAAAAGAAATGCCAGGAAGAACTCACAAGGCTCATAGAAAGAAGTTTACTTCCCATGCTCGTGGATTTCTCTTTATAAGAGTATGCATACAACGTATGCATATACTAAACATGTGCATATCGGACTATGCTTTCAGAATTACAAAACATATCACAATCCCTACAGTTATTAACCATAATTTGAACTGTTTCTTCACCATGAAAATAGACAATAGTAGGATCAATCCAAATTTGTTTTAAAGGAGAACACATAACAACATATGGACAGCAGATATTAATTCAAAAATAACAACAATTTTAAGTTACAACTGGCCAAAGCCAAGTACATATGCAATGGGATTTAACAATAGGTCTCAGATTAATGTTGAAATGGATACCTAGGTAGGACAAAACCAGTTCAGTTTTTATACACCAATCAGCATCATTCCCAAAACAGCTGGGAAGCAATAAATATGCTTGGAATCAAATAATATAATATATAGCGGTTTGGTGAAAAGAGAAAACCCCAATAAGCACACACAAAATGGGATTTAATAGCAAGTATAAATTTAAAACACCGGTATATAAAAAGATATGTGTTATTTTTCCAATACCCAGAATGGCTGTGGACTATCAACAATCTCTCATTGTTAGCTAAATTAGCAGATGAGATTTGGAAAGAGAACATAAGCCCATCCCTGTATAAAGCGTAGCCGTGAAGGATCAAAACAATAATTAGTGTGCTGCCTGTTTCCCAACAACTCTTCCTCCTCTTTTGTAACGCTCGAGCAAACCCTAAAAATATATAACTCCCTTGCAGATCTCCTTTCCCCTTTTACTTTTTACTTCAAAACCCGCATATCCCAATTGCAAAACAAGATTTAACATATGTCTCTGAGAGCTAGACGTAGCTCTCCCATTTCTAACTGTCGTTCCCATAAACTCTCCCTATGATTGAGTCCACGAATTGTTCATTAACTAAGCTTCTTCATGCAAATATTAATCTAGGAACTCCAGTTCCATTCTTGCCCGCTTTTCTAACTCAGAGACAGAATAAAATCTGTTACATGCCCCAGTCATCATTCTAGGGTTTCCTTCGACAAGCGCTTAAAAAAACCAACAAATAATCTCCACTGCTTGTCCCTTGTGGGTTTTAAAATTGAATAAAATTGAAGATGACTTTGAATGGCTTTGAAAGCCTTTTTAAATCTAACATGATAGAGATTAAAATAAGGGAAGATTTGAACTAGCTGATATACCTTATAACGATTACCACTCAATTTTACTTGCATGGCTTAAAAAGTCTATGATTCAATTACTCATGATAATTAAAAGAAAGTGGAGTTGTTTTAAGATTACAACTATCAAGGGTCAACTGCCACTCAATTACCTTTTAATAAGTTAGACTTAGGCATCATGGCTATCATATTAGACTACCTTGTGAGAGGCTTTAACTACTACGCCATGTTGATATATCACAACTTTTTAAAAGATCCTTAATGCTCAAAATCTCATTCATTATTTCTATAATGTTGAAGTGATTCATCAGGCAATTTATATTGGCACCAGGCCTAGAATAAAAACAAGTCAACATATATTTAAAAACAACAATAGCGAAAACTTTCGACATGACTATCAAGAGTCAATGCGTGATCAATTACTTGTGTCATGGTATGACCGATACCGAATCGTGACGTATGACAAAATATGTTCTACACACCCATCGCATGTGGTGTCATGTGCTATCGAGATTATACCGATGGTTTACGTTAGCCATTGTAATCCAGGTAGCAAGCGCCACTGCTTGCACTTTGGCTGTTGTGATTGAACAACATAATCATCAAAAGAGACAAAAAGTGTCAAATATGATAAGGGGTACATATATTAACAGATAAAGCTATATTGCAGTACACCACAAGTAACTACCTCTACTCATAAACGTGTGTTGGTGCTCTTTTACCTTTATATGTTTTCAGTTGTCCACAGTCCATCTGCTGCCTCCTCGTCCTCTTTGTTTCCATCGTGTCAGCGAAGGTGAAGAGCCTGTTTTTGCATCCACCTCATTTCACCAAGTGGGTAATTAGTCTGTTATGCTTAACAAGAAAATAGCCAAAGTATATAAATAATCATGATCTCTAAATTGCTTCCATCACAATTTATCTCCATATGATTTCACTCTTTTCAACACAATCAAACCAAATGCAGTGCAGTATTTTAATCTTTACGCAGAGCAGAACGTGATGTGACATCCTTCTTGACTAGGAAGAGTCATTGTCTCTCGACGACTCTTAAATAATTCAACAGTTTTAGAGTAATCAACATAATTCAACAGTTTCGGATAAATCAGCATAATCCAACACTTTCAGACTAATCATCATAATTCAGCATTGGGCATATATATACATATCTGATGGTTCTATCATCATATTGTACAACAAATTATGTTAGCAAACTTGAAATTTTTACTATGTACATAACAATTTCTCCATTATTTCCCGAACAGCAGTTCATGTTCAACTATAGTAAGAGAAAAATGATCTTTTAAATGCTGTAATTTGAATGCTTTATAAAAAATGTTAGCTTTGCTACCTGCTTAACGTCATATCCAGATTCTGAAAACATCCACTGACCCTACTAATAAGCCTTAATAGTAATCAGATCTGATAATTACCGGTTTTTATCAATATGCATATAAGAGAACTACAACTTGATTGGATTTCTGTCCTTGTTCATTCAGCTATATGTATGTTCAATAATTTGCTTAAATACAGTTTTCAATTTCCAGTTCTATGTTTCAACATAAATTCAGATTTAAAGAGACATCACTGTAACATTACAAAGTTCTTCATCATATCATAATTCTCTCAATGAGAGTTCTAAAAAACAACAGCTAAGAAATTAGATTATCATCATAAATCTCGGATAAATGTGCCCAACACCTATTAATGTGTTAATAAATAATAATAAAATTCAGTCATCATAGGATGTCAACCATCAAAATAAATATGTAGCAACAACCTAATAAAATTCAGAATACCAAAATATGTCTTTATAATCAGCTCTACGTATTACTACTCAAAAAGATGCAAAAAAACTGAAATCATGTCATCATAATTCTCCTAGGTGGCACTCTCCTCAGAGTATCGGTCCCATTGGACCTTGCACTGAGTCACCTCTCTATTTTGCAGCAAAGCGTGTGTGTGTTTAGCACTCTAATTGGCTCTACGGTTACCTTGTGTGGGTTCTGTACTTGCGAAAATTTCAATCAAGAATATGAGATGCATTGGCAATATATTTCATAAGCAAGGATATAGGAAACACATCATGCAACCGTGATAAGGTTGGATGTAGAGCCAGCTTGTAGGCAATTAGATTGATGAATTCAAGTATGTCTTAGGGTCCCACATATCGGGGTGCCAACTTAGCAGATTTTCTCGAACATAATCGAGCTCTTCTTTGGTTTAACTCGAAGGAATACCTTATCTGCTACGGAAAACTTTTCTTCTTTTTTTTGCGTAACTCTTCTGCCTGCCTATGCATCCTTGAGCTGTTGCCACTTTATAAGTTTTAACTATTCTTGCATCTCAATTAGCATGTCTGTACCATTTCTCTATCCTCCATACTATCTCAATAGATAGGTGTCCTATGTCCTACGTTTCCTTCCATAAAATGCCTCAAAGGGTGCCATCTTTAGCGTAGAGTGATATGTATTATTCTAGGAAAATTCAACCAATGGGAGGTACTCCCATTTATAGTACTGATCCATACAATACGTTCGCAGCATATCGTCTAAAACCTGTTTTACTCTTTTAGTTTGTCCATCAGTTTCTAGGTGGAAAGTGGAACTGGAGTTTAACTTCATTCCTAAAGATGCCTGTAGCGTCTACCAAAATCGAGAAATCATGCAAGGATCTCTATTTGAGATTATTCGCTTTGGTATCCTATGCAATATGAAGATTTCATAAATGAATCTTCTTACAAGTACCGGTGAATGTCTGGACAGACTATTTCTCTATGCTCCACACTATCCCAACTGATAGGTATCCTGTGTTTCCTGCTGTAAAGTGCCTCAAAGGGTGTCATTTTTAATGTAGAGTGATACGTATTATTATAGGAAAATTCAACCAGTGGGAACTCCTCCCATTTGTATTGGTGATCCATACAATACATTCGCAACATATCTTCTTGAACCTTATTAACTCTTTTAGTCTGTCCTTCAACCTTTGGGTGGAAAGCAGAACTGAATTTTAACTTCCTTGCCAAGGCCGGCTGTAGTGTTTGCCAAAATCAAGAAGTCATGCAAGGATCTCTATATGAGATTATTCGCCGGTATGCCATGCAACCTGAAGATTTTGTGATTGAATCTTCTTGCAAGTACCAATGAATCATCTTTAACATTCCCTAGTATAAAGTGGGCTACCTATGTACACTTATCCACCACGACTAATATTATATCATACTTGTTTTTCGACATATGTAATCCCTGCAAAAAAATCCATACTTATCACTTGCCACTTCCACTGTGATATCTCATGTGGGTAAAGTAATTTGGCAGGGTGAACGTGTTCGGCTGTTACTCTTTGACATTCCAAATATTGTGATAAAAACTATGTAGCATCATTTTTTTGTCCATTCCAAAAATACAGTTGCTTCATATCTACAAGCAATTTTGCTACTCTAAGATCTCCGAAGAATGGAGCACTGTGAAATTCTTCCAACACTGTTATTCTCAAATTCTCTTCCTTAGGCACGTATATTCTTCCATTAAATTGAAGCAATCCATCCCCTTCAAAATTGTAACCGTAATAGCTATGATCTAGATTTGCTTCAAGTGCCTCTTTTACCTGTTAATAAAACTTATCCTTGGGTTGTTGTTTGAATACTTCCTCTCTCAACCTAGACCTGATTATGAACATTGCAACAACATATTTTATGCGACTAAGCACATCAACTGCTCTATTTTCCTTTCTCTTGATATACCCATATCAAAATCATATTCTGAAAAGAATTCTAACCATCTTTCTTGCCTCACATTTAGGTTTGATTGAGTAAAAATGTATTTCAAGCCTAGGTGACTGGCCTTTTTGCTCAAAAGGTTTTCCCAAAAGGAAATGCGACCAAATCTTTAAGGCGTGTAGAATCGCAACCAATTCCAAGTCATGTGGAGTGTAATTCTGTTCATAAGGCTTAAGCTTTTTTTGACTCATAAGCTACACGATGCCCATCTTGCATGAATACCCCTCCATATCTGTCCCTTGGAGCATCTGTCGCCGTTGTGAAATTGCCATTTGGGTCTGGAACTCTAAGTACTAGTGCTGTTGTAAGCTTATCCTTAGAGGAGAGTGAAGTTATGCTCACATTTTTTAGTCCACTCAATTTTATTACTTTTTTTTCTTGCAAGGAAGTGATAGGATTATCAGTCTTGGAGAGTCGCAAGACAAATTTGTTGTATTATTTTGCTAACCTCATAAAACTTTGCAGCTCATGGATGTTCTTAGGAGTTGGCCACTCCATGATGGCTTTTATTTTAATCGGATTCACTGATATTCCATCTTTTGAGATAATATGACCTAGATAATACTATCCTCTAGAAAAATGCACATTTTGAGAGTTTGGTATATAACCGCTGTCGTAATTGTTCCATAACTAGTCTTAGTAGATGATAATGTTCTTCCTCGTTCTTAGAATAGATTAAAATATCGCCGAGGAAGACGAGTACAAACTTATCCATATCGTCTCTAAACACACTATTCATCAAATTCTTGGAAGTTGCTGGTGCGTTAGTCAAACCAAACGGTAAAAGCGATAAATTTATAATGCCCATACTTAGTCCTGAATTTTGTCTTAGGTATGTCTTCCTCATTGATTCTTAATTGAAGATACTGTACTCCAAGATCTACCTTGCTAAACACTATTGCCCCTCGCATTTGATAAAAAGATCATCTATTCGTAGCATTGCATACCTATTCTTGACTGTGGATTTGCTTAGCATCCCACACAATTGCAAGGTAGCGTCCTTGTTTTCCATAAAGATCACAGGAGCTCCCACAGTGAAACACTGCGGTGAATTAATCCTTTTGATAGCAATTCCCACAATTGAGCCTTCAACTCAACCAACTTTGTTGTGGTCATCCTATATGGTGCTTTTGAAATTGGTTTAGATCTGTGCACTATGTCAATTGAGAAGTCAAATTCCTGCTTTGGTGGTAATCTCGTTAGTTTCTTAGGGAATATATCTTGGAATTCTTGTAGAAAAGTGTATTCTCTAAGGTTGGTTCCTTGGTTTCTTCTAATTCCTCCACCTTCACAGTGTACAACATGCAACCCTTCCTTTGTGCCTTCTTTAACTGCGTAGCAAATATTTGTCTAATGCTGATTTCTCTCTTAATTCCCTGAATTCTAATTGGGTATAGCAATCTATTGCCAACTTGTCTTGGCTTAACTAGTTTCACACCTAGAATGATGTTGTATGGTCCTAAGGGAGCCACGTACAGATTAACCTCTGTAGTAAATTCAAGAAAAAATATTCTTGCTCAAATAAGTACTGATCTACTCTATGCTCTGCCTTATTGCTGTATTGGACGACCCATGACTTGTTTAGATAACCCAATTTCCTAAGTATTTTTGTCAGCAAATCATGTGAAACAAAACATTATGTAGCTTTAGTATCAATCAAAATAATATTAGGTAAACTAAATAATATACATGAAGTTTCTATTGATGTGATTTGATGCACATCTTGGCGTTGCTAAAAGTTGCCCTAGCCTCTCTATGGACAATTATTTACATAATGACTGCCGCCACATTTAAAGCATCCTCTTGGCAGCCTTCTGTTTCCAAGTTTCTCTCCATCATTCCGTTTGACCCTTTTTGAAAGTGTTGTTTGTTTTGTTATTCCCGAATTTTTAATGATAGGTCTTTCCTTTGTTATTCGCTTTTTCAGCTAGTTTATCCTGAAAATCAACGATGGATGGGATGAAGATTGATTTTTATTCCTTTCCTCTCTCAGAGCTGCCATTTTCTGTTGTAATTTTTTTGTTTTTTCAAATACTGTGCCCATGGTATAAAGCCCATCCACTCCACCTCTCCTCCAATATTCAGATTCAAGCCCAAAATGAACTTCTTGATTCTAAGCCTCTCATCCTTCTAGTACTGAAGTACATACTTGAGAAGTCGGGTAAACTTCTCCCAATATTCGATAACAGTAAGGTCTCCTTGGTGCAGATTTTGAAATTCTGTCATCCATTGATCAAACTTCAAAGTATGATTGTGACATTCGTTGTTGTCTAAAGTATCCCTTTAACTATTCTCAAGAAATAGAATGTGCCTTCAATCACAACTTTGTCTTCTTGTTATCCCGCCAAGCAAAAGTTTCAAGCGGGACAATTGGTATGCTCCCTATATGGCCTTTGTTCATTCTGAAAAATTAAGGATTTCAAAATACTTCTCCATCTCGTTGAGCTAGGTGTTGGCTCCATCTCCCAATACCATACCATAAAATTTGGGTTAACTGATCCTCTTAATATCCTTTGACAATTTTGCAGTTAACAGGGTGCTTTTTTCTCTGGGCCTTTCCTCATATGGCTCATTGTTAGAAACTTCTTGGTCCTCTCCCTGGTCTTTCTCTTCACCGTCTAGATTGCCACGAAATTCCTGCTCTAAGGAATCAATTCGGTGTCATGTCTCATGGTGGGCAGCGAGCATTTGATCGAGCTTGTCAACTTGATTGTGGTTGTCATTACTGTTGCTAGGATCAGCTTCGCCTCATGTGTGTGCCATACTATTTGTTCAATAAAAATTGGGCAGCATAATTAGTGTTAGCGAACCTATTAGGCCCGAATGTAGAACCTGAGCACTCTGATACCAAAATTTGTTTTTTTAGAACAACAATTTACACGATTAAATGTTTTCAGTTTCACATTCATTTTCATAATAGACATGGACAAAAAGAAATAGATTTCACATGTAGTTCTGCAGTTCTAACTCTAGGTTAAAATAAATTCAAAACATAACATTCTCATCCAAAAAAATTCAGGTAATAATAATATGGTTTGTATTCACTGCACCGCTGTTTTTGAAATTCCCTTTGACTACAACGAGAGCAGAGTTCTTGCAAACTCTAATTATAACACCAGTGAGTAAATTCATTTACATTCATTTTTATGTAGCCACAACGACACAATTTCTGTTTTCATTTAATACTAGTCAACTGCTAGATGTAATACAAGAATAAATAATTATGTATAAAAGATTTACATCCAAGTACAAGTATATAAAATAGTGAGAAATCCAATCAAATACATAATGAGGACAACATGCCTGCTCAATAACAGTACTATCAACACTTGATAAAAGCAGAAGTCTCCCTGTATCCATCTTGATAAAGTGCAACTGTAGAAGAGAAAGATACCATCATCGGAGCACTTTTACTCCAACCACAAATCTTGAAGCATCCCCTTCACCTCCCTAACCGGGTTGTGGCCCTGCCCTTCAATGAAGGAAGTAGATAGAGACATTCAGCCAAAAACAAAGAATTGATAAAGGGAACCACAAGTAAAATAAACTACCCCAACTATATGCAAATCAAATCAAAGAATCCAATGTACTCCTCCTTCCAATGATTTTCTGAATACACATAGATCTAGGAGTACGTGATCAGACAATACGTACAACATTACATTACTTTGACCAAAGTGTTCTGAGTTGCTTTAAACTCAATACCTCGGGGTCCGCACTAGACTCAAGAGGCTGGGTCCTCAGATCACAACACAACAATCTCAATACATGACTTCAACACTTGTAACAACCAAGCAAAATAGGTATTGGACATGGGGAAGGCTTCATAAATAAAGGGATTCTCTTCATGAAGCCGTTTTCGTGCCTGCATAAAACAACAGTTAATACAGTCTAAACCATTTCGACAATTGTGATTATGAGTTTATGTAAGTAGTTACAAATAATTTCACAAGTAGCATTAATCAGAGAATAAATCTCTATTTTCAAAACTTGACATGATGCAGTCCATTCATCAGCTGTGTCTTATTAACAACATTAATTAGAAGAATAAATCTCTATTTTCAGAAGTTGACATGATGCAGTCCATTCATCAGCTGTGTTTTATTAGCAACAATAAGCAAAACAATAAATCTCTATTTTCAGATGTCGACATGATGCAGTCCATTCATCAGCTGTTTCTTAATTTGTTTTGTAACCATAGCTGTCAAATAAAGTACATCAAGTTTGCTGAGTCAATAGTCAACTAAGGTTCCTTAAAACACAGGTTCAGAATTTCCAAACAACTTCTTCTTAGCATAAATGCCAGGAAGAACTCACAAGGGCTTATACAAAGACGTTTACCTCCCATGTTCATGGATTTATGCATATATGAGTATGCATACACCCGTATATATATGCTTAACATGTGCATATGGGAGTGTGCTCTGGGAATTACAAAACATATCACAACCCTACAATTGTTAACCATAATCTGAATTGATTCTTCACCATGGAAATAGACAACAGTGGGATCAATCTACATTTGTTTTAAAGGTGAACACATAACAACATATGGACAGCAGATGCTAAGTCATAAATAGCAATAATATTATGTTACAACCGGCCAAAGCCAAGTACCCATGAAATGGGATTTAACAGTAGCCCTCAGATTCATGCTGAAATGGATACCTAGGTAAACACGAAACTAGTCTAGAATTTTTTGAACGTAGCAACATCATTCCCAAAACAGCCGAGAAGCAAGTAATTGCTTGGAATCAAATAATTTAATATATAGGGGTTGAAAGAAAAGAGAAAAACCCAACTAAGCACCCACAAAATGGGATTTAATGGCAAGTATCAATTTAAAACTTAGTTACCTAAGTCTCGGGGACGGTGGAGCGGGGGTACGAGAGGGACGGGGTTTCTGGGACGACAATTTTTTTTCCAAATTTTGGGGACGGCAGGGGATGACTTTTAAAATAATACATAAAAATTAATATTTCAATATTTTAATTTTTTTCAATGACATTTATTGTTTTAAACTGTATTTAATGTATTTTAGGTACTTTCAAGATTATAATTTGAAGTTATTGGTAAAAATAACATCTTTTTTAAAGCAAAAACATCACAAAACTTTTGAAATATTTAAAAAAACTG
Source organism: Taxus wallichiana var. yunnanensis (assembly GCA_018340775.1). Lineage (NCBI taxonomy): Eukaryota > Viridiplantae > Streptophyta > Pinopsida > Cupressales > Taxaceae > Taxus > Taxus wallichiana. Next base: position 363,382,488 of record CM031238.1, read on the forward strand.
GGGACGTCTCCTCCAAGTCCCCGAAATGTTTGGGACGTCACCAAAATCTAGGGGACGCATCCTCACGTAACACTGATTTAAAACACTATTATATAAAAAGATAGATTTTTGTGTTGTGTTTTAAATACTCAGAGTGCCTATGAACGATCAACAATCTCTCATTATTAGCTAAATTAGTAGGCGAGATTTGGAAAGAAAACAGAAGCCCATGCCTGTATAAAATGAAGTTTTCAAGGATGAAAATAACAGTTAGTACAGTGCACGCCTTCCAACAACTCTTCCTCCTCTGTAACACCTGAGCAAAAGCCCGAAAACATCTAACTCCCTTCTAGATCTTGTTTCTCCTTTTAATTTTTACTTCAAACCCCACGTATCCCAATTCCAAACAAGATTTAGCGTCTATCACTGAGAGCTGGAGTTAACTGCAGTCCCCATAAAACTTTCCCTATAATTAAGTCCATGATCTGCTCATTAACTGAGGTTCTTCATGCAAGCATTAATCTAGGAGTAAAACTCTGGTTCCATTCTTCCCGCCGTTCTAACTCAGAAACGGAATAATTATTTTTACATACCTGCAGCCATCGTTCTAGGGTTTCCTTTGACAAGTGCTTTAAAAGAACCAACAAATAAGCTCCACTGCTCACCCTTGTGGGTTTTAAATTTAATAAAATTTAAGATAACTTTGCATGGCCTTTGAAAGCCTTTTGAATCTAACACAATGGTGATTGAAATAAGGGAAGGATTGAACTAGCCCACATACCTTATAATTATTGCCACTGAATTTTACTTATATGGCTTAAAAAATCTATAAGTCAATTACTCATGATAATTAAAAGAAAGTGGAGTTGTTATAAAATTATGACTATCAAGGGTCAACTGCTACTCACTTACCTTTTGATAAGAATTCAGACTCAAACATCATGGATATCATATTAGACTGCCTCATGAGAGGCTTTAACTAACACACCATGTTAAATAGTAGATTCTATATCGAAAACTTTTAAAAGACCCTTAACACTATAGACCTCATTCATTATTATCTATCATCTCGAGGTTATTCATCGAGTAATTTATATTGGCACTAGGCCTATAATAAAAATGAATGAGTAAACACATATTTAAAAGCAATAACGGTTAAGATTGTCGTTGGTCGACATAACTATCAAGAGTCAATGCATGATCAATTACTCGCGTCATGGTATGACCAATACCGAATTGTGGCTATGACAAAATATGTACTATGCACCCGTTACAAGTGGTGTCGTGTGCTATTGAGATTATACCGATGGCTCATGTCAGCCGGTGTAATCCAGGTAGCAAGCATCACTACTTTCGCTCCAGCGGTTGTGACGGAACAACATAATTATGAAAGGAGACAATTTTTTGAAATAGGATAGGGGTTACATATATCAACAGATAAAGCTATACCGTAGTACAACACAAGTGATACCTCTACCCATAACCGTTCGTGTTGGTTCTCTTTTAACTTTATCTGTTTTTGGTTGTCTTTAGTCCATTTGCTCCCTCCTCTCCTAAGATGTCTTCTCACTATTCGTTTCCATTGTTTCACCGAGGGTGAAGAACCTGTTTCTGCATCCACCTTGTCGCATCAAGTGGGTAGTTAGTTTGTTATTCTCAACAAGCAAGTAGCCGAAGGATGAATAATTGTGATTTCTGAACTGCTGCCATAACAAATTATCACTATATCATTTCACTCTTTACAACACAACTAAACCAACCACAATGCACTATTTTAATGTCTTTATGCAAAGCAAAACGGATTTTGACTGGAGATCTGTGTGGGTGGCACTTATTTTGTCATAGGATTGAAAGGGTATCAAGTAAGCTTTGATACCATACTGATTTTGTATGGTGCTTGTACGTTGATGGCATATGATACTTGTGAGAACATGGTTTAACATTAAAGTTGATTAAACATTGCAGTGTATAGTTACACGTGTAGCTAGCCCAAGCTGGGCTTCCATGTACATTGCACTCACTCACCAACTTTATTCCTTCATTATATATTTATTGCATCACACTTATGTGCAAAAGGGTGTGGTGAGATAGCAGACATGCCATTAGTAGTAAGTTGAGGTTACTGAGCAGCAGATGAACTACATTGCAGTTGACGGCCCCTCGTCTGGATATGGGGTTCTCTTTGTCGAGCCTTGTGGGACATCTTGTCTAAGAAGGCAAAAACAATACAATAATGGCACCACATATATCGTTATGGTGGTTTAAACATTTATCTGTTAAACAATCACATTAACTGTTACCCTGGTCACATATCTATGAAGTATAGTCTCTACTTTGTTTGAGGTATTGTGCGGAGATGCACAATGTTGTAACCAGATAATGCTAATGAATTAAGAAAATGAACGGCCTATATTTGTGCATAATCATCTGTATATTGACTAATTTTGTTTTTTGTCCCTAGTACATGGCTATTGGATGAAAAAAATTGCATACTCTTTCTCTATATATGAAAGGACAAGTCTTCAAACAACTGTGTTTATTTTTCTTTATTTGAAATTACGCCTTTGAAAATATGTTTCTGCATTGAATTCTGTCTTGGTTCAGCAATTTTGAGCATATTTACTATTTCTCCTACAATAAAAATACAGAATTTTGTGATATGTTTTAAACAAACAGTTTACAATAAGATTAATCTTCCATTTGAATGGATTGAAATGATCTTTTGGAGACTTGGTGCCATTTCCAGAGTGAGAAGCTACATTTCTTTGGATAGGACAATACATTTCTTTAATGTTTATCATTTGGTTTTGCAATTGACAAAACAATGTTGATGTCAATATCGAATATAAAAACACAGAGATAATGCAATCTTATTGCCACATATATGCATATGCATATACATATACATATACACATGGAGAGAGAGAGTGTTATGGCCAGTCTGTTGGTAATTTGATATTAACATTCTACTGTTTATGCAATCAGATCTGATTTTGGTTGTTGCACAAGAAAGTCCATACAGCATTTTGAAAGGCAGTTGTAAAATTCCATTCTAAATCATCTTCGTCAGTATATGGTATTAACGTTTTGGCTTTTCTTTGATGAATTTTTTCATTACATTCAGGTCAAAGACAGGGCACTTAAGGAATCGGAGCACATAGAGACAAAGTTTAATGCATTACAAGCTTCTTTCTCTCCTTCGAGATTTCTCAGGTTGAATTTATATACATGCTTAATAGAATTAATTGGTATGCTTATAATGATTTGCATTCTTCATCCTGCAAGCTTCTCCATTCTTATGGAAAATTGTAATATAACATAATCCTAGATCCTTAAGTAGATGTCAGAATTTTTGTTTTGGCAATAACTACTCTAAGCCAATTCCTAGTTTAATCTCATTGCACCACTTAACAAAGTTAAGGGATTTGCAACAATAAGATAACTAGTTTTGACGTGACACTTTACCAATCAGTTTAGAATTGTTAGAAAACATGAACAAGGAAGAAATGAAAAGAAATCCGAATGCACACATGTTCATTGTGTGTCCGTCAATTTGTTATGTGTAAAATGATTACAAAATGGTTGCATGAGTTACAACCATCTAATAATAACCAACAACTAAGTTATAAGTCTTATATTTTAATATCCCCCTGCTAAGACTTACACTATAGAAAGAAGATAGAAATACAATCTTTAGAAGCTTTTGTTTTGAATAACAGTTCTTGGACTAGGTAGAACTCCATCAAGCTGCCTCCCTAACCCTCGTAAAGGTGTAGTTCCCAAGTTCCCAGATTCCACCTCCCAAAACTCTTGAATTACATAATCTCCCAAATTGTTGGACAACCATCTATATTGAACTACTCCCACAATGCTCCATCAAGTTGTCTCATGACCCTCATAAGGGTAAATTCCTAAGATCCATAGACTCCCGAACTATCTGGGCAACCATCCATGCCGAGTTTTACCTACATTAGATCCCTTCTTGTTATCAAACCATTGACTTCTTTAGAGTACATATTCATCTTCTTCTTCATCAATAAAGTCTTCAAAGCATTTGGTGGATTGTCAACAAAGGCCACATTTGCTTCTTTCGGATTATCTTTGAGTTTGCCTTTGAGAACATCATTAGCTTGAATGCGACAATTCTAGGTTGTATGGCCTCTTTTCTTGCAATAATAACATTCAACTTGCCTAGTGTCTTTATCTGATTTTTGTGATTATTTCTCATGTGGGAGTATAGTGCACTTTCATGTGAAGAATTACCTTTTGTATCATCCGCAATTGTTCTCTTTTCTTCAGCCAAGAGAGCTGAAATCATATCTTCAAGCTTTGTGAAGGCATTTGACTAAGAGTAAAAATGACATTGCTATATGAAGAGGGCAAATTGTTTAACATAATGGCTTTAGAGTCTTCGTCATCTATTGGAGCTTTAACCTTTGTTAACTGTCTAAGAAGAGATCTCAGATTGTTTAGGAAGAGATCTCAGATCATTTGGCCATCTTGAACCGAAACAGTTGAAGCTTTTAAAAAATCAGCATTCACTACTTTTTCCCCAAACAACCTATTCAAGTTATCCCAGATTTCTTTGGACGATTTATCTAAATCTATATGGGAGTTCAAAGTCGAAAGAGCAAGCCCGATTATAGCTTTCGCTTTATCATCACGACTTTCCACTCTAACAATTTAGTAGCATCAATGGGTGATTTTTCTTTTCCATTAACTATACCCCACAAATTTTTGTTCATTAATTGCATTTGGATTTTAACTTTCCAGGTGTGGAAATTGAAACCAAAATATTTGTCTATTGGTAAAGAAAACTCCATTCTTAAAAAAAAATAAAAAACTAGGGTTTGCTTTTGCTTGTAGAAAAATTTCAGAGAAATAAGAGTTTATTTACTTGAAATTCTTGCCCTAGCCGAGATTTTCGACTGGAATTTTCGTCTAGTGTTTTTGTCCCTTTCGAACTAAATTTGTGACGACTTGTCTTTATTCTTTGTTTTTCCCTTGAAATTTGTCTTATTTAAAAACGTTTGTTTATTCTCTTGATTCACGTCTGTTAATATTTGAATTTAGTGATTGGGAAAGACTGATAAATGGCGAAATTGTATGATTCTTTTCAGCTTCGTTTGAAACCCTTAACGACTGTACGCTTTTGAATTTTTGTGACTACTTTTATCCACTTTTTTGCGTGCTGTCCTTCACTACTGTTCATGACTGATTTATGACCTTGCATGCTTAAACATGGTGGTGGTTTTGTGCCCTAGACAAGACTGGGTGACTTCATTTTATTCTAAAGAATCCCTCATGACTACATCCCTCTCGAATTCATGATTTTGACAGCGACTGGTATAATTCTGATTGTGCCTTCGAAATACTATTCATGTTTCAACACATTTCAATTTATTTTGTGCCCTAGCTTCAAACTTGCGAATGGAAACTTCTACTTTACATGCCTTATCGAGCACCAAGTTCTGATACCAATGTTGGAAAACGTGCACAAGGAAGAAATGAAAAGAAAGTGGAATGCACACGTGTTCATTGTGTGTCTGTCAATTTAATATGTGTAAGATGGTTATAAAAATGTTGCATAGTTACAACGGTTTATTAGTTAATACCTAACTAATAATAACCAACGACTAAATTATAAGTCATATTTTAATAAGAATCTTAGTGCTCATGAGAAAGAAAAGACAAGGGTAAATAACAACATTATTCCTTCGCCCTTAACCAAAGAGGATCTACATGTCACTCGCTCTTCCTAGGTTTGTTTAGATATTTTCTCTTTATTACCAGTCTCTGAGGTAAACTCATCTAAGTAAACAGGTGTAACAAACATCGTAATTGGTTTCATTGCTATGAGTAAAGAGATGGAGATTCCATAATATGCGGTATCATTACATGCGATTAGAAAATTAATTAGTAGTAACGACCATATGAATTTAGTTTCATAACAATGGAGAAGATGTTGATACTTTTTCCAACATATCTGTATGTAGTCCATGATAAGTAAAAACCTTAGAAGAAACCATATAGTGTCTATATCGATTGCATAATGGATAACTAATCATATAACTGCATCCAATCCTATCCATTGTAGGAAGCCAATCATATAAATGCATCCCATTCTATTGTGAAGGTCATATCAAGTATATGTGTTACATAACATCATAGCCAAAATGGTACATAACCTAAAGATTCAAAATTGATGTCTTGCAAAAAATTCTGAACTTTTATATCTGTCCCAAGGGTCAATGACTTATAAAATATTTCTGTTTACAAGATACAACTGAATCACATTTGTCAGTGGATATTGTCTTCAACCCTTAACATAAAAGTCACTAAAAATCATTGTTACATCAGTTAACCATGAGGAACATTTGCCAAAATGATGCCAACAACCATCTCAGTGGTTGTGACCATTTTGAAGATGTCCTGTAACAAAATAGGAAGTGAGAGAGAGGAGAGCATCATGGGAGGGCTTTGCCTCCAACCATAGAGCGTTCGACTCCCCTGCACACCAACCTCAAAGCCTACTGATTTCTTCTCACACCATCCATACACCTGGATGTGGCCCTACTATTCAGGGGGATATCAAGGGTAGGAGCCGGAAAAAGAGAATTCAGTGATAAATGACAACTTTCTTGTGCATATAAAATGTAGCGACCCCTCAATGTGTGATTGGAAAACACACCAGATTTTTTTGAACTGGAATTTCAAATCACCCTTACACAACTGGGGACGGAAATCGATGCTTCTCGATTTCCTAGTCCTACGCTTAACAAACAAACACATGCATGAAGCAATATGAAAGTAATCAAAGTTTTATTTAACATAGTAGATTAAGTCGTGTCAGTAACTCTCATACAATTTGCTTCCATTCGATTTAGAAATGAATTAACAATCCTTATAACATTGAGTGCTGTAATGTCCCTTTTTCCAAATTTCGAAGGCATAATTGGATTCCCAGCTATTTCTTCTCCTTGGTCGAATTGAAAGGAAGCAGATATCGTCTTTTATTATTTTATGAATACTTTAAAGTGTGTGAGTGAAGATTATATGGGTCGGCCTTGTTTATTAAGGCAAAATAAATGATTATGAGGGGTCGGCCAAGGCATAATGAATGGACATAAAGGAAAGGTCATGTCTTTTCAATTTTGGTGCCACCCTTAGAAAAGTATAAATAGGGGTCATGTGTGGGCATTTGAGGATAGAGGAATTTGTAATTAAAAATCAGATTTTGAGAGTTATCTCTCATCTTCTTACCATTTGGGACGAAAACCCCATATGAGGTCCATATGAAGGACGAAAACCCTTCATATTGACTTAAAACAATTATGTATTTGCAGATTATCATTTTATTGAAGATCATTTTGTGCCAATTCTGATTTTATCAGTTATTTCTACCAGTTCGACTTGTATTTGACTGAAATCTGAATTATTAAGCAATAATAACATCAATTCGAATTGCCTAATCAAGTCGCCATGTTCTAAGAAGTTCAAATATGCCTTTGCACGAATTTCGAGGCAATATTTGGGGAAGTTCGAACTCCTCTTTGACTGCTGCAATTTCCAGATTTGCATAATTATTTCCAGCGGTGTATCTTTTGCACAAATCCATTCGATTTGGCCATAATATTTGTCAAAATAATAAATAGTCATTTGATAATTGTTGGGGAATTTTGGCACGATTTATGAAGATTTCAGTTCACTATAATTTAATTACAGTCAGCTGTAATAAAAAAATCAGAACTCTGGAAATTTGATATAAACCCTTGAAAAGGGTCATTACAAGTACAAATACCTACATGGTTTCACATATAAATGTTCATCCAATTTAGACTACGGCAATCACGGTTAATCCATTAAAATATGCATTCCATTTCTATTCATTCCAATAAATGTTTGATTAAGAACAAGTTACTTCATGAATTATATTTCCAAAAATAAGGTTTACAATGATAGATAGGTTTTACAACATTCAATAATCCATGTGATTCAATATACATAAGTTACCATCTCATAATCATGCTACAATCATTTGCAACTTGATACGTATTTGAATTTACGATAAATTCCAATATACAATATTTTGATACGTATTTGAATTTACGATAAATTCCAATATACAATATTTACAATTCCATTTGTCTCAATATACATAATTCAATGAATAACATGAATACACAATATCACAACCACGTCACAACAACACTTGTTGTCTTTCACCGAGTTCCATCCGATGCTGAATTGCATAATGGGAGAGAGTATCATTGGAGCACTTTACCACCAATCAAGAGCCTTACGTATCACACCTCTCACTAAATGAGAGTGGCCCTACCCTTTGCAAGAAGGAAGATACAAGTAATCAATTATAATATCCCTTTCGAGGATGAACCACAATAACAATGAAATCACACAAACCCAAACTGAAATATATTCTGATTTGTATACCAACCAATTGAAAAATGTAACAATAGTGTACAACAGTCTGATTTTAGGACAGCAGCTAGGAAAGAGCAATAATTCAACAAAATATCACCATTAACATCATCTACAACATGTAGAAACACTTAGGAATATTTTAGGGCAATTATCACTCAAAAACTCAACCACAAACACAGCTGGAAATTAATTAAATGACAACATAAGTACAACTCTCAAAAGTGACTGAAAATGAGGTCTCCAAACCCCAATAAATGCCAAATAAGTGATAGATCAGCCTTATAAATTTGGAGAAGTTTGAATATCAACTTGAAATGCCAAAACGTGCCCTAGAAGGCACCCAAACACACTCCTACCCAAGTCACCACCCTAGGAGAGGGTGCCAAAGTGATGAAGAACCCTTGATATTCTTCTCTTTCAATGCCCTAGCTGCCCAACCAACAAGATAGTCTTCGTAGAAGTCCTTAACACCACCAAATTGAAGAGTTTTGTTCTTCAACCTTCAACAAGGAAGGGTTTCGTCCTCCTTGCTTGCCACACTAATGGATTTTCACCCCTTAGTGGATTGGAATAGAGCAACCAGCTCTAGAACCAAAGAGATAAAATTATATTAGCCAAAAACATGCCCAAAATGAGCCTATGTGACCCTTATATATCCTTATGGTGGCGCAAGAGTCTTTAAGGAGGAATTCCCCAAGACCGACCTCCTTAGAAGCTTATTTCATCTTTTAAGCTTATATTAAAAGCTCTCCAACCCAGCTGACCTGCTTAAGAAGGGAAATACAAAAAAATAATTATTAATTAAAGAAAGACTAAATATAATCCAAGGGCTTCCCTTGTTCATCTTCTTCTTGCCCATGGGAAGAAGAATGGGCAAGAAGCCTTCAATTGGATCAATTTGAAAAAGGGGACATTACATCAATAAGGTAATAGAGAGAACCATGTGTGTAGTGCAATCACCAAAACTAGTATACCTATGAACATGGTAGGAAGATAACATCTTAGAAATAATAGTAGTGATGAATATGTTTTTGGCCAAAAGACTTAGGACACACTAGATACACATTCCCAATGAAGTCCAACATGGTACTAGGGCATAAAATAATCCCCTCGACTAATCATGAGGGAAGACCTTGATTCTATCCGCAGCTAACCCTTAACCCCTAACACTTGTCATATGTGAAAATTGCATTAGGTAAACAAACCCATCTATATAGATCAATCCCTAGTCCATGTACGCATCTCAAAACACTTCCATTCCCATATGCAACTCACAAACATGGCATCTATATCTCTTGAAATCATGCAAAACATAGGCAAACTACTATCATGACTCAAGCAATGATAACCTTCCCGAATGTTCCATACCCCTCGTTCACATTTTCACCGCAATCATCCTAACGCTAATTTGTGATCCCAAAACAATACAAGGAAACGCACATAGAGGACTCGAGCAAAACAACCTTCTTGAATGTCCTATACCATCCAAGAATGTCGCCATTTCTAGAATTCTAATTGTGGTTTTCCAATACATGCAAGAATGTTGCCATTTCTAGAATTCTAATTGTGGGTTTCAATAAATGCCCTGTAATAGGTTTCGGGTACATAGTTTAAATTCTGTGTTCAAGGTTTGCAAATGCCTCCAAAAGTTAAATTGTCATTTAACAAACATCATTTTATTTGTATTAATTTTATTATATTGTGCTCAAAATAAAGTAAAATATCATTAAAGCACATATAATTAATTAATATTGTTTAAGTGACTTTGACTTAGGAAAGTGCATTTAAATAAATTAATAAATTATTTAATGTGCCTTCTAAAATAAAAAATGCGATTGTTTTGACCTTAAGGAAGGTCAAATAAGCCAAAAATGCGATTTAACTTGGTTGGAAAAAGGAAATAATTAATTAAAAATTAATTATGAGGATTTGGAAAAAGTGCGACTTGTTCCTTTGGAAGGTTTTTTTGGCTATAAGGGAAAAATGCGACTTGGGAAAGGGCATTCAGATTATTATTATTTTTTCCCGGCAGTTAGCACTGAGCTTTTGCAGACAAAATCCAAGGACGGAAACCCTCTGGATTATTCCTCTTGCGGACGGAAACCCCAGGAGCAGTGAGAGAAGTTTCCATTCAGGGATCTTCATGGTATTCACAGGTTTTTATTATTCCAGCAGTTAGAAAGAGAAATAAATTGCAGCAGTGGGCATACAGACTTCTTCTAGAGTGGGGCGACTTCTTCTACAGTTGTTTTATGTAGTATCTGAGGTATTTTTCATGATAGATAATTATTGTAATTTCCAGCATCAGATATATATCAAATCGATTTGGTTTGAATCATTTACAGTGGGTTTTTGGACAATCTTTATTATTAATCTATCTGCAGATTTATAATTGTATTGCCGTAATATTTAGCATCAGAAATCATTATTAAATACGGCTGAATTGTTTATGAAGAAATCTGCCTGTTAAACCCTAGGCGCCTTTTCTGTATTCACCCGGTTTGCGGGGTTTGTTTTATTTAATTTATCTATGCAGTTTTAGTATGGTGTTCTATGGATCCTTTTGATGTTATCAGTTCAGATTTGAGCCAGAGCAATATATATTAAAAAAAAAAAAAAAGTATTCAGGCAAAAAGGGGTTTGGGATCTTTCAGTGGTATCAGAGCAGTGTATCCTCCCGGCTGTGTGGGAAGGAAGCAGAGAGTGTATTAAAACAGAAATCAGCTTTGAATGCAGCACAGAGAGGACGGTCCACACAGATACTACACCCATGAGGCAGAGCACGACTCGAAGCTGGTATTGCAGGAGGTGACAGAATGGAATATTTGGGTGAGAGACCTGAGAGTCCTCCTCGAGAGGAACATGCAGATCCAGATAGGGATTTCATTCGGGATATGGCAGCCACTCAGAGGCAGTTGTTACAGACCATGGAGCGCATGGGCACTACCTTGGACAGGTTGGCACTAGATAGGCCGCGGGACAGGCACGGCAGGAGGGATAGATCCGTATCAGTTGCCAGTGGTTACAGGGATCATAGCAGATCACCTTCAGAGCTTGGGAGTGTTAGGGGATCGCCACGCCGTGAGCGGAGGCAAACTCATACAGATGAGCGGAGACACACTCATACAGATGAGAGGAGACCTACGCGGACTGCAGATAGGCCTATGCAGCCTAACTTCCTGCCTAGAGGTGACCCACCAGAGATTGAGGGACGACCGGAAGAAGTAGCTTTTCGGATACTATTATGGCAGTCAGTGATGAGTGGAGGAGTTTTTGCATAACATGTGAGGGATGTATTTCCCCTCCCACAGTATTGTGCTCAGAGGAGAGATAACATGAGGGTTGGACAGGACAGGAGGCCTAGAGCGCAACAGAAGCGAGGATTTGCGGCGGAGGTTGCAATAAGGTAACCCTCTCCACTTTTGATGGTAGTGGAAAGATCAGTGCCAGGGCTTGGATTCACAAGCTCGACACCTATCTTACCCTCAAACCCATGAGGGAGTAGGAGGCCATACAGTTCGCTACATTACACCTTGAGGGGGTGGCTTATGATTGGTGGCACCATGGGTTAGTTACACGGGGTCATGAGCCTACGGTCATACGAGGATTTCAGCGAGAGGTTGATTGCGAGATTTGATACGAGGATGTGGAGTTGTATTACGGGGACTTGCGCAGCTCGAGCGAGTGGACACGTTGATTCATACATCAAGCGAATTTCAGCGTATAGCGATTATGGTTCTAGAGATGCACGAGAAGAGGGTGGTGATGTTATTTATAGAGGGCCTTCATGACGCGGGATGATGAGAGGATTGGTCGAGGCTCTTAAGCCTAGGACATTGCATGATGCCATCCAGACGGCATTGAACTTGGACACATCCCCACTTCTATCAGCCCACTTCTTATCAGCCCATTGATAAGAAGTTTCCCACGAGCTCGAGGCCATTTCAGCTCTCTACCGTTCCGTGAAGAGTGCACCACCTCCTAAGGTGGATCAGGAGACTCGTAATGAGTTAAGGAGGAAGAAGCTTTGCTTTCATTGCAAAGATCATTGGGAGCCTGGACATCGTTGCCTTGGTAAAGGCAAGGTGCATCTCATTGAGGTGATTTCAGACGGGGAGGATGATCACTCGCCAGATACAGATGCAGAGGATGAGGGCGGTGACCATGATGCACGGGGGGAGCAGCCCCAAATAGAGCTTGGCGAGAGTGAGGCATTGGATTCATCCGATGTCACTATTGCTACACTCTCAGGAGTTCCTAGGTACCATCCCTTTCGGCTGAAGGGAGTGCTTAAGGGACAAGCGGATTGTTTGTTTGGTTGACAGTGGAGCTACGCACAACTTCATTGATGAGGGGTTGGCTGCGAAGCGAGGATTACAGGTTGAGGAATTTGAGGGGTTTAGTGTACGGGTGGCAGATGGATTTGCTATTAGTTGCACTAAGAGGATTCCACGACTTAGTATTCAGATGGGGGACTACACATTGACCGATGACTTCTATGTTATTGGACTTGGTGAGATTGATACAGTATTGGGTATTCAGTGGTTATAGTCCCTTGGCAGATATGTGTAGGATTTCCGGAGGATGGAGTTGGAGTTTATGGTGGATAAGAAGAAGATTGTGCTTCGGGCTCTTTCTGACGGTGGGCCTAGAGTTGTTTCAGCACGCAGGATGGAGTCTATAGTCAGACATGGAGAGGTTGCATGGGCAGCCCAGTGTTTCATTTCATCCAAATCTTCTTCAGACAGTGAGCAACCTTTTCATATTGACATCCAGTCCATACTGGATAAGCACGGCCAGTGTTTGGTGACATTCCTCCAGGTAGACCACCAGATAGAGGGTTTGAGCATGTTATAGAGCTTGAGGAGGGTGCTAAACCCGTGATGACTACGCCTTATCGCCATCCTAAGACATATAAGGATGAGATAGAGAAGGCCATTAGAGAGCTCTTGGAGATGGGACACATCCGTCCTAGTTCTAGTCCCTTTGCTTCTTCAGTTGTTTTGGTGAAGAAGGATGGGACCATGAGGATGTGCATTGACTATCGTGCACTGAACAAGAAAACCATCAAGAACAGGTATCCCATTCCTCGCATTGATGAGTTGTTAGATGAGTTGCATGGATCTATTTACTTTTCGAAGATTGATCTTCGATCGGGCTACCACCAGATTCGAGTTCGGGATGAGGATATTCACAAGACAACCTTTCGAGTGTCACTACGGGCACTATGAGTTCTTGGTGATGCCATTTGGACTCACTAATGCCCCTGCTACATTTCAGTCATGTATGAACCATCTCTTCAACAGGCAGTTGAGGCAGTTTGTGTTGGTATTTTTTGATGATATTCTGATATATAGCAGGACATGGGATGATCATTTGAGGCATCTTGATGAGGTACTTAGCATAATGGAGACTCGAGTCTTTATTTGCTAAGATGTCAAGTGTGAATTTGGACTTACGGAGATATTGTATCTTGGGCATGTCATTGGGGCCATGGGGTCGAGGTCCATCGGGGAGAAGATACAGGCAATGCAGGATTGGCCACCACCCAGGAATATCTCTGACTTGCGAGGATTCTTGGGGTTATGTGGTTACTACAGGAGGTTTGTGAAGGGTTATTCTCAGCTGGTAGCTCCATTGACAGATCTTACACGGAAGGGTGCATTCAGTTGGTCAGATGAGGCACAGGTAGTATTTGAGAGGCTCAAGGTAATTATGAGCACCTGTCAGTTTTGGCTCTTCCAGATTTCTCATGGCCCTTCATTTTAGAGTGTGATGCTTCGGGATTGGGGATTGGTGCAGTTCTTATGCAGGATCGCCATCCTATTGCCTTCGAGAGCCGGAAGTTGAGAGATAATGAGAGATTGTATTCCACCTATGATAAGGAGATGCTTGCCATTATGCATGCTTTGGCAAAGTTCAGACAGTATTTGGTGGGTGGAAAATTTGTGGTGAGAACCGACCACAACAGCTTGAAATATTTCCTGGAACAAAAGGAACTCAATGAGAGGCAACAAAAATGGGTCAGCAGAATCCAGGCATATGATTTTGACATTGAGTATGTCAAGGGGACGAAGAATGTAGTGGCTGATGCACTTTCCAAGAAACCCCATCTCGCTGCCCTATGTTCTTTGAGCGAGATTTCAGCAGATTGGAAATCTCAACTGTTAGTTGAGTATTCCAAAAACACTTGGACATGTGACATTATGGATGGAAAAATTTAGGATGGCCGGTATAAGGTAATAGCTGATTTGATTTTGTATAAGGGCAGAATTTACCTAGTTCTGAATCGAGCTTAAGGAGAAGATTATTATGCATGCTTTCCATGATGCACCACTTGCAGGACATCAGGGTATTTTAAAACATACGGGCAAATTAGAGAGAGATTCTCTGGAAGGGTCTCGAGGATGATGTCTTGCGCCATGTCCGTGAGTGTATGACTTGTCGTGAGAACAAGTCGAGCATACTTTCCCAGCGGGTTTGCTACTGACCATTGCGATTCGGAGCGAAGTGGGAAAGTATTTGATGGATTTCATTACGAGTCTTCCGTGGTGCGAGGAATGATCGCATTTATGCGCGATAGTTGATCGGTTGACAAAATATGCACACTTTTCGCTGTCCCTACCAGCTTTAAGGCACCTCATGTGGCTGATTTGTTCTTAAATCGAGATATTCGGAGTTGCATGGACTTCAGAAGAACATAGTTAGTGACCGGGATAGCAGGTTTATGAGCATATTTTGGCAGGAGCTTTTCCGTTTGGTTCACATTGAGTTGACTCCTAGCACTAGTTATCACCCTCAGACGGATGGGCAGACAGAGATTGTGAACAAATGGATAGAGGGTTATCTTCGTAACTATGTTGCAGGACAACAGAAGGCATGGGTAAAGTTGTTATATTTATGTGAGTATTGCTATAACACCACTTACCATATGTCTATTGGTATGACTCCATTAGAGCCTTTGTATGGGTATGATGCGAGATCTTTTGTTGATTTGGCGTTTGGGGACATTAGAGCTCCCAAGGCTCGGGAGAGTTTACAGGATAGTCAGGACATCCTTAAGGTACTTAAGGAAAATATTCAGCGGGCCCAGAATCAGCAGAAGATGTATGCAGATAGGCACAGAGTGGAGAGATCATTTGAGGTAGGAGACATGGTTTTTCTACGTCTTCAGCCTTACAGACAGAGTACTCTCAAGAAGAGTGGGGCTGAAAAGCTCAAGCCGCGATTCTATGGGCCATACAGGGTGTTGAGGAGAGTTGGTGAAGTGGCATATGAGCTAGAGTTGCCTTCTGAGAGTAAGATACACAATGTCTTTCATGTATCTTGCTTGAAAAAGGCCTTGGGGCAGCACATTATTTCTTCTACAGAGTTACCACCCCTGGATGAGGAAGGGAGATTGGACTTAGTGCCAGAGGAGATCTTGGACAGCCGAGAGAGGAGATTGAGGAATAGAGTTATTCGGGAGTTCCTGGTGAGGTGGAAAGAGTTACCAGTGGAGGATGCTACATGGGAGGGCGAGTCTATATACAGACATCCAGCTCTACAGTTGCTTGGGGACAAGCAATCTCGGGAAGGGAGGACTGTAATGTCCCTCTTTCTCGAATAGTTCGGTCGAAGACCTTTGGCCTGTTTTGTCTACCCGACGGCCAAAGGGTGTTTTCAAGGGTGACTTCGGTTTATTAATTTTATTATATTGTGCTCAAAATAAAGTAAAATATCATTAAAGCACATATAATTAATTAATAGATTGTTTAAGTGACTTTGACTTAGGAAAGTGCATTTAAATAAATTAATAAATTATTTAATGTGCCTTCCTAGGCAAAAAATGCGACTTGCCTTGGGGAAGGGTCAAATAAGCCAAAAATGCGACTTGGTTGGAAAAGGAAATAATTAATTAAAAATTAATTATGAGGATTTGGAAAAAGTGCGACTTGTTCCTTTGGAGGGTTTTTTGGCTATAAGGGAAAAATGCGACTTGGGAAAAGGGCATTCAGATTATTATTATTTTCCCGGCAGTTAGCTTGAGCTTTTGCAGACAAAATCCAAGGACGGAAACCCTCTGGATTATTCCTCTTGTGGACGGAAACCCCAGGAGCAGTGAGAGAAGTTTCCATTCAGGGATCTTCATGGTATTCACAGGTTTTTATTATTCAGCAGTTAGAAAGAGAAATAAATTGCAGCAGTGGGCATACAGACTTCTTCTAGAGTGGGGCGACTTCTTCTACAGTTGTTTTATGTAGTATCTGAGGTATTTTTCATGATAGATAATTATTGTAATTCCAACATCAGATATATATCAAATCGATTTGGTTTGAATCATTTACAGTGGGTTTTTGGACAATCTTTATTATTAATCTATCTGCAGATTTATAATTGTATTGCCGTAATATTTAGCATCAGAAATCATTATTAAATACACGGCTGAATTGTTTATGAAGAAATCTGCCTGTTAAACCCTAGGCGCCTTTTCTGTATTCACCCGGTTTGCGGGGTTTGTTTTATTTAATTTATCTATGCAGTTTTAGTATGGTGTTCTATGGATCCTTTTGATGTTAATGGCTTGCTAAAAATAGAATCCACTCATTTTTTTGGTTTAATGATAGCCGCTTATTCTCCAATCTGGACATGCAAGGGTTCATCTTTACTATGGAGACTAGTTCCACCTCATGTGACATACGAGCATGCATGAACTACGTGTTTTGAGATGTGTGGTTCAATGGTGAGTCAATTGTGGTGACGGTTGGAGGGTAGCTCGACCATGTTTAAAGTTCTTGAAGAATGAGTTACATTGCCCAGGTCGGCCGAAAGTCAACGACATCGAGCTCGTTTTACAAGTCTCGACAAGTTCAAATGTGATTCATTGTGGACTAAATAGTTCCACATTCCTCGCGTGGTAGAGGTTTAGTGCATATAAATATATAACCATTTCAATGTTTAATTAGTGCATGAGACACTTTTGTAAAACGGAATGGTTGAGAGCTTAAGTAAGAACAAGGCGAGTGGTGCCTAGCTCGGACGACTCAATAGTAGTAGCTCGATGGTAATGGTATGTCAAGGCGAGTTGGTTCGATGAGCCAAGCGAGCCCAACCTTTAAGTTGTAGAAGGGACTTTAGTACCACATGCAAGGTGTAAAGTGCTAAGATAATGTGTGCATATCCAAAATGGTTTCCATGGTAAGTAGAAGTTGTGGCATAAGCCACGCCACCTTAGGCCATGCCCGGGCCGGAAGGTGCACAGAGCATAGGGTTCCTTGATGGCTTAGCCTATCGGAGAGGATAAAATAAGGTTAGGACAAGGAAATCAAGTGAGGCTTAGCTTATCCGGAGAGGATAAAATGAGGTTAGGACAAGGAAATCAGGTGACTAAGAGATAAGGAGGTGGTAAGGGAAAATAAGTCACACGTGCACAAGGCCTATTAGGACCGTCAAGTATCCCCCAACAATAAAACACCTTTTTGCTGTAGGGTACACTAAATCAATTTTTCCTTATTAATACAATTTTCAGTCCTAGTATTGTTTTATGCTCAATCACGAAACATTTACACGCAAATCCAAAATGATGTTACCCAAACGATGAGCGTGTCATTGTTGTAAAGTGACGTGTTACACAACTTGAACACTAAGCGGTGATATTGCGCTTCTTGCGCAGTGAGAACGCAATCCCATTTCGCCGTTGCAACATGACTAAATGAACCCGTTGCCTCGCCAAGGTGACGCTAATCAATGCAATAGCCAACAAAGGAAAACAAGTAATTAAAACTTACGGTTTACATTGTAATGTCCTTTTTAGGGCTGAAACTGAAAAAACAAAGAAATAACACAAATCCCAATCGAGAGTAAGTTGATTTTTACAATAGCCAACCAAAGAATATTATAAACCCTAGTAGTGAATTGTATTTGCACTTTTAGGGCATCAAACACCCTCCAAACAAGCTGAAAATGGATGTATAAATTCTCCAAAATATTATGCTCAACAAATGGAACAAACACCAAACAAAAAACTCCAAAGTATATGCAAATTTGGAAACTCTACACATCTGCAATTAAATTTATAAAAGCAGAATCATAGCTCACAACAATGGCTGGAATTGGAGATTCCAAACCCTAAAAATTTCATGAAAGTGTGCAATCAGCCTCCAAAATTATGAGGAATGTGAATATCAACTCCAAATGTAGAAATGTGCCCTAGATGACACCCAACTCCACCTCCAAGTAAGTTGTTACCCTAGGAAAGGGGTTGTAAATCACTCTAGGATCAAAACTCTGAAAATATGCAATATCAATTCTCTTGAAGTACTTTGGAAACCCTAGAATGGAGAATCCCTAATAAATTGAAGAGTTTTTGTTCTTCAATCAAGCAAGGAATGGTTTTGTCCTCCTTGTTAGTCACACAAAAGGATTTTCGCCTTTAAGTGGAAGTGATTGAGCAATTAGCCCAAAAACCATGCAAATTGTATTTTTTTGACAAGAAATGATGCCCAAATGAGCCAAGCGAACCCTTTTATGGCGCCAAAACCAATTTGGAAGCCTCCAACTAGAACCAACCTCATAAGGATACTTTCTTTTTATTTTCCTTTGGCTTTTCACCTTCTTAACCCAACCGACCTGACTTATGTAGAAAACTATTAAAGAAGAATGCAAATGCTCACGAAAATAACTGAAAAATATGACAATCACTTCCCTTGTTCATTTTCTTCTTGCCCATAGGAAGAGGAATGGGCTTGAAGTTTCTAAAACAAACTAGCTTGGAAAAGGGGACATTACAGTCCTCCCTCCCAAAATTATTTGCCCACAAGCAAGCAAGCTTTCATGCGCAAGTACTGTCATGCCTAAGTGAAGAAGTATCTTGTAATGCTCCAATAATCTAGATCCTATACCTATCAAGTGAATGAGCTCATGCCAACATAAGCTCATATGCCCAAGTACCATTATACGAATACAACTAAATCCCATGGTTGTCAAGTGGAACAACCTTCGCCCACAATGATCATGGTGGCCACCCACAACTATATGCTCTCCCTCAATGGAGCCTTCTACCCAAAGCATGTGAACATCTTTCATACTCTCCCTTAAGGCCAAGGGATGCTCCAAGTGCTCACTACCGCGTTCCCAACGTATCCCTTTGCTTTTCTCCAGTGATGAAGGATCCCATACACTTGCTCCATGACTATAGCCTTGAGCTCCAATGGGTCCCATAATGTTACCTGATCCCTCCGAGGTATTGCATAACACAACTTGCATGTAAGCTGAAAATAAGTCATAACAACCATAAGTCACTTGGGATTCCCTCCAATTCAGCACTAGGATGGCTGGGAGGATTGTCTTCACTAGTAGAGCCTCTCTACTATCATTACCATGCAAGAAAACCCTCGTAAATTGTGCATGTGTATAGTTGTTCTTGACTGAAAATATTATGACCAGCAATATAGAAATGATACAAATATGACAAACCCATGCAAGCTTCAATAATGTGATTGATGTAGAGGCGGTGGGTAACCATACAAGGATTGAAAACTCTCCATCTTCAGCTGCAATCCCATATTCTTGGGTGAAGAGAAAACTCAACTGCTCTTGCTTTTTCATACCTGTACCTGCACATGGGACAAACTTATTGAAGGAAACAAGGGTTACCATCTTCACCACTTCTCCTTTTGCTTGCAAACAACTAATTATCTATGCACAAGCGATGGCTGTCTAATAATACAATCATGCGGTCCAAATTACAACTGTAACCATTTATTTCATTCAAAATTAAAATGATGGTGGCTGGATTCCCTCTTATGACAGCTGTAAGCATGATGCATTTGTTAGTCCCTTTCAACCAAGTGCTGGAAATTCTTTTGCAGTTGACAAAAAATGGAAAGGGAGCTGGAAATGTTGTGAACAACAGGTGAAAGGAAGGTACAACAACTGTCATATTGAAAACCCTTCATGAATCTCCTCAAAAATAATGTAGTGGGGGCTGGGAACGAGTCATTATTGACTGAAAATGTTCGAAAGATTGGAAACTATCCCTTCTCACGACTCTCCTCTTTTGTGTGGCACCAAACAGAATGTTGGACAAGCTGGGAATGTTTATAACAGCAGTACAAACATTTATGGCAGCAGGTTTTAAAACCCACCAGTCAAGACTCTTATTACTTCCAATCATTCCTCCATTTACCGGCTGAGTTACAATGCTTGGAACAACAAGATAAAATCCATCTTCCTCACTTCCAAACACAAAATTCATGAACTCCACATCTACTTCTATCGGAAAACTTCTTCTAAGGGCATGTGCATTGATGAGGAGCTGAAAATTCTTATGAAATGATTGTTGTACAAAAAATGAAAATGTGGAGCTTATCATGTGCCTTCCCAAAACTAGTGTGAGTTGTTGTAACCTCTTGGTGCAGGAGATGCTGAAGCCATTTTATAGCATCTCATCCTTCACAAGGACGTTCAAATGCACAACAAGCTCCATATGATTCCGCATAAATTTTTTTTCTAACCATATGCACAGAATAAAGCACTCACTAGCCATAGTAACATTGAACCCATCGAGGACTTCATCTTTCTTGTAACTCAAAGGATCTACATGCCCTATGCTACAAGTGGTATCCTTGACCCTATCACACTTCTTAGCATGCTTTCCATGGCGACAAGGATTTTGTAAAGATAACATGCCTCTGTTTGAACCAATACTCCCATGCTTTGAATCATGGATATAGGAAAAATACTTACCTTTCATCTTCCCATCAATTTTAACATGTTGCTCAAGATAAAAATATATTGCAGCGACATAGGAGGAATTACCAAATCTGAAATATGATCATTGCTATCATACCTTAGGCTGTCCTCAACATGTTCACCTTCCTTTGTCGAATGAAGAATGATTGAGATATCTTCTACACCTCCATCCTTGTGACTCAAAATTACCGAGTTAGGATCAACATTCTCATTTCTCTTAGGTTCTTCATCTTCAACAAGTGAATCCCTTTCCTCTTTGACTTCATCCATACTTTGCGGACACGTGTATGGAGCACCTCCATAGCTCTTGCTAGAGTTGTGGACACCGCTATCTTGCTTCTTATAGGTTGCTGTTCTAAAAATTCCTGCCAGATGAAAATCAACATTAACAACCAGTAAAGGCCCTTTCTCATGTGTATGCCTCTCAACATGGTCTTCTTGGAAGTTTTCTTCTTTCGGTTCATGCCCTATGATTTCTTCCTTGACCTCTTGAGGAGTTGATGTAACTGCTACCTTAGGCGGTTCTTTTTGCTTATGGTCTAGGGTTTAACCTTAGCATCTTCATCCATATACCGGTTGTTCCTTTGATGGAACTCTCAATTGTGGAGAGTGTCACTTTCCCCAAGGCACGATGAGGATCCACTTGTGGCGCTTGAGATCCAGGCTCGACCTTGACCTACGCTGTGCGACTCTTATGAACTCCACAAGTGAAATGGCGTCACAAATCTCCTTTGGAAGAGCCCTATACTCATGAGTCATAGCTGGCTGCCGACAATGAATTGTGACCCCTTGAATGCCGTGTTTCGCCACCAAAATGACTTTTCCCGTTGTAAGAACCTAGGCTGCCAATCCATGTTTTCTCTCTCATGAGTTAGTAGATGTATTCTTTGTCACCGTCTTGCACGAATACCCTTGGGCTGAGAAGATCGAATGCTTTGATACCATTGTAATGTCCCTTTTAGGGCTGAAACTGAAAAAACAAGGAAATAACACAAATCCCAATTGAGAGTAAACTGATTTTACAACAGCAAACCAAAGAGTATTGTAAACCCTAATAGTGAACTGTATTTGCACTTTTAGGGCATCAAACACCCTCCAAACAAGCTGAAAATGGATGTATAAATTCTCCAAAATATTATACTTAACAAATGGAACAAACACCAAGCAAAAACACTCTACAAAGTATATGCAAATTTGGAAATTCTACACAACTGCAATTAAATTTATGAAAGCAGAATTATAGCTCAGAACAATGGCTGGAAATGGAGATTTCAAAGCCTAAAAATCTCGTGAAAGTGTGCAATCAACCTCCAAAATTATGAGGAATATGAATATGAACTCCAAATGAAGAAATGTGCCCTAGATGGCACCCAACTCCACTTGTAATGTCCCCAGATGGACAAATCATGCCCCCAAACGGAACATCAACCTATCTGATCTAAAATAGCAATTTATAGAAGATATACTTGAAATAAATAATGCAAATCGAATTTATAGGGAAAATGCAACTTGCTCTAAGAGTTGTTACTCCACAAAACTGAAGTAATTTATCTGTTAAACAAATCTGAAAATTTTTATTTATGAAAAATACTAGATTTGGATCAAATAAAGGGTTGAAATTTTATTATAAATCTGTAGATGAACAACTCACAAACATGACTGAAAATGGAGTTTCCTTAGCCCAAAAAACATGCAAATCAGCTGATCTTGACTCCTAAAAATTTGATTATGGAACAACAAATCATATATGGTCCAAACGTGCCCTAGATCACTCAGAAATGTCCCCAAGGTAGGTTGCTTCACTGTAGGAAAGCTGGAAATGAAGGGTAGAAATCAGCAACAATCTTCTACCTTCAAACCCTCGCCGGAATCAATACAAATCTTCAACTCCGATCTTCACACCGATAGAATTTCGAAGAGAACCTTGAAAATCAATGAAAACCCTTGAATAGAGCTTCCTGTCAAAAGGGAAGAAGAGTTTTCATTCTTCTTTTTCTTAGCTTAAAGAGGGATTTTGGCCTCTGAAGCAAAATTACAAAGGGTTTTCGTCGTTTGGAGTAAAAATGGAAAACATGCAAGCTTAGTCCAAATATCAGAGTTTATAGATGTCAAAAGATGTCTTCTACTTGCATGACGACTTGGTTTTATAACTTGCCTTGGCCTATTAGCCACCCAAAACAACCAATCAACTCACTTTACCTCATTTAATATTTTATCCTTGCTTTATTTCATTTCCAGATGGGTCATGTTTTTCCTCTAGGGGAAAATAAAATAAAGTTACTTTTTCTTTTCTTTTTCTTTTTATTTTGTCACTAATAAATTAATTTAAGTGCTTATAATAAAATTTCATTATGCACTTTAAAATTTATTTATTACAACTTTGTTTCCCTTGTTCTCATCTCTTAGCCTTCGTGAAACAAAAAAATAGGCTAACAGTCTTCGACCTCCTTGCGAGAAGGGGATATTACACGACCTCCAAGCAAATCGCTACCCTAGGAGAGGGGCTATAAAGTACTCTAGGATCAAACCCTCGCTGAAAATATGCAATATCAATCCTCTTGAAGTACTTCGGAAACCTCGAATGGAGAAATCCCCAATAAATTGAAGATTTTTCGTTCTTAAATCAAGCAAGGAATGGTTTTGTCCTCCTTGTTAGCCACACCAAAGGACTTTTGCCTTTGAGGGGAAGTGATTAAGCAATTAGGTCAAAAACCATGCAAGTTATAATTTTTGACAAGAGATGATGCCCAAATGAGCCAAGCGAACCCTCTTTTATACCCTTTTGTGGCACCAAAACCAATTAGGAAGCCTCCAACTAGAACTGACCTCATAAGGATACTTTCTTTTTATTTTCCTTTTGGCTTTTCACCTTCTTAACCCAACCGACTTGACTTATGTAGAAAACTATTAAAGAAGAATGCAAATGCTCATGAAAATAACTGAAAAATATGACAATCACTTCCCTTGTTCATTTTCTTCTTGCCCACGGGAAGAGGAATGGGCTCGAAGTCTCCAAAACGAACTAGCTTGGAAAAGGGGACATTACATACATTGTTTTCCATGCACCGAAACACACATAGCAATCTCTCTACCTGTACCCATTGCTGGCACTTTCCGCCTCCTTGATGATACCCTTTCTTGTGCTAGAAACCTTCGCACACGAACATACAAGAACACCAAGTCCATTATCCATTTATCATAACCAAAGTCAATTTGAAATGAAGTTCAAGCAACATATGTACGGTAATCAAAAGTGAAATGCAGATCATCAATAACATCCACTGCTAAATCAAATCAACTGATAATAAATGTTTTTCTCCCAAAACATGTCATAATGATACTCGAATCAATCAAAGCAAAATAAATGTTGTATCAACATGGCAACAACCACCTAGTCATCTACATGTCTCAAAAACAATAAATGTATGAATACGAGATGTGACATGAAAAGTATGCATGATAAATGAAAAAAACAATAAATGTTGAAATGCTTTGGCCGAATACTTTAACGAAACCAAACAATCAACTACTTGAACCGTTGAGGTTTCTTCCTTTTTTGAGAGCTTGTGAAGTTTAAGCACAACCTTAAGCTCTCTTTGTTCATGCTTCATGTTCTCTTAAAAAAGAAGGGAAGACTAACATAAGTTGAAGAGGAACGCAAATGGCTTCACAATTACAATCCCTTAAGACATTTTAACTGATAGAGGAGCCTAACTCTCATACGATCACATGGTCAGTTTTTCCATGTGTGTGGCGGCATTTCATTTGGTATTACAACTTCCCTATCAAGTTACAATTGATCCCTATAAACACTTTTGCCATAAAGAAAGAGATTAAAATATACACTTCCGAACTAGACTGTTTCGGTACAGGTACGGTAAGCTGAAACGGTAAATTTTTAAAAGCCTCGGGTACGGTACGCTGTAGGTACATTCGTACAATATATTTTAAAAAAGTAAAAAATATAAATATATATAAAAATTTAAAGAAAACAACAAACTTTTAGTCTCATCAACCTATTAAATATTAGAAGCCAACAAGAAGTTTGTTATAAATTAGAAGCCATCTCAAGCAAGATTTCTTTGACTGAATACAAGAAGACCACAAAACATTAAATCTATGAGTCCATCTACTAATTGGCTCACAAACATTCCACTTATTGTTAAGGCCTAGGGAAAGGTTTGGGGAGAGAGCAATCTTTTCATAGAGTTGTTTGGAGGTAGCCTCTTGGAGAGGGGGCCCTTTGAGCCACTTCATAGTATCCCAAAAGTCATTCTCATCCTCCATAATTAGTCCAGTAGAGGGAGCTGCGAAAGCATTTCTGAGCATTGTATACATTCTGAACTGAGATTGAGGAAGCTTATAGAAAGCTTTAAGGTCTGTCCATTCCATCCACTTCCCAAATTTGTACAAGTCATGAAATATTTTAATTCCTTTCTCAAACCAAAGGAGGGCAGAGCAGCCTCTTGTCAAGGCAAGGATCTTGTCATTATATTTCAGATTCAACGAAATCGATTTGTAGGCTTGACACCTAGTGTCAAAGGAAGAGAAGATAGGCTGCCCAACCACCAAGTGCTTCACTTGTTCCCATGCCTTCCAAATTGATTGAAGAATAAAGGACCCATGAGGAGCAACAAGAAAGCCCCCAAATAGTAAGTCAACCAAATGAAGTCCTTTTCATCTCTCTTGACCCTTCGGAGCCTATTGGCAATATTGAATCTCACATGAACTTTCCAAGGTTCAATTCCAGTCAAAGCCCTCAAGTTTTATTTATTTTTTTGCACTTAAAAAAAAACCATGTGGGTACGCTGTGGGTACGTACCCACAGGCCCTAGGTACATCCCGGGTACGGTTTTCCATACCTGGTACGTACCCAGAGCCTGTGGGTATGTACCCACAGTGTACCCAGAGAGTACTAGTACCACTTCCTACCCGGTATATTTCAGGCCTGGTACGGGCCGGTATTGGACGTATCAGTGCAGTCTAGCTTCCGAACATATACTCTTCAAATCACAATCACACACACACACGCACACACACGCATGCACGCAAGCACACACATGCACACATGCACACACGCACACATGCACACACGCACACACGCGCGCATACACGCATGCACGCACACACACACGCACACACACGCACACATGCACACGCACACACACATTATATTCCCTCAAGTACCTATCACTTTTGTTTAACTCTGCCATAGGCATTATCATGTTCTATCCCTCAAGTAACATTCAATCAAACTGCTATTAAACTTCACAAGTAATGCCTCTTGCAAATTTTAAGCAATTTGGGAAAACCAGCCCCTACCAGTTGCTGTCTTTTGTTGTTTTCTAGACAACTTCTCTTTGGCTTTGAATGCAAATTGATAAGCCTCTTCCACAGTTAGCAATCTGATTATACTCATTTAAAAATGTATGTTGATTCTCCATTCATTTATATATCTTGCAAGCTTCTCTTGATCTACCTCATGGTGACCACACCATATGGTTATTCTGTAGAACTACTTGGTGTAATTCTTCACAATGAGCTCTCTTTGCCTCAAGTTTTGTACTTCTTCAGCAAATCCAATTGCTAATTTGTAGGTAGAAACTTTCCCTTCAATTTGGCAACCATTCTATCCTATTAGGTAATCTTCTCTATATCCCTTCTACTTCTCTTGGTTCGTACTTCCTTCCACCATAAGGCTTCATGATCTTTCAGCTTGGTCTGAGCTACTTTCACTTTCCTTGGGTCATCCACATCATCAAACTTGAAGTATTCTTAGATCTTGGTAAGCGAATAAATCAACTCTTTGGGGTTTGAGTTCTTGACACGCTTAGAACTTCCATCTTAGTTCCCCATCAAATCCTTGAGATTGCTCTAATTAGCCTATCTTCGCCTTCCGATGCCCATTTACTTTCTTTGGTTCTTCTTCCCGTATTCTTAGCTCTTCTTCATCATCATTCATGTCTCCCCTTGGTACAAAACCCCTTATTCTGTCTTCTTCAATAGCATCAAATCAGGCTTGCATAACTCTTATGCAAGTCTACAATCTCATCAAGTTTTCCTGCCACATTTATAGCTCCTAATATACACCTTCCAACCCCTCCACCGGGAGGCATTTTGAAACTTTTTGTGAATCAGAACCTACTGCTGTAATTTCTTTGTTCATAGTTCTACATAGACAAGGTCTACACTCAGAAAATGGATTTAAACTAGCTATGATACCAAATGATACAAGTTAAGAACAAAGTTTCAATAGAACAACCTTTCCTTGCATCAGTAACCAAAGCATTTGACTATGGACCCATGCACAAATGCAATTAAAACTACAGTTCTTTGAATGATATTTTTTCTAGCAACTATTTGTCAATTATATTTCCTAGTATCTATCTGTTGGTTTTACTTTAATTGCGTAGCTCATGGACCATAACTAGGCAATTTTGCAAGCAAGTAAGCAGTTGTAAGCAATATGTGTAGGAAAGGGAAATAATTAAATACGAGAAGAAAGGAAAGGAGATGTGCAACCTAACCAATAGTTGACAAAGTTGATCACATGCACATAGACGAAACAAATAGATCTTGAAATGCAGAATTTGAAGCAAAGGAAAGTTTCAGATCTAGATCTAAGACAACACAAAGTTTATGCAGAGATCTAAAAAGAAATAAGAAACAAATGCACCGTTGACACAAAGTTCTCTCGGAAATCTGCCTCTTCTCTATTCCTCCGCTTTCAGAAAGCTATCAAGGGTTTCAACTCAAAGTCTGGAACACAAGAATGTTGATTACAAATTCCGATCCTTTAACCCGTAGGTTCTTCCTCTACTTATAGTGTGTAGAGGGGAAATTACAAATGGGAAACTACAACTGAACTAGAACATGAAGAAGTAGTAAAGGGAACATTTGGCAATCATCTTCCTAGAATTCCTCTCTTAGTGACATGCATCAGGAGTTTAAGCCAAAATTGTGCACATCTGTCACCTATCTTAAAGAATCTTTCCAAATAACTTAAAGTAATGGTTTTTAAACCAATAACTTTAATCTTACATTTTCATCCGAGAACATAAGAAATAAGAGAAGAAAGAAGATCTGCCAGTTGTAACACCTACACTTTCTTTTTGTTCTGATATTGAATATACTTGTCAAACATGTAATTCAACATCTTCCCATCTGTTTTAACAATAGCCTCTCTCTCGGTTTTGAACTGCAAGCAACCCTCTGGACAAAGCAGCAATAGTGTTAGCCTTTACCTTCTCTAAACCAGGCCCATATCCCTCAACATTTGCCTGAAGCTTTATGAGTCTGCCAATTGAATCTATCGTGAAAGGTATGGTGGCTTCATCAATTTCTTTCCGCACAACCAGAATAAATTCCTCATGGGAAGCAGGTAATTCATCTGGAATGCTCTCGCACTTCTCCCATCTTATTTTCCAGCAACTGCATCCTTTTCAACATAAGCTTGAGGATCTCTACGCGGAAGGAAACTGAAATTTCTAACTGCTTCCCCTTTTCCATCAATCCACTAGGTACAATTTGCTCTATAATTAGCACATCCTCTGGTAACGAGTGTATCTTAGCTAAAGTATCCAGATGACTTTCAACAACTATGTTCTCATCTTCTATCTGTGTCATTAGTTCCTTTAGCTGAGATATTGCCCTGTGCATATTCTCCAATTCAGCTGGTATTCTTTCGAACTATTCTGAAGCTTGGTGAATGATTTGCTCTTTCCATTGAGCAATAGCTTTGACCTGGTCCCCTGCATCTTCCACCTCTTTAATCAGATGATTACTCACCTGCTCATGTGCTAGAATGGGCTGAGAGGAAGGTTTGACAACCTTAGCAATGATC
Organism: Taxus wallichiana var. yunnanensis; assembly: GCA_018340775.1. Classification (NCBI taxonomy): domain Eukaryota; kingdom Viridiplantae; phylum Streptophyta; class Pinopsida; order Cupressales; family Taxaceae; genus Taxus; species Taxus wallichiana. Next base: position 363,411,484 of record CM031238.1, read on the forward strand.
TCACATAGCTGGAAACTGCTTTTGAAGCTTGGCTTTCTCAGCCTTCTCTTTGTCAAGCTTAAGGAATAAAGTGTTCATTAGTGTCTGTGTATCCTGCTTTAATCCTTCTGTGGTAGTTTGACCTATTGGCACTTTGGTCACTGCTATATCAGCCGCCGTGAGCTCTCCCTTGTGCTTTCCTTCTGCATTGGAACTGATAACTCAGCGAACTTCTGTCCTGATTCTTCAATAATCAACCTAGAAGTTATTTTGGCAACTTTAGGTCTTCTATCTCTTCCGCCCAAACTCAGGAGCAACTGAAAGTCGTGTTCCTCCAGGTTGATCTCCTCTCTGGCTTCTGGGATTGTCTGCAAAGCCAACCATGATGAAAAGTTGCTTCTCGGGGAATGAGAAGTCACTGAGTGCACCACCATCTCATGCTGATTTTGCTCTATCCGAATTTGCCACCGTGTTGTGATCGCCCCTCTGAATTGTCCAAAGACAATGCTTTTTCAAACTCCGCCATTTGTGCTTTCAACTTCTCCGCATGGAGAGGTGAAGATCTGAGTGGTTGAGGAGAAAATACAAATGACGTTGGATTCAACGGAGGAACGACAAGATCTCTCTGGGGTTCCGGGGCTGTTGAAGTGCTATGAGTTGATGTTGGAGAAGCTGGAACTAGCACGATAGTTGTAGATTTGGCCTTCTCTGTGCGTGAGACTTCTTGTGAACTTTAAGTTTCTCTCGGCCTTCTGCTACTTTCACCTTCGTGCTTTCTTTTGTTGGAGTCTCCTGCGGTAAAGTTACATGTGATCTGATTCATCAAAGCTTCATCCAGGCAATACCCCTTTGTCAACAACCAGTTTGAGGTGTTAACCAAAACCGCGGAAGATCTTTCCTCAATCATCTGGCAACCACCAATGTTTTCCTGAAGAGCAGCTCTATCCCCTCCCATCTGATGATATGAGTCAAGTATCACATGCCCATCATCTGCGAGATCTACTGCAGTATCCGTGCTAAACCATAATCAGACACTTGTTGCGCCGATAACCTGTTGAAGTCTTTTTTTCGACTTCATACTCGTTTCTGCACTTCATCCAAAAGTCTTCCAACGAAGGTACATGTGAGTATTCTGGGAGATTGTCTTCTTCGCTACCCCATATGGATCAAAGTTCAGTGTCGTTGGGAAGAACTCATGCTCATATTCAGAAAACATTTCGGCTTCGATTCCTCTAGCTTTGTGGATGCTCTGGCAGTTGTAATAACCCACTGTGACCGGAAAGAAACCCGTAGACTTGTGCCGCTTTGATTGTAAGTCATGCATCTCCATGAGTTGTCTGCACAACTCCATGATGACCCACTTGTCGCTTGGATACCTCGGCAACTTAACTGGTTCTCCCGAAAAGCCGGTTACCCTGAGATACGTGAAGTCTGCAAACTGGATGAAAATACAACCATGTTGGGATACAACTTCCCAAGCTTCTTTGCTTACCCTGTTGGTCTTCAGATCACTATTTAATTTGCAGATGAATCCATAGAAGAACCCATCGTTGACCACCTTGTAATCTTTGTGGCATTCAAGAACTGTCAACTATGGGAAGCACTCAAAAATAGGATCTTTTGCCAGTATGCCCGTCTATCCAGCTTGGAAAATATACCTGCGAGGCTGCTGCATATACTAGGTATGAAGTCATTTTGAAGTTGTACGTCGCCTCACACTTCGGAGTTGCTCACCGATGTTGTCACTGATGATCTCCGCCCAATTGATTATGAATCAGCTCTGTTGATCTCAATGGTTCTCACGAAAGCATACATCCATGAGCGGAAGTTGTGAGTATTGACTTCTCCACTTAACCTGCAAAGCAATTTAGTAATATCATCCACCTCCTGCACCAAATTGGATCGCGGAAGAGTCCTCGGGAACTTTGATGGAGACCTGGGCTTCTTCATATATTTGTTATTCATTATGCCCACACAATTTGCTTTGTGTTTCTCCCATCTATTGCCAGCATCAGCATGCTAATTGCAATCACCACCGGTCGTGTCGGAATCTTCAGACAATAATTAATAAATTGTGCATCCAACCTGATTATTGTCTTTCCTGCAACATCCCGAATTGTTTTGGAAAGAGGATGATATGACCTTGCACACTCCATAACAAATTCGGGCAACTAAGCTGTGACTGGAAACTTGATGCTTGAATAATTCCACTACTTTTTATTGCCCACATGAGAGATGTCTTTTCGGCCCTGGATCTGTCAATTATTTCGGAGATGGGTTCAGGGCCTATGTCCGTGTCGTTGATATCAACAAATCTGGAAGCTATGCATGATTCTGTTGATCCTTCTCTTTTTCATCGCTTCATCATGGTGGAGAGCAATCTTTTTGCAATCTCGAGTTCTTTTTCTTTTAATCCTGCCGGAATTCTTTGCAATTGGATCAATTTGTGCAGATCTAGCAATTTCTTCAGATTCGAAAGATATATTCAATGTACCTGACATTGATTTGAACTCCCTTTCACTTGTATGAACACCTGTAATGAATACCTGCAATTAATTCAGACAAAGATGGAGTCCAGGCATGAATACTTGATTTTTGTCACCAAAATCTGCATATAAAGCCTGCTGCCCTAAAATTTGAGGCTTTGCTTGCATGCAAAGCAAGCATAAATATTTTTAAATTCACTTGGCACTTATACCAACATGCAGATAATTATCATAGCAAAAATCAAGCTATTCCAACCCTAGGCGCCAAACCTTGAAGCTTCCTGGCAATGAAAAACACCTTTTGATGCACAAAACCTCCTTTCCTTGGCCAAAACTGTTTGGGCTGCAATCCTTAGCAAAAAGAATTAATTGCTTCTTTATTATGGCAGCCCATGCTTATATAACCCTCAACATACTATTTTTAATAATTGCCCTTCCTATTCTGGCAATTTAATTAATAAATAATCATGTCTATTCACCCAAATTGGGTGCCCAATTATGCATGTTGCTGGTTGCTTTTAAATAAATTTATTTTATTTATTTTTAGCATGCATCCTTCAGTTGTCTTTGGCTTGTCTTCTTGCTTTGACTTTTCATCCATTACATGGCGCCAAAATTAGGTGAAAAAGCCATAAATAAATATCATTAAATTCATTGTTTAATGCCAAGGTGGGTCACACTTTTTGGCAAGGGTGATTTCTAAAAATAAGAAGTCAACTTTGATGGGAATTTCTACCCTGCACTGCAGCTCCAAAAATCCCCTCTTCAACTTAAGTTATTTGACTTCCATAATGAGAATTTTTACCCTGCAAGGTAGGTAAGAAATTCCCGCCTGCCTGCCACTACCAAAATTCCCACTGGCAAATTAAAACATCTCCCAAAAAGTGCGACTTGTATTAAAAATAGCTTCCTTTGATAAAGTGTGACTTGCATGGGTGAATAAACCTCTTTGGTGGGAAAAGTTAGCTGCTTTAGCAGAAAAAATTCCCATCGGTGCTTTAAGTGATTTTTCTTTATTTTATAATGGGAATTTTTACCCTGCAAGGCAAGTAAGAAATTCCCGCTGCCTGCCGCCTCTAATATTCCCATTGCAGCTTAAGTGACTTTGACTTCATGGGAAAAAGTACCTCAAGGCAGGTAAGAAATTCCTGCTTGCTTGCCACTACCAAAAATCCATTGCAGCTTAGACCCATTCATTCCAAAAAGTGCGACTTGCCTAGGAGAGGCTTTTTGTGCATGACTTCATCTTTTTGGTCAGAAGTTTGCTTTTCTGAGGTTGATTCCTTCTGGTGTTGAGGTCGTAAATGATCTCCAGATGCTTCAGAGCAATTAAACAAGACTATACAGAACAAAGAACGGACCCAGGGGAATTTAACAGACAAACTGCGGAGAAAACCGGAGAAAAATGCAAAAGAAATAAATAAAAGCGAAAAACGTTGCCAGAAGTTGCAGACAATGCTCTGAATTCATTCCTGGTGAAAATCCTATTGAGATGTGTGAATACTGGCATGCAAAACTTCAACAGGGTTCAACCGGAGCACAATTTACTTCAAACGGGGCTTTATTTATTTAATAAATAATTAAATAAAAATTTCCTGAGACAAAACTTGGCGGAGGGATAAAATGAGTTTCAACATTTGGGTATTTGTCGAAATTGGAAATTGGCTCATATGATTCAATTAGCAATTAATGCAGATCAATAGTTTTGCAACTGCTCTTGCAGTAACTGGCAGTTTCATCACCGAACAAGGGACACTCAATTTGAGCCTTGTTAGCCGGCTGAAACTGATTTCTCTTTGCTTTCTAGTGTTTGCTGAAGCTTGATATTTTTCCTAGATCCATCTAATTAACTTCTGCAATGCAATAATAAAAATACATTGAAAAATTGACCATGACACACCCTACATATTTCTGGTTGATGCAAGACTTCTGACCACCCTAGATGCTCTTGCATCAGCTATTTATGAGATCATAACAATGAATAAGGTTTTGATTATAAAACCTAGTGCCTATTCTTTTAGAGGATCAAACACATGATAGAATTTATGGCCATACTTTGCATAACTTAGACAGTAAATTTTAATCTGCAACTCATGAACCATCATGTATTGAATGCTAGTAGTCTGGTTTACTTGTAAGTTAGGAATATATGGGATTTTGGGTGGTTTGATTACCCCACCATCCATGAAAATATATTTGTACCTTGACACTTCTTCCAAAAATGAATATTATCTATTCTCTTTTCAATTTTATATTCTGTAAGGTTTCAAAGCCATATTCTAGCATCTGTGATGATAATATTTCAAGGAATTAAGTTGCATGTGGAAGAATATTTTAATTAAGTGGAGGAACTGCTGAGAAAGAGAGAAGGTTTGTACAATATTATTCCTTGTTAAGGCGGAAACAAAATGAATAGTTTTCTTTACTGAGGTGAAAAATGAAATAAAATTATATTAATGTCCACAAATTTAGATCGACTGGACTTGAAATTATATGCAATTACGATAGAAAAGTGCTAGCTTTCTACTGTAAGTTTTGGAAATATCTAAAAACTACAACAATAATATAAATTTGCAAGCGTGACTAGGGGGTAAACCCAAAGGGAGTAAAACCAGAGCATATGATTCAAGTACGATTCTGCTCAATAAAGCCCAAAGTTGATGAATTGGAGCTGGAGGCTAAGGAGGCAACCAACACTGTCACTCATTTGTAACAAATCTCAAGCCAAATGAACTGACAACATCAACGTCCATCCCCATGAAGGGGCCAGTGCAGGACTTGATAATTAAGTAAGAAAGAAAGAAAGAAATAAACTATATTAATGCCCACAAATGATCAAAAGTAGGTCAATGAGACTCAATAATATGTTGGAGATTAATCTTTATTTGGATATACTAATTATCTTATATTTGTGTTTTTTTTATTTTCATATGAATTTCAATTCATATAATTTAGGGTATATGAGGGGGTATGCAGCCTTCACCTCTTTTGTCCCATTTGTTATATTCTTTATTATGAGGACTACTGGATATAATTGCTTTGTGACTTTTCACCCACACTATTCCCTCACTACATGGGATGTAAGTACATGAAGCATACACTTGGTTAATTAAGGCAAATAATTAGAGTTACTTTGGAACTTTTTTCTTTTCTTTTTACTTTATTGAAAGAGTCCACTTGTCTCTTCCTTAATGACCTCTTTTAGGTTTTTTTTCTAAGTTTTCTTATAATGCTTGTAACGGATTTTACAATCTTCTCTTATAGGGAAAAGGAGACGGTGATTATGAATCTAAAGTTAGGAGGCTGTTAGAGTCACTTAATTATCATAGTTTTAAAAAAATACCGTTTAAAAGATTAAGATTTTTTAATGCACAAATATTCTTTTGTGCATTTAAATTATGTTGAAAATATATTTTTAAGGGATTTAAAATAGGTATTTTTCAATACAAAGAAAATTAATATTAGCCCTTGTGAATAAAATCACCTTTTGGAACAAGCTGATGTGTCACCATTTTATTGGCTGATTTGTAGATGTGATTTGATGCGACTTGTGTTATTGGCTACCTTTTTCTTAATTTTAAGTTTAAATGTTATAAATGTTGACTTTGATTTTTACAACTAGTGGTACTATACTTTACATTACCACTCACAGTCATTGGCTTATGCATAGTCATTGGCTTCTTTCCCTATTCTCTCTTGGAAGAAGCTTTATGCATATTTTGCTATCTTGTAATATTATTGGGCGAACTCTCTATAACACATGAGATTTTCTTCCATTGTGCCAGTTTTCTAAGTTGACAAATTTTGTATCTCAACATTTTTATGGTATGATATATATGGTTATTGATTTTTTTGCTTATTTTCATTTATGATTCATTGTTTTAGTCGTCGATCTTGGAATTATCTCTTTCATGGTATTGGAGTAGGTTATTACTAAACTTGAAATATAAGTGTCTGCAGCTGCTTGGGCGAGGAGCAATAGAGATCTTATAACTTTTTAATCTAACCTTATTATTTGTTTTTTTTTGCCTCATCCTATATTAAAAAAACAAGAGGAGAATCTTTTTTCTAAAACAACATTCAAAGCATTCGTGGGCTTCTTTTCCTTTTGCAACGGTAAAAGCAAGTATTTGAAAATTTAAAATCCTCATTTCCTTATGCAAAGGTAAAAGCAAGTATTTGAAAATGCAAAATCCTCTTTTCCTTATGCAAAGGTAGAACCAAGTATTTGAAAATTTAAACGCTTCTTTTCCTTATTCCAAGATAAAAGTGAGTATTTGTTTGGATCTGTTATTTTTCCAGCCTTCTATGCAGTGCTGTACTCATGAAATCTTCTCTCTTAGCCTTCTTATTTTTGAATTCTTGGCAGCTGCTCGGTTTTTTTCCTTACTGGAGTGTGTTTAATTGAAACTCATCTTTCCTACCATGAGAGTGGGCTCAATCTCACTTCCAAACGTGTTATATATTTTTTCAAAATCGTTGCCTTCTTTTCTTCTCCTCAGAGAAGCAAATTGTAAATTGTCATCTCCGTTGGCTGCATTTGCTGGTTTTTAAATTTTTACTTTTCCATGTGAAGATTGGCTTTAGCAAGCCACTCATTTTTGAAACTGCCGTGCTGCATATTTTTTACTTCTCAAGTTATTATTCTGTACAGGTTGCCATTTTATACCAGTCTACCTTAGTGCATTGTCATTATTGCTGCAGCCTTTCTTTGGCTACCCCGAACCTGGTAGCCACTTTGTCTGTGTTTCTGGTAACACTTCCTTGGGTTTCCATTTCACATTTCTATCATCTGACAATAACTAGACTCTATTCCCTTGTGTTTTTCCTGCTTTTGGCGATCTTCTCGAATGTTTCTGCTCTACCCTGAGGCTTTGTCCTTGCAAATGTGCTACTTCTCCCCTCTGTGCATTCATTGCCATTTGTCCATTTGTGATTGCCGTGCTTCACGTTTTTTCATTGCATTATTGATTCATGTCCCATGGATGAATAAATGGGACATTAATATGCAATAATGCCCAAACACTAATGAGGAAATAAAAATGTATGTGAGAGAGAAATTCAAGATAGTCATGTGGAAAAAGCAACTTGGGTGGAAGAAAGAATGTTATATCAAGGAATTTGCTGAACTTGGGAGCATATAGAAAAGGTCTACTTAGGAGCAAAATCAAATGGAAGGAGAAAATGTAGATGGCTTAGTAAAGGACTAGTTCACATTATCTTAGGTGTGAAACTAACAGCTTTACATCGCCTAATGAACAGTGAGAAAAGAGAACACGCCTCTCTTGTATCAAGGGGGTGGTGGAGACAAAATGGCACTACATCATGGAGTGCACAGCCTATGATGACATCCGAATCAAGTATGAGGACAGCTTGAAAGTAGACAACCTAACCGCCTTGTTTGAGGAAGAGAGGCTTGACAAAACAATGAATTTTCTAATCAAGATTCATAGTAGAAGATCCAACATCAAAAAGGGAATGCAATTTTTGCAAGACTAATAGGGCAGCCCATGCAAAATGGTCAAGCAGTTATGATGGCTTGGAAAACTCTTGTTGCGGCTCTTGGTCCCATAGACTACTTGGTCTCATGGATGTTATTAAAATCTTTCATTCATTCATTCATAACTTTTTCTTATATAATCTTTTGTTGGTGCAAAGAGGAATGTATGCAAGGCTTTTAATTAATGAAAATCATATACAATTTTTTAGAGGTAAAGCTTTATGTGGCTTAAAAAAAAGAAATTGAAAATTCTTAATGTTGGTTGATGATTTGTTTTGTGACATGATTGTTGTTTATAATTTTTTTGCTTTTTCTTATTATTATTGTTTTTGCTTTTCTTGTTTGCCATCAATTTTTTGGTGACTTTATTATTATAAGTGCATAGGCATTTATACATTTTTATATATTTGGCATTGCCATGTGAGCAATTAATTTTTAATTTCAACTATCCATTTAGTGTGGTTTTAAGTTAATTTGGAATTGTTTTCAAACAATACTGCATTATCCAACTTCTAGCCTTTTGCTCAATCACCCTCCTAGAGAGGAACAATCTCTAATCCAAGAGGATGATGAAGATTATGTATTCTATTTGAGAAGATAGAAGGTAAAGCCTTATATTTTCATTATAAAGCTTTATGTGGGACCAAAAGCCTTCAAATTGGGGATGTGTGATCTGAAAATCGGATCATTTACATCATCAAATTTAGTTGGTGAAGACAATTGACCATTAACAAGGCTCAAGAACTATTCATGACATGCCTGTTCCTGAAAAATAGATAGTTTATGGTACAAGGGCTGAAATAGTGATGTAGGAACATTCAAGTTCATGAACAACCTTGCATCAACCAAAAACATGGGATTGGGTTCTTGTGCGTGTTTTGCACACGTGTTTATGTTTGTGCAGCTTGTCAACTTTGGCAACAATGTCACACGCTTAGAGGAAGATCATCGACAATTTTGAAATGTCACCAGAAAATCGAACGTGACATGAAAGTCAAGGAGAATGAAGGAGAAGACTGTTTCAACCATCTCCCAAAGTTCAAGTGACGTTGCTTTACACAGGTGGCAGTTACAAAACCACTGCAGCTATTGTGTAAACATTGGTCTCTAGAAGCAGCGGTTGTGCAGTTTATGGTTTTGCAACCATGATGGTTGCACAACCGTTGATTTGCCTATATTGTTTGTTTCACTTGCAATGCCACAGTATGAAGAAATTGCAAAGTGGTTGCGCACCTGCTATTGGTGGTTTCACCCACAATGCCAGAATATGGAGAGTAATATCCAAAATCCAAAACTTTTGACACGTGGGTCGATTTTCGAAGAACTTGGGGACTCCATAGTAGGCCCGAGGATTTAAAGTCAGTAGTAGGGGAAGAGTTGTGCAAGAAATGAGCTGAGGAAAACAAGCTCCAATTCTACAGCAGAACAGGTGAACATTCAGAGAGTTTAGTTCAGAAAGAGAAGAAAGTAGAGCCAAGGGCTTGCCAGAGTGATGTTTTTGCATTGTAGCCATTTCTAGGACTGTGTATGTCTTCTTCATAGTTCAATAGGGTTAAGGGAGTGTGTATAAATCTCTGTAATACTATTGAAATTCAATAAAGAGTGTGTGGGATTTCATACTATGTCCTTATGTCTGTGTGTGTCCATTTGTATGTGGGTTGTGAGTCCTATGCTGCGAAGTAAGTTAGCCCCTCACTTGGCCCCCTCATTCCCATCTACATTAGTTGGTATCAAAGAAAGGCAATCCTTGCTCGGTTGAGTGTGTGATGCTCTTGTTGAGTCAGATGTAGGTTGTGAAAGAGGCAATCCTTACTCGGTTGAGTGTGTGATGCTCTTGTTGAGTCAGATGTAGGTTGTGAAAGAGAACCCTTTTTGTTGAAAGTTATGTCACATAGAGGAATGCCTCTCGGAAGAGGAGGGCACTCAAAAGTTGCAGATTTGACAGACATGTCGAGAGGAATCCAAGTGAGATTGGATGCAATAGAGATTGCACAAAGAAGAGGAATCTTAATTGCTGACGTGAGTGATGATGGAAGAGGAGCACAAGAGATTCGGGTAGAAGAGATAGGATATGGACCAGAGAATTGACTTCTGAGAGCTATTGAAAAGATAGCAAGTAAACTCAAGTTGGATACCCCTAGCTATGGAGGAAGCTTGAGCCACAAGGATCTTATTGATTTGATCACAACGCTGGAGGTATTTTGACTTTGAGCCAATGGAGGACCCCAAGAAGGTTAAGGTTGCTTGTACCAAGCTGAAAGGACACACATCCTTGTGATGGGATCAGTTTGCTTGTTCCAAGTTGAAAGGACATTCAGCTGGAAAGGGAGAGAAGGTAAAGACAAAATCAAATCTTGGGATGAACGGTTGCAACGTTGAGACGCAAGTTCTTACTTTCGGATTATCAATTGAGTTTATTCAAGAAGTTTCAGAATTTGAAAAAAGAGAGATGAACGTAAAGCACTACTTTTGGGAGTTCTACAAACTCACTATTAGAGCTGGTCATGTGGAAGGTGACTAGGGAAGGATATCAAGGTATGTAAATGGGCTTTGTATCTTCATTCAAAATGAACTTGGAATGTTTAAGTTGAAGGCAATAGAAGAGGCCTATCAATATGCATTGAGGGCGAAAGAGAAGCTATCTCGATGGCAACAAAATACCTGTAGAAGTAGAGGGAGGTTCCCAAGAGGAAGAGGAAAAATAGGAAATGGTAGAGGATAACCTACTCATGGAGGAGATGCTAGCACTTCTCACTGTCAGAATTAAACACAGAGGAAAAGGGTATTCTTCAAGAGGAAGAGGATACTTTGGTAGAGGAAGAGGTAGAGGATGAATCGGTAACTGCTTTGAATGTGGAGGATATTTTGGACACAACTTTTAAATGTCCTAAAGCATTTTATAACAGCAGAAAGAGGGTTTAAGAAAGCAATGTTATTGCTCATGTGGATGAGGTGAATGTTCAATCCCTAACACATATGTAAGAATCTGAGCATGGTGAAGCTCTTATGATGAAGAGAGTGTTGTTAAAACCAACCAAGAAAAGACTGAGCTGGTGTAAATAAAGAGTCTTTTTTTGGACTATGCGGAAAACGAGAGATAAGTGTTGTGAGGTCGTATTTGATAGTAATAGCACGAATAATCTATTTTTGGTGAGATGGTAGAAAAGCTTGGGCTGAAAAGATTAGTGCATGCCAATAATATAAGGTGTCTTGGTGGCTCACGGTCTGGTAGGTCATAGTTTATAATTCTAAGCGAATTTAGTGGGTGCATGCTAGATTCAGAAGAAAGCACTGAATATGGACTAGGTCCAGTAGTTGCAGGGTCTACATGATCATGCTGTTGTGGAAAGAGTGCAACAGTGGCTTGTAAAGAGTGTATGAGCAACTCATGGTCTGCAAGTTTTATGAGAGTGCGTTCTGTGTTTTGATGCCCCTGTTATCCTCGAAAAACTTAACAATATCTTCCTGAAGTGAGGATAATTTAGAGAAGAGCATGTCACTCTCAGCTTGCAAGTTATTATTTTCTTGCAGGATTGAGTCAAAACTAAGGTGTCAAAGCGTTACAAGCAATAGAAGAATGACAAGGCACTTTGAAAGCGGGGGCCTTGGTCAAGTCTCCAAATAAGTATGCAAGGCGCAGAAAAAGGGGCCTTGAAGAAGTCTCCAGATAGAAAGTGTGCAAGATGCAAAAGGGGTCTTGATGAAGTCTCCAAAGAAGTATGTAAGGTGCAAAGGAAGGGGCCTTAAAAGTATTCTCCAAATAGAAAGTGTGCAAGGTGCAAAGAAAGGGGTCTTGATGCAGGGTAAGGAAAAAAACCTTACCAGAATGTCTCAAAAGGAGGATAACACAAACCTAAGGTGTGTAAAAATAAGTTTCTTGATATGAAGACAAGGACGCCATACAGAAGTGTGCCAAAATGTCTGAACCCCAAGACACTTTATAAATAGTGCGAGTGCAAAAGAGCCCCCAAATTGCTTGTAATTGTGGAGCGCACAACATTTTTTCCTGATTACAAATCTGACAAAAATGCAAAACAATATATACATATATTTTTTCAATATCAGGAAGATATGATGTGAAATCTGGTTTCTTCAGAAAAAATACGCACTTCCAAAAAGTGGCCTGAAAAGCATCCATATGCAGAAAAAGTTGTATTGTTGGGAATGAGGCAGAGAAAGTGTCAAAAGTTGTAATAAAACAACAGAAGATGGCAAAACGACCCAAAACTGTAAATACCACTGTGAAGCTCTCAAAAAATCATGTGTGTCCAATAAAATGACAGTGAAAATAGTGTACAGGTGACCAAGAAATTGCCATCAGAAGGTAGGTTCTCCAAAATGATGCGCATTGTAGAGGGGGTCTAGAGGGACGGGAAACGTGCAAACAAGAGACCAAAAAGTTGGGAGGGTGAGAAAATGGAGCAAGAAGACTGTGAGAAGAAATACAAGTTTTGTTGTGGAGGTTTCTGACCACCTGTTAGATTATTTCCCAGCCTCAGGTCTGTATTTTGGTTGGAATTGCCCTTTTGCACTAATAATGCACATTCCAAGTGCAATAGAATTCCCTCACTTTTAAAAAGAGAAGGCAACTTAAAAATACCCCTTTTGAAATTAAAAATCACTTTCCCCACCGATTAATTAAATCTTTCCATAACTTTTTGTTTGTTAAAATGGTGTGTAAAAAGAATGGGGAGGAGGGTAAATAGACTTTAAGATTACATTGCACACGTGCATTTGACTTGGACGAATGGATAGATTAAAATTCACTCATGGCAGTAGGAGTGGGGAATATGAAGTGGAGTCCCACCATTAACATGCCCACACCATAAATTCTATTTGATACATGTTAACCAAATGCTCCTTAGGTACTCCAAAATATTGCAAGCAGCTGCAAATATGTAACATCAACAAAATAAAGACAATAATATTATTAGAGTATCACTTAGGTAGAGGAGAATATGTCCACCAAGGTAAGCTAGAGTCGTTGCCGCATGGAAGAAGTGAATGGAGATAGGGTTGGGATGGCTGTGGTTTGGAGTCAAGTGTGTTCATGGATGGATGGGCAGAAGGAATGGAGTGAGGAATGAGCAATAGACCGTGAGGCCAAATGAATTTGTTTTAATTAAAAAAGTCAACAATCAACCCCCTTTTTAATATATTTTTTTGAAGTTTTAATTTTCAAATTAAAAAATAAATAAACTGAGGTAGGCATCATAACTGACCAAGTAAAATACATTTTTTTCAAATTTTGTAATAAAAATGCCTAATGTTAAAAAAATGCTGCCCCTTTCCCAAACCTTAAGAAAAGCTAATTTAAAAAAAAATTCAAACTTATTTATACCCAAACATTCTCTTGCAAAAGACCAAAACTCAGGCATCCGGTTCCAGACCATAGTGAAACAAAGGTAACCCATAAATTTTGGACCCTCATGGACGTGATGGCACTATCTCAATTTTGCCAAAATGCCTTGATAACCTGAATGGATAAACTCCTCCTTAGGAGAAATCTGAAACGATTAAGTTTCATCATGAGAAACTCCAAAATCAATGAAACGAGAGTCATTTTGAAAGGTTTTTACCAATTTGGACACAATGGAGAAGTCATTATCTACCCAAAAGGACCCTATGTTACCTAAATGGAGGAGCTATTCTATCATGGCTCGATACCGTGTTGGAATTTGGATAGGGTCCAAGATCAAATTGAATCAAGCACCAACTCACTCAAATTGGTAGAAACTGAATATTACATTATGAGAAGATACACAAGGCTGTCAGACCCTCTACAATGTCTCATTTGCAGTCTCTTACACTCACATATGGCTCTTACTTATAGCATTTGAGTGAGAGGAACAAAATTACAATTTACAATGTGAACAAAACTCAATTTTCAAATGAATAGTGCAACCATGTGGTCAAATGAACCATGTGATCAAATACACTTGATACATGCTCAAATACTACTACTACTATAGGGAGGTGCATAAGGTACATAGGATTTTGAATAGAGAGGTTACAACAGTGGGTTAGATTTGTGTGTGTGAGAAAAGAGGTGAGAAAGATGAGTGAGAGCTACATAGCCCAAGTGGCTGAGTTGAAGATTGCGGTGAGAGAGAGGAAATCCCAAACTGAAGCTAAGGAAAATAGGAAGAAGGGTGATTCTTTACCACTAATGTCGAGATTGAGAAAATGAAGAAAGTGTTGGAGATTGTGCACGCCATACTAGATAGCATGGAAGGAGATGTTATTGCAGGAGAGGCAACGGAAAAGAGGAGGAGAACATGGATCAGTCCATGTGTTGCATAAATGAAGAGGAGGAAGGTCTCTTGGAATGAGAGAACCTTGAGGTTGTTTGAGGCAGCATTTTTGGAAGGAGGAGCAAAAGAAGAATGTCTTTTGAAAGGCATGAAGGTGGAGATGGAGGGTGTGCAAGTGAGTGCACATGATTCGGATTTAGGAGTATTGAGTGGAGAGGAAGTAAGTTTTCTATTAGAGGAAGATGAGGTAGTTATGGCAAGACAAGTTGTGGCAGCTAAGATGGCAATTTATGGTGGTCCCATATTTGAAAAAGGAGAATAAGATGGCTATCTCTTGCTTGAAGAAGAGATGAGAGTGAGTCGTGGGGGGTTGGTTCCCTTAATGCTGATTTTATCACAGGAAATGGGGAAAGTACAACAACCGAGGAGGAGCAAGAAGAAATCCTCATGAAGGAGGTTAGGGGTGAAAATAGGTGGAAGAGGAATTGTTCCAAGGGGAGGCAGATGAACTCTTTGAAGACATTCGAAAGGCGGAAACATCGAGAGGAAGATATTGTTATTGTAAGGTTGATAATCATTTTGATGCCCCAAAATGTGGTGAGTTGTTCAGCCCAACAAGTGAGGAAGAGGTAGTGGAGGAGGAATACTTTTGGCGGGAGAAAGTTGTCATGTCCCTTTTTGGAGATTATTGGAATTGAAGACCTTAACCCATTCTTCCTCTCCGTGGGTTTAAGGAAAGAAGCAAGGGGAAGACTTGGATAACATTCTTAAAGTTAATATTTTCATTATTATCATGTATTCCTATTGGGAAGCCAAGCGCCCAATAGAAGAACTTATTTAATAAAAAATAAAGTATTTTGAGCATGTAGGCTCCAAATACAAATTAGATAATTAAAAGGTTGGCCATAATTTGTGATGTAGCACCCTTTATGTTATAATAAAAGGACGATGCTTGGCCATCGAGATGGATATGTCGAATCTTATTATTTCTTTTAGGTAAAGGTTGTACCTTTTCCTCTTTGGCATATTTGGGTGGATGTTTGGGCAAACTGATTTGATATTTGCATTCTTCATATTTTTAAACCCCAAGATCCCAAGTTTCGTGAATTTTGGAGCTTCCTAGGTAAAGTTATGAATTTTTAAAGTAACTTTGTAGACAAGGGTTTATAGAAAATTCATATCTTCATTTTTGGGGCACTAAAAATAAATTTTTCTTCATATTTTGATTGCTGGTAATTAATCAAAATTTTTGAGCTTGATTGGGCATATTTTCAGCAAGTTTAGGGCATCCAAAAGTGAGTGGGAATTCCCAAAATAGGTTGCTGCCCTAGGAAGGGAAAAATTGCAGGTTTCTGTGTGCATTTTCAGTCATATCCAACCCTCGGAAGTCTGATTACAGCCATCTAAAAATTAATTTCAGTCATTTCTCATTCAGCCCTAGCTATTTTCCGAAGTCACCCAAAAAGAGACATTACAAAAGCCCACAAGAAGATGGAAAAGTGGAGAGAGAGAGAGAGAGATAATTGGTGGAGGTTGACGGATTGTGCCCAAGCAATGGGTAGGGAAAGTGATGGATAGTGAGAGTTAGGCGGAGGAGAACATTTTAGCACGTGTGGAAGAGGAGAAAGATGCAAGATGAGAAGATTTTGAAGTACCTTGGATGGTGGAATGGCACACCGTGGCCTTACCATTGAGATCAAAAGGATGGTTCTACTACTTAGCTCTTTTTGTAAGTACTATGCTCACAAAACTCAGGTGTCCGATGGCAGAGCATCCGGGTCCACAAACAATCTTAAATCACCAAAAAACATGAGTTGGTGTTTTGTACGTGTTTTGGCATAGTAGAAGGTGGTCCAAAGACAATGTTAATACTTAAACACTTCAAGGACATCATGTATTATCAAAGAGGATAAGTTTTAGGTAGCACCATGGTTCCAAACAGGTTGGTTGAATTATTCAATTCTTGGTAGTTGTTACGATTCGGGAAGTGGGTGCATTGGTATCATGTCCCCTTTTCAAATAAAGCATGATAAATTAATAATATAAGTGTCGACAAAGTAACTTTATAAAAGACACTTATGTTTTATAATTTATTATTATAAAATGTAATTTTTTGATAAAAGTTTATTATTATAAAAAGTTTCTTTCGAAAAAGCAAGTCATAACGAAGAAATAGAAATGGAAAGTTGCTTTGGGAGGCTTTTTGTTGAGAAAACTAAAAGTAAAGTTATAAAAGAGTGTTAAGGGGTCATTTGGACACATCTTTTTACTCTCATCTATTTGGACATTGAAGGTTTGAGCTGCTGCTACAACTTCTGCATTTGAGGATGAAAACCCTCCTTTGCAATCCACATTTGAGGACAAAAATCCTTCGGTGTATTCAAGTTTATGGATGAAAACTGACTAATCTTCAGAGGTAGTTCCAATCAAGAGCTACATTTGAGTTTATAATCACCAAATTTGCAAGATCATATCAAAATTATCATCCAGGGCACAATTTGGATAAGATTTCAGAGATTGGTAGCTAGGGCATCATCTGCAGATTAGATTTTCAGAGTTTCTTGTGTTGGAACAACCACCAATCAGGTGATATTCGCTTGGGACAGTTTTTGGACAGTTTTTGCACAATTTTAGGGCTGGGCAAAATTGTAGGGAGGTGGAACAAATCCCTTAGGAGGCTAGTTCAGTTGTGAAAAGGGTTATTTTTGGTGCTAGGGCTTGCACAAGGCCTAAATCTGCCCTAGGGCATCATTTCCAACCTTCCAATCTTCAAATTTTGTATCAAACGGTCAACTGTTTTTATCTTCCATTTTCAGTTACAAAATAAATAAAAATAAATTCAGATCTTTGTTAAAAAAATATTTTCTTGCATATACATGTGCCTTGAGGGTTCCTAAAGGCTTTGGGCCTTTTGGGTATTGTTGCTTTGTGGTTATTAGATGAATAAAGGAAGATTTCATATTGCTGTATTTGTTTTGGTAAGGGTTTTAAATAAAAATCAGTTTGTTGCATATTTGGTATAAGGGTTTGTTGGAAAACCCAAACTATCTTTATTTGTCTAGGAAAGGGACATTACAATCCGTTGAAGAGCAAAAAAATGATAGATTATGGTGCAAACGAAAAAATAGTACGGGGACAATCAAAACCAGAATCTGATTGCATATTTGGATTCTCCTTGAAAAGTTATGCATGTTTTTTTAAAAATGGCACAAGATTCAAGTCCATGCGCAAAATTTATGGCCTACGAAGTCAGAGGACATCTAAGAGTGATTCTCTATGGCTAGGACACGACTTTTCAGAAAAAGTGGCAGCTTTCCGTTGTTTTGGTCACACGCTGTCATAAAAGGCATGGCGCTGTCACTTTCAGTTACAAAGAGAAAGTAATTGCCGAAAACCTTATTCATTGCATTTGTCAAATTCTATCCACTAAATTCAAAATTCGGTGAATGTAAAGCAACCAAAAATAGTTCGTTCAAATATGCGAATTTTACCAACTAGTATGGTCATAAAATAAGTTGACATTTTAGATATAGACATTTACTTTCTAATACTTTTAAGTTCTATCTTAGTTGTGTACTTCCAAGATGTTTGAGAGAGGTTTCAAACATCTAGGAGCTATAATGTAGATTCTAGGTTTTGGAAGGTCATATCAGCTTTTAGATTCAGCCAAATTTCAAGGTTTTAGGGTTTCAGACTTGGCCATATTTCAGTGGTTTCAAGGCTCATAATTTCAAGTCGGTAGATATGAAGGTAGTATGATCTATTGCAATATACCTTGAAATGTGAAATTATAAGTATATTTTTTTAGTTGAATTCAATCATGAATTTTATATTTGACTTTTAGAAATGAATTTCTTTCGAATTTTATCCTCCACAAATCCAAATGTGGTGACTTATCCTAGAACAATGAATTATCATTCTTTGAGCAATTTCAAGATGCTTTGGGAGTTCGAAGGGGCATCTACATGCGGTGTAAACACATGTTCTTTGGATGAAAAGGAAGTCTCTTTGAGAGAGGAAATTCAAGAATGTTTTTGGGAGAGTGGGGAGTGGTTGTACAGTCCATTGAGGGCGGTATTGTAATGGCTTCTTCTTGTTTGTAGTTAGTGAGATAAAGAGAGTGTGTAATCTTTGTATTGAAATCATTCAATGAAATAAAGAGTAGTTTGTGTTCATTTATGAGTGAATGTATTTGTGAGAGCGTGTCCATTGATGTATGTTGAGGCTAGGCTATATGGAAAGGCTCTCCTTCATTGGACCTCCTCACCCCCGTTGCATTACAATCTCCATTTGATGACTATTACTTGATCCAAAACATTAAATCTGATTACTTGATGACTATTAGTTCATCAAATATGGTGTGGATTCCCTTGCCTTTCCCCTTGCCACGCTTTTTAATCAAAGTGGTGTCTTCTAAGCTTCCCTAAGTCTTGGTCCCAACACATCATTCACCCTATTCATAAGTCGAGACCCCTCTATCCTTGACAACTACAAGACCATTATGATTGGGCATACATTTGCCAAACTTTATGCCACGGTGTTAGACATGCAGCTATCAAAATACTTGGAAAGGAATAATATCAGAGCTCAAGGGAAGGCAAGCTTTAGAAGGGACTATCAAACTATTGACCACATCTTTATGCTTTGGGCTATCAGTGAAGAAGCTTGTCACAGTCCTTCAATGTCTTTTGTTGTTTTGTTGACTTCAAGAAAGCCTTTGACTTCAAGAAAGCATCCCAGATTCTTTGATTACCGCAACTTGGAGGCTTTATGAGACTGTCATTGGGAAGCTTCTTACTCATGGTTTATCTGACTTTTGAAGAATACCATCGGGGTCAAACAAGGATGTCCTCTCTCACCGACCCTTTTCAGCATATACATTGATGAGTTAGAGGAGTTTCTTCGCAACATACCCATATGGATGATGGTTGTCTTCTACATGAGGTGCTTATAGCCATCCTCCTTTTTGCTGATGACGTGTTAGACATGCAGTTATCAAGATACTTGGAAAGGAATAATATCGAGCTTAGGGGCTGACAAGTCTTCAGAAGGGACTATCAAACTATTGACCACATCTTTACTCTTTGGGCTATCAGTGAAGAAGCTTGTCACAGGTCCTCCAATGTCTTTTGTTGACTTCAAGAAAGCCTTTGACTTCAAAAAAGCATCTCAGATTATTTGATTACCGCAACTTGGAGGCTTTATGAGACAGTCATTGGGCAGCTTCTTTCATATTTTAATACCCGAGTTGTGGAGATTGAGAATTTTGTTTAACGTGCAGCCCTAGGATGGAAACCCCAAGGTGGAGATTGGTTTCGTGGAAGAAATTTTTTCTTAGCCAATATTGAGGTGGATTCATTCAGGATTCATAGGTGTGCTTATTGTTTGGGACTTGTGGAATTTGGATTAAACTGTCATTGAAGATTTTTGTTTATTGGAGATTGTGGAAGATTTCATTGATATATTTCAAGAAGAAATACTTTTATTATTATTGTTGGCTGAGTCAAGGGGGACCGTACAGATCTCCAAGGGCAGTCTATAATGTTATCTCTGGTCTATATCAGATACTAATATTAGTTGGGCAGTTTTCAATGAGATTACATCAGCTAGCAGCCTGCATTTGCAGGTCAGATTTGCATTAATATTCAGTGTATAAATATGTGTGTGTGTGTGTGTGTGTGTGTGTATCTATTGCGTTGAAATATTATAAGCTGATAAATAATGTTTCATATCATAAATTTCTGAATGTACACTTACAGCTGATTGGCCAATGTGGTTGTAATTTCTGAGTTTGAACCTTGAAATAAATTGTTGGGTTCTTTACCAACTGTTTGTTAGAATGCTCATGTGTCTTTATTTCCATCCCAAGTGTTTGTGAATGTACCCTTGTTTTCAAAGAGAGTTGCAGCTGTTCTTAATCATAAAACTCACAAATATTGAATCATTTTCGTGTTAAGCCAATTGTTTGACGAAATGCCATAAGAAGGGAAAATCAGAAAATTTGTACTTCAATTGTTTTTTTTTTTAATTGGGGATTTTTTTGTAGAGGGCTTACAATGACAACTTGATGCCCTTTTTGCTTATGCAAACTCCAACCTTAGTAAAACTAAGGTCATGATCTTCAATATCTCCAAGCGTTCTCTCTCCAGATTCTAGTTTTTCTACAGAGGGGAACTTCTTGAGATCACATCAGCCTACACTTATTTGGGGGTCCAATTTATTGGCCCATGCTTTAACATGAAGTTTGCTGCTCAACCACGCCTTTGCAAGGGGTATGCCTCTCTTTTGTTTTGGAACGTCAGTGTTTCCAGATCCACTTCCAAGACATCCCTTCCAAGTTACGCTGTTTGATACTATCATCAAACCAGTCTTATATGGTTCAGAGGTTTGGGGACCTAGCCAGGGGCCGTTGACTGGGCCCGTATTGAGAGAGTCTAGACTCTCATGTTGCAGTGCACGATCCATTGCAAGCGGATAGTTCCTTAGTGCATCATCCAAGCTGAATTTGCCGCCCACCCGCTACGCCTTGAGACTATCTTCAGGCTTACTTTCTACATCCACAGACTCAGATCCCTTGGGGACTTAGCTTTTGATTGTGAGAGGTATCCTTGCTTAGCACTTTGCTCCCTAGAGACGATTGCTTCACTAGTCTCCACCAGACATTGGCGTTGTTGGTAATTTGAGACTTGGCTGCTCCTTCTTTCTATTGGCATCTCTATTGATAGAGTACCCCCTTTCATGTACTCCCTAGATGCCCCTCCCGGGCTCCTTCCCACTAAAGACATCATCACTAGGGCTGCCAAAGAGGACATTTACAAACAGTATATTTAGACCACATAGATCTCCCCGTGAGCCGCTCAACCCCAAACTTGCTTTCTATGCTGATCATTTCTTACAGGTGGAGGATGGTATTATTCGTTGCCCTCACTATCTCCAACGCCATTGGTCTCATGGCTTGAGGTTTCCTCTTGGCCAAATGAGAGTTTTCTCCCACTAGTTACAAGTTGAAACAGACCATCACATTCTCTATCATGATTAGATCTATCGTCTTTGCTCCCTCCAGGAGGTGGAGACCGAGGACCACTTCATTTTTAGATGTCCCATTTATTATGAGATCCATGCCTCTATAGAGATTCAGACAACACTCTAGCTACCTTTTTTCGATACATCGACCGGCGGTGCCCGACTCTTTATCTTCGAGAGGCTATCACCTTTCGATTCAGATCCCTACAGAGGGGCGAAGAGGCCTACGAGCTCCCATATTGATCACCTCTTTCTTTCAGCCCATCCAGGTGATTGGCAACACTAAGCGTCCTTTGGACACCGATACATCACACATCAAAGTTGATAGATCAGTTAGGTGGCGCTTCTCTCAATGATCATTACTACTCAGACTACTCAGATCTCCAAGCCTGCTATCTCTCGGCATTGTGGCTCTGCTCTGACCCATTGGCGTTGCTTTGCCCCTCTTCGGTGACATGGATCTACTACTACTTGCTTGTTACCCCTCAGATCACAGGGGGAATTGATGTTA
Organism: Taxus wallichiana var. yunnanensis; assembly: GCA_018340775.1. Taxonomy (NCBI): domain Eukaryota; kingdom Viridiplantae; phylum Streptophyta; class Pinopsida; order Cupressales; family Taxaceae; genus Taxus; species Taxus wallichiana. The sequence continues at coordinate 363,433,237 of CM031238.1, forward strand.
CAAGATTATTTTCTACTACAGGAGCTACACCGGCCTTGGATGCTAGGGGAGATTCTAGAGGAAGTTTCTTGCTTCCTCCTAGGATCCTTCGACCTTGTATACTTGTCGGACAACATTATTAGATCCCTCACAGTGATCGATAATGGCTCGAGATGATTCCTCCACTTCATGCATAGACAAGGACATTCGATGAGTTTTGCCTCCAGTCTTCATTGACGCATGCTCTTGGGGTTTTTGTTCACCCCTCATTGCTATTTGTATTGGTTTCTTTGCCACTTGTGGTAGTGGCATGCTGCTCTATTTGTCTTTTTGTACTTTATTTCTTTGGTTCGTATCTAGGATTCTCTCTTCCTAGAACTTTCTATTGCTAATGGTTGTACCCTTCAGTCCCATTGACCTACTTTTGGTCATTTGTGGACATTAATATAATTTCTTTCGCCACCAAAAATTGGTGTGATGTCATCATTTATAGGCACTTGTAATGCCCTTTTTGTGGATTCTCAAGAAACTATGCAAAGCTGAGAATAAACAACACTTTTTAGATTTTTAGCAGGCTGTTAGTGACTGAAATAAACATGTAGAAACCCTTACTAGCTGCCAGAAAACCTTCTCCTAGGGCAGCAACCCCTTTGGAGACTTCAAGCTCGCTTTTGGGCCTTCAAACACTGCTGAAAATGCTATTAGATAGTCTCCCAAGTTTTTATAAATTACCAACAATCACATCATGTGATAAAACTGAATTTCATAAGCTTGGAAGTAAGAAATCTGATTTTTAGTTGAAACCCTCAAACTGTAGAAATTAATTAATTATTCCAAAACTGTAACTAACTTCCACGAGCTTGGAAAAATAGCAAAACACCACCAAAATTAATGAAAATTCAGAACTTGGCCTTTAAAAATATGAAGAATATTATTCCAACCTCGAATCATGAAATTATTGCAAGGCAAGATATTGAAATGCTCCCCTAGGTGGGTCACTCCACTTAGAACAGCCAATAAACATGCAAAAATACTCCACAAAGTAGGTCATCCACCTCAAAATAGGCAATTATGCATGCACATTCAGAAATAGGGAAAAGATCCTTCAATTGTTGGCCAAATAGCACCTTAGGGCAATTCGCCTAGGGCTGGAAATAAAGATTACAACAACAAAATATCCCTCAAGGGGGTGGAGACTCCCATGTTGAAGTCTTCCCTAGACTTGGTGAAGGGTTTCGTCCTCACACAAGACTCTCCAAGGGTTTTCGTCCTTAGGAGAGGAAGAGAGATGCTTCACAAGCAATCTTTCCAAAAAGATAATAGAATTCACATAATTATCATTAGGCTAATTAACCTCATTTTATATCATAAGGGGTGCTAACAATTCAATGATGGCCGACCTCATAAAGTACTTTAATAATCTTTTATAACTTGGGCCTACATGTTCACCAAATTAACTAACTAATTAATTAATTAAGTCCCTCTATTGGAGTGCTTGGCTTCCCAATAGGAATACACAATGAAATAAAAACAAACATCAAGATATTATCATAAACGTTCCTCTTGCTCCTTTCATTAATCCCACAAGGAAGAAATGGGATAAGGTCTTCAGAATGCTGGTCTTCAAGAAGGGACATGACAGTCCCCCTTCCCAAGTTTGCTTGTCCCCAAGCAATTTCCCACTCCTAGATCCCAGATGAATCTCAGCTGCTCCTTTGATGTACCTGCACATGAAGCAAACTCATTAAAGAAAAAATATTCCTCCATCCTTCCTTCCTCATGCTTCGTAAGCATGATGATCAGCTCCATTATATGCTTGTCAACCTTCTTGTCTTCTTTGTAGGATCGATATATAACCATGTTATTGATGGTACAACTGAAATCAATCATTTTCCTCTCTTCATTGAAGTCTTCTTTATCTTCCACTTCAAAAACAACAATGACATCTCTTTCCTTTGCGTACTCAGCTGTACCAAAGTCCCTCCAAATTGTTGTAGTTTCCATCATAGAGCAAGAATTTGATGAATGATCAACTTGACCAACTATCCCTTTGATTACAAGATGCAAATCAGATTGTGGATGGGCTGGAAACATGTTACAACAGCCATAAAATACTTGGGACCTCATCCAAATCAAGGCTATCAGGTCTGATTTATTTGTTTCTTCCAGTTGTATCCTTCTACCCACATCCTCCAATGATGAAATCCTTCCCCAAAGTGCATGCTTGTTGCTGCCCATGACTGATAATGGCAGTCCCAACTCTGAATTTTGCATGCTCAACCATATGACTTTGATATAACTATGAAATCTTACTGGAAGGGACAATTTTATGAGTAGTGTAGAAACTGAAATTTTTCTTATAATAAAATATATGAGAGCTGGTCTTGGCTGCCCCTGAGCTGAATACCTCTTAACACTTAGCAATTGAAATTTATTTCATGGGCATGCCTCCCAACAAGGCCACCCGGACTTTTTGCCCCATTGACCTCTTGCAATTCTGATTTTTCTCCATTCTTAGCAACATGATGATTGCCCATTTGCCATGATTTACTATGAAAGATCAAAATTGCCCTTAAGTCATCCTACCCATGACCATAAATCTGAAATGGCATGATAGAAAGCAACAAATCTGAATTACCCTCATACCTTTGGTGGTCTTCATGAGAATTTGTTGTAGCCTTCTCCTTGTCCTTTGGCAATTGAGCTTCAACCTTCAACTTCTCTTCAACACCTTGTAAATCTGATTTTTCTTCAAACCCTTGTGTCTTCATGGTGTTGTTCGGAAAATCAGTCAAGAGCTCCACTTGGGCAAAGTGTTGGGGGTTTCTAGGACTCCCAAAGGTTGCTCCTTCTTGGTAACCAGCCGCTGCGATAGATCTTCTTCCTTCTTTGCCTTAGAAGGATGGCCATCTTCATCACTATTTGCACCTTTGAATTTTACCATGGCTTCTTCTCCATCTTGTAGTTGATCCGCCACATACTCTTTGACTTGTTTCTTCATAGTGGAAGGGTTTTTCCCTTCTAGGGCTGAGACTTTTCTGTCGTGGCTCCTTGGCATGGTTCGGGTCTTAGACCTTGTGCCAATGCCCACTGTTATTTTCTAATTCCACGAATTCCTCAAAGGAAAGGGCATCACAAACCTTCTTAGGAAGAGCTCTAAAGCGAGCCATCAAATTTGGAACCTTGGAAGACTTAGGAGTGACTTATTCCTTGATTTCCCTAATTAGGGCGAGGGTTTCCATTAAATCCTTTTGTATCTCCTTGCACCGATCATTGAAAGCCATACTTTAATTTCTTCTTCCGCCCAACAAGCTGGGAGGATGATGCTCTGATACCACTGTAATGTCCCTTTTTGGGACTCTCAGGAAACTATGCAAAGCTGAGAATAAACAACACTTTTCAGATTTTTAGCAGGCTGTTAGTGACTGAAATAAACATGTAGAAACCCTTACTAGCTGCCAGCAAACCTTCTCCTAGGGCAGCGACCCCTTTGGAGACTTCAAGCTCACTTTTGAGCCTTCAAACATTGCTGAAAATGCTATTAGATAGTCTCCAAAATTATTATAAATTACCAGCAATCATATCATGCAAGAAAATTAATTTTTGTAAGCTTGGAAGTAAGAGATCTGATTTTTAGTTGAAACCCTTAGACTGCAGAAATTAATTAATTATTCCAGAACTGTAACTAACTTCCACGAGCTTGGAAAAATAGCAAAACACCACCAAAATTAATGAAACTTCAGAACTTGGCCTTTAAAAATATGAAGAGTATTATTCAAACCTCAGAATCATGAAATTATTGCAAGTACTGAAATGCTTCTCTAGGTGGGTTGCTCCACTTAGAACAACCAATAAACATGCAAATATACTCCACAAAGTAGGTGACTCCACCTCAAAATAGGCAATTATGCATTCACATTCAGAAATAGGGAAAAATCCTTAAATTGTTGGTCAAATAGCACCTCAAAGTGTAATTCACCTAGGGTTGGAAATAAAGATTTTAACCGCAAAAGATCTCTCAAGGGTGTGGAGACTCCCATGTTGATGTCTTCCCTAGACTTGGTGAAGGGTTTTGTCCTCACACAAGACTCTCCAAGGGTTTTCGTCCTTAGGAGAGGGAGAGAGATGCTTCACAAGCAATCTTTCCAAAGAGATAATAGAATTCACATAATTATCAATTGGCCAAACAACCTCCTTTTATATCATAAGGGTTGCTAACAATTCAATAATGACCGACCTCATAAAGTACTTTAATAATCTTTTATAACGTGGGCCTACATGCTCACCAAATTAACTAACTAATTAATTAATTAAGTCCCTCTATTGGAGCACTTGGCTTCCCAATAGGAATACATAATGAAATAGAAGCAAACATTAAGATATCATCATAAACGTTCCTCTTGCTCCATTCTTTAATTCCACGAGGAAGAAATGGGATAAGGTCTTCAGAACGATGGTTTTCAAGAAGGGACTTGACAAATACAACAAAAAACAAATTCAGGTATGAAAGTATTGCAGAATATCCTCATTAAAAACCAACATTGACTGCATTAAGAAATGTGTTTGAATGCATGTTTGATGATTGCTCATCATTGAGAATGCACCCTAAATAAAATTGACCATTGTGTAAACATAGTGTCAACATAAGAATGAAGTAAAACAGTCACAAATGCAGTAAATAGTTGAGGACAATAAGACATGAAGTTGGCATACTCATAGATTTAGAGGATCTTAATAGTCTTTAAATCTGGTGAAAACATCGGCACAGCCTCATCAGCTTGTATTACCCGTTGATGATAAAATCAGCTATTATTTCTTTTATAATAAATGCAAGCTTTTTGACCACCTTCCTCATCAATCTAAAATTCCTTTTCGACTGTACTTAACTCTCTTCTTCTCTTGCCATATGAAAACGAGGACGATTGAGGAGTACACAAAATAATCAAATTTTTCCAGCTGGTGATAACTCCAACTAACCAATCCTTACCAGCATGACATGTAATTCAATTAGTTTCTATGTATTTGGATGCCATTCAGGTCTCTCACATAGCTACTAGGCCAGTTGGAATCCATTTTCTAGAGGTTTTCCCCATTATATGCTCCCTTTCACTTGGATCCATCCAATAAAATGAGTTTAAAGATTATGTTTGGTACTCGTGCATTATTGTCTTGTTTTCTTGGGTGAATAGTTAGTTATCTTTGACTGAGAACATGGGGATTAAAATAAAATTTATTGTGTTGCTAATATAGTCTGTATTTCTTGGTGAAGTTATGATGTTGTTGTGGATTTGGCACCTGAAGTTAAATGGATTTCACCTAAAGCATACAAGAACCTGAAGGTTGTCATTGAAGTCGAAAGTGACACAGCCATTAAAAATGATGCTGAAGCAGAATTGAAAGCTCGTCACAAGGATTTGGGATCTTTAAAAATTGTTCAAGATAGAGGAACTCAGGTATGTACTGAATATTTTCAAGGATCCACTTTGATTTTTAGTTTTTCTACTATCTTGATATGAAGATTTGCTATTTTAATATTTGACAACTTTCATGTATTCTGGGCATATTGTTTTACTACACATATAACATCAATTTGCTTCGGCAAGTTTCAAACATTCATGACACATGAAGCTCTATTGGTAGCCTTGATCCTTTATTTCATCTAAGTCCTCTTTTACTTTTTCCTTCATACATGCATTTTGAACCCTGGACATCTATCAAGAAAGAGAAAAATCCAATGTTGTGAAAGCTTCTGAAAGGAAATAAGAAAAAAAATCAGTGCATTCTAAAAAGCAATACAAGCATAGTAATAGGGTTTGAAAAGTTTGGTAGGTTTGAGAAGATGAAAGGTTCACCAAAGTTCAGAATTTTTAAAAGGTTCAGAAATGTTCAAAGTTACACAACATACAATATTACGAAGTATGTATAATCATAGAAATATAATATGAAAATGACTTGAAAGAAATATTTCAATGCCAAATTTTTACAGTTTTTCAAAATTCGATACATGACTTTATTCTACAATATTTAGGAGTAGCAATCACTCTCAAGTCTCCATAATCTAGGCTCTAGGGCCACTAGGCTCCAAAATGATGATGAAAATATCTTCAAATTAAAAACTTGCCACATGATATAATTCATGATCATAATACCATTAATACAATTAGTGTCAACATCCTGATCCAGTGCATCTGTACTACTGCTACAATATCTGCTATGCCCATTATGGTTTTTAAAGCACGTGGGCTGAAAAACAGAGTTTACATGACAAAAATAAGAGTTTACGTCATGGTCAATGTATTAACTTGATATTGGCAGATTTTGTCCAATAGGTTCGGTCCTCTAAACAATTCGAGGTTTGGTGCAAATCGTTAAGGTTCGGTTGAACATTGTTAATGCACAATATATAAGTAGACAAGGGACCCCGAGTCCTAAACCATCCTTATATATATGTATATATTTATATACACACATACATATCTGTATGTGTGTGTTTGTGTGCATGTGTGTACATACAACCATGAAAAGATCACTTATGTGTTCATGGGCAAAACTATAAGGAAGCCTAAAGTGGAATGCACGATCTTTTGGATATTTTCCTAACAATGATAGAAAGTTGTTAAACTGCATTATGTTTGGCCTTAATATGCACCTGCAAAAAATATGTGTTCATATTCGTGGGAACTTCTAACTGTTTTTAATATTCTTTGTCTAAGTTTAGCAGCGTGATCAGGTTATAAATTAGAAAAAGGAATCACTTCCATATAGTCTTCAACTGAGCTCAAGCTTAGCACAACTCTAAGGAACATACTTGGTGACTGTGGGGTGATTATTGATGCCAATCATATTTCTGCAATTGAGGGGTACCAGAGAAAGGTCTCCTTTCCTCCTAAATTTTGCCCATTGCCTGATGTTTGCTTTCTTGCTTTTCAGGGTTTTCTTTTGTTAACCCTTCTGGTGTTTTGTTTTACTTTTTAGATTTTTTAGGAATATTGGCTTTAAAAATCCTTTGTGGTTATGACCTTTCTGTGTATTTTGAGTCCCATTGACTTATTTTGGTAACTTGAGGATATTTGATACTTTCTTTCTTAAATATTCTTTGTCAACGGTATACCATAATCTAAAAAGGGATCAAAGCACTGACTTTAGGCTTCATATTGCTGAGAAAATTAGAATCCATCATCCTAGACTTCATGCTTATTTCACAAGTAATTTAGATGGTGTAATGTCCCCAAATTAGGGCAATTCAATATTCACCCAAATTCAATGAAACCCTTATGCAAATTATCCTGAAGTATTCCAATGTCTACTATTTCTAACCCGGAGTGGGATTAGAACTAGCAGAGGTAAGTGGAATAAATCGGAAAATAGCTAGAGCGCACTAAATTAGCACCAATCTGATTATACACAGCTGAATATAATTAAATAATCAAACCCCAGACTGCTGCAATCTTCTAAAATTAATTCCCGCTCAACCAACCATGCAAAATACTTCAAAATTTGGATATTGGGGTTATAAAATATGAAGTTTATGAATGTAAAATCAGAATTAACTCAAAGTTACCTAAGACTCCGGGATGACGGGACAAGGTTTCGGGATGGCAGGTTTTTTTGAAAATTTGGGGACAGTGGGGGGACGGAAAGGGGACGGCTAATAAAAAATATATAAAAATATATATAATTTATTAATTTTACAAATATAACATGAATAATTCAATAAACTAAGACTTAAAATTGAAAGTTTGAAGATTGAGACCATTAATGGTTAGGGAAGCCTAAAACTAATTTGAACAAGGCCTACAAACAATATTAATTATCGTTTATCAACAACAGTAGTTCAGTGCTTTTTATGGATCCACCCAAGTTTTGATTTAAAGCTAAAAATTAAAACAAGAATTAAATAAGATTAGTTTGTTAAGTGAATTGTTTAGCTGATTATTCAGAACATTGGGACCCTGTGTTTGCAAGCAAATGATGGAGCCTAGCTGATTGATTTGGGAAGCCTACAACTAGTTTAAACAAGGCCAACAAACATTATGAATGGACCATTTACAAACTGAATTGTCTTCTCACAATTTGTCTTCCTTTTCCTTGGTAAGTGAAGCCTGTGGTGTGGCTGATTAATTGGGGGAAATGCAACTGATTTCCATGACAACATTCAGAATTGAGAGTTGAAACAACTTCAAAATTTTTGCTGAGTTAAAAAAGAGTTAAATATTATTCTCCAATCACTCTAATTGTGAATGATATCATTTTGAAACTGACTTGGATCTTTTTGTTGCATGGTGCTCAATTTTTCAGAATTATCATAAATGGTCAAAAATGGGTCTCCAATTACTTGAATTGTGAACAAAATCCATTTAGAACTTAGATTATTTTGTTAGATGGTGCTTATTACGGCATAATTATATTTTTCTGGAGTTGAGTTTTGAGGATCGATTTGATATTTTTGGGAGTTTTTTCCAAGAGCATCCTCACCAAAACAAGCCTATCCTTTTCAATTTTCCTTTAAAAAACTTATATAGAGGATTTCCTTTAAAACGAAGAAAATGAAATATAATGCTTGTATACTACAGAGATTCATAAATTTCTCAATAAGAAGGCTATCCCGTAGAAGTCCTTCATTTCAATGTGTACTACATCATAGGCCACATATATATTGCTTTCCAACCTCCCGTAAAAATGGCAGGAATTAAAAGATAAAATGGTAAAATGAGGAAGACTTCTACCATTAATTAGGCTTTAATTCTCTACTTGAATCTAATTCAAATTTAGCTGAGAAAATTTCCTCTAAAGTGTAAAGAACTAAAAATATATAAGAAAAACCGTATTTTGTTTGTGTTTTAAGCTGAAAAAGCGGTAGGGTCATAGGGGACATCGTGATCTCCCCAACGACTCCTTGCACTGGGACGCCCCGGGTGCGTTCCATATTTTTTGGGGATGTCCCCTTTTTTCGAAAGAAAGCGGAATGCCGGGAAATATTCCCCGTGAAGTCCCAGGACGCCCGGGACATCCGGGACGTATGGAAAGGTGGGGACGTGTCCCCGTGTGACACCGAATTAACCCAACTTTCACCAAAAGTGCAAAAATGGCCCTCCTATTTCGCCCAACACAATTAGGGCTGATTATTTATGCAACAACACCCCACTAATCACCAAACCTTGTGCACAAACTCATAAAAATATATAGAATCAGATCTCGAATCTTTGATGCAAGTTTCATGCACCCAATATGTAGGCAAGCCTAGGGGCACACAAAATACAATAGCATCTTAAAGCATCAAATCAATACCGAGACAAGCGAAATCCTTCGTTAGGGCATAAATGCATTACCAAAACTACCACCAAGCAATTCGCTACCAAAGAAGGATAAGATCAATGCACAATATTCAGATTTCACATTCACATCAAGTCTTCATGGCACCGTTAGAGAAAAGCAGATATCTTGCAGCTTTCCCAGATAGTGGGTAATATGTATGAATGGTTCCTTCAACAACTCGCTTGTGTCTTCAATTTGCCAATAACAAGTTGGTTTGTAAAACACCTTTAGTAGAACATCAACGGGCATGCATCCCTTTTATTCTAGCATGAAGAAATAACAATAATCATAATCAACATACCCCCACAATGGAAGAAGTGATGTGACTTTATATTCCTCCCTCCAAGAGTGGCTCTCCAACTATGTTAAGGATACAAATACGGACTTACGGGTACGGGTTCGATACAGGATACGTCAATTTAAAAAAACCTTGAGTAAGATACGTCTTGGATACGCCTGTACACACACACACACACACACATATATATATATATATATATATATATTATTTTAATATACATATACTCATTTTTAGTCCATAAAAACTAAAATAGTAATACAAAACTTGAATCAATGTTCAAAACATTCAATATACTTAAGACTTTACGTTTTCTTTGATCATGTGGCTGCCATACATACGATATATGAATATCGTTGTCAACATGAATACAAACAAAACTTGAAAAATATACTAGGATCAAAGTTCAAATTTAACCTTGATATTGGAATAAACTTGAAAAATATACTAGGAGGGGAGCTTTCATTAGAAGCTAAATGATCAACCTAAACATTTTATTGAGCCATGTTTTTAAATATAAAACATAAAAATAGAGTGCAATCTAATCTATATTATAATGAAGAGTCATTTGAAGTGACAATGGAAAATGTAGATGAGTAGATGCCTGTTCTGCCATCCAGCAATAACATCATTACAAAACTAAATGTTAGCACGGGCTTAAATATAAAATGTCATAGCTTCAATACTCTCCCCCTTTTGTGCTAGCAAAAAAGGGAAGCTGGCAATCCATAAGCCATCTGTATTAGGTCAATTTCTTTTTATTCACATCCAAGTGCCACAACACCATGATTGAAGAAAGTATTTTGAGCCTGATCATCGTAAATTCAATGCTTATAAACAACATATGTGCATTGTAGTCATCAGGCTTACAACAAAAATGAAAAAATCGATTAATATATTGTAAAACATAGTCAGCAGGTCTGGTAAGCATTCTCAGATCTCTCTTGTCAATAAAAGAATTGGTCAATTGTGACTTTTAAATTATTCATCATACCACTAACTTTTAGCTTCCGTTTATATTGCTATTTGTCAAATAATCCCTGAAACTTAACCCATGTCATTCGAGGATGATATGAGATGGTAATGTCCTTGTCTTGTCTTGGTCCTCTGCAATTGAACCGACTTGACCGGCAAGAAAAACAACCTTGGCATATTTAACCTTGGGTTCATTGGCCGGGAACGTCTCGAGTTCTTTTTGGCTACGCCACGATGTACACCCGTGGCGTACCGGGAAGGACTGGATGAACCCTTCGACATATCCGCACTGCTTTCTTCCTCGACGTATCCATATCGAATACGTATCGTGCAAAGGAACAAACGGGGGGGTGGGGACGAACCCCCGACAACATAGCTCTCAAATGGGCCCTTTTTTTGCCCATGCTCCCTTAGAATGGAGACTTACTTTAAGGGTATGCGACCATTAAAAGGAGGTCTTCATCATGTAGAACATATCTCCTTTTTAATATTTAATTCACCTTTTTCAAATTAATGATTAAAATCACGAAAAGGTAAATTTAATTCTTTTTTAATGAGCTCAAAGGAATTCACAAATTAGTGGTGAAAACCACTTTTATAATATTTTCCCCAAATTTATCCTTTAGTCCATGGGGAAAGAGTGGACTAAAGGTCTTTAATGCTTGTTTAGAAATGTCCGAGAAAAGGTGACATTACATATAGTAGAAAAAGAAAGGATGATAATCTCGTAGTACATGTTATTAAATGAATTTAACATTTATGTATGGTTGATTGTCATATCCCAGCTTCCATTCTATGATCTACCCATTCAGTTAGACAAAAGGTTTGTTTAATCCATATATAGGTGAAAAGAAGATGACATATTATTTTTTCAGCGTATTTAAGGGACCAAAATGCTTTCAGCTTTACACCCGGACAACAAATTTGGGTTACTTAAAGCTCATTATTCTCAAGGAAGTGAGCTTGGGTAGGGAACAAAAATCCTTGAAATTGTATGGATATTAGATATATTGAAACCGTTGTATGGACAATACTTTTCTTTTGCAGCCGGTGTCGGAGAAGGAACTCCAAACAGTTGTATGGACTATGAAAAAAGGAAAAACACTAGGACCGGATGGATTTCCTATAGAATTCTATTAGGAATTTTGGGACATTATCAAAAATGATCTTTTGGAAGTGGTGGAAGAATGCTAGACAAGCTAAGACTGTCCTAAAAATCATTAATCAAACTTATATTGCTTTGATTCCCAAGAAAGAAGAGGCTTCTACCCTTGCGGAATATCGTCCCATTGCTTTATGCAACGTGCTCTATAAAATAATTACCAAAGTTATAGCTGAAAGGCTGAAGACCATCATTCATAAAGTAATATCCTTAGAACAAGGGGGATTTGTACCTCATAGACAAATTTATGATGATATTCTTTGGCTCAGGAAGTCCTTCATTCCATGGAAATTAAAAAAAAACCAGCCACGTTTTTGGGATTGGATTTGTCTAAGGCATATGATAGGGTGAATTGGTCTCTCCTGTTTGAAATCCTGTTGAGGCTTGGTTTTCCCCCCTTTGGGTTCAGTGCTTAATGGATCTCCTACAACTAGATTCTTTGCTTCTCATGGCATAAGGCAAGGAGATCCTTTATCCCCTTTTCTTTTAATAATAGTTACGGAATCTTTTGGCAAACTGTTCTCAAGACGAGAATCAATTAAGAAGTTGAAGGGTATCAAATTGGCTAGACAGTTGATCCTTTGTCTCATCTCCAGTTTGTTGATGATTCCTCCATTATGGGAGAAGCATCTTTAAAAGAAGCTACCCAAATCCACAACAATTTGGAGCTCTTTTCAAAGGCCACGAGCCAAGATATAAATCAAAAGTCAAAAATCATTTTCTTCCATTGCTCGCCTAGGTTGGAGTAGGATATTTTGGCTAAATTAGGATTTCAAAAGGGAATGTTACCTTTAAAATATTTGGGTATCCGTTGGATTCTAAAAGATTAACTGATTGGACTTGGCTACCCACAAAGGTTCTTTAGAAATTTAGTAAATGGACTCATAGATGGTTATCTTCTGGGGGATGTATTACTTTGATTAAAGTTGTTCTACAGAAATTCCTATCTATTGCTCTTCCTTTTGAATATTCTCGCCAAATTTTTACATCATTTGGATTCTATTAGCCAAAAATTTTTATGGTCGGGATTCAATAGGTTAGGAAATGACATCTGGTGAAATGGAAAACATTATGTTTGCCAAAGAAAGAAGGGGATTTGGGTTTTGGAACAAGTGTATTGAATAATAAGGCTTTACTTGCAAAGTTATATTGGAGATTGTTAGAAAATCGCTACCATCTATGGGCCATCAACATTAGAGAAAAATATGCGGAAGTGGTGTCACCTAGATTTCATCCTGAAATCTGTGACTACCCTATCCAAAAAAATTTCGTACTTTTAAAATAATGGGTTGTTTTGTGTTTTTATTGCCTGAAAGTTCTTGTATTGCGTCAAGATATTCCCAAAGAGCCATATCAGCCTTTTTTTCCAAATACCCGGATGCCCAAAATTGTTATATTCGTCGTCGGGATTTGTCTCATGGGAAATTTGTATTTAATTATTTTGAGCCCGTATGAGGCAATTTGCGCTCCGTTTTAACCTCTATTTGTGATCAAACATACCATTATTCCTATATATCGGAAGAGTTTTAACTAAAAATAAGTTTTGGGCTTTATTTGTAACTTTTGGCAATTTTTGTGTTTTTGTGTTGTCCGTTTTGTTTTCTCGTGAAATTTCTCTAGAACAATTCCTTTTTTGGGTAAGCCCGATTTTTGGCTTGGAGCGGTGGAGAACATATACGCACGTTATGCATTGAGGAAGTCACCATCGAGGTCCGGTTCCACTGGGAAATGGCGAAGTCGTGCACTAAAAAGCTCCTTGGGGATGGGCGCATTTTTGAAAAACAAAGGATTTAAGCTGCAGTGGAAAAATAGAAGCAGCAGGCAAGTGGGATTTTATTGCCTGCCTTGCAGGGTACTTTTTCCCGTGATAGAAAATTCACTTAAGCTGCAGTGGGAAAGTTAGAGGCTGCAGGCAGGCGGGAATTTATTGCCTACCTGCAGAGGTAAAAATTCCCATGATAAAGTAAAAGGAAAGTGACTTAAGTGAAATCATGTGATTTTATTACTGTCTTTGCAGGGTAAAGAATCCCATTGTGAAAAATTCTTAAAAATAGAATTCTATTATGCAAAAAGTGCGACCCATCTTGGGTGAATAATAATGCATTAAATAAATATTTGTTAATATTTATTCACCCAATTTGGCACCTAGGCTTTGGAAAAGTCAACAAAGGGAAGTGGACATAGAATTTAAAAATAGAATTCCAAAATTAAATAAATTTAATTTATTTAATGCAGCCCCTTTGAGAAGGAATTAATACTTTTAAAGTTTTAAATGATTATATTAATTCCTATTTTCAGTGGCTATGGTCAAAGCACACTGTGAAGCTTAAGTGAAGTGAAGTGTGAAGGATTAAATTGGATTAATTTAATTTATTGGATGGCTGGCCTTAAACATGCTATTTTTAAAGAGGAGCATGATTTTTAATTAATTAATTGCCTTTAATTGTTAGGGCAATTATTAATTATTGAATTGTGAGGGTTATATAAGCATGGGCAGCCATATGGGTGAATTATTTAATTCACAGGTAAAGAATTGCAGCCAAGAGGAAAAGTGCACCCCATTTGAAGAAGGATTTTGCTTAGGCAAGGTGGAAACAAGGCTAAAAGCTTCCAAATTTGGCGCATGCTTTGAAGAAGGTTGATTTTTGTCTGCATAAGTGTTACAAAAGCTCAAGTGTGCTAAGGAATTCATTATAGGTGTTTCTCAAAAGAAAAGGAACTTATATCACAAAGGAAAAGGAGCTTTTATCAATGTCCAATACATTGAATATTTCCTCCGAATCTGAAGGATTATCCAGATCTGCACCAATTTTGAAGAATTCTAGTCAAATAAGAAGAAAAAGAATTGTTCAGACAAAGATAGACAAAGCTATGGCGAAGAAAGATGAAAAAGAAAGCACAACGGAGTCATGCATCACTTCTAAATTTGCAGATACTGGAGACATGGATCTAGGCTCGAAACCTCTTGCTGAATTGATAGACAGATCCAGAGCAGGAGAAACTTCACTCATGCGTGTAGATTAAAAGCAGTGGAATTATTTGAGTTGCAACTTTTCCATCCATAGCCCAGTTGCCAAAGTTTGTTATGTAGGTGTAGATCCATATCCGAGATGCGAGATGCGATGCAGATCTCATAGTTGCAAAAGCTTCCGCAGAGACAGAGGCTTCATCCTCTTGTTTTGAATGCAGCCCGTGAAAAAGTGCGTGGAAAATTCCTTCCAAGATCCTGTGCATGTGCTCTCATCTTCCAGTTGAAGCCTTCATTGAATTTTCATTCACCCTGAGTGCTTTCCAAAATTTTTAATTGCTCATATGCAATTAAAAATAAGGATGATGAGTTATCTACGACCAACCTTGCACTGATGCATGTACAACAGAAGAACTGCAAAAGCTTCAAGGATAAAAGAGAAGACAATGCGAAGGCAAAATTCCAGCTTGCTTCCAATTCTAACTGCTTGCAATTCCAGCTTGTTTCTAGATCCAATTGTTTCTAGATCCAGTTTGAATCAGCTGCATGCAGACATGAAAAAGGACAAAGTCAGCTTTCCTCTTCCTTCTTCTTTCCTCTCGACAAAGTAATTGAGCGATCAATTAAATTATACAACTTAAGTGATTGGTTTAAAAGCCATTACTTGAAGAAGTCAACTACTTGGAGATAGGTGGCACGTGCAAAATAGAAGGTTCTATTTTTAGTTGCAAATCATACATGTCATGCAAAGAGGAATTCCAGGAGGGAGATTGCTAGTTGTTTCCTTTCCCACTTCCACATGTGCTAGTTCAACTAAAAGCTTCGAAGTTGTAATTTTCCCTCTACATTCTATAAGTAGAGGAAGAACCTTCGGGTTAAGGATCAGAATTTGTAAGTAGCAATCTTGTGTTCTAGACTTTGTGCTGAACCCCTGAGAGCAACTTGGAGCAAAGAAATACAAAGGAGCAGGTTTCCGGAGAACTTTGTGTCACGGTGTACTGTGTTTCTTGTTTTTAATCTTAGATCTCCTAATAAACTTTGTGTTATTTTAGATCTGGATCTAGAGCTACCTTTGTTTTAGAATTATGTGTGTTCATATCTATTAAGTTTCTTCTATGTGCATGCAATTAGCTCTGCTATCTACTAATTGGGATGCACATCTTCCCCATTTCTTCTCTGTATTTCCTTTACTTCCTTCTTCTATAAAATACTTCCTTTCTTGAACAACTGCTTACTTGTTGCAGAACTTCTTAGTTATGGTTCATGAACTAAGTGGTTAAAGTAAAACCCCTGATAGATAATAACACATTTTTATTGACAAATCTGACACGGGAGCCTCACCGGTTAAATGAGGGAGATTTATCTCATGACTGCCTAGGTTTTGTGCTATGCAGAAAATCTAGCCAACAGAAGGAATGATGCCACAAGAGTTGATTCGACATTGCTTACCTTCTCGGGGATCTCCGATTTTATCGGTCCTCAAAATTGGGGAGATTATTAAAAATATTTTTTCGGAAAATTGGGAAAGGTGACTAGGCTAATTTTTGGACTGATTCGTGGGATGGGCACCCACCTTTGATTGAGTAGTATCCAGATTTTAGAAGTATTATGAATACTCTTCATAGTAAAGGAAAGAAAAAGGTGGTCCACTATTTACAATCATCGTCTCAAGGGACTGAGTGGATCTCTCCGTCTATGTGGCAGGCCAACTTGTCTATGGCCCAAATTCAATTTTTTCAAACTCTCCTTCAAAACAAAATGCTCTTATCTCTTCCAATCGCGGTTCCCTTGCTTGGGGAAAATCTTTGGATGGGAATTATTTTGTAGTTGAAGGATATAGTACTTTGACAGGTATTCAGCCGCACCCTTGGAAGGATATTTTGCTGATCTCTGGCAACTTGCTTTGTGGCCTAAAGTTAGATTCTTTATCTGGCTTCTCTTATACAAGAGGATTCTTACTGGAGACAATTTGATGAAAAGGGGTATGGTAGGACCTTTTTGGTGTCCTTTATGCAAAGAAGCGGATGAAACTCTGACTCACCTTTTTCTTCAATGCCCTTTTGTTATGTCCCTATGGAATATTTTGGCTGATTGGTTATCTGTCAATTGGAATTCTTCTATGAATCTTGTGGAAACTGTTAGAGTTTGGAAACGCTTGGTCTCTGATACTCAAGATCTTAACAAAGGAGTTTGGATTGCTATTTCTCTTATGTTGTGGAATGTATGGAAAGAGTGAAACAAACGCATCTTCAAATATGAAAATAGAGACATTTGGTATGTCAAGGAATTAACTAGAAGTAATATAGTGGAAACTATTGAGCATAATGTGAAAATCCCTTCCCCTTACTTGGCAAATGGAAAAATCTGCTACAAAAGCTCAATTTGGAGGAAAGCAAATTGAAGTCTAGGCCATGTACTAGACTATCGGTGCCCTCTGTATTAAGGAAATGGATGCCTCTTGTTTGATTTTGTTAAACTTAATACTGATGGAGCAACAAGAGGCAATCCGGGTCCAGCTAGTATTGGAGGGATAACTCATGATTCTTTGGGAACTCCCCTTTTCTTCTTTGCTCATCAGTTGGGGTACTCCACTAATAATGTGGTAGAAATATTTGCAATTGAAAGCTCTCCGGAAGTAACTAAATTGGGATGTCTTAGAATTATAGTTGAATCTGACTCTAAGGTTATTATCAACCTTCTGTCAGCTCAAGAGCAACATAGATCCAAAAATTGGCTAATCGCCAGATTCAAGATAATATTCAAGTTATTGCTAGACAATTTCAGACCATCACATATCAAGATGTTCCTAGAGATCAGAACAAGATAGCGGATGCTTTGGCAAATTGGGCCTTGGATCACCATAATTTGATCAACTTTGGTCCTTTTCCTTTGACATGGTCTCCAGAGAAGCGGAATCAGATTGAAAAGATCCTTCACTTGCAATCATCGGATGGATAAGCTGCAAATATGCTCTCTTTCTTCTTTACTATGTTGTTGGAAGTCTAAGGATATTTCTTGGAGGATGAGTACCATGGCATGGCATTGTAATTTGAATAATTTATTTCTAGTAATATAATTCTGTTTTTAAAAAAAAACAAAAAAAGATATATTCAAACCGTTGATTTTTCTTCCATCACACCTAGAACTTTAATTGCTTAGGAGTCAACAATGATCTGCATGGTGTATTTAAGCAAAAGGCATAGATTTATCCACTGATATGCTTGGCTGTCATCATTCTTCGCTATAAAATGTACTTTTGATTCTTGAAATGCCTAACCACAAGAAAGGTTAAGAATCTATTCAAGAGTAATTTAAGTCTGGCTTAGTTTCTCATATAACTATCCTTGGGCAATATTCACTCTACCTTTAACTTTTCTATTATTTTCCACCTATAGCATTCCACCCCTTCAATGACAAGAGATTGAGCGCTAAAAGACAAGGTTACATGATATAGGAGATAAAATGGAGAAATAATTGCCATTCAAAAATGGCAATAGAAAAATGTTAAATGAGTCAAATCAGAATGGATTGAACCTGTTAACCCTGCCACTGATGTTAATCATTTACGAATGACTGAAAACCTTTTATAGAAAAACTTTTTTAACAATTTGAAACCAGGTTTCCACAGAAATTTACAACAAACACCATGGTCTCCTAAGAGTTCGATCATTTATTGCTTAGTCTCTGACTAAAGTCACATTGTTTGAGGACTTGATGAGAGGGAATAAGATGTTTGGGTTTCCAATCCCGCTTTTTTAAAAATCAATTTGAACCTAGCGAGAGAGAGGCCTTCTCCACTATATCCCTTGCAGCACTGCCCTAGCTTTTACTAAAAGAGACACTAGTAAAGGTATTTTCAGATCTTAAAATGCCATTTAAAATTTACTTGGACCAAATGACCTGAATCATTGTGATTGAAGCTTTCCCATTTCTGCATTTTCTACCTCTAGACAAAGAATGAGCTACTGAATATGTTGACATAGGTCAGACTGGACATCTCATGTTCCTTGAAATTTCCCTTACCCGAGCTATCTGTTCATTCTCATTACATTTAGATTCATGTTGACTACCTTGTGGACCAAGGGAGGGATAGGAATTTCATCTTTGGATGCCTGACTAAATGAGATTTAAAGTAGATTTCACAACCTATTTAGAAGTGCACAAGGTTCTCTATATACTTTTGTATGTCAACTATAAAGAAAGAAATTAATTAATTATATTATTGCCTAGTAATGTAAATATTCATCATATTAATTCTCTTTGAAGTCTGACCGGTCTCCCAACTTCAAATTCCCTTTTAACCAACATCTTTGTAGCCATGATGAACCACAGCAGCAGCATTCTGTCCAGTAGTTACCAAGAAATCCCAGTAAGCGAATTCTGAAATACAGTTCTAAGCAGCCGCACACTCTTTCTAGTTTGCTTAGTGAAGAATCCTGATTCAGCATAAATTCTTCCCAAAAATTATTATCTGAACCTCTAAATCCATTTCCATTGAAACATAGGTTTACTTCTAAGTAGCCAAACGCGTTTTGGATATGGGAGCGGGAGCGGGATATCCGATACGCGAAAGCGACAATTTTTTTTTTTGATACGGCGAAGGATACGGCAGTACAAAAACTATATAAAAATTAAAAAATATATAAATCTCAGCCTTCTAAATAGGAATTTAATTATAAACCACATATTATGTATATGGAAAACAAGATAAAAGACGAGTTATACTATTAACTATGAATTTATAATAATGTACATTATATACAAAACGAATAAAATTAAATTCAGAAGATTCTTTCAGAAGATTGCAAGAAGTTGCTTGGTCCAAAAAGGTGCAAAAATGGATTTTATGAAAATAAGAAAAATATTGCCATCAATGCGTAGAGCTTGAGAAAATATACACTTTTAGAGAAAACGACACCTGAAACGGAGCCACAAAATGAAAGTTATGGCTCATGCAAGTTTTTGCTGCTACATCTTCCCGGACCCTTTCCAAAAATGGCAATTTTTTTCTATGCTTGTGTTTTCTTCACCAAAAATCCAAAAAAGGAAAGAAATGCCAAAAAAGGGAAAAAACGAATCCGCAGGCCTCTGGCCGCTCCCACGCCGCTCCCACGCCGCTCCCGTCACCGCTCCCGCTCCCTGCCGCTCCCGTACCCGCTCCCGAGGCCCCTGCCTGCCGTTTCGGTAACTTAGGTTTACTTCATCCAACAGTGTAGATCTACAGTCCTTGGATCTACTGGCCAATAGAGTTAGCAAAAAGGTTGCTCTGAGTCCTAAAACTGAAGAATTCCATAACAAGTAGAGTGAAGATCAAAAGGCTGAAATTAAGATTTCTGCAGGCAAAAACTATATGGAATGATCAGCGAAAGAAGGAAGTTGCCAAAACAACAAGAAGAAAAGAAAATTGAATATGATCTTCAGATTGGGACTGAGTCCAAAAAAGTTGTCAGTGATGAACTAGGTAGATGGCCAACACCTGAGTGATTTTTGGTTTTAATACTGATCGAAAATGATGGGGAAAGTACAAAGCAAGACTCCATTGAGAAATCAGGAAAGAAGCAAAGGCTTGTGAAGCACAAAGAAACTGGCTTGCCCAGTGGGATTTGTCTGCACAACAGAACATTGATGATACCGCTTATGATGTTTCAGATGGTAAAAGAAAAATTGATAGTCTGTTTGATTTGTTTACTGATACCCAAAAATTTGTATATAAAACTGTGTCTGATATTCAGTTTGTTAGTAAGTCTATTTCATCTCCTCAAAAGTTGAAAATGAAGTCTATCTAATTAAGTCTCAGGTCTATGCTACTTCAAAGTTATTAGCCAATATGAGTCACTTTGAGCCAAACGAATCAAAATCTTACACAAAGTTCCTCCTCTCAAGTCAGTTCTCTCCAAGAACTGAAGCAAGATCAGCGAGCATATTCTGTGTTGCTTACCAGAGTAGCATCTAAAGTAGAAAAGGTGAGAGAACATGTCAAAAAGATCAAAGTAAAGAAAGCTGAACATGATAGTTTTGATGAGGATTGGAACAAGTCCGCTAATAGAAGAGAAATCATCAAGCATCAAAGCTGGAAACCATGCTGCGAACAGTCAACGTAATTTTGCAGAAGATCTAAGACTGCAGAAACTCTTAGGATTCAAGCAGTCATAGAAGAAGCAGCAGAAGTTGAAAAAATAGATTGGATAGCAGAATCCAAGAAAATATCCGAGAAAAGCTTCAAGCACCACAACCAGTGCACCAAATGCATGAATCTGAACTACAATTTGAAGATATCTCAGTCTCAGAAGAGTCTGAAAAGGAAGAATTTGCTACCTCCATGAAGAATCTTCAGAAGAAGCAGATCAAGATGAACCTCCTGAGCAATACGCAAAGGTCGAACCATCAGAAGCGTTTGGAGATACTATACTTGAAGATACTCCAAGCTCTTCAAGTCACAGGTGAACTAATTTGAATGGATATATTTTAAATATTGATAAATTGATAGATCCATATGATGCGATCATGTTGTGGATAGACAGCTTTAGAAATTTTGAAGCAGGACATCCTGATTTGGCTAGGCAAGAAGGTAAAACAGTTTTTAATGCTGCAAAACTGTTATGTGGAAAATTACGAGATTGGTGGAAACATTTAGTTGAAGAAGGTCCTAAAGATGAAGACCAAGATCTTCATCTCCCTACACCGGCTGGCTATGGCCATAAGGATATAGCTGAATCTGGTTTCATCTCAATTAGAGTTTGAGATTCTGTCTGAGTTCTGTTCAAAAGGAGCTGAAAAGATTCAAGAAACCTGTACTCAGTTATACACTTTGTGGCTTTGTGACCTCAGTTCTTCTCCAGAGTCCAGTTGAACGACATAAATTACCAGAAGAGATAAAAGATGTAATTATTGAGATCTATTATGCTAACAAATGGATGCAGAGATTCATGAAAAGAACAAAAAATATATGCATAAATGCATATGATTGGAAATTACAAGGAGAAATAGAGATTTATATCCTCGAGGTAATGAGATTAAAAGTTGCACTTATATGGATAGAGCCTATAAAGTATAAACCATAGGTCTGTTGACATCGGCATCAAACATTTTTCAGCAGAATGGCGGTCTCAAAAAGTATTTCAATCCGTGGAATCGCAGTCCACTTCAAACCCCGGAAGGAGGGACAAAATTTAAGGTTATCTTTGCTTGCAGATCTGGCATGGTAAATTCAGTTTATTTCCTTTGATATCCTTTTAAACATCAGGCCAATGAATACTATACTCATTTTGTAGATAATATTGTTGATTTCTTTGAACAATTGATAGAAGGATTAAGTGGAAAAGTCATAGAAGGCTTGAAACTATATATGGAAGATGTCCAGAATTATCCTATTCCGAGGGCTGAAATTCATCATAAAGGACTGCAAGATTTTCTTCAATAGAGTTAATGTTGTTGTTAGATTAGAGTATAACATGGAAAGTAATGGTATTCACAGAGCAATAGTTCATGCTTATCATGCTACTCAAGAGAGGTACACTGATTCTAGCGATGCCAGTGATGATACTCTACTCTAAGGGTTGGCTGCTCTTTGCTTTGTGTTCTTATAATGAGTGTGAGATGTGCCTTTTATAAGTTTTTTAGAGGCTTTTAGGGTTAGGTTAAAGTAATGACCATTTAGAATAAATAAAACAATAAAATTTTGGCTTAAACTTCAATTTTTTTTTAAATGTTTAAAAGAAGAAAAACCGTACGGGACGTCGTGACGTCCCCGATATGTCCTTCGAACGTCTTGGGGATGTCACTACATCCCTTATGACACCCCCCAAACTTCCAAGCACTTGGGACATCCCAGGGGCGTCCCCCAACCTTAGGAGACGTTCCCTCTTTTTAAATTTTTTTCAGGGACGTGGGGAGATGTCATGTCCCCTTCCCCAAGTTCCCAGGACGTCCTGGATGTCTGGGACGGGGGACGGCTGACGTCCCTGCATAACACTATACTGAACACATTTGTTTGCAACTGCTCTTCTTTCTTGTTTTTTCTCCTCAATGTGAAGAAGCCTAACCTGCACTCTTTAGATAGGGATTGTGAATTTCTTTTTCTTCAATATTATTTTTGGTGTCGTGCAAGATGGAGGACATGCCCATGATTGCAGCAGAAAGAGTGGGCCCACACTTACAAATATCCACATGAATGAAAGGGTGAGGCTGATTGTCTTGAATATAAAATTCTAGACTTGGATTCCTTCAATCACTTGATTAGTGTTCCATGCGAAATAATGTCCTCCATGTGTCTGAAATCCAGAGTTAGATGGGAAACTGTAGGCATTTGAAGAGAGCTTTGAGAAAAACCAAACTGGTTAAAGGTGGGAGCCAAGGAAGCTCTGTTCCAGGCACTCATCCCATGAATATCTCCAAGAGAAAAATATTGGGATGTTGCAGGAGGCTTAGGATAAACTGGAGGGAAATTTACTCTCATTCTTTGAGTAGGAAAAGTAGTGTTGTCTATAACACAATTAAAATTCAGCTCTTGAGGAGGATGCACCTGATTCTTGAATAGTAGTATGCTGTGCATCTATACTCACTGGGATCCCTTCGTAAATATCTTCATCATCTAGATTGGTTCCTTCTCATGTTGTCCATATCCTTCTCCTTTCTTTGACTTCAATTGAGCAGCATGATTGTATGTCTTCACCCTCCTTTTCTTCTCTCTCATATAAACTTGCAGTTTCTTATTTGATATTTCCACTACACTGACATTTAAGGAACCCCAATCCTTCTTTTAGAGCAGATTTCTAAAACTTAAATATCCCCCTTCTTAAATACCTTCATCATCATTTGAATTGGTTCCTTCTTATGTGATGCAGCCGCAGTTAGGGATCCCATTGAAGGGATGCTTGAGACCATGCAGTCCACAAATTTAGAGTTAGATCTCATTGAAGCAAGATCTCATACACAAATTTGACAAGAAACAGTGGAATTTTCTTTTATTAGTATGATTAAAGATTACATAATCAGGCACAATGGTGTAATGACCCCCTTTTTGAAATAATATAAATTGAAGGCTTCTTGCTCATCTTCCTTCCCATGGGCAAGAAGAAGTGGAACAAGGGAAGAACTTGAGCGATATTTCAATTTTCTTTATTCATATTTGAGTTATTTTGTTTTTTGCCTTTCCAGGCTGGTCAGCTGGGTTAGAGAGCTCCCGAGATGAAATTAGAAAATAAAGCAAGCTTCCAAAGAGGTCGGTCTTGGGGTAATTCACCCCTTAGACCTTTGGTGCCACCATAAGGGTATAAAGGGAGTTGCATAGGCTCATTTTGGGATCATCTTTTGGCATATATACTTTTCTACTTGGTTCTAGGGCTGATTGCTCTAATCCAAATCCACTAAGGGGCGAAAATCCATTAGTGTGGCATCCAAGGAGGACGAAACCCTTCCTTGTGGGATATTGGAGAACGAAAAATCTCCAAGTTGGTGGTGTGAAGGCATTCATTGAAGACCATCTTGCTGGTTTGCAACTAGGGCATCAAGAAGAAGACATATCATAAAGTAAGGAGCATATTAACTCATACTTGACAGTGATAGTAGAGAGGGAATATTAACTGGACTAGGTATCAAAATAGATTGTGGTGCGGTGAATATTGGAGGATCCTAAGGGAGGATGGTAGAGTGCAAAAATGTAATAGGTAGAGTGAAAGCCAAAACAACATGATCAGCAATGAGGAACTGCTGGGATATATGAAATCCTGAAGTTAGGGGATCAGCGACATGTGAGGAAGGACATAATCTGCCTTTTACACCCCAGAAGGAAAGCAATCAAATATTTTGGAATCAAGGAAACACAATAGCCTATTAACTAGTGTGTGACTCACCCAATTGGAGAAAATATCTCTCATATGTTGTGACTGGATTATTCTCGTCTTGACGAGGTTCTTT